>OY728136.1:771671188-772908118 GCA_963277665.1 Viscum album
CAATGATTGAAAAAGAAATGTGAGAAATATCTATAAAACTAACCTTATGTTTAGGATCTGAATTGGGAGAGCGAGAAAATATGGGAAGGAAGAGATGGAAAGGGGTATGGAATGATGGTCAAGAAAAGGGTGAGGTCCACGAAAGGGGGCAGGAAAAGGGGGAATTAATCAAGGGAGGAAAATGGTGGGGGAGAGAAAGGGAAGGGGGAGGAGGGAGGGGGAGGAAGGGTAGGGTTGGGGCCTATAGAGGAGGGTTACAAGAAGTAGGGGCACCACTGGCTTAGGCAATTTATGGGTGGCCATGGAGGATGACTTTTCTCTATCAAAATAATACTTCTTACCATTTGATGAACTGTGGGAAAGACCTTTCATACAATCAGAAGATGCATGACCTTGGAGATGACATCCACCAAATAAGTGAGGAGGTGAAGGATAAAGAATCCAATGTGATCATTCCATAGAATCCCCAACGCGGAGAAGAAGCATAGGAGGCAATGTCGATAAGAGGTTCATGGACACATAGATGTTACATCCCCATCACTCATCATATCAACTATATCTATCTATATCATCACCCTCATCACCATCATCATATAACAAAACTAATGACATATCACTATTCACATCATCCATATCTCTAAAACACATCACCAATGGATTCAGAAACCCACCATCATTTAATTTTTCCAAATAGGCCATCACACTAATAAGATTATAAGCTATATAATCACATTGTATAGATATTCCATAATCTCACATTGATCAACCATAGTTCAATTCATTGGGGGTATACCCAAAAAACCAATAACATTATTCATATCATATGCATACACCACCCCTAAAACCTGATTACATAGCCAGCACATATCACTGAAATCATTATATTAATAAACATCGTTTCTTATTTAAATTACATCCACACCTCCATATTTTTACACCAGAGAAATACTATAGAGTTACAAACTATATTCATGTTCCATCACCACTATCATCCCATAAAATTTTCAATACATCTTAGAAACTTTATTAGCTCAACCCCTTATAGAAATATCAGGACCCCATTATTATTTGTCATAGCCCTACAAAAATCACAAGACCCCTATGCATCTCACAACCAAAAACGAATTTTTTCTAATAAATATGTCACATAATTGTTCATATTTAGAAAAACCATGTGTAACTAACTTTTAATTAATCCACTATCCCTTAAAAAAACTTTTAGACAATTTTCTAGAGTGAAATTACCCATACAAAATAGCATGTTGCAAAATAAGTAAATTTTATCTTCTCACATCAATGTTATTTCTTTCCGTTTTCCATTATTCTTTTAATTATTAATTTTTTGGGGAATTAAAATTTATTTCAAGAATTAATATAATGAAATATTAAAATCAAATTACCATTAAAGCACATAATAAATAATAAAAATATAAACTATAATAAATATTCCAAAATTATTTCAATAAACCAAATATATATCCACTATTCATAAATTTCTACCTTTATTAGTTAATTCTTCTATATTCATAGAATACTATTTTTATCAATATATATATATATATATCACATTTCAACCAATTTAAATTTTCAATAAAAAAACCTTAGGTTCATAATAAATTTCATTTATATTATTCACAAGCATTAATTATTCCATCAATTAAATATTCATCATTTTTTTAAATTTAATTTTACCATAGAATAATTCATTAAATGTATTATAAAACATCTATCCAACATATAATATCAGAATCTTGGTAGATTCAGAGTGATTTTGAAATAAATGAAAATATGAGTAACCGAAAACGATTCCTTTGGAAATGAATTCCATTGATCCTTTGAGGACTGATTGAAATCATTATAGACACTATAATTTCAAAAAAACTTTACATTGAGATAATTTTTGATAATTATGATATTAATCTATTGGAAAATTAATTCTTTCCAATAAATTTCTGCTAACTTTGTAACACCTAGATATTTTTATGAGATATATATTTTTTAATTTCATTCATATCTTATGTTGTACACTAAACCAAGATAAGATTGTGATACCCAAAACACCGGATTATCTTATGTATACAGAACACTATTCTTGTATTTTTCAGACAAAATTTTATTTTTTTTGTCAAAATTCAATTCACAGAAGGCCAAGTATAAGAGAAAAACTAAATATTATATTGTTATCTTATAATATTAACAATATAATGGTGGGTATGAAAAAAATATTTAATGAAATATGAAAATAGGATTTACACTTATATAAATAAATAATTATTTTCAAAGAAATTAATTATAAATGAAAATAAAACCCTTTTTAAATAACAGAAAATGTTTTTTATAAAAAACTATCAAATACCAATAAACGAGTTTATAAAAAAACTAAATCACTCTTTGAAGATTTTATTAATGAAATATATATGTAATATATTCAATGTCATGTTTAAAATACATATTATATTTTTTATAGACATCATATAACAAGAATTTCAATTTTTTGGATAAAATAAATTTTTTTCATGAAATTCATTTTTTCAGTCTTTTGAGGGAGCACCCATTCTGAATCTAGTTTTGATAATTTTTTAAATTCCACATATAAAATAAACATCTTATTTTAATTTGGAGTATCATAACTTATTTTGGTAGAATTTTTTAGTTTTTTTCTGTGAGGTTTCATTTTTTGAAAAATAGTGAAAAACACTGCATCATAGTTAAAAATTGTTTTTTTCATTTCAATGATTATTATAATTAAAATTAAAATTAAGGTCATATTTTTTCACGACCCATCCCCCCGGGGCTCATTCTGTGACTACCCCAAGCCCGCATTCAACAGGACATGGGTTGATGACCAGCACTGAAAGGCGTATTCCCTAAAATGGGAAGGCGTTGCCTTTATAAACTATAAACTCACACAAAGCAAGCACACAACCAGACACAAGAATAAAAGTAAAATATATAAAAACATGGTGTGTACAGAAATTAAAGGTCCCAGAATACAAGTCCAACTAGAAAGTACAAGAAAAACTAGAAACTACAAGAAAAACTGAGTAATGCCCCTGTGAACACCTGCCATGGATCCTACCTGAAGGGTAGTTACAACTCTCGAACAATCTTCTTTGTGGATTACCACATCAAAGGTCCACCTCTATACTATCTCCAGTCTGGGTACCCTTGTCCTCAGTTAGCACTGCCGTCGTCTGCACCATACACAATAAGGTGCGGGTGTAGCCCATGCAGGGGTGATCATAATAATACTCAGTAGGGACCCGGAGACCCCCGAAGGTCTCTCATATCCACAAAGGATAAACCAAAAAACATAAAAACAATAGTCAACCCTACTTAGGTATATTCCCATATATATACCTAGGTTATCAGAATATACCCACCTCACATAGGAGGGAAGAATACCACACAGGTAATACCACGAAGGTAGGAGTACCACACATTTATCACCACAAAGTTAAAGTACCACACATGTACATAATCAAGATATACGACTCATCTCAAACCAGGTACACAACTCTAAGAAACCAAATTATGATGCTTTCCACCCAGGATCGCTATGAAAGTTGATATCCAGCCACATGATTATCTAGGGATAATAACAAGTAACATCCCTAGTCACAATGTCGAACACCTATGATGTTAGAGAAATCCTCCTATATGGAGTAATGTGGGCTTTCCATGTCACACATAGGCACTTCCCACTAACCTTGGATTACTAAGGTACTTCTCTGGATGAGTACTGTGGGTCAGATGCATCACACAGAGGCACTCCCCACCGTGGGTCAGTCGCATCACATAGAGGCACTAACCCTCCTTTCCTACTATGGTACTTCTCCTGCTGAGTATCGTGGGTCTACATCATCACCCAGATGTGCTCCCACTGGGCATGTTGATTCTCTCTGAGTCGAAATGGTCAGTAGTCGTCAAGTCTCAGCCAGTCACAGGGTTCCATACGTAGTGCTCTTGGAAGAACCACACCCCAAGCCATCAGTCATACCACAACCACCCCAAAGTCCCACAAAGAAGTATCCCAAATGTTTTTCACATCATAAGGGACCCAACGCAACAGACGGCGCGTCAAACGGACGCCTGGTTTGTAAGTTATTAGCATTTCTTCTCCGAGGGCCCGGTTGGATTCGGGGTGCGATCCAACTCGGCCATACTCCAAACTTATTCAAAAACCAAGTGGAGTATACCAAAAGGGGCATCTTGATCCAAGGATTGCAGTGAAATAGACGGTTCATCAAACAGACGCTCGGTTCTCATGGTATCACCAAAAAGGTGAAACTGGGTTCGGATGAACCCGGGTCCGACCCAACCCAGGTTTGGCCCGGATGGCCTGGGACTTGGTGGGCCCAGACCATATAGAAGGTGGCCTATCCTGGACCATTCAGCGTGGCCCATCCCATGCTGGTCACGGTCCGGTGGTGCGGTCTGGGAGCATGGTCCGCCCAAGCTGGCGCCAAAGGGGGAGTAGACCCCCTTCTATTTGGAATACCAAAGGGAAGCACCTTAGGCACTGTCATGACACCCACGTGTCCCGAGCGGGTCCTGCTATCCCGAAATGGCCAACCGATGTTCTGGACGATCCTCCTCCCAGTGGCTCGGTCGCGCGCTGCAGCTCTACCAAGGCCGGCCAGGTGTTGGCCGCTCTTCCGCCTTTGTTGTGGCCAAGTAGCGATAGTCTCCTTCTCATCCGGTGGCGTGAACACACGCCACCCTACCTTCCTGCGACTGACCAGTGTAAGGGCCATCCTCCTCTTCCACAGGTCACTGAATATCTATTATTAGCCCAAAAAATAAAAGGATCACATATTCAAGATCCTTAGGTTGATATATCGGTGTCCATATGTCGCGCACAACAAAATATTGTGCTTCCAATGTCATTAAATATTTGGCATTGAGGAACACATTGAGAATCAAATGATAAGAGGCAAGGTAATTGTGCGGGATGATGGCCATGTTAGTTTGGCCCTCGTCATTTTGAAACTAGAATATGAATAGTTGATAAATAAATTCATCATATATAAATCCCCTACCTTGATTTTCTGATGGAGGTGGTGTGAGGAAGAATACAACGTCCTTGAATATTAATGTCAGCTTTCATCACTCCCGCAAGACACACCAAGGATGGTACCTCATTCTTCGATTACGGATGTCGTTCTTCATTGGAGGATCTACTTTGTTGGAGAAAGATCTTTCCAACTCTCCAAAGCTGTCCCCTCTTTTTCCAATCCCTTTTCTTGTGAGAGGTGAGGTTCCAAATTATATAATCTTAAGAAATAATTTAATTAAATTTTTTACATTAATTAAATTTAGTTGGAACATTTAATTTGGAGAAAGCGACGAGGTTAAAGTTGATTCATTAATTTTGAATTAATGAATCCTATTAATTAAGGTGGAATGTGGTTACAAATTTTTTATAACTAAGCATTTAATACTCTGCATTAAAATTATGACCACCCTTGTGTGGTCTTCACCTTCCGGTTTCAAATGGGAGGTTTAAGTTTAAAAAATAAAATAATGCATGTTTATTTTATTTTTTCCCACGAAATGTCCGAAAACTAACATTCACCCTAGACCTACTGCGGTCGATGTGAAGGTCTCCTTAAGAGAATATTGGCACTGCGAGTTCAATGGGGTCCTCAAATTTCAATTCTGAGCACCGATTCAAAAGTTACTTAATGCCACTCACACGTTTACTGAACGTATCCAAAAAAGTTTAGAAATTCATTTTGGGCACACCAGGCCTTAGAATCATGCACCGGAAATTTTTTTGGACTCATAAAAATTCCATATGATTTAAAAAAAATTACATGCAAAAATCCATGTCTTTACATTCTCCCCACCTCAGGGAATTTCATCCCCGAAATACACAACAAAAATTAGGGAAATAAGTGGGGGTACTGAGCCCGAATCTAAGCCTCCCACTCCCATGTGCTCTCTTGGAGGTTCCCGTACTGCCTACGAATGCACACTAGAAGTATTGACCGCTCGCGAATGACCCGCTCCTATTGATCCTCAATCTCCACTGGAACCTCTAAAAACGTCACCCCATCGTCGATGTCCATCTCCTCCCAGTCAATCATGTGCGTAGGATCATGTACGTATCTCCTTTGCTGAGATATGAGGAAAACGTCATGAACCCAGTGCAACAAAGGTGGAAGAGCTAATGGGTAAGACACCTCGCCAACTCTGCTGGGGACCTGAAAGGGTCCAATGAACCTCAGAGATAACTTGCCTCCCTAACCAAACCTCCACAAACATTATTGAGGCGAGACCCATAGAAAGACATGGTCACCATCCTCAAAATCAAGAGGTCTCTATATCCTCTCAGCATAGGACTTCTGCCTACTCTGTGCAATCTTCATCCCCTCCTGGATGATCTTCACCTTATCTGTGTAGCCCGTACCATCTCTGGCCCAACCTGTGCTGACTCCCCTAGGTCAGTCCAGCACAGAGGTGATCTGTATGGTCTTCCATACCACTCCAAGAATGTTTCCATACCGATAGTGGAGTGATAGCCATTGTTGTATGCGAAATACACCAAAGGCAAGTGATCCTCACAACTACAACAAAAATCTAGGACGCAAACATGTAACATGTCCTCGAGAGTCTGAATGGTCTGCTCTTTCTGACCATCCATCTGAGGATGGAAGGTGGTGCTCAACCAAATATGTGTCCTGAACGCCTCATACAACCCCTTCCATAGCTAGTAAGTGAAACATGCATCACGATCGGATACAATAGTAGATAGAACTCCATGAAGCCATACAATATCCTCTATATAGAGGCATCGTACGATCTTTATTGATCCATACTCTCTGATAGGTAGGAAGTGGGCCGACTTGGTGTGTTTCCCAACAATCACCAAGATAGAATCATGAACCCTGTATGTGTGTGGAAGTCCTATCACAAAGTCTATATAAATTCCATCCTACTTCAACTATGGAACTTCTAGTGGCTGAACTAAGACCACTGGAACATGATGCTCTGCCTTCACTTGCTGACAAGTGAGGCACTGTGAAACAAACTCTGCTACAACTTTCTTTATTCCAGGACACCAGTTCTTATGCCGAAGGTCATGGTACATCTTTTCCACTCCAAGATGTATCGCTAGAGTGGGCGTATGAAACTCCCTCAACAATTCGCCCGCAGTTCCATCGGTACCATAGTACGCCTTCTAAAGAGGATGAAATTCTCCACACCTTCAGAAAATCCATCAGGTTCTGGTCTTATGGATATCTGGGCACATTGATCCTCACAGTCAGTTTCCCCAAGCTGTGCCTCCCTAACTCACTGAAGGAGTGGGGGAGTGACTGTCAGAGACTGGAGATAAGCTGATCTATCTCGATCAACCTAGGATATCTTCCAAGAGGCTAGTTGCTCTGTCTCCTCATTTTAAAACTGTATACTAGATCTCCTACTAAGTGAATCTGCTAGTACATTTCCCTTTCTAGGAGTATAGACTATCTCAATGTCATAGTCCTTGAGGAACTCTAGACAACATCGTCGTCTCAGGTTTAGGTCCTTCTGAGAGAAGATATACCTGAGACTCTTGTGATCAGATTAGACTTTAAAACGTTCACCTATCAAGTAATGTCACCATATCGTCAAGGCGAAGACCATTACTACTAACCCTAGGTCATGGGTAGCGTAGTTCTGGTCATATTGTCTCAGCTATCTATAATCATACGTGATCACTACTCGGTCCTGCATCAGGACACATCCAAGCCCAATCCCTGATGCATCGTAGTGGTCAACGTACCCAAAGCCCCCCTCTGGTAGCCTTAAGATGGGGGAATTCGTCAGTATATGCCTCAACTCCTAGAAACATTGTTGGAATCTCTCTGACCACATGAAGGGTTTCCCCTTCTTTGTCAATGCTGATAAGGGTTCCACAACTCTAGAATGGTTAGGCACAAACCTCTGGTAGTTACCAGCCAGACCCAGAAAACTCCGCACCTCTATCACAATCCTTGGTGTCTCTCAAGTAAGAACAACCTCAACCTTCATTGGATCCACCACAAATCCTACCTATGAGATAATGTGTTCTATAATTTGGACCTCTCGTATATAGAACTAGAATATAGAGTGTTTACCATAAATCTAGTACTCTCGGAGTGTGTGCAGAACTATATGCATATGATAGGCACACTCCTACTTCACTATTGAGTATATAAAGATGTCATCGATGAAGTCTACCACAAAGAGATTGAGGTATGGCAAGAAGATCCTGTTCATGAGTCCCATGAACACTGCTGGGGTGTTGGTCAGGCCGAATGGAATAACCATGAACTCATATTGGCCATACCGACATCTGAAGGCTATCTTCTGCACATCATCGTCTCATACCCTGAGCTGGTGATAGACTGATTAGATGTTTATCTTCGAAAACCCTCATGTTACCTTTATCTGATCAAAGATATCGTCAATCCTCAGTAGTGGGTACTTGTTCTTCACGGTTACCTAGTTCAGTCACCGATAGTCCACATAGAGTCTCAGACTCCCATATGCCCTCTTGGTGAACAAAACCAGGGTTACCCAATTGGAAAAGCTGGGTCTTATGAACACCTTACTCTACAAGTCCTCTAGTTGTACCCAAAACTCTCAAAACATCACGAGATCCATCCGATATGCTTGTGTAGATATTAGTGTTGTCTCGGGGTACAAGTTGATGTAAAGGTACACCTCTCTATGAGGAGGTAGACCCAGAACAACATCAAGAAAAACATTAGCATACTGGTCCACCACTACAGGATAGCTCAGACTCTCAACATTAACCGCTCCGAGGATAAGGAAAGACAACTGATGCGTGATCGGTTTCACCCACCTTTGGGTAAGTCCATCCAACACAACAAAGGTTCCCTTCTTGTTGGTGAAGGAAAACCTGATCCCATCCATGCAGACACACCGAATTTTATACCTCATATAGTCAATCTAGGAATGTACTATGGATAACCAGTCCATACCCAAGATGAAGTCGTAAGGCATCGACACTGCTACTAAAAGATCCCAGCTAAATCTCTCACCTTTAATAGGAAGCTCACACAGCCGACACCATTGCGTAATTGTCAAATCAGCTCCCATAGGAGTCTCTGGCCATAAGTATCAAGCCAAAATCTTCATTGGAATCTCCGAGCTCTGAACTAGGTCCATGGAAATAAATGAGTGACTGGAAACTGTGTCTATAAGTACTATAGCTATGGTGGATTAGACACATATCACACCTCGTATTATCTCTGGAGTGCCATGGTCATAGGCATTAGCTGCTTGGAGCTGATGTCGTCCTTTTCCACCTGCTCCCTGTGGTCAGAGTGTACCTACTGGTGGTGGTGGTAGTAGAACCTCAATTCACTGCCCACTGTCTACTTCACCATCTGCTCCTCTTCCACGTCCACATCTTACCTGTGGACCTCCTCGATTGAGTCTTTACCTCTGCCTAGGCAGTCCTTCGACCATCTTCTGGTTGTCTATACGGCGGTTCGGGCAGTCACTGGCTATGTGACCCTACCTTCCACACGAGTAACACTGCATGATCCTCTCCTATCTTTCTCTTCCTCGAGATCCCCACACCACTGAACTTGTATCCTGCGGTCATCTATCTGTTGGTATGGTTCTCTTGGACCTCTATGTCATCTGTCTTCTACCAGCTTCTGATGACTCTTCTACATGTCATCAGGTGGTGGGTCTCACTGATGGTGACATCTCAGTAAGGAAAAGCTCCACTAAGAGCACTCTCTATAACACCCCCGCCTTCGTCGAGATACTGAGAGAAACAATCGAAGCTCTAATATCCTATCTGGGCCCTTGGTCGAATGACCATGCCATGAATAAAGGGTCACAGACCATATCAGTGGAGTAGAGAGAGAGGTTTGTGAACCTCACTGAATACTGAGCCACAGTCATGATACCCTATTGTAAGTGGAGAAGCTCTTGTATACGCACTGATCGTAAGGTCGCTGGGACAAACACTACCCTAAAAAGGATCTCGAAGTCCGCCTAGATGAGTGTCAACTCATCAAGAACTTGAAGAATCAAGCTCCACAATCTACCCGCATTTCATGAAGAAGGCTAGCAGCATGGATCACCATGAGATCAGATGGTGTCTCTACCAGTCAGAAAAATCTTACCATGACCTCCAGCCAGTCCTCAGATTCTTGTGGATCTATCTCGCCTCGGAACCTCAGTGGCCTCATGCATTGTAACTTGTGAAACGTTCTCAAGAGGCGTGAAGCCTTTACTGCTGGGGTTGGTGGCATCGACTGCCCAAAATGCAGTGTTGCTTCTGGTACACCACCTAATGTTACAACTACCGTAAGGGGGCCCTGCACCGAAGCCTCATTGCTTGGTGGTCTATCATCACGTACTCTAACTGGAATCCTAGCTAGCTATCATTATTGAGACATCCGGAAAAGAAACAGGTGTTCCATAGTTATTAAGTTTATACCTAGTGGGTAGACTCAAAGATAACACAGATAAAACTTTTCAAAAACACATACGGAATCAGTGTTTTCATAAACTGAGTCAAAAATCAGAGGTCAGGGTCCAGGTGTATGGATACATCGGCTGCCACACCAAAACTGGACTCCCCAAACTAAAAACCACACTCAAAAACACTTAATACTATTTCTCCACATAGAAAAGATCAGATTCCAAGTTCTTCGGTAGAACCAAACTCCTGTGATACCAATTTTTCAAGACCAGTCCATTGGGGCTCATGCGGTGACTACCCTAAGCCTGCCTTCCATAGGCTAGGGGCTAGAAACAAGCACCGAAAGTCGTATCCCAAAAAATGGGAAGATGTTGCCTTAATAAACTATAAACTCACACAAACCAAGCACACAACCAGATACAAGCACAGGGTAAACTATATAGTAAACAAGGTGTGTACAGAAAGTAAAGAGTCTAGAATACAAGACCAACAAAAAGTACATGAAGAACTAAATAGTACAATTAAAACTGAGTACATGTCTTATGAACACCTTCCAATGATCCTACATGAAGGGTAGGTAAAAATCTTGAATCATCACCTTGGAGGATCACCTCATTAAAGGTACACCACTGAGCACTCTCCAGTCCAGGTACCCTCATCCTCGATCAGCGCTATCTGTCGTATGCACCATACACAACAAGGTGCCAGTATAGCCCGTGCAGGGGTGAGTATAACAATACTCAGTAGGGACCCCGAGATCCCAGATGTTATCTCATATACAAAAAGGATAAACCACAAAACATAGATACAATAGTCAACCATAAATAGGTATATGCCCGTACATATACCTAAGTTATCAGAATATACCCACCTCACACAGGAAGGAAAAATACTAAACAGGTAATACCATGAAGGTAGGAGTACCATACAGGTATCACCACGAAGCTAATGTACCACACAGGTACACCATAAAGATATAATACATAGGTAATACCTGATATAAAACTCTGAGAAACATCATTTAGATGCTGACCTACATAGGATCGCTATGAAAGATGATATCCAGCCACAAGATTCTCAAGGGATAATAATAAAAAGAATCCTTGGTCATAATGATGAACACCTTGGATGCTAGAGAAATTCTCCTCTATGGAGTACAATGGGCCTGCCATGTCACATAGAGGTGTTTCCCCCTAACCTTGGACTACTAAGGTACTCGTCCTGTCGAGTACTATGGGTCTGCCGTGTCACACAGAGGCGCTCACCCTCGTGGACTACTGAGGAACTCCTTCTCTTGAGTAACATTGGTTTAATGCATCACACATAGGTGCTCCCCACTTCGGCTCTGCCACGTCACACATAGGCTCTCCTCACTGAGCCTGTCGAGTCACTCCGAGTCGAAATGGTCATCATTCGTCAAGTATCAGCCAGTCGTAGGGTTCGGTACCTAGTGAACTAGGGGGAACCACTCCAAAATCCATCGGTCATACCAAAACCACCCCTATGTCCCTCAAATATGTTTCCGAAAGGTTTGTCGTGTCATAAGAGACACAAATCAACAGACGACATGTCAATTGGACGCCCGGTCTGTAAGTTATTAGTGTTTCTGCTCCGAGGGCCCGATTGGATTCGGGGTTTGATCCAACTTGGCCATACTCCAACCTTATCAAAAACTCTATTAATTTATACCAAAAGGATAGTATTTATTTAATGATTATGGTGTCGTTGATGGTTTTTCAAATGGATCCCTAGTTCTCATGTTACGAAAAAGAAAGAGAAACTAGATCTGGATGGGCCCGGGTCCGGGCCAGACCATCCTAGGCCAACTTGAACCAGTTCAGGTCGCCCCGACATGAACCAGGTCTAGCCTGGATGGCTTGAGCCTTAGAAGACCCCGCCCACTAGGCCACTGTCTAGCCCTGACTGTGAAGGGGAGGCCCGGTGGTGTGGCCCGCCTGAGCTGGCGCTGAAGAGGGAGCAGACCCCTTCCATTTGGATTACCAAAGGGAAGCACCTTAGGCACTTCCATGACATCCGTGAGACTTAATTGGGTCCCGCCATCCCAAAATGGCCATCTAGTTTTCCGGTTAGTCCTCCTCCCAGTGGCGCGATTGCGCACCGCTGCTCCACCACGGTTGGCCAGGTACCGACCACTCTATGGCCTTTGCCTTGGCCAAGCGGTCATGGTCTCCTGCTCATCCGGTGGCGCAGACGCGCCCCACAATACCTTCATGCAGTCTGCTGGTGTTTCGGCCTTCATACTCTTTCGCAGGTCACCACATCTCTATTATTAGCCTGAAAAATAATACGACCGCATATGCGCGATCCTTGGGTTGTGGGATCCATGTCCATATGTCGCGCTCAACAAAATATATTGTTTCAAGTGCCATTAAATATCTGGCAATAAAGAACGTACAAAGAATGCATAGAGAATCAAAATATAAGAGGCAAGATATATGAACAGGACGATGGCCATGTTAGTTTGGCCATCGTTTTTGTGAAAATAGAATATGAAGAATCGATAAATAAATTCAATCATATATAAATCCCCTTCGTTGATTTTCAGATGGAGGTGGTGAGAGGAAGAAAAATAAGTCATTGAAAATTGTCATCGGTGTTTGTCACTCCCGCAAGAGGCTCTAAGGCCAGTTCCTCGTTTTTCGATTCCAGAAGTCGTTCTTTGTTATAGGATCTCCTTTTTTGGAAAAAGTTCTTTACAACTCTCCAAAGCTCTCCCCTTCTTTTCCAATGCCTTTTATTGTGAGAGGAAAGGTACCAAATTATATAAGCTAAGGAAATAATTTAATTAATTTTGTTACATTAATTAAATTAAGTTGGAACATTTAATTTTGAGAAATCCATGAGTTTAAAGTTGATACATTAATTCCGAATTAATGAATCCTATTAATTAAGGTGGAATGTGGTTACACATTTTGTGTAACCAAGAATTTAATGCCCAAAATTAAATGCCTGAACACCCTCATGTAGTCCCTGCCTTCTTGTTTCAAAAGGGAGGTATAAATTTAAAAAATAAAATAAAGCCTGTTTATTTTATTTTCTCCCACAAAAAGTCCAAAAACTAACTTTCACCCTTGACCTACTACAGCCGAGTTGAAGGTCTTCATAAGTGAATATTGGCACTGCGAGTTCAACGGTGTCCTCAGATTTCAATTTTGAGGACCAGTTCAGAAGTTACAAAACCCCGCTCGTGTGTTTACTAAATGTACCCGAAAAAATGTTCAGAAATTAATTCCAGACCCTAGGCCTCAGATTCACATGCCGTCAATTTTCACAGACTCGTAAAAATTCAATATAATTTAAAAAAAATTACATGAAAAAATCCAGGCCTTTACACAGTTTGTCAATTATACATATATTAATACAATTTTGGTTTTTTGAATATTTTTTATATGTAATTATATATAAAAACCTTTTCATATTTTGATCATTCATTTTAGCCATCTTCTTTCCACATCTACGACATTAACATTAAATTTAGTTTTTTTTCACATTTATAAATCGAATTTATAAAAATGTACATATATGGTTTAAATAAGTATGATATTTAGAGTATAATGGGCCAAAATTATTATTTTTGTGAATAATGACTTTAGTAATTTTTTTATTTACCGTGGTTAAGGGTAAATCAGGTAATTAAAGGTAAAAATACTATTAAAATATTTTGAAGTTTTCTAAAAACGTGTACTAATTTCATTGGATGAGTGGGTTTAGACTAAAATAATCTTTTGTTAGACATTATGATATTTTAATACACCTATATATGAATAATATATTTATTATATTTCATTTAAAGATAAGTTAAAAATGTCATAATGATAATTTTAATAAGTAAATAATTTATAATATAGGGTCACACATAAGATAAATTATTCTATAAATAGTGATTTGAAAAATAATTTTTTTCTTCCACATGATATTTTATTTTTAAATTTTATAGAAGAAATAAATTAAATACAGGCTTGAATAATAATGATGCACTAATAGTTTAATTAATTTAAATATCAATTAAATAATATTAAAAATACTAAAATTAATATAATTTCACATAAGTAATGAAAACCACTAATTTTTTATATAAATGAGACATGTTAGTTATATATTATATTATATATTTTTAAATTCACATTTTGTTAAGATATTTTTTAACAAAAAATTAAAAAAATTAAAAAATTGACATAAATGATAAATTAAAATAGAAAATATTTTATTAAATTATATAAAATTCATAAAAATAAACAATTTAGAAAAATAACTATAAAAAGGTTAAATATGTAATAAATTATCCACCTAGGGTTCATTTTTCATTTTATATTAATTATATTATCCCTAAAGAGTAAAAAGATAAGTTATGATGGTACAAGTTAAAGGGTTCAACTAAGGGTTAAAACCAGTAGGTAAGGTTAATAATGTTATCTAATCATGTATAAAAATCATAATTTGATAGGAAATAGACCTATCATCATCTTAGATTCTATATAACTCACTTTTATTTATTTGAAGTCTAAATTAAATTTATATTAATTTAGTATTTTAAGTGTTTCCTAGATTTCCCCTATCCTATATTATAAAAGGGAACCACCTCCATCACTTCCTCACTCTATATTGACACTTCTATCTAGACCAAAACCTACCTAATTATCCTATAATAATACTTAGTTATGTTATAGAGATCATGGTATTCTAAAAATACCATCCATTGTATCCCAAAGGGGGGGATCCAAAGCATGTCAACCAAAGTAGAGGTAACTGTTTTACAAATCCAAATCAATTTATTTTCTTCTTTCACTTTATATTATTATGTTTTTACATAATAAATTAATAAATATAGTATGATATATATATTAATATTTTATTATAGTTATGATACTGCCATATCCCTCCTTTTATCTATCATACAAAAAACAATATCACTATATGTCCGTGCGTACGACTAACCGTGTCCTTGCCGTGGTGTAATCTATTTTTCATCACCAAATTTTAGGATTGAGAATTAGGGAGATTTGAATTATTATATATTATATTTATAATATAATTATAACTCTATAGTAATAATATCACATCTCCCTTTTTCTATATAATATTTTGAGAAAATTATTGTGTCGTTTGTCCGTGTGTATGGCTTACCATATCCATAATGTGATGTGGCTCATTATTCTCATATATTTCACTTGGATGGTAATAAGTATTGTTTTTATGAATATATATGTTAAATATGACATTATAATTATTAAGGAAAAAAATACATCATATAATTTTATTTCTTTTATCCCAAAAAGAAAATGAAACCAATGTTCATGCGTACGTATAACCAAATGTCTCCCTAAACAGTGTATTTAATTTATCATTAAATTTTTCTATAAATTAATATATTATTAATAATTAATATATTTATTTAATTTTATATATTCTTTAAATAATTAAATCATTATCTATGTATGATAATCTAGAATACCGATTCAAATCGCGTACGATTAACATGGTGATTATTACCTGAATCATTGATTTAATTTGGAATCATTAATAAATGAGTCATATAAAGTTATAAATGAATTATATATGATATCATAAATATTATTATGAATCTTTTATAAGTTATAAATATTTTTAAAATAACTATAAAAGAGTTTCATACACATATAGAGGGAATCAGACTAATGGTAAGAGATTTTTGTCTCATCTTTACTTCTATGAGACACATGCCTCATACACTACTTATTTATTCTATGTGGTGTATATACTGACCATGAATATGTTTTATGATTATTATTCTGAATATTATTCTATTTTAATATCTATATAATTTTATTTATTTTATGGGGAATACTACTATACTGATTATAATATTGTAATGGAATTTTGTCTCACTTTTTATACCAGGGCGATACATACCTTATTCAACACTCATTTATATTGTGTGGAATACATACTTCCCATGAATTTATTCTATGAATTTGATATATCAATTTATGGTTATTTACATATAAATTTTATGATCACTTTTTAATGGGATTTACTGTTCAAAAGTTACCAAATGAGTAATGTAGTTTGGTCTCAATTTTAATCTTTAAGACACATGTTTTATTGTCCACCTATGTTTATATATGAAGTGTATATACTACTATTTGACATGTTATATCAGGAATATACTTATTTTAATGATATTTAATGATTATGTTAATGTTATTATTTAATGAGGATTATTATTCAAATTTTTCAAAGTGGTATGAGACACCTTGAAATTTTTGAAGATTATTCTCCTCAAACAAATGTATTTATAAGATATATTAAGCTCAATTTCATGGAAAATTATTATATGGAAATATTTTATATTTTTATTTTTTTTTAAATCATAATTTAGATTTTTTCAAATATATTTTTATTTAAAATGGTTATTTTTACAATCTCATTACTTTATGAGATTTTTTATACGTAAGTATTTACTGAGGTATATTTATCATATATGTTTCTTAAAAAAATTGAGAATATTTTTTATATTATTTTAAAATTATTTAAAGACATTTTTAGTGATGTATAATTTTTACTAATAATTTTTAGATGAATATTTTTCTATTTTCCCTCTGAGGGAATTTTTTTACTTTTCCAGCAAAAGCAAGAGAATAATTTTTTTTTGACTTATACAACATGAATTGTTTTTCATGCTATCATGGCGCATTATTACCTTGTGGAATCTGTTGAAATATTTAAAGGTTATTTTCAAAATGTGTTCGTTTAAATTTTCATACTATTTTATGAAAAGAAAACAATTTCATAAAAGAAAAAATATATTCTTCAAGAATATTTTTAAATTATTTTTCTGGATATGTTTTCAAAGGGGTTTCAATGAAAAGGAATTTGAAATTTTTTTATTTCTTAAAAAGTAATTTTTAAGGAAACATAAGGTTATAACTGACCTATTAAAATCCTTCCCCATTAATGATGATATACATTGTTATAGTTCAAGAAAACCATTCATATTATTTCTCCAAATGGTTTATGTTTTGATGGAATGTTGTTTAAGAAACCTAATTTTTTTCTCAGGATACAATTTTGATGAAATGATTATGAATCCTGTATCTTTTTTAAAAGTTTGATATGATTACATGTTTATAAAACTATTTTAATTACATTGGTTATTATATTATTTTATATGATCTTGTAGAAAATGTATGTATGACTTCATTATGGGATAGTTGGGACCTATATCTCCCTCAAATTCATTGGGTAAAGATTGATATCTCATGAGATAGACATGAAAGACCTTGTCTGTAAATTTGGTTTGGGATTGAAAATTGAATACTAAATCTGATTATCTGAATTATGCATGACTACCGTGATGGTTATAGGAGTGAAATATTACTACCAAGAAGATATGGTAAGTGAACCCATGGTACTAATATGGAATTGGTCATGATGCCTTGATTACAATGAAAACATTATTATATGCTTACATATCTACCACAGTCCCATGTTGTATTCTTATATTATGTTTTCATGGATCATGTTCTCTATTTCCTTATGATTCATGTTTTTTGAACTGCCAATATTTATAAAATGATTCATGTTTATGATATTTTATATACATTGTATGATATTTTATTTTCATGATCATGTTCTCATACCATTATTCTCATGATTTTGTTTACATGTCCCCATTTTTTATCTTTACTGAGCATTTGGTCTCACATTTATTAATTATGTTTCCTTTTCTGAAGGTTAAAATGAATGGTTTTTGTTATGGGTACTAAAGGGGAGGATATTTATTAAATTTGTTGAAGATATTTCACTAAATTAGAAGAATTTATTCCATCTTTCGAATGAAAGTAAAATAATACGGTCATTGAGTGTGTATTTGTGTAATGTATTATGTATTTCAAAAAAAAATATGTAATTTCTATGTTATAAAAAAGGGTCACTATAGTTAGAATCTGAAAAAAAAGTTAGCATTTAGAAATTAGGTTGAGAAAACCTTAGTTGGAACTCGAAGGACATGTCTAAGGATATGGTAAAGTATAAGAAAACGTCTTTGAATTTTTGTAAAGGAAAGAGTGAGTGAATTAATATAAATAAATCCATCTCTAGATACTATAAGTGGATGTCGCTCTCGGATATATGTACCTGGGGGTAACAACTCTAACCTAGTGCATCGGGCCTGTTCGAAATAACCTGGTACATAAAATTGGGCCTTGCTGCAAACCTAGTTTGACACTCCCAAGGGATATACATTAGTATTTCACAAAACTCTTTATGAACCATTACAAATTATTTAAAAAGTATTTCCTATGAAAAACCTTAGATGAACTTAAGGTTTCATATGTTAAGGTGGGTGTAATAATTTAGACATCTTATAGGTTACTTTTCATGATTATGTGGTTTCCTATTTGGAAAGATATTTATTAATATATTCCTTTTTTTAGTCAATGAATGGGTCCCAAAGGAACCATATTAATAGTGATTCCTATAGATAATGAATCAAATTTTCCTCCCAAGAAACTGAATGTTATGGGTTCTAGAATCCATGTTCTTTTCTATTTGATGACACAAATTTATCAATACATGAATCCTGCTAGGTTTCCAAATGACCAAATTAAGGAACGATAATCTATTCAATCCATATTAAGGCAACACCCAACTTCTATTAGTGGAATGATGGATCCAGTAGTTTTTGAGTAATAGATCTCTACCACGGAAAAAATATTTTTCAATCTTCACAATTCAGAATGTGAAAACGTTATGTTGGGCACTTATCACTTAGAAGGTAAAAAGAATATATGGTGTAACTTTATCAAGAATACATTAAAAATATATAATATAAAATATATGGATTTAGATGAGTATAAAAAATTATTTTTCAGTCTATACCCTTTTTTTAATTGTCTAAAATGATGGGATATTGAATTTACCCATCTATCTCATGGTTATGAAAACAAAATAATGATAGAATTCAACAGAAACTCTAAAAACTATGGGTAAAAGAGGATTAGATATTATTTATGCTCAAAGTTTGGAAGGAAACATAGAGAAAATTATATTAAGGGGAATAATAAAAGTTTTGTGTGGGGAAACAGGGTCATGAAGCTTTTTACTGATGATGTAATGGGAATAACCCAAAATTTGTAAAGCGTTAACCTCTTGGAAATCAGTCTTTCTAGTGTAAAAATGGGAATTATGCTACCAAGTTCCCAAAATTATGTTCTGATGATGACGATCGATGAAAATTACCACTAAAGTCGAGGTAAAAGGGTAAATCTCATGCGATCACTATTGGAAATGTGGATAATGACAATGAAGTTGTGTAATGATTTGGTGTTTATGTATTGGAATTCATGAATAATGTAATATATGTACTTTTATTGTATTAATGAATAATGAAACATATATGGATTTGATAACTGCTGTTTCTACTAAAGGATTTATGATCATATATAGAATGGTACTGGTAACCATGAAAAGTTATTAAAGAAAATAGGTTGATATTTCTAGAAAAAACATTAAGGGAATGATAACCCTCAATATGATCTTGATGATGAGATAACAAATATATATTCTATATAAAAATTTAAATTGGATGATACTAGTTACCTTTTAAATAATTAAGGATTTATTGAAAAGTGGTTTATGCTATCATTAATGAAGTTTACAACACTTTTAACATAAGGAACATATCCAATAAACTTTGTAATAAGGAAACATATATGTTTTTAATAAAAATGTTTGGTAATCCAGGTTATTTCTCTATTTCAAGAGAATACATGATTGGGGTATTCAATTGTTTGGAATATGAGAACCAAAAACTGCCTTATAATATATGGGAGAAAAGTATTAAGCTGATTTAGTTAACATCTTTCGAATGTTTTTTATTTTCAATTTTCAAAAGTCTTATAAGGTTATCCATTAATAGAAATATTAAGTTAAAATTCTGATGTAGTTTATTATATTAATGTATTATTTCACATTATTCTGAATTATGAATATTTGATAACTTGCGTTAACGTTTATGTTATGATAATAGAAAATAAAATGACGTATCATTCTATTTAGGGAGATAATGATCTGTTAATGATTCATGAGTGATAAATTCAAATTCATTTATTCGAGTAAGAGATGTAGTGGAAATTAATCAAGGTATAACAAATAGGATAGATTGTTCTGAAATCGACTATGTAATTCTAATTATGTAAAGTTTTCAACATTAGGATTTGGGATTATGATAAAAAAGGGTGTCTTTTATCATAATTATTGATGAAATTTATGAACACTTTGATGATTCTTTAGTATATGGTTTTCTATTATTAACATTATCTAGATCACCCACTTTCTTATGATTAGTGATGTTTATGAATCTCTATGATTATTTTTTATTTTTCATCATACTCAAATATTCACCCATGTTCTCTTACATAGAGACATAGTTATGATTTACCTTAGGTTGATATTATTTTCATATTTTTACTTTTTTAAATTATGATTTAAAATTAATTTTTATGATGTTAGATTATATTAAAGAAACGTTCAAGTATTAATCCTTTTATAACCTAAATGAATTTCGATAGAGAAATTCAATTTAAGGGTTGTAGAATGTAACACCCTGAGATTTTTTGGAGATATATTTTACTTATTAATTTAATGAATTATGTTTTACTCTAAAAGAATATAATTATCCACTACACACAACACCGAATTATTTTTCGGTACATGAAACACTTTTCTTTCCCTGTGTTACACACAATTTCAAGTTCATTTGATAGAATTCATTTCATGAAAGTCTGAGTTTAAGAAAACAACTAAATATTGTTATGTTACCTTATAACCTAGAAATTATAACGTTGGTTATGAAAAATATTATCTGAATTATGAAAATATGATTTACACATGTATATATAATTAATTAATTTCATAACTATTAATTATAAATGAAAATATAACAATTTTAAATAAAATAAAATGTTTTTTAGAAAAATGATTTAAATGAAAAATGTGAGTTTATAAAATAAAAAATCATTATTGATGGATTTTATTAATGAATTTTAAATTTAATATATTCTATATAATTTTTAAATTTCATATTATATGTTTTCTAGACATGACATAAGATCATATTTTATTTTTGGATAAAAAAATCATTTTTTCAAAAAATTTAGTTTTTCTGCTTTCAATGGAGAACCCTTTTTAGATCTAGTTTTGACAATTTTTTATGTTATATTTAAAAATATAAACATCTTATGTGAATACAAATTATGAAAATTTACATTGTTTTTTTTGTATTTTACTTCTAATTTTCATTTTTTGATGAACAGTGAAAAATAATGCATCATAGTTAAAAACTGCATTTTTCATTAAAATAATTATTATAATTTAAATTGAATTTAATGTCATAATAGATAAAATATATATATATATATATTAAAAATTATCTATGTCATTTTAATATTTTTTTATTAAAATTATATATAGAAACTTATTTAACTTTTGAACATTCATTTTACCAGTGATTTTCCATGTCCACGAGATTAGTAATAAAAATAAATTTTTGGCTAATATGAGTTGAATTTCAAAAAATGAACATAAATGGTTGAAATCCGTATGATATTTAGAGTCTAATTTGATGAAATTGATTTTTTGTGAATTGTAACTTTAGTAATTTTTTATTTTTATTTAATACGGTTAATGGTAAATTAAGTAATTAAGGGTAAAAAAATATTATAATATTATAATGATAACCTAAAACTTTTCCTAATTTCATTGGATGAGTGATTTTTGATCAAAATAAAACTTATGTCTATATTATTATCTTTTTAAGCCTGTTGTGTAATATTATGACATTTATTATATTTTATTTAAAGATAAGTTAAAAATAACATACTCATATTGTTAATAGGTAAAAAAATATTAATATAGGGTTATACATAAGATAAATAAAACTATAAATAGTTATTTGAGGCATAATAAATTTATATTCATCATGATTTTTTATTTTTAGTTTTTTGATAAGAAAAAAATTAATTTAAAGCATGTATAATAATGATGTATTAATTGTTTAATTAATTGAAACATCAAGTAAATGATATTACAAATGCTAAAATAAATATAATTTTACATAATTAATGAAAAAAATTAATTTTATAGAAAATTAGACATTTTATTGATATATTAGATTCTTTATTTTGATATTATAATGATGTTAATTTATTTTTTAAAAGACAAATTATAAACTTTATCAAAATTGACATAAATGATACTTTAAAATAAATAATAATTTATTAAATGATATAGAATTCATTAAAATATATCATTTGGACAACAAACTAGAATAAGGTAAAATATTTCATCAATGAATCACTTTATATTCTTTTGAAATTTTATAGTAATTATATTAACCATAATGAGTAATAAGTTATGTTTTTTATAGTAAGAGTTGAAGGGTTTAACTAAGAGTTAAAAACAAAAAATAAGGTTAATAATGTTACCTAAAACGATCTAAAAATTAGTGTTTGAGATGATTTATACCCATAATAATCTTATATTAGAAATAAATCACTTTTGAGCTATATGAAATTGAAAATAAATTTATATAAATTTAATATTTTAAGAGTTTCCTAAAGTGAACCGTCTTATAAAAGGGAACCTCCTCCCTCACTTATTTACACCACCTTGAGACTTCTAGATCATAAAAAAATATCAAATTATCCTATAAAATTTAATATTTATGTTATAGAGTTCATGGTCTTCTGAGAAACAATCCATTTTGTCCCTAATAGGATATCCAAAGAAAGTCCACCGAAGAATAAGTTATTATTTTACCAATCCAATCCAATTGTTTTCTTCTTTTACATCCATCTATTTATTTGTTTCCATACTAATTTAATAAATCCTTTATCATATATATAATAAGATGTTATTATGATTATGTGACAAACATATGCCTCCTTTAATCGAGCAAACAATAAACAATATCACCATGCTTGCATACATACAACTTATCGTCTCGACGCCGTGGTGTAAATAGTTTTATACCACCATCATTCATGATTGAGAAGTATTAGAAGTTTAATGATTATATATTATATTTATAATATAATTACACTTCTTTAATAATAATTTCATTTCTAAATTATTACCATTTAATATTTTGGGAAGATGATAACATCGCTCGTGTGTATGTTTGACTTACCATCTCCACAATGTGATGTGACTTGTTATTCTCCCATATTTTATAAGGATGGTAATAAAAATAAATTTTATAAATATATATTATTTTTATTCCATTAAAATTATTTTTTAATAGTAATAAATCATATAATTTATCTTCTTTTAACCTAATAATAAAATGAAAAAAACACCATGTGTTCGTACGACCTACCATCTCCATGAATACTGTATTCCATTTATCATTAAAGATTATTATAAATATTTATGTAATGAATATAAAAGATATTTATATCATGTTTTATATTATATAAATAATTAAATCATTATCTATTTATGAGAATCAAGAATACCAATTGAAATCACGTATGATTAACAAGGCACTTATTACCAAAAACATTGTTTTAACGTGTAATTATTAATAAAAGGCTAATATAAGGTTATAAATGAATAATAAATGATATCTTAAATATTATTATGATTATAGTATAAGTTAATAACATATTTAAAACCACTTAACAAGAGTATCAGATGTATATGGATGGAATCTGACCTAAGGTAAAGGATTTTTTTCTCACCTTTACTTCTGTGAGACACATGACTCAAACACTACTTGTTTCTTCTATGTTCTATATATACTACACATGAATGTATTTTATGATTATTACCCATAATATTATGGTATTTTAGTATCCATATAGTTTTATTTCATTCATTGGGCATATGATTATACTGATTATAATGTTGTAAGGTAATTTCAAATCAATTTTTATTTTTATGAGATAAATGCCTTATTCCCCACTCATTTCTATTGTGTGGTGTACATAATTATCATTAATGTATTATATGAATTTTATAAATTTATTTATGGGTATTTAAATACCCATTTCATGAACTCTATTTCATGGGGTTTTATGGTTCATAAGTTTCCAAAGGAGTAAGGTATTTTTTCCTCAATTTTCATTCTTTGATACATGTTTTGTTAAGAACCTAGGTTATTTTATGAGGTATATATACTGAAATTTAACATGTTATATCAGTAATATACTTATTTTAATGATATTTTAACCATATTTTAATATTATAATTTCTGGGGATTATGATTAAAATTATTCAAAGTGGTTTGAGACACCTTGAAATGTTTAAAGATTATTATCTTAATTTTTTTTCAAAAGATCTTTCAAAAAAATTTTCAAGGAAAAGTATTTTAGAGAATGGTTTTTTGTTTTAATTTTTCTTCAAATATTCATTTATATATTTTAAAATCTATATTAAATGAAAAATGGTTAATTTCTTAATCTCTTTTCTTTATGAGATTGTTTATATGTAACTATTTATTGGGGTATATTTATCATCCATGTTTCTTAAAATTGTTTTTGAGAATATTTTCACTATTATTTTACAATTGTTTAAATTCATTTTTTTCTAATGTATGAGTTTCTATTAAACTTATTGAAAGAAATATTTTATCATTTTACCTACAAGATAATTTTTTGGATTTTCTAGAAAAAGTAGTAGACGAATTATTTTTTAACTCTTAAGGCACGAATATATTTATACACTTTCATGAAACCTGATTACCCTGAATATTACCTTGAAATAAGAAAAGGTAATTTTGAGAAATTTTACATTTGAATCTTCATAACATTGTAAGTAAAATAAATGATTTCAAGGATGAAAGGATATTTTCCTAAAGAATTATTTTAAATTATTTTTCATGAAATTTTTTTAAAGTGGCTCCAAAGAAAAGGGGTTTGAAAATATTATATGTTTTAAGAGGCTATTTTAAATGAAAATTCATGTTCCAAGTTATCGTTCAAAATAAAACCCCAATTTTTATGAAATATTATTTTATAGTTCATGAATACCATTCATATTATTTATATTAATGTTTTTTGTTATGACAGAATGATGTTTAAGAAACCTATTTCTTTTTATGGGTTATGATTTTGATGAAACGATTATGAACCATATATCTTTCCCACAAGATAATATATGACTAGATTTTTATAACACCCTTTACATTAATTGGTTACTATATTATTGTTTTTAAACTTTTAGAACAGGTTTGTATGATTTCATTATGATATGGGTGGGACCTATATCTCTTTCCAATTCATTGGTTAAATATTGATATCTCATGAGATAGAGATAATGGGACTTGTCTACTAAGATGATCATGGGAGTGAAGATTGACAAGAAAATATGGTTGTTGTATTGAACAATGACTACCAATATGGTTATGGGTGTGAATGAAAACTACATTGATGGTATGGGATGTGAACCAATACTAACAATATGGCATTGGTAGCGATGAATTGACTACTATAGAAATCATTATTATCAACATCTTTTTTTCCCACAGTTCCATGTTTTATTATTATGTTATTATTTAATGTCTCATTCAATTTATATTATTATGATTCATGTTTTATGACTTGAAAATCATTATTAGATGATTCATGTTTATGATCATTGATATTCATGGTATGATCTTATATTTTCATGATCTTGTTATCATACCATTATTCTCATGTATAAGTTTTCATGTATCAATTGTTTACCCTTAATGAGAATATGAGATCACAATTTTTTCCTATGTTTTGTTTTCTCCATGACATAAAGAATGGATTTAGTTAGTGTTTCTAAAGGGGAAGATATTTTTGAGATATGTTTAAGATCTTTCACCAAATTAGAAGAATTTGATCCATGTTTCCAATGTAATTAATCTAATACGGTCTTTGGTTATGTATTTGTTTAATGTGTTTAGTACTCTGAAAAAGTTATTTAATATAAATTTATGGAATGTGAGAGTCACTATAAACTCCATCATTCCCCTACATCAGTTCAATGTGTAATATTCCATAAAATGTTAAATTCACATTATTTTTGAACCAATCAATTCATTGTTATATTTTAATTCTAGTATCCATGCCCTAGATATAATTTTTTTGAATCCAATTATTCTAGTAATTTAACCTTAGAGTAACCTTATGAAATACATTACCAACTTTATAATTAATTAAAATAAAAATAATCCATAAATAAAATATAAATTACACATAGAATTAACTAATAATCATCTTCTACAAACTCCCATCATTACTAGAAGAATCCAACCACCTAGAAAATTTACTAAACAAACATCCAAGGGTAAATAGTGAATCTTAAATACAATGGAATGATAATGTTTTCATTCTAAAAATAAAAAATTAAAAACTTACAATTATTATATGAAAAAATATATAAGATTTTACAAACAACCAAAAATTTAAATTCTGGGATCTTTTCAATAAAATATATATTGAAGGACAAATTATTAAAAATTAGAAATATCCATTCATAAAAAAAACCAAATATAAACCACCTTTAAAATAAATATCTATATAGTGATATATTACCGGATGAATTTTGATTATACAATGTGGATAGATGGTTAGAAATATAAATGTGTTGAAAAAAATGATCTATAAAATTACCATCACAAATAGTCGGAAATCCAAGAGACAAAGGTAATGTGAGTGACATCATATTTATATGTGATATAAGTATAAAATCCAAAGAATGTATAGTATGTAAAATCATACCTTATGAGGAAGCCTTACAATCTATAAGTGTATAAATAAAGAAACAAAATACATACAATAATAATTCACCCAATGATTAATTCCAAATAATAAAATATGAACACTGATAAATTGATGTGTAAAATGATCTTGGAGAATAATTACTCTATTCTTATAGTGTCATTACCATTACAATAAAGAGAATAAATAGTGGTGAAAACCAACGAAATAAAAATGATCAGGAAATTTTAAATTCTTTTAAGAAAGTTCCAATTAAAATTCTATAGTTTTATGTAGTTAAATAGACCCCAAATCATGGAAAATAATTAAATGATTTTTTACACATAAGAGGTATCATAATGGAGATTAAAGGTTCGATTTTCAAAGAAATATGTCTAAATATTCTAAAATAATCTTACCTTTCTATTTTAAAGATTTATGAAATTTTATATTAACTTGTACAATTGGTTATTTCTTAATCAGTATTCAAATTTTATATTTTGGTTATTATATAAATTTAATACCTCAGTCATTATATTATACTTTATATTTTGGATATTGGAATCCATCTTCATATTTTACCAAAGTTGATAACATGACTACTTTCAGACTACATTGGCGTTATTGAGGATGTTCTTATAAGGTTAAATAATTTTTTTCTAGAAATTATTTATTTATTTGACATGTATAATGATTATATGAACAATAATAAAAGTATCATTTTTTGAAGGTCATTTATAATGTGTGTAAAGACAATATTTGTTGTTCATAAAGAAATATTTTCAAATGAATCATGTGATAAAGTAGATCAATTTAACATATTTGAATAAATGAGATATCGAGCATAAGATCTTTTAGATTTTTAATATAGTATGATTGCTTGGTTTTATAATAACATTTTTCAAGGATATTCATGCATTGAACTTGTTTTTTTTATAATTTATAATTTATCATTTCATGATTAAAGAACTAATGTTCACAATTCTTATTTTAATGATGATTGTTTAATTTATAATTATTTAAAAAATTTATTTAATCTATTAAACATGGTGATTTTATTCAGAATTAATTTTATGGGAAATATTGGTTTGATTCACATGGTAGAAGAAGTTTTATTAAGTGTAATTAAATTAATTTATTACATGGAACTGAGTGTTGAGTATCCACCTACTATAGAGTTGAAACCAGGACATGAAAATTTAAAATATGCATAAATAAGATAAATTAACTACAATTATATCCTTAAATCATTATTTAGATTAATAATATAAACTTCTTAATTTTCTTGTATTAAATAAGAATAATTTATGGTAAATATTAGATGATAATCCTAGAATCAGTCATTCACTTTTTAGAATTAAGAATTTGCTAGAGGTGGATGATAAATGAGTTAATAAAAATTAAATAATACTAAAAACCACAATTTTAAATTTTTTTAAAGAAAGAGATAAATGAATTTTCTAGTATAGGGATAATATTTCTTAACCTAAATAGAAAATAAGTTATCCCAATGTAGATTTTTCTAAAGAATTGACAAATTATGTTTTTATGAAATAAATTTAGAGAGTCAAATCTAACTAGGATGTATAATAAATTTAATGAATATATAAAATATAATGAATTGTACCAAGTAAAAAAACTTTTATTATTTTACTTTGATAGAAAATATTATTAAGTTATTAGGGTTTTTTGTCATTATTTTTTATCAGAGGGTATTCATGATAATTTAAAATTCACAGAGTCACTAAGTTTATATATGATGATTAATTATTTTTTCCTTATAGAACATTTTCGAATAATATATTTATTTTCTGAATATGTAATATCCCTATAAATATTCAAGTATATATGATAAGTATTTTTTAGTAATTATTTATAATTGTGTATAAAAGTTTTTATGGAGGAATCAATTGTGTTTAAATTTTTTTGAGGCATTCTTTTTTAACTAATGATATATCCTTTGAAAATTTATAGAGATTAACCTTTTTCATTACACTATGAAGTTTCAATTTAAGGTGTAAAGTGTGATAGTTCATAGACATTTTATTTATAAAGAGGAAATTAGAGTTTATAAGTGAATGATTGAAATGTTAATTGTTTAAATTATATAATATGTTTATGGGAAGTTATATTATATCTTGGATATTATGGATTTTTATTGAATTTTCAATCAAAACGTTTGATAATTTTTTTTACCTTGGTCATGGTTATTACAAAAGGATAACTACATTGTTTTTATGATCAGTGTATGATGCTTTCTAATTACTTTAATATGAATAAAATTACTATACATATCTTATTAATATTTTTTCCTTGAGGGTTAATAGTAAATCACATTCCATATATTATGCGTTTAGTATTTTTTAATTTTTGTAGAATAATTATATATGAACTATAAAAGATATTTGAAAATTTTTATTTCCTATAGGAATTTTTATTTCATACCATTTAGGTTCAAATAATTTTGTTTCTATAAATTATACTTACATTAAATATTATTTTAAAAAAAATAAGAAGCTAATTTAAGCCTCACTACTTAGATTTCACATATATAAAAATTTGATGTTGAAATAAAAGAGTCAAGAGGGGTTGAAAACTTTATAGTGTCTATATTAGTAAGATTTACAATTTTATAGGAATTATGTCATTGTAGTGTCATGTAATTAAGGAAACATTTCTAGATGAGAATTTTTACGAGGTAGTAATTGTCTATATTTGGTATAAATATATTTTTAACCACTCATTTATATCTAAAAACACTCATAAAATTTAATCTACTATATTTCATAGTGAAATATTTCATTTATATATCAGAACCAGTATAGAATATAATAATATATTACTATTTATCATTATGATATATATTTACTAAATAATAATATAAAATCCCCCTGTTAAATCTTATGTTTCACCTAGGATTAAAATTTTAATATTTTGTGCCCCTTTGAAGAATATTATGTATACATTGGAAACCTCTTACGGAAAAATTGAATCATCATATATAATCATACATGATTTAAATTTATTCTTACATATTCTCTTAAATCATAGGTTTACTTTTACATATCCCTAAAATTTTCTTCTGAAATATATAAAACGTCAGGGATAATATTACCCAACATTTAGTGGTGAACATATTGAATTATGTTGATCTCTGTTAATCCACATTAGGTAAAAACAAATAAGAGTTCTTTAACTATGGAAGCTGTTGTATAGACTACATCATATACAATCGTTTTAAAAGAAAATGGTTTCTTAATATGAATATGGAATTTAATTACTCCATAGGTTTGGACATTTTTTGAAATTATTTTTTCCATGGATTGTATTGAATAGTTTTCAACATTGATTAAAACATTAGGATAGATAATATGTACAAAATTAACAGAAATAATTGGATACCAATAATTAATAAATACATAGTATGGTTTTATGATATGTTAATCATTGATGGGAATATGTGGTTATTGTTAGAAATATATTTTTGTGGTAGAATTTGTTTCCTAAAATATCTCTAGTTTAGTTTGGATAAGAAAATGGAGTAATGGAGCATGTTCTAGTGGCCCCATAGTTGTTAGACTCAATTTCTAGGCCACCAATGAGATTGGAAGCTGTGTTGATTAATATTAGTCAAGGGTAACACATAGGGACTTATAGTTAATAATGAATAACCCTCCACTATTCAAAGGGGATATGAGACTAGTGAAAATTTAAGTGTTATATGAGATAATCAACCTAATATTTAAAAAATTTCAAAACCTAGATATATTGATGGTTGAGTTTAGTTCTTATATTATGATAGGTCCAGATCGAAAGTGTGGGAAATCCATTGAGGTGGAATGGAAGGATAAAATACTTAACTCCAAGCGATACTTCCCATGGGAGATAAATTTAGAATGTTCTTGAGGGTTCTCGGATCTCAAGCATAACATTTTATCAATGGTAGTGTATTCATAGAATCTTACTAAACTAGTGAAGTGTGTTCTAGAGATTTTGATGAATTAAAAGTTAAAAGATATGAGTTTTAATATAGGATTTCGATAGTAGATTATGTTTATGATTATTATTTTTAATATTTATACCTATATAAATGTTTCAAGTATAATGGATTCAATAGAGGAAGCTATAATAAATACATGGAAAGAAAGTCCCATTCTATCATGGTTGGTTAGATTGTAGAACTAATTAGTCTATAAAAGAGTAAGAGAAAATATTTTTTAAAGAAATAAATTTGGGGTTATTCTTAGGTTTCCTAGGGAAGAGGACCAATATAGTGCTTATAGTATAGAGAGGTGGGACAACTAAAGTCCAAGTTCCCAAATACTTTTTACATGTGCTATTAGTGAAAGACGTTGGGCCACTAAAATAAATAATTCCACCAATTCTCATGGGTGAGTAGTGGTAGTGTAACATAGTGAAGGGATAAAAGGTAAAGGTGTTTCACCAAGATAGGCTAAGTCATGGAATCATGGAAAAATCAAAATTCCTTATAATGATGTTAATTTAACACATAAGAAGATTTCATGAATGATTTTTTCCATTGAGAATGAATAAAAGGATAATGAGGTTGATGTTGTGGCTCCACTATGATAGTTACTATCTTAATAACTTCCTGACAAGGAATATAAATTATGTTATTCTTCAATTTCCTAAAATTATTTAATCCCAAACAATTCCATAAATTTTGGACATTTACAATTTATTTAGTTTTTCGGAATAATGTATAGTTTATCATAAACTAGCCTAAATATTGATTTATAGTTATTTTATTAATATTTTACATTTAATTATAAATGGTTATACTTATTAATCAATTATTTTAAGGTTTTTTAGATTTTTTGGAAAACTTTATACACATTTTAGATGATATGCAAGTGCGTTGTCAGTTAGGATATATTATGTGGAATTAGAAAAGTATGGGGATACATAACAGCTTCTAGATGGGATATGTAAGTGTTCAAATTTTTTTGGCAATTCTTCCATACATAGGGGGAATGTTGTTTCTATTATAAACGATGATTTTAAATCTCTAGTGATACACAATAGTCCATTATTTGATATATTATAGTTTAACCACAAAGTACATGATATATAAGGGTAAATTATTTTCTTTTCGTAGAATTGAAACACTATATTTGTAAGGGATTTTTCCTAGATGTGCCGATATATATGAGTTATCAGATAATTACATATGATTTACCTTATATATAGAATATCTTTATGTTTAAAAAATTCATATCATAATTTACCCACATATATGGGAAATGTTTTTTTTATTATGTGTGATGAGTTGAACTCTCCAGTGATACATAATAGTACCTTTATCAATATATTAAACATTACCCAAAACCTATATGATATATATGGGAAATTTACTTTTTAATGAGGTTAAAACACTATATATGTAATGGGTTTTCCTTGGATGGAATGATGTGTAATTGTTCCCACCTATTACATATGAGTTACATCTATATGCACTGATATATATGATATTTTCCCTTTCAATTGGATCTAAAAATGTAATTATATAAGATTACACAATTATTGGTTCCCATAAAAGTGTTAAACTAGAATATTGAAAGATTATTGTTTATCAAAAAATGAAACACTAAATTACATTAAGTATCTAAGCCCCTTTTTGAGAAAGACCTAACCAAGATCACGAACATGATCAGAACCATCCATGTAGTGAAATTGATCCCATACCAATACATAAGATTAATTGGCTAGGCTAAATCCACTGATCATAACTTATCCAATATCCATTGTATTATTTTTACACTATATCATGGAATAGTGAAACAATACCTGATGATGTTCAAATATTGGTGTTCTGAGATAGTTAATCTATTTCAATCAAATAAATAGATTTCTTAAGATCTATATAAGTGGAGAGATTTCAAAACTATGGATTATTCCATTTACAAATATTAGTTTCAATTCCTCTTAGAATTAGGTGGATTGAAGGGTTTTGGACATTTATTAATACAATGGGAATTTCATTATGTAATGGTTTAACCACTAGGTTAAATATTATGAGTTTTATATAATTATTTTAATACTTTTTAGTATAAAAATATTTGTAATTACTCATTATTTATATTTCTTCATCCATACCTATTTCCCATTTTCAATACCATGATCTCTCCAATCCAAGGTAATGATGTACAAACCTAAGGGTTGAAATTTAAAAAGGTGGTCTATAGTTTCTCAAAACCCAATTATATTTGATTAATGTTTTTAGTCAATTATAATTGGGAAATGAGGGTATTTTAAGAATGTATTGTTGTTTTTTTCATGTTACCAAGAATTATTCTTATTTCATTCCATACTATTATAATTATTTCTCCCTCCATCATCTCACTTCCTATCAGATTTGATTGAAGGGAGGTGATTAGGGAATGAATTAAAAATGATACTGTTGGGAGGTGTTTAATGGCATTTCTACTACATTTCTATGTTTATCATAAAAAACTACCATGGAGGTGATATTATGTATACATTATTTTGTCTAAAATTTCATCAAATCTTATAATTTTTCTAGATGATTGTGATATATTTATTTTACGAATTTCATTATCCGATTTAATGTTGCGAACATATATGGATAATGAAGGTTATCACTGGTAAAACATTGTGTTTAATATCCATCCTTAATAACTACGTGTGTTACTAATTTCCATTTATATTTTTTAATGTATAGAAAAATTTCCTCCCTTTCACCTTCTTTATTTAGATTTTAGAAAAATCATAAAAAAAATATGAAAAATAGGTGAAGTTAAATGAGTGTATATGAGGATCTATGAGGGAAAACCTATTTTAGCTCCAAAGATATTCTAAGGGTATTTCTAATTTATATTATAAAGCCTTATAATAAATATATTGTAACACTCACAATTTATTTTCTATTTTTTAGTACAGGAACATTTTATTCATTTATCTCAATGAATTTAGTTGATATTTTGTGGTTTTACTTGGATTTTTTTCATTATTCACATAGAAATGAAACTCTACATTGTGAGGGAACTAAATAATGTTTGAAGTCTTATAATTTAATGATTATAATCGATAATTTTGAAACCTCATGGAAATTATGGGTTCATGAGAATAATATATATGATTTGATCATTATTATTGATTGTATGTTTCAATTTATAAATTATTTAAAGAATACTGGTGATGAGTTAATGTTATACCATTTTATGTGACTATCCACATTTTATTATGAAGTTGTGGAATTTAATATTGCTTAAAACATATGATGGTGATGGATATTGAATCATAGTGACGTCACTATATAGGCTTGATTCTTGTATACCCCACCTCAATCCATAATTTTTTTACTTTTCTATTGAATCATTTAAGGGGTAAGTGTAAACCCTAAAAAAACCCCAAAAACTACCCAATAAGGAAATTACGGCATACAACATTAAAATTTTAAAATTAAACACATTACAGATCCCATACCACCATTACTGCCTTCCAAAACTCCACAACATTCCAAATTCAAAAAAAAAACAGATCCACTGTGTGTCACGTGCCATCCTCGATACATGTATCGACTACCATCATGACTCCACCCTACCAAAGAGTCCTCAAACTATGAGCACCGTATCAGCCAGTCACTTCACCACTTTACGCCATCAAAGTCAGTAAACAACCTTCGTTGTCTCCACTATACATCACCGCTAGATCCCATTATCAGAAAACATAGAGCCGATACACCACCATCGTTAGCCACCCCTCACCACCTGCACATATGAACACCTCTATCGCCAAGAAAGTCACCATAATACAAAACACCATCTGAGAACTTCATCATTGCCGATATAAACCAGAACATCACAGACACTAAAATTCACCATCGATGATTCCAATACCATCATCGTCATCCTCATCTATTAAACACCTTTATCGTCATCCTCACTTATTCAACACCATCGTCATATATTACATAAAAAATCACTATCATATCCATACAAACAACCCCCAACATCTCTAAATGAGATCACTGAAGAAAATAAAAAACCACAATAAAGAAAGAAGATAAACAAGAAAGGGAACCCAGAAGAAGGTCAGGGATAAAAACCCAAAGGAACCTCAACTACCAAAACCGTATAACCCAAAACCTTGTATACTTATCGCTCTAACTCTTACCTGGAGAGAAGTGGTGGGACCCTAGGTCAGAGAATGTTTTGACGGCCGAGGAATAAAGACCAACTCGGGTAGCATCTCGAAACCCAAAGACCACCAAACCAAAATACCAAAGTCTCTGAAAAAATCCACACCATCCCCAAACCGAAGGGGAATGAAGAAACATAAGACCAGAGCAGGTTAAAGTAGAGGAGGGAGACCAAAACACAAACCTTCCACAGAAGAAACAAGTGAACCACAAAAGAAAGTACATAGCGGAAAGCACTAGAGGGAATGGGGGGAGCAGAGGGGAGAAGCCAAGAGCGAATGGCAGAAGTAAATGCTGAGATATGAAACCCTAGATGAAAAAAGAAGATTATCGCGAGGAGCACCCTCCGTGTAGTGCGTGAAGATCGCTCCCTCATCTAATAAACTCTTTCCTTGGTTATTGTATACATTTAATAGAATAACTCACATATACTTCCAATAGTAGTGGAATGCTATCCATATAATTTTCTTAAAGACTTATCTAGACTACCACCAAAGAAAAATATAGTTTTTATATAGATTTTGTGTTGGTAGAGGTAATATATATTTTATATATTATTACATGTTAGAAGAATATTTTTTTAATTGATATTGAAATTTAAATTAGATGATCTTAGACAAAACAGATTTATTTTATTTAGTGTTTCCCATTGGAAAATAATTATTTTATTGATAGAGAAAGACTCTAATATCATAAGGTTGTGAATAAACTATAAAAATATGAACCAAGTGAAACTGAAGAATAAATATCCCTTATATTGAATTGATGATCAAATTTAGTTTCTAATGGTGGATATTCGGTTCTCCAAAGTAAACCATTGGTCATGTTATTATCACTTCAATATGATGGAGGAGGATATCCCAAAATGGTTTTCCATTATTAGAATGTAATTTTTATGTTTTTTTCATTCCATTATAGATGAATTATCCCAATTTGTTCTCACTACTTAAAATTTTGTGAGGTTATAATTAGATCAAAGTGATATAAGAGTAATTCTAAAAAAATGGATTTCTTTATTAATATCACCATTACGAGTTTTTAATCATTCTATTCAGAGTTATAAATTAACCTACTATTTTTATGGAATTAATTAATAAAATGTTCAACTAATGTTTGGAAACTTTGGGGTTGGTATTTATAAATTATATACCTATAAACTCAAGAACCAAGGAAGATAATGAAAATCATTTTGAAATTATTTTAGGGAATTCTGATGTGTATAGGAGTTGTATAAAATTGTATAAAATCCATTCATTAATTTAAGAGTTGAATTATATTTATCAAGTTGTTTCTGATATATGGATATATAGGGATCCTTTAGAAGGTAGTGATGCATTAATAAAGGATAAATAACTTATTTTAGATTTTAGGTTTTCTATTTTTATTGATATTATCAAATGTTCATTGAAGTATTATCAAAGTAAGATTTCTCTATATAATCTTTGACTAAAAATTGATAATAGATTTAAGAGAGTAAGAAATATTAAGAGTTGATTTATTAATTGAATACGAGTCTTAATTTATAACCAGTCTTAATTATTCATGAATTTGGAGTAATTTTATGTTTTTTATTGTGAATTGTCATGTTTGGGCTTGGGATATATCTTGATTTAGGGGAGTAAAATTTTAGTGTATGGGTTAAGGTATTTCAGACCATGTAATTGAAAATTCTTGAAATAATGTTTCACCATTGTTTTTTTATCATGTAAATGTGGGATAATAATCAAATGAGGACAGTTGAAGGATGAGAAAAATATCAATGGTTGGTATATAATTTTTAGATTGTCAGTCATAGTGAATTTAGTTCCTTATTTTGTAGGATGGATAATGATTTTTTTCAAAACATGCTAAGGATATGTAAGGATCATTTTCCCATATCGGTTTTGTGGTATATTCTTAGTGACCAACAAGTGTAATTATAATAGACATCGTTGGTAATATCTAGGAATGAAAACATATATAATAGAATTTGTTTCTTATTGTTTGTCATGTTAAAAGGTGAGGATGGAAAACCAAAGACTAAATGGGTGTTACAACTTTTTTCAGTATTAATAAGAAAATACGAGGACAATACTGTGGAATTTTTAATTGGATTTCCATGAAAACAATGAAAATATTCTGCCAACCCCAACCCCTACATTTGGGAGATGGTTCCTGCTACCATTAAATTGGAATAAGATTAAATGAAATGAGTCTTAAAGGAATTAATAGTTTATATGTCAGGGTAAACTTTATATATAATTGAGTCTTACATTACATTTGAATACAAAAATTGGAACATATTTTTTTGATAATAAAAATATTTCATCTAATGTATCCCTACATATCAGCCATAGTAAAAATCCTAGAATCATAGGGAATGGAAAACAAAATTAGGGTGATCTAAAATATTTAGTATGGGTTTAGTTTATTTTAATCATTCATGAATATATAACAATAATACATATAGAAAGGTAATAACATAATATACATGGAATATAACCAATAAGGTGGGATGGAAGTTCATCTTAAGATAATATCGATGCGAAAATATATTGGATAATAATAGATATGGAAAGGTAAATAATTGAACACACTTTTAATTTAAATAACATATCTTCAATAATAGAAAAATAAAAGTCAATATGTAAATGTAAATAACATAAACCACATTCCATATAATCAGTAACTAATAATGAAATACATCCAAAGATAACATCATAGTAAAAATATCATGGATAGTGATAACTAAATACTAAATGAATGAAATGATTAATTATTGGAAGCCATGTTTCATAGTTAAATGGTATATTTACCATGACAATTATTCAAAATATGGTTGAAAACATACTAGGTAAAATCCCACTTAAAAATGTCTATACAATTGGTTCAACCCATGAGCTTATAGATGTATCAAGGAGATATCTATAACTATACCCCACCCATGTCATACCTATAAAAATCATTACAAAAATATCTAATAATCTCTTTAATTCAAAAAAACGTGACATATCAAATATCCATATTGAATAAATAATTGTAATTTATCAATACTTCCCCAGATATAAATTAAATTTCAATTTAGTACCCCATATGTAGAAATGTTATACAGTTTATGAAACAAACATATCAATGATATGTAATATGAATATTTATGGGAAATTTAATGTCCAATGATCATCAAAAAGTGATCATTTCAAGAGAAATTTATTGACTATAGAAATTAATCAAGGAAGTGAATATCAATACTTTCCTAAGTCAAAATTACTATACAACATCTATAGGATGAAAAAGGATATTATATATACAACATATCCCTAGGAGATTATTTGAAAAATATGGGGTTTTCTTTGATGAATATAAATACCCTTAAAATATATTTTAAAAATTCTAGGAGAAAATATAATTTTTATTTTCAAAAAAATTTTGAAAATATTTTTCTATGGAAATCAAATTCAAAAAAAAATTCCTTAATAATATCATCATAAACTTTCAAATAAATCTTTAAATAAATCAATGTCATGTTTGTATGTATTTTCCGATATTCGGTAATGAACATTTGTATTATATAGTATTATGGTTAGAAAATTTTATAATTCAAAAAGAAACAAGAAGATTTCATTTAAAATATTCTATAAAAAGAAAACATGTGTAAAATTTCATTTTAATAATTATTTTTTAAAAGGTTAAATAACTAATTTTGGAAAACATTTTAAGAAAACATTGTTTAAAAAAATACATTTTCTTCCAAAGAGAAAAATAAATTATGATTTTTTTAAAAAAACATTATAAAACATTTTAATTACCAAATAAAGAGAAAATGGTACTATTAATTGATAATAGATCATTAAAAACCATAAGAGAATAAAATTAACGGGTTTACTAAATAATTATCAAATAATTTCCTTTTACTAGGATTTAAGAATAAATAATCTCAATAAGAATGAGATTGTGAAATAAACCCTTACAGTGATCATAACATTAAAGTGAGAGTTAGTAACTATATAGATTTATTTGTGGTAGCGATAAATCCACATAAATAAATTATAAATAAAATATATGAAAATATGAAGTCATTATACACATAATAATATAATTATATAATCAATGATGTATGAGTTTAACCTAATGAATAAAACAGATTTATGAAATGCCTTATTTTATCCTTCCTTTTGGTTGAAAAAGATTTAACCTCTTGTATATTGGTTTTAAAAATTTTATTAACTTATTTAATAAAAATAAAAATATTTATTAAATCATGAAATATCATCTTATATCATCTTATCACTTGTTTTTTAATAACATTTTATTATTTTCATTATTTTGGGTATTAGTGTCCTTCTTTTCCCAAACATGGTTTGAAATGAAAGATCATTTTCTAGTTCATATTGTTTGGTTATATAAATATCTATAATAATAATAATGATATAATTAAAATATTTTTATATCAATTTTAATTTTTAAAATAATAATGAATTATTATTAAAAAAATAAATATGTTACGATTATAGAGATGGTTGGTCGTACGTACTCAAGAGTGATGTTTTTTCACTGCTAATTTAAGAAATGATTTAAGTAATATTTTATCTTTAGATAATGACAATAATATCATTATTACCATGTTATATACTTATATATGTTATCCATCTGTTGTGGAACTGAAAATAATGTCACATCGTTATGTAACGTCAGTAGTCCAAATATACATCAATGATGTTATCATCTTTACATAACTGAAAATGATAGAAATTAAATAATATAAATTATATTTCCAAAATTAGAAATGTTTCATGAATAACATAAATATTTATTAAATATTATATATAATTATTAACATTATCTTTATCGCATTCCATGTGATGCATTAGTGAAAGATGAATCACATCGCTTCACGAGACAGTAATCCATCATACACATGAGTGACATTATCATATAAAATACAAAATGATATGATTAAAGATATATAATAAATAGAGACTAAATAGGTATAATATTCTTATTAATATCATATATATAATTTATATCTATCATCATACCCAACCTTGAGAGTTGTTAATGGAAAAATAAACAATGATGGTTCATGAGGATGTTTTCTATGGTATACACAAACAATCATTTTGTACCCCATTTTATAGAAGTTTGAATGATTGTATGTAATAAAATTTTCATCACAAAATCATAGTATATTTACTATAATTTTGTTCTTATATCATCATGTTTTTAAAATAATACATGTATGTGAAGAAGGAAATAAAATGAAGATGCTTGGTGAAGAACATCACATCTCTTTCTGGAATCCCCCTTAGGTTTGAACTAAATCCTTCAAAGGACATGTTTTTGAACGAAATAAGGATACAAATATTAGGTAATATAAAATTGTAGGTGATTTGGAATGTATTTTTATTGTATAAATTTCTGGAATGGTGTGAAGTATAGAGGGGAGTGAATGCCCTGTTATAGATAAGGTGGTGTTATATTCACGTAAAAACATGAAAGTATTAACTATTGGGAGTTCATTATTACCTAAAGTGGATAAAAATTGATAATAATATGGTTTTAGGTATTATATGGTCCTCATAATCTCCAAATAACTTTTAAACACATTTATTAAACATTTTATTATCTTAATATCTATGTTTCCCTATTTTTACAATTTTGGTTTTACACTATGATAACAAGTTTTCTATCCTTGGTAATTTATCATTCAAGGTTTATTTAAGGTTAAAAATATCATATAATTTGTAAAAAATTATTCTAAATATTATATCATAATTATCAAATAAAAATTTTAGCTGTGTTGAAAATTAATACTATCAAAAGCGCAGGCAACATGCAAAAACACTACTTTAACCTTAATTACACTAATAATGTTATTACCATTTAGTGGTTAATATATTCATTAAAAGAGAACAATTATTTCATTAATGGTACACAAATGTATTTTATTAAAATTTACAATCCACTTGGTATAATATTTTATTTTTAGTAAATTTTAATTATTTAATATAATATAATTTGTTATAAACTAACATTAATGTCTATTTTAACCCTGTTCATTTAAAATAAATTTAAAAAATATCAATAAAAAAGAGACTAAATTAGAATATAATATTATAAAAACATTGTTTCATTAAATATTAATCCAAAAAGTTAATTTAACACAACAATTCACTCAATTTACTTAACTATTAATATTTATAGTACTATTTATGCTAGTTAATTATTAACTAAATAATTATTGTTTTGGGGATTCTTATCCTTTTTAAGTCATTATTTCATGTATAAAAATTAAATAAAAATTATGATAACAAAAAATAATTTAAATTTAAAAAGAATAAATATAACAGAACCTATGTTTTTTCCCTATTCCAAATATTTATATCAATTAAATAGAATAAAAATAACATTTTTTTGTATTTTTCTTTACTAAACATATTATATAAATTACCTTCATGAACTAGTATCATTATAACTTATATAAATTTTTCCTAAGGTTATAAGGGATGAAATATGGCCAGAATCTGGGTGTTGGACAAGTGTTGAGTCATTCATTCACCTTATATTTTACCTTTAACTACTATGTAAAATCATTTTCACCTTAACTGCTATAATAAATTTTAACTAATTCCACTAAAAATTATGTTAAAAAATTTTATTGATTTTATTAGATAATATAAATAAGTCTGATTAAAAATTTCGAATATATTTTTCTAAATTTAATTCAAAGAAGTGGAAAAATTCAATTTATAATTAAACCCACATTCAAAATGAGAAAATGAGGTTTTTAAAGTGAAAATGTTCAATTGTTTCCAAAATTTTTATATGTAGATTCAATATTATAATAATTAAAATAAACTAAATATTATTAATAGATGTATAATTTAATTCTTTTTACTTTAAAATGAATTTATGATATATTTTAATGTTATAAATTATTTAGATGAAACGAAAGCATTCAATTGAAATTTAGTATTTTAACTATTCATCAAAAAATGAATCTTCCTAGAAAAATCTCCAAAAATCACTCTATGTTAATTTTTATATTCCTATTTCAAAAATGAATTTTATTTTTATGTAAATTTTATTAAATTGGTAAAACATAATTTTAAATTATGCTCACCAATAAGTATTAAACATCTTATTGATTTTTTTTCTTCAGAAAATTGTTTTTTATTTTAAATCATTATCATTTAATTTATAACAAATTAGTAGATAATAAACATTATTAAAATATATATTTCTATTATTTAGTTAAAAATATTCAGACCCTGCATTCCATAACCTAGATAATAACTATCATATTAAATATTAATATTAATAATATATTGTTGTTTGGTAAAACATATTCTTATAGGTGACACAAAATTTGAAAGAAACTTGTTACATGTAAGGAAAAATAAAAATAATTTTGTGTGTAATGAAATATAAACTCCTTTTTTCTTATATGAAATTGAAGATATTTAATAAATATATCATTATTTCTTGGGTGTTATCTTTTATTCTAATCATGCGGTTGAATGTCATACATGATATATAATAGAATGTTATTATTTTATTATTTTAGGGTTTTACATTCTCCCCACATTAAATAAATTGTTTTCATAACATATAAACATTACCTTCATAATCAAGGGATTGAAATTTTAAAATAGAATCATTAAAATACCACACTGTGGGAAGGCACAGTAAAACATCCTATTAATAAGATTGAATTGGAAGTACCAAGGTCATATAAAAAAATATACTTCCAAGTATTTGTAAATTAGTTTCATGTTAAAATATGGACATATTGGAAAGTGTAAATATATATAGGGAGTGATTTATTTCATTTATCATAAAAAAGTGAGTGACAAATGGAATGGTAAGGTCCTCAAAACAATAAATCATTGATGATTTAAAAGACCATATCATTCACTGGACATGAATTTAATATGGTAACATTTTCGTTTCAAGATCCCTTCACTAAAGTTGAGGAATTATTTTATTGTTATTGAATATAAGGAAATACAATTACTTGATATGTTTCTATTTTATAAGAATAATTTCATCTTTTGGTTATGCTTCAACCAATTTCAAATTTATCTCTTACCTCATGAAATGAAAAAAGGATTTTTGATTCTTGAATCACTAAAATTTAGTTTTAACTAATCATAATTTCATTACAAAAATTCATTACATTTGTCTCTAACTATTTTAAAAAACTAATATTGTAAAAAAAATTCTATAAATTAGCATTCCAACCGAAAAATTAAAACTATTAATTCATAATTAATATTTGTTTTTCAAATAAAATTTCTAAAAACAATGAAATATTGACTAGAACATAGTGTAAGCTGGTGGTATGTGCTAAAAAAATGTTATACTTTGATCACGTGATCAAGATCAGTGGACTTTTTGGACATGATGTGTTGCCACTCGGCATGCATGTTTTCCTTTTACTAAACTATATTAACATAATTTCTATAAAATTACTAAAAACATATGACAGAAATCATTATAATACAATTGATAATTAAATAACATTATTACTATAGTTTTCAATGCAACATATATTATTTCAATTATAGAAATATTATACTATTATTACAACAAAATTAATGATCATATTAACCCTAAAGGTTATCAATACATTTTAAATTATGTCTCTAAATTTTAATGGAATTATTTCTCAAATCATTTTCAAATAATACATTTTATAAATTACCCAAAATTTCCTTAATCAAGGTAGTATCCAATCACATAACACATAAAAATATTATTTTAATACTTTGAAAGTATGATCAACATTAAACTCATAACCATGATGGTATCCATAACTATTAAGTTAATGAAAACATATGTGCTTCTAGAATTTAGAAGATTCCTTAAATGTTTCAAGATTCTTATACCAAAATACCATTGGTAAAAATACTTATATAATTTAATTATAAAATCCCTATAAATAATTTAACCATTTTATTTCAATATAGGTCTTTCCTTTGTCTTGTTTTAACTATAATATCTTTTACAGGTGGTCTAAATCATGAGACCTTTTCTTCAATCCATGAGAACATTAGTTTAAACTAGGCCATTCATTATCATCATCTATTCCAATCCTCTATAATGTATTGTAAATTAAATGTGAATTATCCTAAAAAAATCCCCTCAGAGTGTTGAACTAGGGGCACAGTGAGGACAATTGTCATAAAATTAAGGATGATCAGATCTAAACCATTGGACCCTTTTTAGAGTTACTACACCTAGTTACCTCTATGACATAAACACATCCACTTATAGTATCTATATAAAAATTATTACAAGGAATACCTAGATAATCTCTTCTTTACCAAAACATTATGATGTTTATATATGCTTATTTTCAATGTATTACTTAGGCTTATTCTACTAATTTTTTTGATCAATCTAGTTACAAAGGATTATACTATTTTTTTGGTACCGATTGTAGAGTTCCTGAACCCAGTAGCTGAGATCCAGTGTATGCTACCATTACATTGGAATAAGATACAAAGAAACACATATTGATCGACCAAATTGTTTAGCAGTCTTGTAAAATTGGATACATACTTGACATTTATATTATATGTTAATACTAAAATTAGAAAATAATTTTTATTTGATGATAAATTTAGTTTATCTAGACAGACCTTGCATATCATTTATAGTAAACTTTATAGAATCCTGGGGAAATAAAAGAAATTAAGTGTGTGGTAAAATGCTTCATAATTGAGAATTAGACCTGAATCATTCATTAATAAATAATAATAATCAATATGGAAAGGTAATAACTAAACACACATGCCATATAATTAATAAACTAAGATGGGAGTATATCCAGAGATAATATCAATACAAAAATCTCCTTGATAATAATCAATATATTAAGGTAAATAACTAAACACCCATTCAATTTAAATAACATGAATTCATGAATAGATGAGTAAAAATCAATAAATAAAGGTAAATAATTAAATACACATTCCATTTAATAAATAACTAATAATTAAATGAATCCATAGATAATGTTATTGTTTAAATTGCCTGGATAGTAATAAATGAATACGAAATAAAGGAAAATCTTAATTTTTGGATTCCATTTTTCCTCAGTAATTGACACCTTTACTGTAAAGACCTTTCACAATATGGTTTAAAACATACTGAGTAAAAACCTTTTAAAAAAGGATATACAACTTATTTTCCCATGATACTACCAAGGAAACAAGGGGATATCTATAATCATTCACCACTCATTTCATCGATGTCCAAATAATTCGTCATGTATTGAATAATCGATTTAATTAATAAATAATGTGTCTTATCAAATATCTATATTGAGTAAAGGAAAAAATTATAAATATTTTCCCAAATACGAAATAACATTCAATATGTTACATCATATATAGAAATGATATATGGGTTATGCAATAAACATATCAATGACATGTAATATGGATATTTATCAGAAATCTAATGTCCAATGATCATAGGAAATTTAGCATTTCATGTGATAATTGTTGACTAAAAAAATGAATTAAAGAAGTAAATTTCAATAATTTCCATATTCAAAATGATTATAAAACATTTATATAGAGAATAAGGATTATATTAAAACAATATATCCCCATTGGAGTGTATGTAAAATACGGGTTTTTTGTCATTAAGGAATAAAAATACAATAAAAAGTTATTTGAAAATGTTCTTTAGGAAAACATCATTTTCATATTGAAAATAATTTTCTCTGAAAATCCATTTTAAAAAAATTTAAACCAAAATATCCTCATAAATGTTTAAATTATTATTTATAGAAATTATGGTCATGTCAGTGGGTAATTCTCTATATTCCACAAAAAAATTCATTTTTCTAGGTAAAAATGATATAAATGTTATTTATTTTGAAAAATATAGAAATATTCCCTATTTTTTTTAAGAATACACAATGGGTAAAAATTTATTTTTATAAATAATTTTTAAAAGGTTAAAGAGAAAAAATTGAATTCATTTTTAGAAACATGGTTTTTTAAGAAAATAGATTTTTGACTGAAGGGATAAATATATTTTATAATAAATAAACTATACATAATTTTAATTACCAAAAGTGGAAAATTGTTTTATTACTTAAAAATAGATCCCAGATAACCACATGTGAAGAAAATTAATGATTTTATTAAACAACTAACATATGATTTTCTTTAAATGGAATTTAAGAATTAACAATCTTGATAATAACATGATTTTGATATAAACCCTTATAATGATCAAAATATTGAAGTGAGAGTTAGTCAATAAATAAATTATGTATATTAGATATTAATTAACATAAATAATTTGTAATGAAAACATAATAAAAAAAATTCATTATATACTAATTCATAGAGTTACATAATTAATGAAATATAAGTTTAACAAAAGGAATATAATTTAGTTAAGAAATCTATTACCTTATGCTTCCTTTGGGCTGAATATTATTTAACATATTTTATAGTGGTTTTAAACATTTTGTTAACATATTAATAAATCATATTAATTTTTATAACAACATATATAATCCTTTTATAAAATCATATCACCCAATAAATAATAATCATTAATTATCTTTATTTTTTATGGTGTCAATTGCCTTGTTTTTTCATGTGTGTTTCGTAATTAAAGAATTGGTTGTTGTAGATATTATATAGTTCTATAATATACTTATTAATAATAAAATTATTATGTTATATTTACATAAATTATAAATTTTAAACCAATCATGAATGATAATTATGAAAAATGAAATATGTTATGATCATGGAGACAAGAGGTCATATATACCAATAAGTAATGATTCCATATTTCACCGATAACTATGGAAAGGGGGTGAGTAATATTTTAGCATTAAATATTTATAATAATATCATTAATAATATATTATACATTGATATATTTCATCCATGTGGTGGGTTGATGAAATGAGAGTCACATCACTTCGTAGAGGTGATAGTCCACATCTACACGAATGATGATATCATTTTGACATGATTTAACTGAAATTATATAAAATGAAATATATTATCCATATATAATTATAAATATAAAATTAATATCATTATTATTTCATATATATATAATATAATTATTATATTTACCTTTATCACATTCCATTTGAAGCGATAGTGAAAGATGAATCACATCGTTTTGTTAGGCTGTAGTCTGCCGCAGGCATGAGAAAAATTATTGTACCTCTTACAGAATGGTAGATGAAAAGATATATATGATATATAAAATCAATAGACATAATATTTTATAAATAATATATATATATATATAATTTATATTTATAATTACACCCAACTATAAGAGTTGGTAATGAAAAAATAACACTCGTTCTTGAGGCAGTAGTCTTTTGTACACACAAACAATGCTTTTTTATACTATTTGACAGAGGTATGTGTGGTTGTATGTTTTCACCTTATCATAACAAAACCTATGTATATATAAGATACTATTGTTATTATATCATTTTGGCTTGAAAATAATTGAATAAGTGGAGAATAAAATAAAACAAATACACTTATTAAAGATCATTACCTCTCTTTCAGGTCTCCTCCTTAGCTTTGCACTAAATCCTTAAAATTATTGATTTATTACATAAATAAATCTTATAGAATGATGGAAGTTAATTTTTTTGGTTATTTGGACTAGTTTTGAATGATACAAATGACTGTAGAGATGCGAGGGGAGTTAGTTCCCTATCATAGTCAAAGAGGAGTGACATTCTTGTAAATATTAAAAATTATTCACAATTGGGAGTTAAATATTACATAAAGGTGAAAAAATTACAATTAAAGGGGTTTAGGGATTATATGGTCTATAATGTTCTCCACCACACATTTAAACACATGTTTTCAACATTTTGTTCCTTAACATTTATGATTCCTTGTTTTTACAACTTTTGTTTTACACTACGATAACTAGTTTTATAACCTATGTAATTTATCATTATGAATAAATTCAAGTGGGAATTATTAGATAATTTTTATAAATATTTTATAAATATTAAATCCAATTTATCTAATAAATATATTAGGTATGATGAAAAGTAATTCTAACAAAAGATCATTTGACGCGCAAAAACATCACTTTAAATATTACACCGCTAACAAAGTTTTTATTATTTAGAGTTAAATATATTTATTATAAAAGAAAAATTAGACTATGTATCCAGTGTTTATTATATTTATTAATATTCAAAAATCACTTTTCATAAAATAATTTTTTATTAATTTTATATTATTTAATATAATATAATTAATTATAAAATAATATTAATGTCCATTTTGAAATTATTTATTTTGTTTGAACTTAAAAATATCAAGATAATAATTTAATTAAAATATCTTATTTTTAGAAACTATAAAAAATGATAAATTCATCTAAAAAATTAATTTAAAATAATAATTCACTGAATTTACTTAAATTTTAATAATTTTAGTACCATTTATTTCAGTTAATTATTAATTAAATAATTACAGCTTTGGGGTTTATAAAATATTTATCTAAATAGTTCATATCTAAAAATTAATTATAAATTATTATGATAAAAATTAATAATTTATCTTTCAAGATAATATATATACCCAAACCATTGAAATTTTTTTTCGAAATCAAAATGCTTTATTGAAATTGAAATGAATAAAAGCATTGTTCTATAATTTTTTGAAGATACTTATTATATATTCCTTTTTCATGAAATATTATCCCACTAATGCATAAATACAACCTAAGTTAATAAGGTTATAAATATAGCTACAATAGTGGTTCTGAAAAATGTTGGGTCATTAATGTACCTTTTATTATATATATAACCAGCAAGTAAACTCTTTTTTACATTAATCACTCTAATGAATTTTATCTTTTTCTACTGATCATTGTGGAAAAAAACTATGTTTACCATATTACATATCATTGATTATTTTTATTCTAAATATGAAATCCATTTAATAAAATTTAATTCACATATGTGGAAAAATCCAATTTAAAATAAATCTCGTAGACATGAGGAGAAAAAAGGGTTTTAAAGTGAAAATGTTCAACTATTTACAAATTATATATATATATATATATATTCAATTTTAAAATGACAGAAATGAACTAAATTTTATTAATAGATGTATAATAGAACTATTTTTATTTTAAAACCAATTCCAAATATAATCTAACATTATAAATTATTTATATACAGAGGATTTATTCAATTAGAATTATGTATTTTTCACTACCCAATAAAAATAGAAACTTTTAAGAAAAATCCCTATATATCACCCTAATAGAATTTTTTAATACTAAATTAAAAATTAAGTTCATTTTCTTATATAAATTTTATAAAATTGTAAAAATTAAATTTTAAATTATGTACACCTAGCATGATTAAACTATATTTTGAAAAAATAGTATTTTTTTAAAAACATTTATTTTTATTTTTAAGGAATCTTATTTTATTTATAATAAATAGGTTTTTAATAAACATGCATAAAAAATATATTTTCATAAGTTATTTTTCATCATTCTTTCTTGTAATTGAATTATCTAGGTGATAATTATCATATTAAGTAAGAATATTTTTAATATATTGTTGTTTGGTAAAACTTGTTCTAGTGTGTAAAAAATATTTTGAAGAAACTTATTATTACATGTAACACAAGATAAACACATTCTTCCATATAATGAGAATAAAATCAATGTTTCATGTTGAATGTGCTATTGAATATATTTAATACATATATCATTATGTCTTCTGTGCTATATTTTCTTCTATGTTTGGTGTTGCATGTCATACATGCTACTGAATAAAATTCCTTTCTTTTAGAATTTTGGGGTGTTACAAATATGATGTTTATTGGGTGATAACGTGTATACTAAAAAATTTAATTTATTAATTTTCAATACAAGAAACATTATTTGTTGATGAGATTGGGAATATTTATATGAAATAGGTTGATATAATTCATGGAGTCCAAAAGATGGTCATCTTGGATAGAGATTATTGATTTACAAAAGATTTTGGATAGGAATTTATAATCTTTTAGGTTTATAACTCTATATAATAATGATATATCATCCATATGTAGATGATAATATGGAACATATTAATTAAATTTTATAGGATGTTAAATATTAATGTGTTCTTGATTTTGGAAGATCATTAGAGGATTATATTTATTAGATTGAGTTCATGTATAGTTGTATGTTCTTGTCATTTATTCTTATGATATTGTCAATGATAATATTGTTAAAAAAATTCCAGTTGTTATTATATTGGGATGAAATAGGTAATCGGTCTCTTGTAGGACCCAGCTTTGTGAAGAAGACAACTTATTAAGTTAAGTTGATGCCAAAGCATATAATTTTACACTAGAGTCGGTGTAATTTTTATATTGTTTACTGGTGAATACCATTAATGTTTGATGTATATGATTCTATATTAATGAATGTGACAAAAAAATTGGGGCACAAATAGTTAATTACATAAGAAATGATTATACCATGACATGTGTGTCTATTGAAAACAACTGAGTGGATTTGTGTTGTGTACTATATATTGTGTTATACCATAATTTTCTTTATAGGTTCATAAAATTTTATGTGTTTCTCAATTGATGAACTATTAATCGACCCTTTTAATAAATTCATTTAGGATGACGTTGAGTTGGAACCTAATTCTTCACATATTTAGAGGCATATTTTTTAGTGGATTATGGAGAGAGGATACTAAAAGGACGGATAATTCTATTAGTTTGAGTATTTAGCATTATGGGATGATTTATAGGGAAACATGGGTGATAGAGACTGAAATATGGTTTTAATGTCTAGAGTAATCCATTGATGAGATTGCCGAAATAATTTATAGGGATGTGAATTTCAATGGTAAGGTGAAATATAATTCCTTTTTTAATAATTCATTGTTAATAATTTTGAAAGGTATATTTGATACTTAAAGTAGTTTTTATGTCGTTTTTATGATTAATCATGATAAATTTATGTATAAATTATATCAAATGTGTTTTATACTATATCATTATATAAAAAATGCGGTGTTTACACAAGGGATCATATTTTTGAAGAATCCAAGTTGTAGATATAATTTTAGAGACGTTTTTAAGGGAGGAATAGAAAAATTTATGGTCCTAGTATGGTAGTAAATATTGTGAAACATGGAAACTTTTTGGTAGAATGATCTATAATATAAATACATGGTCACACCATATTATTATAGATAGTACAAACCATTTTTAGGGTAATGAGACCTTCATTATCCCAAGGACTATATAAGATAACCACATAGTGAGGTTTTTAAGAAACAATTATTTTTTTAAATCCTAAAACACCTCTATAATAATTAGTTATTATTCCAGAATTATTTTGGGTATTTAAGGTGTGTTTGGTGACCTTCTAACCTATCATCAACTGATCAAAAGCATGATTATTGGTTTCGATGTTGGATCTTTAGTAATAAAAAATCTATATTATCTTTTTCATTATCATTAGATTTATCCCTTGTTTTCAAAGACAAAGATTCATAATATTCATGTACATGGTCCTAGATTGTGAATAATGGTTCTTCTTTAAACTGAATCGTTGAATTTATCCCTTGGGAATGGAATTTAAATTATCAAGTTAAGAAATTCCCATGAACTACATGACAATGTATGTGTGTCTGATATTTATTTTAAATTCCATAATTTTATTTTATTTTTTGATAAAATTTTAATCTATAAATGATTGATATTATTAATTTCTTATAAAATTATGGATTTATGAAAAATTCGGATTTTGGTGTAATTCATTTTGGTGATATATTTGTTCTTTTTTGTAACCAATTATTCTTAAATGAAATCAATAATTAGAAAAAATCAAATTATTTCATTTAATATCCCTTTGAATTTTAAGAGTTCATTTTATGAATGGGTAAAATCAGTATAATTATGATGAATTAAAATATGAATTCTTTTTAGAATAAATAGATTTATTTTTGAATTATAATAGAGTTTTCAAGGAGAAATCTTGTCTTTTATGTGATTTTTTACTCTATAAAATTTATAAAACACATTATCTATTATAAATTTCTTAAATATTCATTATAAAGGGATGTTGTTGTGGTATAATGTTATGAACATTGGTAATGGGACATCATGATCTTGGTATAATCATGTGTTAAACATATTTTCTTGAGACTATGTTTCGAAACCACTAAGGTGAATATATGAAGAGTGGTGGAAAGATATCATGTTTTAAAGAGACAAAAGTAGAGATAAATGGGTTTGAAAGGAAACAAACACTATTTTTTGAGGTTGGATGTATAAATTAGGATTTATACCAATAAAAATCTACGTTAGGGACTCATAGAGAACCTTATTTTCAATTATATACTCTAAAAAAGAATTAGAATATGTATTTTTTTAAGATGTCTATTTACCAATAGATATTAGGAAATTTTTATATTATAATTTATTTTATGAAATAAGTATTTCCAATTGGATATTTAAAAAAAGAGTTTTTTATTGATTTGTAGAAACATTGATTCCATCCAAATTTCAGAATAAAAATTATATTTTTCTAGGATGTGTATTTTTAGGAAGAATATATGGTATTGTGAAATAAAAAAATTATATTTTGATGAAATTAATTTTTATAAAATTAATATTATTCTTAAAGAATTATTTGTCCCCAAAACTAGGATAAAAAATATCTCCATTTTAGATCTATTTTAAATTTATCTTGACTTTTCGTTATTTCATTTAATATCACCTTTTCAAAGACCTCAATAGGAGTCATGGAAAATTTATATTTATTTTTTAATCACCCTTATATATTATCCTCAATTAACATGTTAGTGTGAGTAATTATAATCAAGGTATTGAGAAACAAATCATCAATGGAGTGCCACTATTCCACATTGGAATTACAATAGAAGGGATGTTAGATCCTGGTTTGACCAATTATTTTTTCTGTTTCTATTAAATTTTTATTTAACACCATTAATTGAATTATATATATATATTTTAAAAAGTTAGTTTCAAATATTAATGTTTATTTTTAAAAAAATAAATATTTAAATTGATTTTTTCAGTGGAATTCACAGTTTATAGTTATGTATTAGAGAGTAAATCATTTCATAATAGGTCTATTTTGTTCCTCACTACATATTAGTATCCATTATTAATTTTTGGACATACCTGAGGTAATTTGGAATCCAAACTCAAGACTTAGAAATTGGGCTACCATGTCGGTGGGTTTCATTCATTGACTCATGAAAAATATAGGTATATAAGAATTAAATTATATTATTTTAACTTTTTAGTTCACTTAAAATATTTTAACATTCATACATTTTTTAGTATTTATTTTGTGTATATGAAAAACATTTCTTCATATCATTTTGAACCCATTTGAGTTTTTTTCAAGATAATGAATACATGTTTTAATTTAGTTTCTTGATATGACCTTTTTTGGACTTTGTTTTTACATTAATTGTAAGCTTGTGCTTTTAAATATATTCATTAATATTTCATAAATCAAAATTTTTTAGTGGTTTATTATTGTATAATTTTCATGAATGTGTTAATATATTTTAAATATTTATTTTTAATGAAAATTGTATTTTATAATAGGTTTTTTACACTTTTATATGACTTGAGTAATTATATTTGAATTATTATTTTGAAATCAAAGTACATAAGTTTATCTTTCATATACGATATCTTAAATGATTTTTTCTTCATATTTATATTTTCATTCATCGAATTGTTTTATTTATTATAATAATATCATATACCTATTAAAAATAATATTTTTATGGTGTATTTTACTTTTAAAGTGTATTTAAATGTTATTTTCATTTTTGGATGATGTTATTATTTTTAATTGGCTTAAATGATTCTATTTTCTTTGAATAATATATTATAAATTCCTTATAATTCTTGTTTGGAAAATATATTATCATAAGATTTTGTGAGTTGATTTTTATTTTACAAAAATTTGATTTTTATAGAATGATTTTGATAAAATGGAGTTTTGTATACTCGTGTTGGTAAAAATGATGATTTAAAAGAATTATAATATTTTTAAATATTTATGTTTTCAAATTTTCATATTGATTATGTTTTTTCTCAATGAATATTTTATTATGTATATCTAATAAAGCCATGGTGATGGAGGAATAATCCACCCAATCAATATAATAGAGGTGTTTCCCACGCATTTGGGTAAATAATCGTTAAGTATATTGAAGAAAAACCCTTTTAATCAGATGATTATTGAGTTGATCTTCATTACAAAAAAATTCTACTTATTGAGTTTAATTTTTTTCGAATAGTAATCAATATATGTTTGATGAGAAACTTGATAAAATTTCATAAAGATGTCGTCAAAAGTGAATAATTATGATATATAATTAAAAAGGATTTAAAGCTAGTTTAATTATGGATATACCACCCATGGGGTACATGGAATGATGGATTAAAAATCAATGATTAATATCTTATAAATTTATATCAATAAGAGAAATGATAAAACTCACAATGAGAATGTGGTAAATTTAATTAGTATACTCTAAATTGTGTGATTATTCTACTAAGAAATGTGAAAAAAAGATAACATGGTTTGTAATTATTACGATAATTCATGAAATTATGTTCAATTGTTTACTAGATATTTAACATTATTATTAGGGTTTAATTGTGTTGAGTTGAATCTATGATTATTTGAATAGTTTTTAAATTTCTTACATTAACAATTAAAATTGGTTAATTCCTTATTGATGTAAGAGAAATGTCAATAGTGGAAAATTGAAAAGGAATTGGGTGATAAAAAAGAATAATGGAGTTACAACATATGGTCTATTATGTGACTTAGTATAAGGAAAATTAAAAGGGACTATTAAAACAATATTTATCTGAGAACTCTACCCCAAGAGGTGTAAGGATCATTTATCCTTACATAGTTAATGCAGATAAAAATTTCTAAAAGATAGATATTCCTTAATAGTGATATTGATCATTGTAAGAATAATTTATAATGTTGTAAGATTTATCTAAAAGGTTTAATAATATCCTATATTTCGTTTTTAGAGTCAACTAATTTGAAATAAGAGTCACCATGGATATATGTAATAGTCTTATATGAATGAGTAACTTTTTATGGCTACTATATATCAAAAATAGATTCACTCACATATAAGATACCACATCTATAAGGGGTCCATGATATAGTACTAAATTTAAGAATCAATTTATTCTTACATTATGACATAGATAAATTTTAAACTGCCATAAAATGAAAAAATCATACTTCTAAAATTAAATTCTAAAGAAAAAATACTATACAATGATTCCTATACTATGTTTCAATGATCAAAACATCAAAATTATTTTCAATCCATTATTGAAGTCTTGGTTTAAGGAATAAAAGATTTTTGAGATTGATAAGATCACTATTTCATTTAATTTAACATTTTCAAATGAGAATATTTTAAATATTAATTTCATCGACAAAGATGAAATTAATCCAGATGTTGCTGAAGTTGTAACTATTTGTTAGAACATCAAAAAATGTCTTAATTTAATATGGTTGATTGAGGAGAAGAATATAAATGTTAAATGAAATTAAAAGATAAAGATTAATCTTTAAATGATGTAATTCTATATTACATAAATCTACTAATTACATTTGAATATTCATATGTTATTTGTTAATTTATTTAAATATCAAAAAACCATTTGTGTTTTTCATAGAATATAAATAAGAATGTATTTCACTAAATTACATTTTAATAAAAAGTTAAACTAATTTGGACTATGGAATTATAGATATAGTATTTATATAAATAATTTTTCATCTGGATAATCTTATTTACTATAAAAATTTTATCGAAAATTAATAGATTTTTTTGTATGAAGATGTTGTGGAATTGTTGTGAGAAAAATATTCAGAGTCTTATTAATAAATATATCAAGGATATATACTCAAATGGGGTAAAAATGAGAAATAAATAAGAAATTTTATTATGGAAATTTTTCTAGTTACATGTGGTCAATAGTAAAGGAACAATTATGATGTTCAGGGACACCCACCCAAAAAATGGATTATAAGAAGATATAGGAGGAAAAAAAACTAAAATTTCAAAGAGATGTAATATATTATAAATATGGAAAAATAAATTGGGTGATCCGATGATATTGAAAACTAAATTTAAAGAGAGGTAATTGGTGAGACACCATAGAATAGAGTGAATCACTCTAAATAACATGAAAAAAATATAAAATAAGGTGAAGCCAATACTACATAATAAATATTTTTTTTCAAGGTATCAATGAAAGAGAAGAAGATAAGATATTTATTGTGTATCAGATCTATAGTGTCAAGGATAGATAAAAATAAGATGATTATGATAATGATGATGAAGAAAATGGTACCATACCAGTTTTTTTGATAGTTAATATCACATAATCGAGAAAGTGAAGAAAGAAGAAATGATTTGGATGGCTGAAATGCATGGATATATACTAAATAATTTTTAGAATTCATGATATTATGTTTTTGTGGGAGAATCCTACTAGTATATTCGAGAGAATATATGAGAACCATGATATCTAGAAAAGTCCATGATGAATTCTATTATCCTTTAATAACTAAAGGTATTAAAAGAATATATGCTAAGGAAAAATAATATCATATTATTAGATAGAGTGAAATCCATTAAAAAATGTTGATCTACTATAAATGGTCAGAAATTTTTCAATGAGAATGTGCGAGTGGTTATAATGATCCCATGGTATTTTAATGAAATAACCTATATAATTTTACAATCATGGTTTTATGGTGTACTTTGGAGAATCTATTTTTAATTCATCGTAATATTATATTAAAAAATCTGTTACTTGATCAAACATGACCACCGAAGTGAGTATGCTTCCATGGATGGTCCTAACCATATAAAAATACCATGTGTTACACATTATATTATTTTAATCTTTGTGTGTATGTGTAAATAAGATTTATTTACATCCAAAAAATTTAATTATGTCCCAATACTACAGTGGGAAAAAATATTATTAGATTAATTTAGAATTTAGTAATATTTAACAACACTTGAATCACACCTGGGGGTCTGTGCATGAATCCAATGGAATTTCATGTTGTATCATAGTGTAAGTTCCCTTTTGATTTGATCTAAATTTTCCAACAATAATGTTTTCATTAAATTGATATGAATTCTATATATTAATATTTTATTAAGAGCCTTAGATATTTCTATTCCTGGAAGAGCCGTGTTATAGGTTTTTCTAATATATTAAAAACAATAATGAGGAAAATTTGGTAAAAAAGTATTTTAAAATCAATGATGAAACTAAATTATATTATGGTAATAAAAATGTTATGTTTTGTGATAAATATTTTTATTTTGATACTTCTGAATAATTAGATTCAATTTGTGAGGAATTTAAAGAGTGTGTATATAATGAATCACTTTTATATTTTTACTCTAAAATTAAGAATTATATTGTAGTGGTACCAACGAATGATGTTATATAAATTCATTCACAAATTAATTGAATACATGATGAAAATTCATAATAAGAAGATTGATTTTATGCTATATATGATTCATTTACTTAAAAAGTTATTAGATGAAAAACACACACAAAACATGTCAAAGGTGAGTGAATATCTATTTTACTTTTTAATAAATGATACTCTCAAGCTAAAGAATGGTTTCAAATAGATATTTTCAAGAAATTTTTGTTAGATAGTGTTTTCAAATAATTTATTCATGAATTAAAGAAATTATATAATGTCTCCATGAATGTCATGAAAAGAAAACTAAAGGTTGAAGATAAAATAATATAGGATCCATATTATTCAATACTCGAGACAAGTAAGAGGATCAATGATCAATATAAGAAGATAAAAAGGAATGTGATAGAAGTTTTAGATTAATTTAGGATGATAAAAACTCTATAAACAAGATTTGACTTTAAATTGATTATAAATTGAAAATATTGAAAATTTTAAACACCAAACATCCCATGATGCTAGAAAACAAATGTTTTCTCACAAATTTGTGAAATTATTCTTAATTATAAAATGTTTGAGGTTTATAGAAATTGTATATTGAGATAATACCATTAATAAAATCCTATATTTTCATTGTTAAATGTAAACCATATGTATAAAATATATAAACTACTAATGTTTTTTAACATTATTATACATAAAACAGTTTAAAATCAAATAAAAAATTGAATGAAAAAAATAATAATATCAACCCAGCCAATGTATCAAAGGTGAATGGGAGTTGAAGAAAGAAAATAATATCCCTATATAAATACCAAAATATTGTTGTTTCATCTAAATAACTGCAATTTATAAATTATAGACAATAAACTATAATTGAAAAAAGATTGAGGATTGATGGATACTACTGGTACTAATATATGTTTGGTCATAATGCATTTTTGTTTTGGAATAACATGTCAACACATAAAAATTATGGAATACCCAAAGTAAGTGGAGAAGAACTAATATTGAAAGGTAACCTGCTGTGCTATTGAATATTTCATAGAAGAAGTATAAGATATCACTGAAAAAATGTATTTAATAACCGAAAGACTTATTTTATTGTTGTGATAGATTTGGTCATAATAATTAACAGAGTTGGTATATTCTAACCACGCACAACCCATATTCTGATGAGTGTATAATACTAATATAGTGAAAAAATCATGTGATAAAAGAATAAAATTCACCCCTAAAGAGTAAATAGGAGATGAATAGAGAACCAACCACTCCTAAGAAGACAAAAAAATTTTGAAGGATGTTAAACCATGAGGAAGAGATTAATTAACTATTGTAATAAAAGAAACATCACGAAATACATCATGATAACTGTAAAAAGAAAGGAAGGATGGAGAAAGATTAAATAAAAATGGGAATCAATCCAAAAAAGATATAATAGTATTTGTTTAGGTAATAGATTTACTATTGAAGAGTATGACAGTCTACTCAAGAAGGGTAATATGAAGGCTGTTGAATATGTGTGTGTAATGTGTATGTTGAGATGACATATTTCTACTATGTGAATGAAATCGGTGCAAAAATAATAAAATATGTTTATAAAAAAAAGAACTAATATAATACACCCAATACCAAGTGTTATACTATGAATAAGGAGTATAAAAATGAGAAGAGGAATTACCACTTGTCAAAATAATGATCAACTTTATGGCTATCCTAGTTGGAAATGTATAAAAAGATAAAGTAATTTTAAAATAAATTATATTCAACACCTTTTAAATAAAATAAAACTATTTACAAAAAAAATATCAAAATAAAAACAAATCCATCGTTTCTAAAGATTTTCTAATCTCTAAAGATACAAAATAATGAATTTTGGGTTATATAAATTTTAGAGATGTGAGAAAAGGAGTTTTGGGGTGGAGATCCAAATCTAAACCTTATTTATCTAGATAAAGAGTTGATGAAGTCCTGCCTTATTCCCTTATTACATATTATGTGCATATTAGAATAATAAATTGAAGTTAATTAATTAGTACAATGAAATGGTGAATTTTATGATGTCTGTAAAATATAAATAAAGTTAAGTAGTCCTTTTGAATATCATATTATATAATGCTTATTTCAGGGTAATGTGATCCATGAAAAGTTCATTGAATATAATCCCTTAAGGGGGATCATAAAATCGATTTTATTTAAAAAGGTTTTTTATTCTTTATTAAATATATAATTCTAGAAAACCCCAATAAAATTTAATTATCATAAATATTTTTACTTTTTCATCACACTTTTGATCTATATTGAATATGGTTATCAAGGGGGACTAACTATCTTATAAAAAATTGGGTGAAAGATAAACAAGCACTTGACCAAAAAGATAAACATCAACCTGTCTTAGTTTTTTTCTCTTGTTCGGTCTTCACATAACCAAAAATAGATTAAGAAAATGAATATTTAGTTAGAGGTAAGAATATGGAAGAATATTTTTATAAATTAACCACTCTTTTTTTATATTGGGCTGGAACCTATTGAATGATGTTTAGTTAGTTAATATCACATTTCTAATAATAATTAGGTTTCAACATTATCTTATTTAAATTGACAAATTCTCTAAAAAAAGTGGGAGAATAATGAATGATTTGTAAAAAATAGGGATACGATGATTTAAAAAATTGAAGAGTAAATGGGAGAAGAATTTTCCTATATGAGGCCTTCACATTACAACCATGGAATCAATAAGTGAAAGAATACCTATATCTTATTCATTTATTTTCAACAAAGGATTGATTAATATTTTATAGATAACCCACAAATATTGATATATATATTTTTGAATTTATTTATGGTGTTGAAGACAAACATAACAGGGGAGATTAAAGTTCCAAACAATTTAGGTTGATTGTATTTTTTTTTGAATGACTATTTAAATTTACATTTCATTGATAAGTTGGGTGGTAGAGGAAGAACTCACATTATAAATAAGATATAGATACTATGAGTAATGTTAGATAAATAAGAGTTCTAATCCACGATGTTTATCTAATAAAATCAAATGCTTTCTAAGTTAATATGCCTATTTGGGGATGTTATAATTATTTCAATGTGTTGTTCGTAATAGTTAATAGATATTTAAATAGAATGATGTATAAATGGATTCTTGTGATGGATAGAATAGTATTTGAATAATAATAGTTAAAATAATTTGAAACCTAGAAGATTTATGAATAAAAAATCCATGCTGTACTCTTCCTGAATACTCTGAAAACCAGTGGTGAATATACTTTGATTGAAGATTTATAAGAGATGAGTTATAATATATAATGAGAAGGTAGTGATATTTGTTGGTATTCATTATCTTGAATATACATGCTGAAATGAACATTAAAAATTTCATAAATTGGTATGGAATTATTTAGATAATTCAGATAAACAATTGAATCCGGTCTATGGGGATTCGATGTGTTGAATAATACCTGAGGTGAAATGAATTGACTGTTATCTTATTTGAAGAAATTTGAAATTATGAGGTTAATATCAAAAATTAGATATGTTTTCATGGATATAATATTCATTTCTAATAGAAATAAAATATTAATTTGGGGTTGAGACTACAGAATAATAATCGTGGAGCTATATAAGAGTAATTTTGTAACTCTATAGAAGAAATTTGAAATGGTAAGATTAGAGAAAGAGTTATTAGATAACTTCATCTTGTTCTATTTATAGATTCTTTATCCATAAATTTTTTTTATAAAATTTATACAAAGGTGGATGGAACATAACATTAATGATGACCAGTGTATGTTTCCTAGAGAAGGAAGTAAGATTCATTTTATTGACATGAAAGTGGTTTCATAATCCATATATGGTTCATTAAAGATGTTGTAATAATATCTGATGATTTATGTAAGAGTTATCCAAATATGAATGAATTTTTATAGATATCATGGATAGATGTAAGAGTTAGTTATGTATGAGTGACTAAAGTTACCAGAGATCTATATTATAGTTCTCCATATATGAATCATTTTATTCATACGTGATGACATAGAATATTTTGGGATTCTTATAGAATAAAAATATTAAAATTCAAGAATTAAATTTTGAAGAAGAAAAGATATTAGATTATTCTTAAATTGTCCATTCATGATCCAAAAAACATTATTATTTTTAAATCCATTATTCAATAACATGTTGTAGGAATATTGAGAGAGATGGGAATGAGAATATCATTATTCAATTTAATTTTGATATTTTCAGATGATTAATATTTGAAAATAAATTTTTTTCACAAGGGGAAAAAAGTTTGATGCATTTGAAACTAATATTAAATATTTCAAACATAAAAAACAATTATTCAACGTATATTACTAAGAAGAATAAGACCATAACATTTTGAAATTATGAGAAAATAATTAAACCAAGAAAATATATATTTTGGATTATGTATATAAAGAAATTAAATGCGAACATGAATGTCATGTCAATCAGTGCAATTAAATATCACAATACCAATTTTGATTCTTACAAAATATTTAGAATAATATCTAACTCTAAATCACTTATGAATTAAAATTAATGCTAAATAAAATTTTGGTTTTGTAGACACACTCATGTTTTGTTGAATATTTGATATATAAAATATTAATTATTGTGTAATATGTAAAAAAATTTAATGATTTGATTTCTTTATGGAAGTTGTAATTTTTATTTGGAAAATATTTTCAATCAAGATGAATAAATATATCAATAATAGTTACTCAGTTTGGATAAAAAGTTATATAGAAATAAGAAAAGGAAACTATTATTATTTCACTAGAGAAAAGTTGTTCATGAAAATGGAATAACCATGACTCTAGAAAATATCCATGATCACAAGGATGATAAAAAACAAGAAGATAAATTAATAGATAAACTCTAAAGGATATATTATATATTAAATATATTGAAAAAAATATTTAGTGATATGATGATATATAAAGTGGATTTAAAGGGAAATAAATGGTGTGCTTCTATAGAAGTGAATGAACCTATAAATAGAACCGGAAAAAACTCTCAGAGTGTTGAAGAAGGTGATTCCAATATATATTATCAAATAATATATTCCTAGGTATTAAAGAAAATAGAAAAGATTATTTATTTAATCTAGATATGATCTACTATTTTAAAGCTATATAAGAATAATATGATGAAACCAAGATGTATAAAAGTTCATATTATACATATTATTATAGTAGTGAAAATGTGTGGGTAGAAGGAGAGATGAAGAAGGATGAAGTGTATAAAGATCTATTGAATACTTATTATTAGTTTATATAAATGAATATTGAGTTAGTGAATCATACTATATTATTGTAAAGAATATTTGGGAAGTATTTTATATAGAATAGATAGAGTTGAATGGTATAATTCTTGAATATCTAAATACAGTAACAAAATTTGTCTAAGAAAATATAAGATTGTATTTTTACATGGATTGATATCCTAAAATCAATTTTTTATTATACTTAAAATTCTTGGAATTTTTTTTAACTACTAAGTGACCCTATAAATAAATAATTGGATGAAAATTAATTCACCTATTTAGTTTGCTGAACATGGTTTCCAGATAAACCATTCAAATCCCACCTTTAATTGATAATAATATTAATATATAAAATATGTGACTTTGTGATACCTAATTAAAATAATGAGTAGATTTATTTTGTGTGGGTGAACTAGTAAATATACTATGTGATACACCTTACTTAATTTGTAGTACAACATAAAGTGTTATGAGTTGGTTAAGAGATAAATATATACATTTTCCTCCAAATATGTGGAAGTGGTTAATTACCACTGTTGGTAAAAATATTATAAGACTGATTTAGAATTTATTAAATGATTGTAGAGACCCGAATCTTGACGTACATGGACATTACATTACTTTTGTGGAATACTTAATACATAACAAAAACAGACACACAAGGACCGTAACAGTTTAGTGTCTTTGGAAACACGGAACGTAATCTTCTAATCATGGTGAAAGATCTTCAATATCTCCCATAAAGATCTTCCCCTTTTATTTTTCTTACCTAAAACCTCTCTTTAAATCCTGGGGAAAAGAATACATATAACGGATGAGCTCAAATTCTCAATAAGGGAAAGCATGGATAAAATAAAACAAACCATATATATTTGTACTTAAAAACATGACCATAATGTTTAAACATGAAAATCTTGAGCAATGAGATAAAACATGGGAGTACATAAGGCATAGATCATAATGGAACATCAATCATGATAAAATAGAATGGGAATAAAACATGTCATTGTGGGAACCATTAAGCACATGATATGATTTCCATAGTAGCCAAGGCATTGCTTCCAAGACCATCTTAGTGGACAAAGTCCCTTTCTGAATCGAGTTCACTCCTCATTCCAGTCCTGTATTACTGAACCGGTTTAACTTATCGTTCTAGCCATGGCTATCTCATGAGATATAAATATTTAACCAATGCATTGAAGGGAGATATAGGTCCCACCCATATCATAATTAAATCATTCTTACTTGTGCCACAACATAAACATAAATCATTCATCATAACCAAAAGAATAAAATGGGTTTCATAAATATCATCCCATCATCACATAATCCATATAAAAGAAATGGATATCATTTCATAATAAGAAAAGTGAAACCATGTAGATCATAGAGACATTATACTTGAAACATACACATATGAAATAATGTCATCTTAGGTGGAAAAATGGTTTTGATAAAACACTTGAAATGAATTCTTGAGGAAAATATCCTTTCTTCTTCAAAATGAATTTTTTTCACAAAACGTCATGCGATTTTAGAAGAAAAATATTTTTGATGAAAATATTCATGAAATCTTTTGGAGTAAGCTTCATGAAAATAAGTCTTTATAAAACCGTAAAAATCCGTTCGTGCCGTATAAGTTAAAAAATTAACAATTTCCTCGTACTTTTGTCGGAAAAGTCAAAAAGTACCTCGTATGGTAAACAAAAGAATGATTCCTACCATACGATGTGGTAAACGTAAGAAAATGGTGAAAATATCTTAAACATATATGGAAGTGAATTAAACATTTTATGAAAACATTTTTAGAGCATATGGACATGGATAATAAACATAACCCCTAGTAAATACTTACGAGTAAACAATCTCGGATAAAAATGAGATTGGAATAATTATCCCTTACCTTAGGTCTGATATGCTTAATACTTATCTGAACCTCCTTGATAATGATTTAAATAATGTCATTGAATTATTAGATAATCATCTTCATTGTCATGATATCATATATGGTTCATTTATGACTTTATATTACCCGTTTTTTTGTAAATTCATGTCAATGTAGCGTTTTGGGCAAAACCGTTTTATTTATGGTCCGTGATTTAACTTATAATTATTAATATGATTACTTAGATCATGATTAATTAATTCTAGAATATAAAACATGATTTAAATATAATATATATTCAGAATATACATATATATAATAGATCGATAAATGGAAAGAAACACACCGTTCATGGAGACGGTAGGTCGTACGTACGCATGAACACTATTTTCATTTCCTTATTGAGTTGAATAGAATTAATTAGATGACATAGATATATATATACATAAATCCAGTAGTTTTATAATGTAATATATTGCATTATTATTTCTTATGTATATATTATAATCATTCTTTAATGGTTAACATGGAGAATGAATCTCATCGCGTCGGGAAGACGGTAGTCCGTACGTACGCACGAGCGATGATATCGTTTCCATAATTATTGAATTGAATTGGAGTGGATGATACAATATATCATAATCAGTATGATGTTATAATAACTATGTATAGTTATTCTTTAAACCATTATACCCATCCAAGTAAGGTGGTGTTGGAAAAGCAGATTACACCACGACGTGGAGACGGTATTCCGTACGTACGCACGCGCGGTGATTTCGTTTTCCGTAGGTTGGATAGAAGGTGAAATGGGGTTGTTTCATAATTATAATAACATATAATTATATTAGTGATACTAATGTTATTACTTCACAATGAAACAACAAAAGAAGAAGAAGTGGAAGAAGAAATAAAGCTGAAAGAATCGGTAACAGACATTACCTCTTCTTTGAAGTGCCTCTTTGAGACCTCCTCTTAGGGCATTAAAATTGGTATTTGAAGAATACGATGACCTCTAGGATGTTTCTAGAGAAGTGGATAAGAGAATTTTTCAGGGTTTGGCGGATCTTGAAGGATCAATGTGGTGTGAGGAAGAGAGGGAGGAGGTGCCCTTTTATAAGGGTGGAGATGGGAACCTTTGGAAAAACTCAAAATATTATTTTATTATATGTCATATTCGGTTTTTAATATCTCCAAATTGATTTATTTAGAATATAATGTGGGGATGGGTCGAAATAATCTCATCAAATATAAGTTATACAAGTTTAGGTATCTATTTTATGCTTTTCATTTAGATTTAACTTTAAGTTAGATAATTTAACTTTTACCGTGTCATCTTGTTTTCTTACACTATAAGATTAATAAACTTACTATAACAAGCCAAAAGAACCCCATGTTGTTTATTATTAATATATATAACTTTATATAAGTCATTTTACCAAGCCTTATATTTTTAGGAATAAAATAACAATTAATAATATAATATTTGTTTTAAAAACTATTTTATGTCAATTTTGACATTATTTGATAATTGATTTTTGTGAAAATCATAACAGAAATATTAGTTCAAAAAGAGTTACTAAAATAAATACTAACATGTAATAATAACTATAAAATTATTTTAATTCATAAAAAGTCTCAAATTACATTTATTTGGGTATTTATAACATCAATTAGGTCAATATTTCATTAATAAGATAATTACTGCATCATCATTGTGTCATAAATAAACTACATTATATAATGTCTAAAAATTACAAATAAAACATCATTATGTATTAAATCTTTCTATCTTTATAATGAATATTTATAGTCGAATTTATCTTATGTATAACCCTATATTACAAATTATTTAGTTATTAAACATTGATTTTAACTATTTTAACCCTTCATTAAATAAATTAATAATAAATGTCCTAATCTAATCCAAGTGGGCCTAAATGGTCATATGTTATTAATAAGTTTGTTTTTGGTCGAATTACATTTATCCAATAGAATTAGTACATGTGTTAGGGTAATAATAATATCTTTTTTACCCTTAATTACCATATTTACTTTTAACCATGGTAAAAAAAGTAAAATTTTACTATTCACCCAAATTAGTTTCATCTCATTGAACCACATTTTACTAACTAACATGAACCGTGTCTCATGTATTTTTGAAATTCCATTCACAGAAGGGGTAAAATTAAGTTTTATGTAAATTTGCAAATTCTCTTAGGAGTTGGGTAAAAGACGGTGAAAAGTTCAATAAACTTTTTATATATCTAAAATTATTATAAAATGACTCCAATGAATTAATTTGAACTTATATAAGTATTATGTATAAATTTTTTCCTAAAATGAAATAAAATAAAATAAATAATTATTTAAATAAAAAGCCAGTTTTTAAATAGTAACCCAGTGTTTTCACTATTTATCAAAAAATTGAGTGTTTTCAGAAAAATACCAAAATTTCACCCTAGGAAAATTTCGATATTCTGAATCCAAAAATGAAGTCCATTTTGAAAAATTTCAAAAAGTGGGTATTACAATTCATAACGGCCAGTTTTAATAATATTTTAATAATATATCTTTGTTTAGTAAAACCCAGTATTGCGTACAACACACACAATCGAGGAAGGTCGCGATTGCGTGTAATGCAAGACAAGTCAGGGTTGCGTGTTGTGCAAGACTCCTTTGTTGTTTCGTTATAACAGAATCCAACCATTTTTCATTTATACATTGAATATAGATATATATATATACTCAATGTTGCGTAGAATGACTATTATCAAACGAACTTGAAATTGTGTGTAACACAATCTATGAATAGTGTTGCGTATACTGCAAGCTAATACGGTGTTGCGTGTAGCACAAGATAATCTTGGTGTATCATACAATAGAAGATATGAAGGAAATTAAAATGAATATATCTTATAAAATCTCGGGTTGTTACAATGATTCTCCAATCTAAATTCCCCCTCCCTGAGGTGTCTATGTACGGATCCCAGTTTATCATTTGAGAATTTTTTATTTCACACTTATTTTATTAATATAATATTAATAACACAGAGACACATATATATAATTTATTGTATAAATTTTTGTATTTTTAATTAATTTGAAAAATTGTTTTAAAAAAGTTTAAACTGTGGTAGTACTGTATTTAAGAGGAATTATTACATGGTATATATGTATAGTTAGGTTTTAAATCCATAATCATGAAACAATACTCATTTAGTGGTTTATGACCTGATTAAATGTGTTTATATGATTTGATTGGATTATGATTTTATTGTTTGGTTCATAAAACCTCTTTTATATATTTTTGGGGGTATATATTTTTATTTTAGAATTATTTAAGTTAGATATTTATGTTTATTGGTATGTTAATTTTTTTAGAATATTACATTCACAAAATCATTAGATGGTAACATAAATATGGAGTTTTATATATTTTGTTGTTTGAATTTATTTTTAATTTATACAATATTTATTTTCAACATAAAAATAGCCTATTTCTAGAATTTAAGGTTTTAAATATTTATTTATATTAAAATATAAATTAATAATTTCAAAAAATTTATTATCATTAAAAATATATTTAACTCAATAAATGATTTAAAAAATATTTTAGAAACAATTAATTTTTTAATTATATATTTATATGTTATGTTTTTATTTAATTGGAGAAATTATTATTATTTTTTGTTAGAACCATATTTTTTATTATTCTTTATAGTGATATTTTTACATGATTTATTTTTTCTGTTTTTTATATAATCATTAATCTGAGGGGAGATTAAGAAGTTACTCCTTGTTTGTTTTTGAAATTAAATAGTGGCCATTTTTTATTTTTGTGGGTTGATAGTGTGGTGATTAATAAAGAAGGAATGACTGAGTTGGAAAATATTAATTTTATTATAAACATAGTGAATAAATATATTTGATGACATTTGGTTTATTGGATTTAGTTTATTTAGATTTTAGGTAATCCAATCACTTCAGAAGATGTGGCAGTACACAATGGAGATGGTAATTACTTTATTAGATTCAATTAATCATTTAATGGTTATTTGTATTCAATTGTATGAAAACAAGTTTGGATAATGTGAATTTTGTATTGGGGGATTTTGGGTTTATGGTTTGGTATGTTTTGGAAAATAATTATTATTTTTGGTATCGTCATTTTTCGGTATGGTGTAATATAATGGAATATATGGTTTAGAATATAAATTATTTGAAAGAATATTATATTTTGTTTTTATTATTTAAATTACTAATATTTGGGTATATATTGACATTAATATTGTTTTATTTTAGTTTTGTCATCAAACTATTGAAATTGTCCCCAAATAAACATTATTACAAAAATACATGACCTTTTGTAGAATGCATTATTAATTTTCATGTCCCAAAAAACCATGAAAATTTAAAATTTTAGTCCATTAGAAAATTAAAAGGCACATACATAGCATTAGGGTCCATATATAGGGTACTTTTATGTCATTAAAAGGTATAATGAAGTAATTCGTCGTCCCAAAAAATCTAATTCATAGATGAGTCACCCATGTATTTCCTAATTTTTTATCCTTCTTTGACAATGAAAAGTCTTCTAAATATTAGTTATAGTTTTAGGAAATGTATATTATTAAAATAGAATTTGGAAATGTAATTTCAAATTTAAATTTCCATAAATTTAGATATTTGTTTTCACTTGGGCCCTATAAACTATCAAATCTAAACTAACAGAGTGATACCTAAAATGATTATTGAGGAAACACATAAAAAACTTTTAGAGGTCAAAATATGTCTGTAAGAACACTAGAAATACATTTCAATTTAGGGGCATTAAATATTGGATGGTTCATATAATTTTAAGTATAGTTATTAAAATTAATTAATGTAAGACATGGATATAAATTTTGTTTGGGATTTTTATTCTTCTGATTATGGTGATATCAGTGATTTAGTTTTTCAATTTTGTGAAGTGAGAATTATTGATAGTAATTTTTTTAATAATGTATTAATCATGATGATATTAAATTATAACCTCAAATAATATATAATATTATGGGAAATTATTTAATTGGGTCATTTAATGAGTATATGATAGATTTTGGGTTTTTTGGATGATATTGATCTTGAATGTTTTAGATGAAATTAAAAAATTATTTTATTCAAACCGTGATTATGTGTTTTTTCCATTATTGTATATTATATCTATTAAAATGTAAAATATACATTTATAATTTAGTAATTCTTTTGAATATATGTTTATATGGTATTTCTCTATTGTGTCATGTCCTTATATTTAATTTTATGATAACTTGTTTAATATCTCATGACTCTTTATAACTATATTCCCTTTCCATTGTGATTTTATCCACATAAAATTTACCTAGGTGATTTTGAATGATATATTTGTTTATACCTTTGTGGTCATATACATTTAATTTAGTGGGAATCTCAATTGTAGAATGTGATTATTGAGAGAATGTAGAATAGGACCGAGGATAATATTAAACTTGGCTCTATTATTTTATGACATAAAAATAATTATATTCTATTTCACTATTTTCCAATGTTTTTTCATTAAAACTAAAATAGGTTTAGAAATATCATTATATGAATTTACTTATGTCTAAAATTTTCTTTTAGTTGGGATAATTGTAAAAACAACCTTCTTAAAAATACATTATATAATTTATTTTGGTTGAAAATGTTGAAAAATATGTATTGTTAATATTTTAGGGTGTTTGATGTTTAGGGTCATGGTTTAAATATTATGAATACTGTTTATTCCTATTAATTTTTTGACCAGTGGGAGATTTACTATTAGGTGCACGGTCTTGGGACCATGCATTGTGACCATGAATTATTTATAAAACGATCTGAAAAATTTATTTTTTATTAAAAATTTATAGAAATGAGTATTATTATGAGTATAATAATTTTATATTATTTACAGAATGAACTTAAAAACTTTTAAAGTGAAATTTATAATAACAAATAAAATAAAAAATAGTTTTATTATTGATGAAAAAGTTGTTATGATTACTATGGAAATTTTTTTTTTATTTTTTATAAGATTATATGATTATATTAATAATATGTCCTAAAAAGGTTTATATTTGTCTTATTGGTATATTTATATTATTGTATGAATTTTTTTTAAAATTGTTTAGTATTTATATTATTATAGATATGAGAGGTTTTGAAAACAGAGAGAGAGGAATTTATGTGATAAAAAGTGATTACGCTGAGGTGGTGGTTCATGGATGATGTGAGAGGGATGGATAGCTCGTCAATATCATTCCCATCTATTTTTCATCTTAATACAACGATCATTTACATATAGGATAGTTTAATTTACCTTCTTTATGTGTTCCAATCCTTTACATCCCCTATTTTTTAAATAATAAAATTATTTAAAATTACAAGGTATTTCATTAGGGCTTTAATACGTGAACTATAAAACCCTAATTTTTAAAAATGGATACTATATAATTATATTATAACCTATAGCTAACATCTTGTACCACATTTATTGAATAAGACTTTATTGCTTCACTAATCAGTGATTACGTCAACACCTAGCCTATTCCAAAATCTATTTAATTATTTGAATTAATTTGGATGTTTATTAGTTATTGTTTATTATTATGTTTATGGATATTATTCCTCTGATTATTAGTGATGAATCCTATATGATGACATTCATATGTCAGTGGTTATGGTCCTCATTCATTATTTGATATAAAAATTCTTCATTCATTTTTATATCTATATATTTTATTGTATCTATATTTATATATTAGGTTCTAAATAATCATTCCATACATTAAAATATGGGGTTTAGAATATTTTAAAAACCTAAATGTTTTAAAATGAGTATAATGTGGATTTCCAAGGAGACATAAAAATATTTCTTATGAATAAGGCCTTGTTTTCCATGTTTTAAAATTGATAAAAAAGTAAAAAATAATAATTTTGGAATTCTAAGGCCATGTTTAGGGATTTTAATTAAATAAATAATTTTATATTGATTTTATAAATATTCACTTGGGATATTAAAATTTTATTGTGAAATAATAGTTTGTTTGGGTAATAAAATGTATTCATTTATATTTATTTATTCATTTGGATCAAGTGTGTAATATTGTGGTAATTATAAATGTTACTTATGATTATATGGTGTCTGTTCGTAACTAATTTTAGGTTATTTATTTTATAATTAGTTTGGACTATGTCACATAATTGTTATGATACTATTTTTTTATATTTTTAATTGATAATTAAATGGATATTTTTAGTAATATAGCCAGAATCTGGTGAAAATTACATTTACTGGTCATGATTTTATAATGATTATACTCACCCTATCCATCTTTATATTTCTCATCGATTACATAAATATTTTATTATATCTCTAAGTATATCTTCATTTAGATCACACTTCTAATTCTAGTTTTTTCTCCATATAGTGGCATGTAATAATTTTATGGTTATGTATGAGGATTTGAGTTGGTTACCTCTGAATCCTCCAAGGATTATCCAATGATGGTAATATAGATTTATTATCTTTCTATTATAAATGATTTAGGAATGTCTTATTAAACTCTCTATAATAAAATTTATATTTATTTTTGAAAATATTGATTTCAAAATACAATTGGTACATTTTTTGTGAAATATTTATACAAGAATAATGAAAGTTTTATAAAATTATTTACAGTCAATCTAATTTTATTCATTTGTCTTTTACATAAAATATTTATTAACTCGATTAGGGTAATCCTACTAGGTTTATATATATACTCACCCCTACTTGTACACTATGGTACATATACATATTTTATTTAATTTTTTTATTATTTTTGAGTGATGCTATTGTTTATCATATTGGAAATTTAATGGAATATGTACCCACATGGGGAACTAAGATGTCTTGTGAAAGGATTATAAATACATATTAACAATTAATCTATGTAGGGGAAACAAATATGAATATAAATTCCTATGGTCAAAATACATGAAACCCAAAACCATTAACCATATAAATAGAGAAATTTTTTTTACCTTACACCTTTAATCACCACTAATTCTATCTTTCAAATTCATAATTGATAAAGAAAAAATGATTCATCATAACATCCCTCCTCCATGGTGTATCCATGGGCCATTATAAATCTCTATGTGTTTGAAAGTCACTCTCCCCACCCATGATATTATTGTATCTCATGAATTATTTATTTGAACCTTATATACTTCATCTTATAAAAAATTCATTGATAATGATATCGTACTAGGGGAAGAGATCTAAATTTTATAGTATAACATTAAACTATCTAAGCATTATGTATCCCTTCTAATTGAATGATAATATATGATTTGTGTCCTATGTAGTGGCATATTATCAATATAATATTCTAAATGATATGCCGAAAAAGGCTTGTGATATTTATTTGAAACCATTCCTCTTATACCAAAAAACATCATAATATGATATGACATAGGAAATTAACCATCATATGTTTATATTATTTTGGGATCATCTCTATCAATCTCCCACTTGTAAGAAATCCTCATAGAAATTGTTCAAATATATCTTGTATGTTATCATATATAATAATTTATGATACTATATCCAAAATTACATTAGGATATAATTTCCAAAATACTTTTAGAAATCTATCATTTCTTTGACCTTGCATCACATCATATGAAATATAATGTGAATAACAATCAAAAATTCATTTTTTCATAAACTTTACAACATATATACAACAACTATATGATTTAAACTCAACCCCCATTGAAAAACACACAATGTTTTATCCTATAAGTATTTTTTATGGTTGATATAAAATATTTGTTTTTTTAATTAATAATTTCAAGAAAATAGTGGCCTCTTAGAAAGAATCAATATTAGTGAAGTTATAAATGGATTTTCTGGGATATTTATCCAATACATGAATCTCTATACCAATATCCAAGAGCGACATCACATGAAAGAATTCATTTTAAATTAAATTTTTTTTCCAAGACATTGAGTTACCATAAGAAAAAATGTATATCAATTCGACATTTCTAAATCAAATGTTCTTGAATCATAGAGTATAGATTGAATAGTGTGAGGAATACAACACATGTCATTCACCTTTTCAGATGGTCACATCACATTCCCCTCGATCGAATGGATAATCCCATCATATAAATTGTATTTCTATGACCAGAAACTTCTTTATTCTATCTCAATCAAGGGAAAAAGATTTATACTTATCATATTGAAAGAACAAATATACTTTCTTGGTTTAGCTAAAACAAACAATATTACTAGAAAAATTCCCAATGACCCTTGATTAGATAAACCTCAATGCTTGTATAAGAAAGGTCTCAATGAATGAATTTCCTCATACTAGGAATCTCCCAAACCACATATAGAGTGGAATTTAAATATGAATGATGCACACATAGTATTACACATACATAACATATAATACTTTATGCGGTATATACATAGTGGTTAATCTATAATACAAAACATATTTTTCATATCATTAACATATTTCATATCTCAATAAAACAGTCCTACACATACTGAAATTTACATTTCATTATAAACTATAATACTTCATAATAAACATTTTTTAGGGATAAATCAAAGTCATACATTGAGATTTTAATAACCATTTTAATTCACAATACATATATTAATGTGTGTGTGTATATATATAAATCCAATAAGATACAATGATAAATGTAGATTTCCATTTTTATAACATGATACATTTTCTATTTTTAAAATACATTAATTATTTAAATAAAACCATACATAAGAACCTACCAAACATATCATAAATTATATACTACTATATCATCCTCATATTTGGAAAACTTTTTTGTTTCATAAAACTAATTACATATCTATGTAATTACATTAACATATCTATATGAATGTCAAATAATACCCATCTAATGACCTCTTTTAGTGAGAAATATCAATAAAAATTATCGTTTGAATAATGGTGAGAATTAGGAATCATATTCCCAATTTTAAACTCCTTGAACGTATTCAAGAACCTTAAATAAAAAACAACCAATGTTAGAATATTCATATATTTGGTTTTATAATTATAACTATTTCTTATTTTGTTATCAACAAAAATGGAACAATTTCATCAAACCTTATCATTTAAATATTCTCGTAAATAATGTAACTATTTATATTAATCTACTAAAAATATAACTCAATCACATTATGATATAATTTAACATTTACTTTTATGATAATAATCTTTAATTTTATAGTTTTAATGTTATGAAATCTAAAATATACTCTCTCAAGCTTATTGAAAATATATCTTCATTATAATGCCTTTTTAGAATATTAAAACTCTTTTGTGTCATGAAATAACTCTCATTTTATTTTAGTTAGAATATCTAAAAACTATTATATCTATATCATATATGTTATTTTATGTGTTTGGTGTATTTTATTTGAACGTATATCATTCTTTAAAATATTCTACATATTTTTGTGGGATTAAATCAATCACATATTAACAAATACAGGGTAAACTCTTCTATCATGGATAATTTTGTTTATGTTTTTGACCCTTTTTAAAATATGTTATAGAACATTACAAACCATAAACAACACATATATAATTCATTATCTAATATTATTCAAAAAAACAATTTTTTGAAAAAAAATCCTCTTATCTTATAAGAAAAATGACATAACTATTTTACTAAGATCAAATTGACTTTGATATATTCCATAACATTTTTAACTATTTGATATAGAGAAATGAATAACCATTACATGAATGAAAAATAAAATCTTTATTAGTTATTCCCATAATTTCCGGACTCCCAGATATTTATAACACTTTTTAAACAAATAGAGAGCATCATATACCCTTGAAAATCAGGGAATTGATTTCTATAACCTCAGTGTGAGAAATGGATATTTTATGTAGTTTCTTATATCCCATCAAATATTTTATATAATTCAACCATATGAAAAAAATTCCCTATATTTATGATTTCATATATGGTTTTTAATATTCATAATAAGATACATGAAGAAACATTTTAAGAATTTTGAACTAACATTTATTCTTCTTATTTGAACTTTTACACACTTGTAAAATCAATATAGTACCTAAATTCATACATTACATTCCATGTTGAACATTCAAATTTTTTTTGGTAGAATATGGTAAATAATTATTTAACTCGTTCAATTTTTTTTTGAATATTTCAAATATAATGATAAATTAGGTTTCTTGACAAGAGAAGGAATTAAAGCGTGCTTTCATTATTGACTACCCATTAGACTACACAATCACATTAATTATATTAGTGGAGGATATAATTCCTTTGGTAATTTTTCATATAATGACTTTTAAACATTATGTGAATTATTATATACTTCTCATAATCTTTTATATTCAAATTATCAAAAAACTCAATTTTTGGTTTATTCTGGATGTTTTTTATCTATCACAAATAATTTTCAACTAAATAGGAACATTTATTAAGTTACTAGTATTTAGAGATGATTATTTTATTCTCCTATTATTCAAAGGTTTAATCTCATGGGTTTTTTGTGGATAATGATGACATTTATCTACCACTATATATTTCATTATATGAGTATCATGTTTTAGAAAAATGTAATAAAGAAATTTATTAAATGTTATCCCATCAAAATGATAACCCCTTTTAAATCCATCATATCTATTATTATTATAAGATCTATATTTCAATAAGAAATTATTTTGAATTGTAACTCCTTACACAACCCTGTTACAAAGGAAAGGCTTTGTCCTAATCATTTCATACATGACTCTTAGATTGTTGCATAATATTTCTTTGACCAATATATTATATAAATAAAATCAACACCATTAGAATTTGATCATAAATCTTTATTTTTACAACCTAAAATTGATATTTGGTTTCCTAACTCTTATGGTTATCCATATTCACCATGACATATATAATGAAATCCATTGGAATCCTGCATTGGTAGAACCTACCAAGTTGAACAATAGAAGTCTTGACATGTGATTTATTTTGAATTAATCTGACACATAGTATTTTAAAAAAAGAAATTTAACCTTACCATATTATATAATGTTATTATTATATGTATTGACAATTTAAATGTTTTGTTTTGAAATACTATTCCTTCCACCAAATCAATATTATCAAATTAGATTAACTTATAACTATTTATACAACTCAAATATTATATTACTAACCCAAATTAATTCCTAAATATATTCACAAATATCATAATTCATCCTAATATTATGGTATATTAAAACCTTTTTTAGAGGTTCACAAACATGTGAAATCAACAATCACTAGTTGAGTAATATTTAATCCAGAATTAAGAAACCTTACTTTTTATGAACATGAATTATCCGTTAGGATATTGATTAGTTTAATCCAAATTTCCATCTATATTATGATAAATTTCACAAAATAAATATCAATTCCATCATAAATCTGACACCAAATATGTATAAACTATAATTTAAATTCAAATTCATGAACATAACATAATAGATGACAATGTTAAGGTAGAAGAAAACCATATCCATTATCACACTGAGAATTAAACTCCTTAGTTGCATATATGAAAACAGAAAATAATTATAACACTTTAAACTAATGCATAAATTAAAATTTATAATATAATAAATATTTATAGGAATAATAAACAAGGTAATTAACTAAATAAAAGATAAATTCAAATATTTAAACATGACAGCCACATTTATGATCAATACATCAATATATTTGACAATAATCACTTTAGAGTTTAGTTGTTGAACATGAATATTTCATAATTAAATAAATATAATCAATTTAAATTTATTTGAAATTTAAAAACATTCATATAATTCATTAATTTCCATTTGTTTTAAAAATAGGGCATTAGATGAAATATAAAAAAATTTCATTCTAATTTGTATTACAAAATTTTTTTACATCATCTAAATATCATATATAAATATACAGTGTAACCTTAATTAAATACATCATAAAAACTTCAATTGATATAGTTTAAATATTGTCTCTAATACAATGTTTAATTTAAAAAATTTATATTAAATAATTATGCACAATTCATAATTTTAAAAATAAATACTTTTTTATTTTTTCTTGATTTTTTATAATTTTAAAATATTTTATAAATCATTATTTTCATTTATATATAAATATAATATATCTAAATTATATTTCATGCCAAATAAAATGAAAAATATATTTATAGTATTAATATTTAATATTATAGAATATTAATAGAATAAATATTTACAAAACAATTATTTAATTGAATATAAATATATTATAATATATTTATTTATAAACTGTTTTATTAAATAGTTAAATATACCAAAATATATATTCTTATAGTCTATAGACCATTTATATATAAAGACAATACAATTTTTATTTATATTTGATGAAAATAATGTTTCTGATTATATACTATTTAAGGATATGCACAAATTATATTATGTGACTCTTTTTTGTGTGAAAGATGATTCTTGAAATTTCTAGAATGTGTTATAATTAATATTATATAGGATTACCTATAAATAGGAGAAACACTTTGAGGGGGTGAATTAGTGGATTAAATATTTTATAACTTATTCTACTTGAAATAAACCTCTTTAACCGGTTAGGGTTTGATACACTAGAATATCCACATAGTATCACTTATAAGAATACATAAATATGGAAGAAAATGTAGATAATAATATTACAAGGTTATATCTTTGTGTGGGTACCTACTACTTTCTTTTTTTTGGTTTCTATAAATTTCTATAGTTATTCCCTAAACAATTCATCACATATTAAAAGTGGTAAAGAAGGTATCATCTTTAACTTTTGTGTGTTTACTAACAATGTTGAACATCAAACAAGTTACAGTACGAGAAAACCGGAATGAGAATGATTACTGGAGAATATATGTTTCTTCTGAAACTAATACATATTTTAATATTGACTATTTAAGATAAAATTATCAAAATATATTAACCTATTCATGTTCTTCATACCTTGATAACAATTAAAAATAATATATGAACTGGTACAACCTGATCTTAACATGCTATTTTAGTTGTGGATATACTACTTAGTCATATTCTCAATACGAGTTCATTGAATTATTGGGATCATGTAATTTTTTTTATTTACTAAGATTTTCCATGAAGATATATTTTAATCAAAATTTCTCTATATAAATATTATTCTTCATTGAGGTATGTTTCCACTAAATTCTCCACTGTTCTCTTTCTCATACATGATCTTGATATTTTTCAATTATATCATGGTGTAAATAAATAATTCACAATGAAAATTCACTTAATTATTCATATTATAGATAATTATCAAATTTTATATCTCATAATGAATAAAAAAACTATTTTCATGTGATTAATGAATTAAAAAATAGCACAACATCAACACATTTGAATTCAGTAATTATATTATAGAGATTCCCCTTTATGAAATTCTAATTGATAACATTTAGTATTTTTCAAATAACTACATTTGTAAAACCTAATTTAATTTGAGAAATGATCACCATTTTTATTTTTCCAAATGATAATCATCAATCAAAATTCCTTTTTCCCACTTTAATAAATTAAAAATATCTTTAAAATAATCCGATTTAATTTTCTCAAAGAATATTAAATTATTGAATTTTATAGATTTATAAACTCTTTATTTACTAAGGCCTTCAAATTTATATGAATTCTAAAATTAAAAACCCTATTAAAAAAATTTGATGTTCCCTATGAATTTCTAAAATTTTATTCCTTTACTAATTTTTTAACAATCTGAAATATCTTACTTACATCATAAATTCCTTAAGAAGTGTGAACAAATTCATACAAAATAAAAAAAACCTGAAATAGTCTCACTAAGTTTTATAATTTTCAAAAAATTGCTTCAAGTTCACTAAAATTTCATACAGCATACCAAATTATAAAACAATCTTCATTATTTTACATTTTCAACTTGAGAATAAAAGTTTTTAAAAATTCCAAAAATTTCTTATAAATTTATAAAATGTCTTGAATCATTCCATAGAATTCTTAAAAAGTGGGGATTATCCATTTTTCATCTAAAATACATAATTACATAAATTATAAAATATTCATAAAACCTATTTAAATTTTATTAGGACTCTTAAAACATTAAAAAATATTCTAAACAACTTCAACTATATCTCTCTAAACACTGATGATTCTCAAAAATGTATGAAAATTAATACCATCCTTCATCAATTCTATAAGTAACTATAATATGACCTTTTATATTTGTCCTCAACATCTATCAGCTCATTAAAATTAACATATATTTTTTTAAAATTCATCATATATAATGGTAACCATCAAATCACTTACTTTATCATAGGATAATAATATTTACACCATACGTTCGGATAAGGTAATGTTTGTATGGTAATTCTATCTCTCAATGACTAAAAAATTATAGCCAGATGACATTGATGATCTTCTCCTCTATTTACACATACACGTTTACCCCATTTAGAAATAACTACTACATTATATTAAAAAATATAAGAATGGGAACACTCCCCAATATTTCTATAATCATTATGCATTACTTATATCCCTTTGAAAAAGTAATCCAATTACTTGAAATGGTATCACATCTATACTTCTTCAAGTGATAAATGAATTATGCACATGAATTTTTATCCGGAATTTCTCATACCTCACTCTTGGTATAGACAATGTAAAAATATCTAAAATTTTAACGTTGGTTCAAAATTATTCATGATTCACATCACCATTTTAAACTCCATCATTTCTGAAATTAGATAAGATTTCAATGTTCATTGATATTGAATATTGAACTATATTTTTAGAATGTTTAATTGAAAATTTATCATCGTAAGATATTTTTAGTCACTTTTCAACATTAGCATTCATGTATACTAGTTGGAATTTATTATGTATAATTATTGTATAGGGTTATTCTGATGGAATATATTCTACGATATATTTACTCAATTCAACTAAATAGGGACTCTTTCTATCCCAACACACATAGCTCTAACAAAGAATGAATAATTCACTAGATGTTGAATTCTTATCAATACAATATTATTCTTATGAAACATCTATATATCCTTAAAATTAAAAAAAGATATATTTATATATATTAGAATCGGTTTAAATTACATTTTATAAGGATTATTTTAGTTACCAATATATATGAATTCTAAGGATTACATTTATGTCCAAACTATAGTGTCATAGAAAAAAATGTTTTTCCATGATATAATTAGATAGATATAGATTACAATGATAGTTATACAATATTTTTGATTCAATTTAATTCTTAATTCATATTTTCTCAACATAGTACCAACTTCATTGGGTAAAACAATTTCATTATAATCTTCCATGAAAAATTTCATTGATAATTATTTAGAATATTTATATTTGGAAAATAAGATAAAGTTCTATTTATTTATAATATATCATCCTAGAAGTTATACCATATCTCATAGTATTCTCATCTCACAATGATAATCCATATTCTTTCAAACATCTTTATAAGGGTACTATTTTTCACAACTATATATAAATCCATCAACATACACAATGATAATAAGAGTTCAAGAAGACAGATATTTTACATAAATGTTTTTATAAACCATAACCCTCAAAAACATTAATGTATATCAAATAACCATATAAATTTTAATACAGGTTTCTAAGATCCAGTTTCAAGATATAAAAATATTGATTTTATCGGCACACCAAGATTTAGTTATATATAAATCAAACCCTTCATTTTTTAAATGAAAACCTCTTATTCTAATTCTCTATTTTAGAAGGAATATTTGAAATCAATTTGATAAAACTTGTGATATATGTTTTTTATCTCTTAAAAAAATTAGATATATTCTATCCTCACCACTATTGAAAATGTTTATTTCTGAATAAATTTTTTCTATTTGTGATTTTTATCTTTAATCCAGTCTATATTTATTTCTTAACACATAAAATTTTTGATGAATTTTTTTTTCTAAAAACCCATTTGGTTCCAATTAAATTTTGGTTTCTATATCTCAGTATAATATCCCATGTGTATTTATAATCAATTATATTAATATTATCATTCATAACATCGGTCCATTATTCATTCTTAACTATCTCTAAAACAGTTTGAGTTCAACATGAGAAATTAGAGATGTTTTTTAATAAATAATTAACCTACTCATTACTGGGATTACTACATCATGATTTAAATGAATATTTTCAAAAAAATATGGGTTTTGGAATTTATTATGCCTCAATATTTGATTTCCATTAAACTAATATTTATCATTGGTCTTTTATAAGTAAGAATCAACTAGACTCTATTCACTTCTAGCTATATCACCAACTTGTTTATCATGAATCTATATATATATTCAAATTCAATTGTTTCATTAGGAAATTAAATTATAAATTATATCTTATACATATTTTGAATAATATTCACATCACAAAAATTAATATTCTTGGGAAAATATTTATTCGAGCACTTATTACAACTACTATTTGATCTACTTACCATGAAAATTTATTCGTAGGATTTTTATTACAACATTCTCAAATTAGTACCTTTTACATTCATGAAATAATGGATAATAAGTATTTTAAAGTACATTATAGTTGAATCTATTTAAAAAAACATTTTATATGGTTTCTTATTTATCATAGTTATCAATAACATCTATTTATTATGTTGATAATAGTGAAAATATATTCTCTTTTGAAACATGTAGATAGATTATGATCAACTAACATTGTCTGTATTAACTAGATAAAAATTTTATTTTTACCCCAACCACTCCATTCTTCCATGAAGTGTATGGAACCCTAAATTGGTTCTTGAATTCATACTTATAAATATAATATTCAAAATATATAAATGTGCACTTCTTACCATTATGTAATATCAGTTTTGTAATTTAAACAGTTAAATCTTTCTCAACATGTCATCAGAACATTTTGAATGTCAACTAATTCATACTAGTGTTTTATGAAAATAAATGCTATAATATATGTATAATAATGAATGAATGTAATTATGTAAAAAAATATCTAGAAGAATGATGTCTTATAAGACCACATAGTTCTATATGAATGTGTATTACTATCTTGGTGGGAAAGATATCAACTCTTTAATGAGTTATTTTTAACATATTCACCTTATTGTATATTACACAAATAATTTCTCTTGATATTTTATATTAAGGAAGGTTTATGACCAATATATTATTTGATATTTTACTCAACATTCATTGGATGACAGGGAAAATTATCATGTGAAATTTAATATTATTATCTATTTCACTCAAATAATAATAATTAGTTACATCATGAATTTGTAGTAAACATACACTTGTAATATGACATATGAAGATAATTATTCCTTCACTAAAATTATTGATGATGCATGTTATTTTAATATTTTTTCTCACTATCACAAAATTATATCAAACATAAAAAATATCTTTTAAGACCTTTAATTTAGAATATGTCTTTTCATTCAATACTCCTTTATTCAATATTAGTTGTAATGACACCATTAATTCTCAAATAAATTTCACTGGAAAATGTCTCAACTGCACAATCATATTATTAATTTTTTTTTGAAAAATACTTATTACTATAGAAATTTGTAAAGAATAACCACTGTCAAGGATCTATGATTTTAATTTCATTAAATAATTTAATTTTACTTCAATAATAACACAAATTTCTCCCTTATTTTGATTTCGAATTACCATACCATTTTCATTAGAAAAAAGTTTCCTAGGGCGTGTTTTCAGGAATTAAACTAATAATTGACCTTTTTTGTCACATCTAACACAAATTTCATATAGATAATAAAATATGTTTAATTTGGATAGATTTGATATAATTGTGCTCATAGAATACTTCTGTTATGATTCCCTTCTGATCTAATTAGAACTTTTCCCCTTAATTCGTTCCATTACTCTAATAAAAACATGTTATACCAAAATGAGTTATATTTGTAACCAAACATTCCAAAAAACTATAAATATCAACAAAATATAGATCATTCATAATAATAGATATTTTTTAATAATATTTTTGAAAAAATAAAAGCATATAATGTTCTCACTTCTTTATTGGGAGAGCTGATTTTATAGAGATTTTATTCGCTTCCTTTGATATGGAATAGGATTTCTCATCACCCTTAACAAAACAAACATAAACCTAAATTGTTAGTGAAAATAGAATTTCATTGAGAAATATTAGTTGGATATTTGAATTTCTCATTTGATTTCACCATCTCTATTGATTTTGACATCTTAACATTAATATCCACTACTCTATTGTAATAATACTTTAAATTCATCAATTTATTTTTACCTTTATGAAATTTAAACAGAATCATTAAATTATAATTTAATTTAATCATGAGATTATATTTAATATCATTTAATATCTTATCATTATTAGAAACTTTCAGATTCAATTTTTTGACTTCATAAATATTGAATTGTTTTTTATACTAATTTCTTCCCTAGAATTGGATTAATTTTCATCTTATTTTATCAGGTGTATAATTTCATTCTTGACCATTATAATACACTCAAGAAATTATTCCAATTTTTATTTTATCTTGTGATCCATGTAAGTATTTCACCTTTGTTTTCCTCACTTCTTGATGAATATTTATGGTTTTCCACATGATCCATGAACTTAGGGGTTTATAGACAAAATAATCAAATTAACTACTTTAGGAGATTTCATAGACTAATTATTTATATATAAAACATGTTTTTTTATATTTTTGTAATTTATTCTTGATTTCCACAGATCTAGATGAAACTTCTAAAATTAATAATTTTTTGGAGTTTCATCATATTGATCATGATGTTTATACTCTCTACAATTCTTCATTGAGTTGTTTATGAAACATTTTCCAATAAAAACATATTTGAAAAACATGAGTGGGGTTTTCCTTTTGTATTTCCCCTTTATATTTATAAAATAATTTTAAATAATAAAATTGAACGAAATATATTCCAAATATTTTTCTGCATCTTCATCATAATTAAAAGACTCTTTAATTATTTCATCTTTGTTTATAACATTCCTCAAGGATTCAAATCTAATATCTTATTTATATTTATTTTTAAATATAAGAATCTTCCCCATTTAATATGTAATGATAATATTGTAAAATTATTCAAGGATATTATCCTCTATATCATCTAATACAAATATTTTTGGATCAAATGTATCTAGTAAATTACCTATCATCTTGTTCACAATTGTATATTTTTTAATTTTTTCTCCAAATCGACTAATATTACCAAACATTTCATAGACTCTCATAAAATATTCATCAATATTTTCATTTTAATCATTTTTTGTCAAAAAAATTTCCCTTCTATATTTATAACATGTTTTATTTGACTTTTAAATTATTATCAATGTTTTTCCAACTTATCCCATATTTTCTTTTTTAGTTTGAAAATCTATCATCATGTTATAGAATTTTTCTAATAAAAAAATTATAACAGAATTACATTATTTCACATAAATTTATAAATTCTTCTTACAAGTAAATGAAATTTGATCACTTTTATCAATAAGTGGAAGACCCATTATTGTACCATTAATTAGTTCCTTTCCAATATATAGAAGATTTGTTAGAATCATATTATTGAATCCCTGGAAATTCATTCCATAAAAAGTAAAAAAATCACAGTGTTAACTAGGGTGATCTTATACATCTTTACACACTCAATAATCTTAGAGAGAGACCGAAGATGATCTGATACCACATGAACTATTCCTAGAATGGGTGCACCATTGAGGGGGCGGGGTGGAGATTCATTACTATGAATATTTTAAAATTTCATACACAAGAAATAAAACTCTATAATAGAATAGGATTTGATTCAATAAAATATTATCTCACCCTCACTTTTATTGATATTGAAATAAATTTGATCAAAGAACCTATTTATTTTTATAAGGTTCTTCCTTAGTGTGGGTACCTACACCTTTCTATATCTGGTTTTCATCACCTTCTATAGATTTTATACTAATAACAACTGATCAATTTCACATGGGTAGTGAGGAATAATATTATACATTGGTTATTTCCCCATGAATATATTGAATCCCTCTAGTATTACACAACTTTTCATTAGTTATAGTACTAGTAAAACATAGTGAGATAGATATCTTGAGAATATTTGTTTCTCAAATAACTAATGAGGATATTCATATCATGAATTAAAGATAAGAAAATAATATTATACTCAACTATATAAGTAAATCTCCATCTAAAAAACTTGAGAATAATATAGTAATGGATAAAAACATCCCAAGACATAAAATATTAGATATTGAGCTAGTTCTTAGTCATCTCCTCAATATCAGTTCACTAAATACAAAGGCCCTTACATTTTTTCTATTTTTCACAAGGATCTGGGATCATGATATTTTCTTCTCAATTTCCCCATCCCATCCATTTATTCTTCAAGAGACATCTCCTATTATTTTATCTAATCTTATATTTCTCAATATAAATCCTCATATTCATTAACCAACTCATAGTGAAAATTAAATTTTCATGGTGCATAAATAATTGATTATTTTGTTTGTTGATAATTATCAATATTGATATCTTATTTTGAATCTTATCACGATATTATTGTGATTAATTAATTTAAGAAGTTTAAAACATAAACAAACTTTCATTCCTAAATTTTTTTTAGATATCATACTTTAAGGGATTTAGTTTTGACCACTATTATAATTTTTGATATAAATACAATTTAAAAACATGAAGTAATTTGAGAAATGAACACCATTTTTATTTTTCACATCAAATAACTCAAATCAAAATTATTTTTTGATATATTATCGAATTAAAAATACCCTTACAATCAACTAATTTAATATTCTATAGGATATTCAATTCTATAATTTCAAAGAAAATTCTAATCTACATTTTATAAGACATTCAATGTAAAACCCCAAGTTTTCTTTAAATAAATTGATATTCATGAAACATTGTTTTATGAATATATTTATAACTATAATTTAAAAATAAAATTTTGCCCTATTTGTTTTGAATTTCAAAAAACGGTCATCTACAGTTGTGATCAGTAAGTTATTTGGAGTATGATTAAAACAAATTGTTTTTTGGTGGATAGTAACATACCCGTATTAATAATATTATAAATAGTAATACTAATATTAATATGACCCCAATGAATAAGAAATTTTATTATTATTTTATTTTTTACGTATTTATGATAATGATATCTTGATTAATTTTTCAATGTGTTATAAAAGCAGTTATAGTTTTAAAATTATTAATTTATGATTAAAGTAGGATTTTATTTAAAAATTAAATTAATAATATTTAAGAATTTTTTTTTCAAAAAACAGAGTTCATCTTTGAATTAAACACATCAAAAAATGGTTAGGGTGAATTTTTGGTATTTTTCTGAAATTCTTTATTATTTAATGAATAATAAAATATGATAAATTATGATAAATGATAAATACTTGTTTTACTGCATCATAGGTGATTCAAGGCTGGTGTAATCCAATATGGTTCGAACTCACATACCATTATTACTATTTTTTGTCACATGAATAATTACTATTCATAGTCTTTAACTAAATATTATAATAATGATAAAAATAATGTAAAATCACTCCTCTCCCCCACTATAAATACCACGCTCATTCCCCTATTCCTCTCACACCTCTCAATCCTTTATCATGGTATAATTTCGGCAACATTACCTCCCCAATTATATTCCACACGTACTAGAGCTTCTAGTCTCCCCAAGAGGCCAAAACCAAAGGCCTTAAGAAGGATATCAAGGAGAAGAGATCAAGAGGTAAACATCCACATTTTCTTTCTTTCTTTTTTTTCATTTTATTTTATATTCTTATTCTTTCCTAACCACCCCTTAACCAAGATTCATATATGATCCAGTATCCTATATATTATGGGTTTCCTCAATTTTAGAGAAGACTCGCCATTAAACCTATTCTTTTCTCTAACTTATTTAGGAAATTAAAACCCTGTCTGTGATGTGTCGATATACCGACATCGTAGGTGATATGATTTCAGTTTTTTTTAATTATTTCAAGAATAGTCATGAAACCATTTTTATAGTTGAAATAGATTATAATTTATGTATTATATATTATATAAGTTAATTGAATCATTTTTTACACATTTTATTAAATTTTAATACAAAATGAGATCATTACGATCGGAGAATCGCCCAAATGACCTAAACAAATATCAATAATTTTTTATCTTTTGAATCATCATCATGTTATAATTAAAAATGAAAAATGGAATAAATTATGGTAATTTAAATACTTAAATACCACTCTATTCCAATTATTTAGTTTCACATCCAATGGATAAGAGTATCCATCATGAATCGATCATGGAAATCGGGTAATGAATGCACCCAAAACAATAGAAGGAAAAAAATACCAAAAATTAATGGGTGATATTATGTCATGAAATGATCATATAAGGTGTTATAAATAGGAATATGTTTTTTTAATATATCAATAAAACTCTTTTAACCATTATACATGAGGTTTAAATGAGTTCTATGTAAGAAAAACCCGATGTAAGGGAATTCTTAAACTAATTACCATTATTTGGCTTAAACTTCTACAAAATTATTTATTTGGTATTAAAATCATTTATGTGATAAAGTTTTGGTTATATTAGGTTTAAATATGTATATTTATAGTTTATATATATATTACATCCACCTTATTAATTCTAACTTCAATTATACGTTATTTGTAAGAGGATTTTCTTTTAAAATCCATTTTTAAAATTTTATTTTACGAAATTCAAAAGAAATGTTTTTATGAAATTATTTATGTTTTATTATTATGTAATGATTATTGGAAATTTTTTATGATAAATCATTGGACCTATATTTTCCTCCAATGCATTGGGTATGTGTAAGTTGGAGGCCGACCATATGGTGTCTCCATGTGTAACTGTGATGGTTACACAAATTGTATGGTTGTTATAAGGGTTACACTTTATTTAATAGCTGATAGGGTTACAAGATTATGTAATTAATTCCCCAAGATACCTTTATTGTTCAATTTATGTTCATTATGTTTTTTTTGGAATCTAGTTTTTCACAATGTTAGTATATATGGGTGACATGTATTTTATTTTTTGGAAAATATTTCATGAATTTACAAGTATTCAAAGAATAATTATTTCTTGTATTCTTTTTATATACCTTACTAAGATTTTGTGATCATCCAAAGATTCTAATTGATTGTAATAGGTTATATGTTTGTGTAAGACAAGGAACAAAGCAAAGTTAAATGTTTTTAATATTTTTAAAGATATCATGTTTTATATGAAATGTTTGATATTTTGAAAGTGATGGATACTTTTTATGTGGTATCATCTCTATATGAATGTGGAATGTTATGTTTGTATTATATCCCGATTCACTAAAAATATAAACATTAAAAGATCTTCAATGTGAAATTAAGTGAGTTCCTAACAAAATTCAAGATTATGTAATGTAATAAGGCCATACCCTTATAGTTGGTAACAATGGATGGTTTAGATAACTTTAGGGATTAATATGATTTTAACAGAATACCATAAATTATTTTTACTCTATTGTTAATTTAAACTTTTATAGCATTTAAATATTAAAATCTTTATTGATCAAATATATTAGTGTTCAGAATGGTTTTCCAAATAAGAAACAAAAAAGATGTAGAGGGGAGGCACTAACATAATGATATCCTTCCGAATCTATAGCCCAAAATGGTAGGAATTCGAATCGAGTAGCTTGTGATAGTAATGGAACTGATGACATAGGAAATAAATGGTCATGGAAACCATGAAATAGAACAACCAAATGTACCAAAAAGAAACCTGCCCGTAGTGTAACATTTTATGATACAACACCCTCCTTCTTTCAATGGATCTTCTTAGCCAATAGTGGCCGAAGAAGGGATTAGAGAACTTGAAAAGATATTAGATATTACGGTATTTTCAGATAATCAAATGGTAATTATTGATATTTATCAATTTTTAGGTGAACCTGATCAGTGGTGTTCAGTGGTAAAAAATATCAGGGATTGGGAGGAGATTTATACCAAAGAGAGGGATGTATTTAAATGTGTGTTCCTTGGAAAATATTTTCCTAATATGGTGTGACTTAGGATAGATAAGGAAGTCCATGAATTGAAGTAGGAGGAAGAAGATTCAATAGTCGTGTATAAAGATAACATCACCCGAATGGAATGTTATGCTCTAAATATTATAATGTATCTTGATAGAAAAATCAAATGCTTTTAGTTAAGAATAAATCCAAGGTATTGAAGGGCATTGGCCTCCCATGAATTCACATGTTATGAGAAAATTGTTCAATGTGCGGAGAGGATAGAGATATATTTTTTTGATGATCATGTGAAATTTTAAGACAAGGAAAAGAAGAGGTCCAGATGAACAGTGATGGGTAAGAATCAACCAAAAAAATCAGATGGTAATGAATTCCAGTATTTAGTTTGTGAAATGTGTGGCAAAAATCACCCTATGGAATACCTTATAATAACTAGGAAGTGTTTTTCATGAGATATGTTTAGACCTATGGCCCATGATTCTAATGAAAATGACCATAAGACTAATCCTAATAAGAAAACTATTATGTGTTTTAAATGTGGAGAGATGGGTCATTATGAAAATTCCTACCCAAAGGGAGATCTGAATGATTATAAGAAGCTTGAATATAAAAAAGGTGTATTTAGATCCTTTATGACTACGTCAGCAGATGTCAGGATAATATTGAATATTGAGATAAAGAAGTTGTTTTTGAGAATGGGTTTCTGTTTGTATACAAGAAAATAACCAATAAATTGATAGAATTGAGATTCAGATACCATTATCTAAAGGTATTAAAAACTAGTAAATTAGAAATACATTATCTCAATATTCACTATTAAAAACACATATACATTGCCTCATATATATGACTTGTCAAATCAGCTGAAGGGAGGTTAATACTTTTCCATGATAGAATTGAGATTCAGATACCATTATCTAAAGGTGAAAGAGGATGACATCTCAAAAACAAATTTTCGTACTAGATATGGGTATTATGAATATTTTGTTATAACATTTGGGTTAACTAATTTAAATGAGGTATTCATGGATCTTATAAATGGAATATTTCAAGAGTTTTTGGATATTTTTGGGGATGCATTTATTGATGACATTTTCGGGGTTTTCTAATAGTAAAGTGGAGAAAGAGAAACATCTAAGGGTTTTTTTCAAACGTTAAAGGAAAATAAACTGTGTGGAAATTTTAGAAAGTGTGATTTTTGGTTTTAATACATTTATTTTATTTGGAACATCATAAATAAAGATATAATAACAACTGATCCTTCGAAAACAAAAGTTTTTGTTGGATTTCCGAGACCAAAAAATGTTATATAGATTCATAGTTTTATTCTATTAGAAGGTTATTATCAACGATTTGATGAAAAAATTTCATGGTTATCTATCCCACTAACTAAGTTAATGTGAAAAAAGGTTTAATTTATTTTGACAAAGGAATGTGGTGTTTTTTTTCAAGAACTGAAATAGAGATTGTTGAATGATCCAGTTTTGGCCTTGCCTTCCTAAAATGGTGAGTTTTTCATCTACAATGATGCTTTATTGAAGTGACTTGGTTGTGTTCTGATACAGAATTATCAAGTAATTTCTTATGCCTCAAGACCAGTAAAACCTCATGAGTTAAATTAACCCACACATGATTTGTAATTTACAATTGTAGTTTTTTTCATTGAAAATTTGGAGGAATCATTTATATGGAGATAAATATAAAATATATACTAACTATAAAATTATAAAGTATATATTCACATAAAAGGAATAAAAAATAAGTCAAAGAAGATGGATTGAAGTGATAAAGTATTATTATTTCACGATCAATTACATCCTGAAAAAAAAACAAAGTTACATATTTCATGAGTCAAAAACATCATGCATCATTAACCATATTATGATCAAAACAAGATAACCTGATAAATGACTTGATGAATTTTGGTTAAGAAGTTGTTTGTGAAAGAAATACCTCTGTTTTGTTCTAGGTTTCAGTGTAGTCACCATTATCAGACAAAACTAAGCAAGAACAGATGGAAGACCATGAGCTACAAAAATAGAAGAATTGGTTAAAATGGGTATGTTTCTAAAATTTAACCTTGCAAAAATTGTGTTTTATGATTTAGTAAAAGGTTGTTTGTGACTTACGATTCCTAGTTGAAGAAATATTTGTTGTGTGAAACTTATAGTTCTCCATTTTAAGTTCATTATGGACGCATTAAGATGCACATAGACCTTTTGGAATATTACTGGTGGTACGGAATTAAAGGAGATATTACATAATTTACTCTGAAATTTTTAACATGTCAACTGGTTAAAGAAGAGCGGTTGTTACCAAAAGGGATTTTTAGCCTTTTCTAGTGCCTGAGTGGAAATGGGAAAATGTATCCATGGACATTGTAATGGGACTAAATAATATTTCTCGAGGTAACAATGCAATTTGGTTTATTGTTTATTGAATGGAAAAATATGAACATTTTCATTATATTTGAGATATAATGTATTTTGATCAAATTTACTGACTATACCTCAATGAGATTGTTATGTTAAATTGAGTTCCTCTATCCATTTCATATGACCAGGATTCTATATTCTATTCTAACATTCTTAAGGGCCTTCAAAAGTTATTGGGAACATAATTAAATTTTAGTATAACTTTTAATCCTCAATCTTATGGGCATTCATAAAAAACAATTTAGACTTTGGAGGATATGCTTCTATCTTGTTCAATGAACTACCAGGAAAGATGGGATCATCATATTTCTTTAGTTGAGTTTTATTATAATAATATTTTTCATTCAAGTATACTGATGATTGTTTTTGGGGCATTATCTGGGAAGAAGTGTCTAACTATGGATTTTTGTGATGAAGTTGGGGAATGTACGTTGATGGGACCAGAATTAGTCGAGTATGTGGCTAAGAGGGTGAAGATGATTCAGTAATACATGAGGAGAGATTAGAGGAGGCAGAAATGTTTTGTATAAAATATGACTAAAGACTTTTTTTTAAGGTAGGTGATCATGTATTTATTAGAATATCACCATGGAATAATGTTATCCATTTTGGTAGGAAAGGAATTATAAGCACATAGTTTATTAGACCTTATGAAATTCAAGATAAAGTTGGACCATGTGCCTACCGAGTAACTTTGCCTCCGAGTTTGTCTTAGGTACACAATTTTTTTCACATTTTGATGTTGAGAAAGTATGTGACAGATTCATCTAATGTTCTGATCCCAGAGGCAGTTCAACTGGAAAAGAACCTTTCTTATAAAGAGAAACATGTTCAGATTTTTTATCAAAGGAAAAAAGTATTGTGGAATATATTAATCCACTAGCTAAAGGTTTTATCCAAAATCACATGGTTGAAGAAGCAACATGGGAACCTGAAAATACTTTGAGTGAAAGGTACCCTCAATTGTTTAATAAGTAAATAAAAGTGTGAGGACATAATTTTCAGAAGGTGGGGAAAATGTAACACCCTATATGATTAAAAATAAATTGAAATTCATGAAACATTATTTTAGGTAGATATTTATAACTAGCATTTAAACAAAATTTTATGGCTTCTATGTTTTGAATTTCAAAAAATAGTCATCTACAGTTTAGATTAGTATGTTTTTTTGGATACTTCTATAACCAACATGTTTTTTAGTGAACAATAACATACCCTTATGAATAGTAATATGAATAGTAATATGGCACTAATGAGTCATAAATTTTATTATTATTTTATTTTCTGAAGTCTTTAAGATAATTAAATATTGATTTATTTTTCATTGTGATATAAAAGAAGTTATAATTTTAAAAATTTTAATTTTTGAATAATGTATGATTTTATGTAAAAATTAAATTAATAATATTTTAAAAAAAATATTTTAAAGAAATGGATTTAATTTTTAAATTCAAAACATTGAAAATGGTTTGGGTATTTTTTTGGTTTTTTTTTTAATTTTTTGAATTTATGTTGGATAATAAAATAAGATAAATTACAATAAATGATAAATACTTGTTTTACAACATCGTAGGTGATGAAAGGATTATGTAAGCCCACTTAGTTAGAACTCACATACCATTATTACTATTTTGGGTAATATGAATCAATTCTATTCAAATTATGGAGCAGAAATATTAAAATAATGATTAAAATATTGAAAAATCCCTCCTATCCTCCAATATAAATAACACCCTCATTCTCCTCTTCCTATCACACCTCTCAATCTATAAGAATTTTCTATGTTCTAAAAAATTACATCCCCATGGATTTTCCCCAAGTCCTAGGGCTATTGGTCTCATGAAAAGGCCAAAAGTATAAGGTCGTAACAAGGATCTCAAGGAGAGAAGATCAAGAGTTAAACATCCTCTTTTGTTATCATTATTTTTTTAATTTATTTTTTATTCTTATTATTTCCTCACCTCCACTTATCCAAGAGTCAAAAATGATATAATATATTACAAATTATGGATTTCATCTTGTTTATGGTTGACTCACCATTATAACTCTTCTCTGCTCCCTATTATTCAAGAAATTAAAACACCCTTCGTGATGAGTCGATTTACCATCGTCGTGGGTGATGTGATTTCAATTTATTTTACATCCTTCAATACAGGCCATGAAACAATTTTTTATTTAGTCAAACCAGATTATAATTTCATTATTATATATTATATCTAGATTTTAAATCATTCCTTTTACATTTTATTTATTTATATAACAAAATGATTTCATTATGATCGAAGAATCGCCAAAATGACCTAAACAAATATCAATAATATTTTACCTTATGAATCATAATCATGATAAAATTCAAAACTATAAATTTTATAATTTAGGATTCTAAAAATATTTAAATACCACTCCCTTATAATTCTGTAGTTTCACTTCCAATCCAAAATACTATCTATCATGAATCGATCATGGAAATCATGTTAATAAATCACCCAAAACAATGGAAGGAACCAAATAATAATAATTAAAGGCTGAAATGATGTTATTAAATGATCATATAAGATGATATAAACATGAATATTTTCATTGAAGTTATTAATAACACTATTTTAACCATTATACTGGGGGTTTAAATGAGTTTGAAGTGACACCAACCCGAGGTTAGGGAATTCTTAACCCGATTTTCATTCTCTGAGTTAAACTTATAATTCATTTTTATGTGGTATTAGAATAATTTATATGATGATGTTTTTTTATGTTATGTTTAATAATTTTTTTATAGTTTATATACATATTAAATCCACTATATTAAGTCTCACTTCAGTTATATTATATTTGTAAGGGGATTTTCTTTCAAAATCTTCATTTAAAATTACGTTTTATGAAATTCAAAAGCAATGTTGTTTATGAAATTATTCGTATTGCATGATCATGTTATAGTTCTTGAGAAATTTTTATGATGAAGGGTGGGATCTATATTTTCCTCTAAATCATTGTTTATGTGTATGTTGGAGGTCATCTGTATGTTTACTCCAAATGTAACTACGATGGGTGCACATATTGTATGGTAGTCATGAGGGTTACTAATTGTAAGGTAGCAGAGAGGGTAACATAATTACAAAATTAATTCACCAAGATATAATTATTGTTCTATTTATGTTCGTTATGATCTATGAGAATCTCTTTTTTCACAATGTAAGTATATATGGGTGACAAGTATGTTATTTTTTGAAAATGATTTCATGTGTTTACAAGTATTCATGGACTAATGTTTTATTTTATTCTTTTTATACACCTTACCGAGCTATTGTGATCATACCCTTTTTTAAATGATTATCCTAGGTTGTAAGGTTGTGTAACAAAAATAAGGATCCTCAATTAAATGTTATGAATATTTTTTAAATATATCATGTTTTTTATGAAAAGATTTATATTTTTGAAGAAATATATGATGTTAATGCGGTATCTTTTCTATATGAATGTGGAATGTTATTTATGTATTATACACCAATTCTACACAACTCTAAACATCTAATGATCCCAAATAATAATGTAAGTGAGTTATTGAATAAATTCAATATTATATAATCTAATAAGGTCGTGTCCTGATATTCAAATTTCCATTCCTTTTCAAATTTCTAACCACTTAAATAGTCATACATAATTCACTATTAAGAATTGTGATGTTCAATAATTTCCATATTTTTATAAATCTATAAATACATAATCTATTCATTGTGGTATTATAATTTCATACCAAAGTCTTGTATACTAAATGCATTGTCTTATGAAGTCTCACTTAGTCTTATGAAGTTTAAAAAATTTCTTAATATTCTCTTAAAAGTTGTATGGTTTCAATCATAAATATTTTAAAATTACAATATTCTTACTTAATATTAATTCCATTATCATTTATATCCTCAAAAAATGTCTTAGTAAATTTAAAAAATGTCTTTAAAAGTTATTATAAGTATTATTAACTTCACTAGAAGTCTTAGAAAGTGAGATAAGAATATTTTTCATCTCAAAGTATAGTATTCAATACTTTATAAAATTATAAAAAACCACTCCAATCAAACTTATCTGTACTCAAATAACTAAAAAAATACATAAATCTTCAAAAAAATATCACAATACTATATTATTTATCATAAATGTGTGATAATAAGTACCACCCTTCAACAATTTTATAGATTATTTCATAATTATAGTTGTGTAAGAATAGACATTTCACATGTAATATATATGAATTAATTTTGTGGAAAAATTATATCACATTATATAATTGGAAAATGTAATATACACCTCTATACCATATGACTTTAAATAATCACCTAAAAAGTCACAAAATTCAAATTGGATCCTACTTAGGAAAAAATAACTTGTCACATGTTCATTGCGTATGAATTACCAACCACATGTAAAAATAAATGAGAGGTGGTTTATATTTTTAGATTGATACATAAACTCATGGAAATATTGGACTCATTATTATATTTAGTTGTATTTACTCATTGTATGAAATAATATTATATAATTCCCATCGATATTTTGGTTAGTAATATGATATTATTTTTGTACAACCCTTATGTCTCATCACCTAAAAGATATCCCATATCATATGAAAGGAAATATGAAGTAACTAAAGAAATATAATGGATAATATCATATGATATTGCATATCATATAATGTGAAACTATTATACATTATGATATCACATATCATTGGCACCAGTAAAAAAATATCAATTATATTTTAGGAATGCTAATAAAAAAACCATGGAACATCATATATTCTTCAATTAAAAAATATATTTTTTATAATAAAAACATTGTAATGGATATGATACAAAAAAAGATTATAAGGACACATTATCACATAATATTAGTAAAAAAACCAATAAAAAAATTATTTATATCTTCATGCAATAAACTTGAAAGAATACTTAATATAAATGATTAAAAAAAGGTTTTCCTTAAAATATTGATCACCACATCTTCTATCCTTTGTATCTATGCTTGATAATTATCTTAAAGAGTTATCTAAATGATCTCACTCTAATGTGGGGTATCCATGAGTCATATAGAATCACTCAATTCTATATTGAGACTCTCCCCCACCCATGATATGTTAGAATCTCATTATTAAAGATTGGAGAAGAAGGGATATTATAGAGAGAATCAAATGTATAAATAGATTCATTTACATGGAATTTATCTAGATTATAATTCCATTCATGAAAATATATAGGACACTATATATTAACTCATAAATTGAAAAATGTGAGAATTAAGTTAATGTTATTCATGCATTCATCACATTAATTCATTGTTTAATACCCATGTGTTACATCTTATTAAATTTTCTTGAATAATGATAGCTTATTAGTGGAATATTTTTAATTTTTTTTTCATATAAAATTAAAATTCTTATGAATGTAATATAATATCCAAATGAGAAAAGTATAGGATTTATTGAAAATTAAGTGGAATATTATCAGTTCGATAAACCTTATGATTTAGAAAAATTATGGTATACAATTTTTCTAAAAACCATAGATATCATACAATATGATATAGAAATGTAATATACTATGATAGAGTTAATAACACGTTTTATGTGTATGAAATTTAGGGGCTTTATACTTCAGGTCATTCGTAGTACATAGAGGATAAAAATTTATTCGGCCGTATTTATTATATTGTTTTATCATATTATTATAGTGGATTGTCTTAAATTAATTTATTATTATTATATATAATCATCTGTTTCCTTTTATTCATTTATTGTTATTGTAATATTACATTTTTCTAATAAAATCAAATTTTTTATTAGTTGTGTTTAATATTAATCATTCCACATTCATTAAATATTATCCCATGATGCTTATTATTGGCCACCTGTTTTTAATTTAAATGGGCCTATGGTAGGTGGAGAGATAGATTTGGTTTATCGGAATTCCATTCAATTAAACTTAATAATGGAATATTATAAGTGATTTAAAAAGTGGATATGAAAAGTAAATATTTTCAAACAATAATAATTGTATATAATGCATTATATTTAATTAGTCAAAATATTTTATTATCCTTTTTCAAAAAATTATCCTCCAATATGTGACTTTTTGTTCAACCATAAATATGATCTTTTTATTAGTATATATCCCTTTCTAAATTGGTTAGAGAATCAAAATTTATTTATATATTATGGAAGTCATACATGAGAATAATAAGGGAAAATATAAAATTATTATTTTGAGTGATTTTGGGAAGGTAAGTATGAACTTTAGTTTGGTAAAAATATGAAATTGATTAGTTTTATTGAATAAAAAATAAATGTGTAATTTTATTTATATGAAAGTAATGATGATTTTATAGATTGGGATGATTTTTATTATTAAATATTTTTCAATAGATGAATCTAAATTTGATTCTAGTCTATGATTTTTTCCAGGAATGGAAAAATGGAAGTGTGAGAGAATTTATAGAGCTATATTTTCATAAATTTTATTTATCCCATAATGTTATTAAATACTTGGGAAATTTTATATATTTTTAGATGGTGTTTTTATTTTAGATTATATGTTAAATTCATCTAAAGATTATAATTTAATGATTTGAATAATAGTTGGATTCATAAACAATGTTAAGATTTGAATATTTTATTTTGATGACATACAATTAAATGGTATATGGAAGGATAAATAATTAAATTAAATAGAAATTGAAATATTGAGGTTTTCTTGATTGAGTAATTTATGTCAAAAAAGTAGTAAACTAATGTGATTCATCTATTTTTTTGAAAATTAAAGAGAAAAAATGATGCACATGTGAGATCCATGCATATCATATGATATGAAATTACATATAGTTATGAATTTATTTTGAATACATGTGGAAGATGGATATTGTTCTCAGTGATAGATATATTTCATAATTCATTGTTGGAATATTTTTTATGATAAAATGAAGTTTACAAGATCATTAGAAAAATTTACTTGTGTGATTTCATGACATTTATATGATTAAAGGGTATTGTTCAAATCCCTATCCTAGATCTACCAATTGATACCTATGAGGGGGTCACTGTGATTCCTCACATATATATCCTAATATTCCCAAGGTTTGAAAATAATGGTGAGACCTAACACAATAATTTCTAGAGTATTCCATCTAAAACAAATCACAATGGTCATGCTTTAATATACTGATAATTTTGAATGACTCATTCAACAGAAATAGCAAAAACCTATAGACAAAAAACATCCGGATGACAGGGCCATATTATCTAGAATATAAAGAAGTAAAATATTTTATACGATGCAATAGTATTAAATATTTTAGGATTAGAAAAAATGTATTGACCTGAATAATATATAGATAAGGGAACACTGGATGATACGTATTCTTAAATATAACATCAAAATAAATAAACATATTCAAGAGAAACCCACATAACAAATTATTGAATCCTCATCATCTATGGAATAATTATTATAACACTAATCTAACTTGAAATAACACCCATTCCATTAGAGAAAATAGGATGGTATACCCACATACATTGAAGAACATGTCTTGTATATAGGAAGAGGTGAGTTCAATTCCCTAGTTGTAATCCCTAATTTCTAGACAATAATGAATATTGTTGTGATCAAGTGTGTGTTCATGAAATACATAAAAATTATAAAATTAATCCATGTAAGACACACCCAACTAGAAAATTAACATATAATGCAAATATTATCAAACAAGTCTTGTATTTTTATGTATACTAGGCCACCAAAACACCTATCCTTACCTACAATGGAATCTTACTAGAAGAAAGAGGTCACATCATACCATAACCCAAAACGTACTTGAATATGAAAGGTAGAATTTATAAATAAGTCAGTAACTCATACTTTAAGATGCATGGTTGGGTATCATGCCAAAACCTTGATCAATTACTTCTAATATAGGGAGGCCATACATCAAGTATCCTCCAAGACCCATCCCAAACCAGAATACTCTAGCTTCGAATTCCTCCAAAACATGACCCAATACCTAAAAGAACATGGCGTGTACATTTTCCTGTCATCCTTGAACCATCACTTCTCACTCAAGGGAGGTCCATCTTCCATATCACACATCACAACATAACCCATTCCCCTCTTGGATAGTCCTTGACACAACCCTGATCACCAAAACATGGTTTACTATAACAACCCAATCCTACTCAATGTAATGTCAAAATATAATAACCCCAGATTTCTATCTAATGGAAAGGTCAAGGCTAAAGATCCCTCTACCACTTTGGATATGTCATCGAGTACAATACGTGCATTCTATGTAAGGACCACATTTCATCACACATCTCACGATGTCGTTATAATGTCACAAGTAGTCCCACATCCCTAATATGTCAAAACACCCACCTCAACCCTTTATGTGTACTATTAAACCCATCAGTATTAACCCATAAACTTGATAATGAATATAAATCTAATTAAAAAACAAGCGCAATCATGAATCAATATGCCATAATAGGTACATAATCCTATAATAGAAAGGTGAACATATATATAGTTGTGACCCACACAAGGTAAAATATATAAAAATAGCTCAACTAATCCCCTTCATGTTTCCTTTGTATTCCAAATCATAATTTCCATTTAAAACCATTTTGAAAGGCATCACATTTGACATACTCATGCTATGATCTTTTTCAAAAGATTATAAAAATATATTTTTAGAACCCCTAATCCTTTTGGAAATACCTTATAAAAACCCATTACCAAATATGTAATTCCCATTTAAATAAAAAATTTTGAAATGTTATTTTTATGATACATTTTATGTCACACACGGTTTTTTTTTCTGTCTTTGTATTGATCCGGCCCATTATAAATCCCGATCCTTTTCATGGGTATTTGATGAGATGAATCTTGAGTTTTGAAGTTTCATATATGTCTAACCACCATAATTTGGGATCCCCATTGCTTGTTTAGGAGTTTTTGAAGAAAGGGTGGTTACTTCATGATTTGGGCCAACCGTGAGCCCATTCCTAGTTTTAAAAACTAAATTTGTTTCTTTTATAACTCCTTTGTTTTTCATCCTTTTTCACCCATTAAACTTAACACTTGTCCTATAATGATATATTAAAATTTATTTATCCTTTTGGAACCATTAGAAATTCATAATCCGGGTGAATTTGGGTTACTTATTTAGGTATTGGGCCAGCCCATGGGCCAATTTCCTGTTTAAAAAAAATAAATTGTTTCATTTATATCTTTTCAATTTTTAATATTTTTCGGTGATTCCACCTCCCCCTCGAATACAATAACCCTAGCCTAACCCTCATAATCTATTTTACCTCTTTGGAGCTCATGTGGGTCGCAGATTTGGGCGAATATTATCAGGCAACCTCAAATCGCCCAGAATTTCCAAGGTAACTTTTATCATTCATAAATCAATAAATTCGTACACTTTTAGCCACCAATATTCTTCCCCTGGTTCTTCCATACCTTAGGAGTCTATCCAAAAATTTTCAAGCCATTCCTTTTCTCTGGGTCTTCATATCTAATGGAAGACGAAGAGTTTTCTAGGATGAAAGGTGACATTCCTTCTCCTTTATTCTTCCTCTTCCCCCCCCCTTTCATTATTTCTTGGTTTCATATTTTACCCTAGTCTTGATCAACCTAAGGTTTTGTTATACCATGTTTTTGGATGGGGTTTCTGTTTTTTTAGGTCTGATCTTTATAGTTTTATGGTTTATAAACCCACGGCGGGTGATTTCGGGTGTGCGTTTCAATTACGCCAAAGATTTGAGGTAGGATATCCCTTGAACATGCCTTTATCATTCAAGTTTCATCATTTTAATATTTTAATAAACTGATATAAATGTTGATTATTGTTTTTAAGCCTTTTTATAATTTTCTTGGTGTCCAAAGTGGTTGTTTAATCATTGTTTTGTGAAAGGTAGTGTTGTTTTGCCATGAAAGTTCTCAACAAGAGTTTGTTTAAATGTTCTGTTATCTTTTGAAAATATTTTGTGAGGTTTATAATATGGTTTATGGTATTTTTTACATCTTACAGTATCTTGAATGAAAATATGGATTTGAATTGGTGTTTTATTCCTTTTCATGTACTTAAAATAGATTGTTTTGTTTAAAAAGGGCATGTCATGTGTTCAGTAAATTGCCCGGTTGGCTTTTATGTGTGATGTGTGATTTAAAAGTTATTTGCTTGGATTTATAAAGGAATTGGAAGAATGATAAATGGTATTTTTGGGTACTTATATGGATTTCCTATTTGTATTTGTTTTTACAATCAAGTGGGTTTTGATTTACAACATATTTTGGCCCGAGTTGCCCAAAAATGGACTGTTTCACATATTTATGAAAATGGTTGTGTTTTGAATATGTAACCTAAGTTTTATAAGAGATTTATGAATTTGGTTTTCTTCTGTAAATGGTGTTTATATAGATCCTTAATAAAATTAAAATGCATACCTTCCTCAAAGGTTAATTTTGAGAAAATGATTAAAGGCCCGTTTGGCATTTCCTAGAAATGAAGGAGTGTTTTACTTGTATATAACAAGTTGTGAAATTGGGATTGTTTTATGGTCCATTAAATGAATTTATTAAATGTTTATTGGGCTGCCAAATATTATTTGGTTTGGTTTTGATGTGTTTTTATAATTGAAAGAGTGAGTTTGAATGAGTTTCATGTGCAAAGCCTCTATACACTTCATGAAATTGTTTTACCAAAATATTTAGCGGTTTGTTGATTAGTGTAAGAAATGTGAATAAATATTATGGGATGTTTGTGTTTTTATGGTTTTGGAATGGAATGTGGATATGAAATGTGTATTTGATAATATGTGTAACTTGATTGAGCACTAAAGTGAATCCCGGGTATCTAGGTGGGCGGACGTGTACTAGTATGCTAGTGATTCTGTGGGGGTTGGCCTCTGTTTCACGTAGCAAGTTTGACGATGACAACAATAACTAAAATATGATGATGATGATGATTGGGGACCACTATGTTATGGGTATGTTCCCTACTAGTGTATCGTGCACGAGAACAGATATTTATTATGGTTACTTTCACTGAGATACAAGGTACCTGGGGATCACAACTAACTAGTGCCTAGGGGTATTCCTGTGACTAGGGCTCATTGGCTATTTTGTACTCACCTTCGGCATAGAGTGTGTTTGGTTGGTAAATTCAGTAGTATGTGTTATTTAATTTAATGTTAAAATTATTTAAAGCAGCCCTCTTGAAAACTATTTTCATTTTGAAGTTTCACCTCTTTGAAAATAATTGTTACTTGCATTTTTGTTTATTAAATATGCATGTTTTTGTCTGATAATTATTATAGCATGGAACCTCATTTGAAAACCATACTTTCAAATATCGAATTTAAAACTATAAATTGATGTTTCTTTTATTTTAATGTAATGTGCATTGGGAATAGAATACCAGGCTAACCTACTGAGTTTTAATACTCACGCCTATAGTCTTCTTTTTTTTTTAGCCATTGTGCAGGTTTCATCATTAGTTTGATCACCTTGGGAGAAATTTTATCATTGTGTTGGAGAGTGACCAGAAGAGTCACATGGAGTTATTTGTTCATCGGGTTTATATAGTTGAGTTGTTGGTGTTGTTCTAATTTTAGTTTCTTGTACAAATAATATTTCGTTCAATTTTTATATAAATTCATTTTGGGCAGTCCGTTTATTTCTGCTGTTTGTTTGATTGTTTATATATGGGAGAAATAGTTCCCTTGTGCACTCTATTGATGCCCTTGGTGCTTGTCACCATCCCGGGAGGATCGGGAACGCCTCTCGGGACTTGTCGCGGGCTGGCCTGGGTGACCGGTTCAGGGTCGACTCTGGCTGGTTCGTGACAAAATGGTATCAGAGGCAGTTCAGCTATTAGCGGGCCTTTCTTTTTAGAGCGCCCTTGTTATTTTGGGGATGTCAAGGTAGATGGAGTAGGATTTTTGGGACATGAGGGTTAAGTTCAAGAAGAGTGTCGCGAACTCTTTCTTGTTCTAATCCTCAAGTTTCCATGGAAGTATGGTTTTATTAGTGTCCATTGTTCTAGTTGATTGTTTGGTATTGGGATATGACAAGGGGAGTCTGACCAATGGCCTTCGTGAGCTCACAGGGCTTGGCAAGCCATGTGTAGCTGGGGAATGGTCATAATAAGTCTCTCTGTGTTGGTGTTGTGTTTGGCATATGGTCGCTAACCATATGGTCAAGTCACCCACCGACACTAGTTCCCTTTTTTTTGGGTCTCTTGAACCTTTCTTGAATTCTGAATTTTTGTTTTTAAAATCCTTGTTTGAGAGTTGTGGAAATGGGTTTTAATGTAAGGATTAGATTTTGAAAAGTGAGAAAATGGGGTTTTCAATAATTAAATATAATAATGGTTTTGGAAGGTTGTGTTTTGGTGAAAAAAAATTGAGGGAAGCAGAAATGATAAAAAGGGATTGGATTATCCATAATTTAAACTTGTGGTTTGTTGAAATAAAATGTTTTGAAATTGTGAATCATTTTAATGTGATTATGGATCTTTTTTTTTAAATGGGGTATTTTAGGATGTTAAAAAGTTTTTGAATTGGATAAATTAGTTTTGGCAATTGGTTTTGATTGGTTGGTGTTTTACTACAAACGGTATTGGTCTCAATGGACCTCGGATTATGAAAATATACCTTGCTGAATTTTTTTTAAAAAAAATGGGAAGGGGTTGTTTGGAGTGTCTTGGTTATCTAAAAAGTTTTTAAAAATGAAAATGGGTAGGTTTTTAAGAAAATGTTTCTTAATTAATTGTGGTTTTTTTTTGTGAAATATGAAAATGTTTTTTTGACTTGGTGGTTGGTGTTCCTTTTGAAGGTAAATTGTTTTTTTTTTGAATTATGATGTTTAATTTTAGCCTTTGGTGTTTTCATGGGTGCTCACATGCATGGTTTTATTTATATCTAGAAGTATGGCCTATATGGTATGGTGGTTGGGTGCCAGGGGTGGCATGGAAATGTGCATGTGGGTGAGACTTGATGAAACACCATTGGTGAATGTGGAAACCCAACAAGTTAGTTTGATTTTTCAAAAAAAATTTGAGCTGAAAATTGTGGCCTTTTTTTTAAACCAATTGTTATGTGGCTTTATTTTTCTATGTATTAGAAGATTTGTTTATTTGGTTAGCTTCCATGTGATCTAGAATTCATACTCTTGTTCTATCTAGTGATGAGATCTTGTTGGTGGCTCGGTTTTGGAGTAATTTTCATTGGGTTTCTAAAAATGTGTTTGATGTTGTGATGTGGCCATGGATAGTTCTGTATTGGAAATATTTCCTGCTGATCAACCTAAGTATTTCTTTAAAATTTTAAATCCACCTCTTTTGATGATGCCTCAACTTATTTGTTGGAATAGAGAGCTATTTGGGATCTATTAAAAGTGCATCTAGGTCATGATAATTCTTTTGGACAGAGCAGTTGTGTTTGGTGATGTTGATGTGTTTCGTCGTATTCCTTGTCCATTCAACCCCTCGTTTGGAGTTAGATAGAATTTTGATATGTATCTATGAGTTCCTATTTAGATGAAGGTTTTTTTTGTGGTCAAGTGTGGGTTTTTTGAGTGGTGTGATCCTTATCACCTGACTGCGGTGCAACAAATTTTTCAAGAATCAGGGCTCCAGCCATAGGCCTTAAAGTGAAGCTTTTCATTCAGTCAGAAAATTGACAGAGGTGTGGACTGCTTGATTAGGATCCTTACTCCTCTGTTTTGTTAAGTTATTTTCTATGTCAATGTTTTGGTTCTTCATTTCTAGGAATTTCCCTTTGTCGCAACAAGCGTGGTGGACTTAACCCCTCACACAGTGTCTATGGTTATTCCTTCATCGATGTGGGTTTTCAATCAATGTCCCTGTGTAGACCGCCTATAAAAATCAGGTGCAGTCTTGGTGTTACCTATTCATAGGGGGAGATTTTTGGGTAGTTTCTTTGTTTCTTTTGTTGTTTTAGTGGCCAAATTATTGGGTCCCCTTCCCTCCCATCCCCAAGTGACGGGGGTCCAGAATTGTGCTGGATGTGTCGACCAAGTTATTGTCCCCTCCATTCGGGAGTGGGTGGTTTATATGTTCATGTTTTGACCCTATTAACTTGGTATAGTGGGTTTTTGTAGGAGGGTTTTTTGTGCTTGCGTGACTGAGTCCCAACTCTAGCTCATGTTCAATTCTTATGTGTTCATTGCTAGTTGGTTTCTAATGGTGGGGAGACCCACCATGGGTCTCCTGGATTTTCATCCTAAGAACATTTAGAGTGCTAGTTTATTATTAATGGTGGGGATTACATTCTGGAATCCTTAGGTGTTGTTTTTTAGCCGGAAAGTGTTATGGCTTTCCGGGGGCGGAAAGCTTTAATGTTGGGGAGAATTGTCACACACGGATTTTTTTTCTGTCATTGTATTGATCTGGCCCATTAGAAATCCCGATCCTTTTCATGGGTATTTGATGAGATGAATCTTGAGTTTTTAAGTTTCATATATGTCTAACCACCATAATTTGGGATCCCCATTGCTTGTTTAGGAGTTTTTGAAGAAAGGGTGGTTACTTCATGATTTGGGCCAACCGTGAGCCCATTCCTAGTTTTAAAAACTGAATTTGTTTCTTTTATAACACTTTTGTTTTTCATCCTATTTCACCCATTCAACTTACCACTTGTCCTATACTGATATATTAAAATTTATTTATCCTTTTTGACCCATTATAAATTCATAAGCCTGGTGAATTTGGGTTACTTATTTAGGTATTGGGCCAGCCCATGGGCCCATTTCCTGTTTTAAAAAAATAATTTGTTTCATTTATATCATTTTCAATTTTTAATATTTTTCGGTGACTCCACCTCCCCCTCGAATCCAATAACCCTAGACTAACCCTCATAATCGATTTTACCTCTTTGGAGCTCATGTGGGTTGCGGATTAGGGCGAATATTCTCAGGAAACCTCAAATCGCCCAGAATTTCCAAGGTAACTTTTATCATTCATAAATCAATAAATTCGTACTCTTTTAGCCACAAATCTTCTTCCCCTGGTTCTTCCAGACCTTAGGAGTCTCTCCCAGAATTTTCAAGCCATTACTTTTTCTCTAGGGCTTCAGATATAATGGAAGACGAAGAGTTTTCTAGGATGAAAGGTGAGATTCCTTCTCCTTTCTTCTTCCTCTTCCCCCTCCTTTCATTATTTCATGGTTTTATATTGTACCCTAGTCTTGATCTACCTAAGGTTTTGTTATACCTTGTTTTTTGTTGGGGTTTCTATTTTTTAGGTCTGATCTTTATAGTTTTATGGTTTATAAACCCGCAGCGGGTGATTTCAGGTGTGCGTTTCAATTACGCCAAAGATTTGAGGTAGGATATCCCTTGCACATGCCTTTATCATTCAAGTTTCATCATTTTAATATTTTCATAAACTGATATAAATGTTCATTATTGTTTTTAATCCTTTTTATAATTTTCTTGGTGTCCAAAGTGGTTGTTTATTCATTGTTTTGTGAAAGGTAGTGTTGTTTTTCCATGAAAGTGCTCAACAAGTGTTTATTTAAATGTTCCGTTATCTTTTGAAAATATTTTGTGAGGTTTATAATATGGTTTATGGTATTTTTAACATGTTACAGTATCTTGAATAAAAATATGGCTTTCAATTGGTGTTTTATTCCTTTTCATGTACTTAAAATAAATTGTTTTGTTTAAAAAGGGCATGTCATGTGTTCGGTAAATTGCACGATTGGCTTTTTGTGTAATGTCTGATTTAAAAGTTATTTGTTTGGATTTATACAGGAATTGGAAGAATGATAAATGGTATTTTTGGTTACTTATATGGATTTCCTATTTGTATTTTTTTTTACAATCAAGTGGGTTTTGATTTACAACATATTTTGGCCCGAGTTTCCCAAAAATGGACTGTTTCACATCTTTATGAAAATGGTTGTGTTTTGAATATGTAACCTGAGTATTATAAGAGACTTATGAATGTGTTTTTCTTATGTAAATGGTGTTTATACAGATCCTTAATAAAATTAAAATGCATACCTTCCTCAAAGGTTAATTTTGAGAAAATGTTTAAAGGCCCGTTTGGCATTTCCTAGAAATGAAGGAGTGTTTTACTTGTATATAACAAGTTGTGAAATTGGGATTGTTTTATGGTCTATTAAATGAATTTATTAAATTTTTATTGGGCTGCCAAATATTATTTGGTTTGGTATTGATGTGTGTTTATAATTGAAAGAGTGATTTTGAAAGAGTTTTATGTGCAAAGCCTCAATACACTTCATGAAATTGTTTTACCAAAATATTTAGCGGTTTGTTGATTAGTGTAAGAAATGTGAATAAAGATTATGGGCTGTTTGTTTTTTTATGGTTTTGGAATTGAATGTGGATATGAAATGTGTATTTGATAATATGTGTAACTTGATTGAGCACTAAAGTTAATCCTGGGTATCTAGGTGGGCGGACGTGTACTAGAATGCTTGTGATTCTGTGGGGGTTGGCCTCTGTTTCACGTAGCAAGTTTGACAATGACAACACTAACTAAACTATGATGATGATGATGATTGGGGACCACTAGGTTATGGGTATGTTCCCTACTAGTGGCTCGTGCACGAGAACGTATATTTATTATGGTTACTTTCACTAAGATACGAGGTACCTGGGGCTCACAACTAACTAGTGCCTAGGGGTATACCTGTGACTAGGGCTCATTGGATATTTTGTACTCACCGTCGGCATACAGTGTGTTTGGTTGGTAAATTCAGTAGTATGTGTTATTTATTTGAATGTTAAAATTCTTTAAAGCAGCCCTCTTGAAAACTATTTTCATTTTGAAGTTTCACCTCTTTGAAAATAATTGTTACTTGCATTTTTGTTTATTAAATATGCATGATTTTTTTCTGATAATTATTATAGCATGGAACCTCATTTGAAAACCATACTTTCAAATCTTGAATTTAAAACTATAAATTGATGTTTCTTTTATTTTAATGTAATGTGCATTGGGAATAGAATACCAGGCTAACCTACTGAGTTTTAATACTCACACCTATAGTCTTCTTCTTTTTTTTAGCCCTTGTGCAGGTTTCATCTTTAGTTTGATCACCTCGGGAGACATTTTATCATTGTGTTGGAGAGTGACTAGAAGAGTCACATGGAGTTATTTGTTCATCGGGTTTGTTTAGTTGAGTTGTTGGTTTTGTTCTAATTTTAGTTTCTTGTACAAATAATATTTAGTTTAATTTTTATATAAATTCATTTTGGGCTGTCCATTTATTTCCACTGTTTGTTTGATTGTTTATATATGGGAGAAATCGTTCCCTTGTGTACTCTATTGATGCCCTTGGTGCTTGTCACCATCCCGGGAGGATCGGGAATGCCTCTTGGGACTTGTCGCGGGCTGGCCTGGGTGACCGGTTCAGGGTCGACTCGGGCTGGTTCGTGACATTTTATAAAGTAAAAATACATTATCTATAAAATCCAACAAACAAATCCAGAAAACCATAAAGAGGAATACATGAACACATTCGGCCATGGTTCACTATCAAAACATTCATAATGATATATGATCTTTGATAATTATTAGCCAAATGTGAGACTCTCGTAACCTTATGGGAATGATACATAATATTAAAAAAATAGAAATTCATACTAACAAAGGAACATGAACTTAAAATCCCTAATTTACCAAGATACTCAATAAAATTTAAGGCCCCACACCTCAAATGATGATCCATCAATCCATCCCATGATCCTTATAACCTCATATGACTCCATGAGATCATATTTTACCAATAAACACAAAAAAATTAATTAATTAAAAAATAAAAATAAAAAATACAATTTTTATAACTGCTACAAAACTCACTGATGACCCCATGGTACTGAAATCTGTATAAACATAGTATTTTACACTATTTACACACATTTGGACATTAGATGAAAAAATACCCAATTTAATTATATGAACTGATCATCCATTTCACTAAAATTTCAATGATATCTAAATAAATATCTGGGCAGTCATATTTTATATATAATGATAAATGAAAACTTGATTTCTTCCTCTTGAGATATCCTATGTGATACACACATTGAATCCCCATAAAACATAATGATTTAACCTAGATCTAATGAAATCATTCCCCCATATCACTGACCAAACAATACCAAATCAAAAATATTGAAGAAACATTGATGGGGGAGATGATAGAAGGGATCTTATAAAGTTTCCAAATGAAGAAACAATCCATAAATACATTGATATAAGGAGAGACAAGGGGAAGTAATATGAGATCCAAGGAGGCTCTCTCCCATCATTTAGGTATTTATAACCATATTATTATGTAAGGGAGGGTTCCCAAAACTGAACCCTTTGAAATACTCAAAATTACCCTAAAAATAGCTCACTTGGCACAATTCATGGAGTTTAAATCATTTCACAATGTCGATCCCATTCCTGATAGAGGGAAGCCCCTCAAAATCAATCCTTTTTAATGTGAATAACAGATTCATGATTTCAATTTTTCTGGAGAATAGATCCTATCCCATCTACTCCATTCAAATCTTGACACACCTCTTGAAAGGTGATTCAATGTGTAAATGAAAAATACCACACTTTGAATGATATCAACTAGTAAATTTTAGTTGCTCAGTCACCCTAAATATTCACTGAAACCATCTCCAACCCCTGAGGGTTGCACCCAACCACCGAAAATGTATAAAAATAGTGTATAAAAATTTCAAATCCATTAAAATCCATATATAGGTCCCTATTCTCAAAATATACCCCTCAATAAACATAAAAAAAAATTCCCTTAAGAATTGAAAACCCATTATTATTCAAACTATTAAAAACACCCAACTATAATGATTATTATTTATATGATTTTGTGCTATTACTCTAATGAGGAACCATGATATAAGTTAGTAGTTAATTTATAGTTAATGAAATTCTTTCCACTATCATCTACAACATTCAAACCATATTTCTCTAAGTAGCACCAAAAATTGATCCCATAAACATTGTTTTTTCTTAAAATAATAGGTTTTATCCATGAACCTCATCAACCATTTCCTAATCCATAACCCGAAGTCATATTTCATTCCACCACATCTAATTTCATTCCAAAAAATTTGCAGTTCCTTCCTTACATTACTTCTTTCAAAAAAAAATCTAATTAACCAGCCAAGGTACTATAAACATTCCAATTTTGAATTCTTAATTCTTGAAGACATAATTGAACCATCCTAAATCCCTCAACAAGGTAAAACACATCAATTTCATCAACACCATAGTTTGATCATCATTTTACCCATCCAACTATCACACTCTACTCACAAACACCATAGAACAATGATGTAACCCACTATCATATTCCATTATCACTATCTCAAGACCATTTCCAAAATATATGCCCCTTTAAAAGCCACATTTAATTTATAAAAAAAGGTATAACAGATCACTAATATCTGGATACATTCACAACCACCCACTGGATAATTCTAGTACTCCCAAAACCCTATTGACAAGAGTGTTTTACACCTACGACCAATATAGTGTTATCCACTATAGGAAAATCCTTATTATCACCATGTTAATCGTAGGAAATCTCATATTCCTAGAAACCCCAATAATAAAATCATATCCAACACCAAACATGAAGAATGAACTTAACTACACATGTATATCCAGAAATATTGAAACATTGATGATCGACCCATCTTCAAGATTAAGATTTTCCCCTTAACAAGACTAAACACCCAAAACAATTAACCAATATAAACAAATAATTCATCAAATTCATATTAAGTGGACCAATATATAAAACCATCAAAATGAAACTTCTTAGGTGAAATCCTGGAACCCACAAAATTAATATCTAGCCAGTATATCCCAATGAAAATAAGAACTCATCTTATGATTCCACCATAAGTGGATCCCTTGATACAACCAAAACATACCCACCAAACACAGAAGACAACCATTATGGTAATCCCTACCCATCACCAAAAACTACGAAAGCCCTGTATATAAATGTACCAATTTATTTTTCTTATCATCCAATAAAAACATGTATACGCCTAAAAATCACACATGGTTGTCCCAAATAAAAAAATACCATCAAAAATGAAATTATTTTTAGCATCCAAGTCACTCATACCCAAAACACAGAAAATAAAAGAAACTTCATTAACATAACTACCCATTTTTATATAAAAACTATGTTTGAATCATTTTATGCATTAAAAAAGTCACCCATATTTTAAAAAAACACTTATAATACATGGGTTTTCTTAAAAATATATACCTCAAAATCACCAACCTTGCCTGTCCCATTTCCAAAAGACACTTCCACTTCCAAATCCATTTCAAAATTACATTCCAATAACCATTTACCTCTATTTTTATCAAAATAAGAAAATATAAAACCCTAAAATAATCACCATGTTGGTAATCCATTTTATGTAAAAATATAATCAAAACTAATTCACGCACCTCAAAACACTAAATAATATTTCCTTTCAAAACTATGGTTTTCTCAAAAAATATCAATCAAAAACCCATTGACCTATAATGGGAAAAGAAAAAAATCCCAATAAAACAAACCACATGTATCCATATTTCATATAATAAACCCATATAATTTAATCGAGAAAACATAGTTTAAAATAAAACTTTCATCAATTATTTATGAATTAAACTGAGGATTCATGTAAAAGAAACACCACCCATATGTGGGTGTATCATTCTTTAACCATACCAGTATCATGAGTAATAGATAACTCACTACCTCCCAACCAAGACCTATGAATCTACCCTTGTGTCAAAAATTCCATAATGTAATTCAAATTATGATCAAGCTTCCCACTCATCATAGAGTTACTTTTCCCTAATTGAAAATCCCAAGAAATATTTTTTTTCAACTGATTTCATGCTGGTTAGGAATGAACACTATTTACCTCTTTAGTTAGAAAAACCTAACCCTGACTCATAATATACTAAACTATCCCAATATAAACTCAAATAAAATTATTTATTGACTGATAATTAGTTTCCATAATCATACCTATGTGTGAGTCACTACATGTCTTTAGTTATGATTCCCTATATAGTAGAGGATATCCACTAGTGGAGTGAACCAAATAACGTTATGAGGTGACTATTCCCTCTAAAACAGGACATGAAATTCTTTTTGGAATATAATGAAAATTCAAACTGACATGTCCATAATTAAATTTTTAAAAAAACTAAAAACATTAATCAGGTAGTTGACATGCACCCTTAGTCTAGGATCGAAAGCATTAAAAAGTATATTGGATGAAGTAGTGTAAAATATAGTGTGAACATATGAAAAAATAATAATAAAAATTTGATAGAAATAAATGGTCATAATCTAGTACAGATGTTTAATGATAGATAGAAAATATGTATACAAACATCAACCTAATTCATTTAAAATATTATTGAATTTTTAGCCTCTATGACTTGTTGATTGCACAATTTTTACTGCTCCAAGAATTGAATATATACTGAGAGAAAATATGAAGGTCAAACCAAATACATTAAAACCCATGTCATGTAAATAAATTGGGGGAGTCCAACTTTAACAAACAAATTATCACATTCATTTTTTTTCCAATTTTTAATTATTTCATTATACCTTTATTATTAGGTATTTCCATTTGAAGTTTAATTATTTTTAAATGGTGGGGGTCTCACAATTTTGAGAAGGGTTAGGACTAAAGTTATGGAAACCATGTTCCATAGGTCTTAAATTTGACATTGATACTTTAAACAATTGGATTATTGTTTAAAAAACCATTTATACCAATTGTGTAAGTGTATTGGTGAGGTAGTACTGACTACATGGTTGGTGAATAGTTTGAAAGTCCATTCAACCAAAACACTTAACCTACCTGAAAACATTTAAAAATGGAATGTCTGAGGTTTCCCTCCTATTTTAACCTCTCCCACCATTTTCACCCCATTAAAACTAGGTTCCTACCACACATAATATCCCTCTTCCCCATTTCATATTAGTGGGATTTATGGTGGGACTTAAAATATAAAAATGAAGTAATCCCTAGTTAAGTGTCTCATTCTCATTTATATTGATTTTTTGCCCATTTTCACGAGTTTTTATCTACCCTTGGGACATAGGTAATAAGGGTTTCGATTGGCCAAATGTTATGGCATGAGTTTTGATAGTTGGGGGTTTTTATTAACTCTCTAAGATACCCTTTTATTTTATTATTATTGTTTCATTATATATGATTGGTTTACCTTTTTGAGAGGTATTTTGTTTCACGCGATGATCTTGTTTTATGATATAACCACATTTTTATGCTTTATATATGGTTTTTAATTAATTAATGGTATTATATGATATTTTTTTTATAAAAAATTATATTTATCAGGATTGTTTTGGAAGGATTACTTTGGTTTTTTAATTATCATGGTTTAAGTAGGTATGAATAGGATCTAATTAATTAATTTAGTTTTTATCAATCAACAAAATGATATTTTTAATGAAATGTTGTGTTTTTGAAATGGGAAGAATCATAGTATCTATGGGTGTATAACTAATGTGATGTATCCATTTTGGATTATGTCAACTTAACTAACTAAAATGAGTCATCATAAATTCCATGGGGTTATGAATGGGAAACATCACACAACTATGTCATGACATGTACTCTGTAGTGGGTGGCTTATTTTTGTTTTCATGGGATAGGCAATGCCGTAAATCTAGGTCACACATGACCTCCATAGTGGTTTGTGCATACACTTTGACTAACCATTTGTATGAAAAGTTGATATGAAGTCCTAGGTTTTCCAATAACCATAGTTGACTTAGGGATTTATCATGTATCATCTTTAATGGAATTTATAATTTGATGATTATTATTTACCTCAAATGAATTGGGTAATATTTCAGACCCAACTATAGTAGGTTAACACCATATCTGTAACTATAACACAATGTGCACTGCAATTATACATTATTCAATCATATATTTAAAATTATAATTTCTAAATTATAGACTTTTATTTTTACAAGATAATATTTATATTTTAATTCTTCATGAATACATTTTATTTTGATTATTTTTTGTGACTTTTCTAAACATAATCATTTTAGGTGAATTGTGAAATATATCATTTTTAACCATACTAAGACTATTATTCAATTATTAGTGTACAATTTAAAATTATAAATTTTGGAAATAATTTTATAGACAAAATATGTATTTTATAATTGACATTATACATTTCAAATTATTAATTAGGTATTACAAACCTATTATTGATATTTAGAACATAAGTAATATTTTTCTAAAAAAATTGTTTTAATATTTTACTCATTCTTCATATTATAATTAATTATAAAAACTTATAGAAATTGAATCCTAAAAAATGGATTTAAAATTTAGTACCAGTCATCCCAAATTATATAATAAGGATCACTATATTTTAGGGCGTTAATATTATGTTAACTTGTGTGAAAACTAGTTTCCATGATAAATTCTAAAATTGTAAAAGTAAAATATTCAAGGGGTAAAGGGATTAAATCAGGATAAACAATGACTATTATTGAGTTTATGAGGTGTTTCCCACTATTATATTATTACGACTCCATTATTTATCAATTTTTTATCCCCATGACATATTTAACATGTTACCCCTTTATATTATGCTGAAATATTTATAAATATTTCATTCTCCTCACTTATAAAATGGAAATCTCACCACCTATTTTGTACAACTCTAAAAATTATGTTACCACATGAAAATAGTAACTTTTCCATTCCAATGTAATCTTATTTCACTTATATAATCTTATGGCCACAGTATATTATCGTAATACATTTCTTTCATGGAATCCTTCAAAATAAACCCAATACTCACAATGTATGTTCAATATTTTTGTTCAAATTTTTTTACTTTTATATTTTGATTTAATTTTTTCCTTGTATTATATAATAAATTTTTTATTTATAGTATACTCAATGTGGTTATAGACTGTAAATAAACAATAACCACCTTTCCCCTTTCCCGTAAAGAAAAACAAAATCATCATTCGTGTGTTGTGTGTAACACAACCTCCATGACACAATATGTTTCATTTTAATTTAACAAAAACAATTTTTTATCATGACACTATTAAAAGATTAATATTATTTTTATTATATAAATTTTTTTGAAAAATTATATAACATAATGATTATATTAATAGTGAATGATCATTGTTAATTTAATAGTTTAAAACTACCATACCAAAATGATAATGTTTTATTCAAACGGTGTAATATTATAATATCATTTACTTTTTATCATAATAACATCAAAATATGATATATAAAACTAATGAAAACTAAAAAATATAATTATGGTTCTAATATGAAGATATGAAAATAAATCTACCTCAAAATAATTCATTATACCTGGTTTTTTCATGTTTGTTTCTGTTTAACCACATAATTAAAAAATAATATAAATTTATATCATGAATTATAATGGGATAATAATTGTTGATATAATATAATAAAAAAATTTTAAGAATAATTTCATTATAATAGAGATGTTATATTAATATATAATTCTTTGATTAATAAAACACACTTTGATAATCAAGAATCACTAAAACATGATTTTTATCAATTTATTATTCAAAGATAAAGTATAAAACAGACATGAATGGAATTTGAAACACCATTGATAATTATAGATCAAAAAAAAATTATTTATTAACCTAGTAATAATTAAATTTATATAAATAAATAATACTGACATTACAATTATGATATTAGTGCAAACGATCCAGACTATAATAGAAAATGGGAAGAATTAATATAGAGAATAACTATTTATTAAGTGTATTTATGAATATAGATACATAAAAGGATATGAATTATTAAAATAATATAAATATTATTGTGATACATTGGGTAAATTGTTTTTGAACTTGAGACAAGAGGTAAGGATTTTCCATTCCAAATTGGCATCTTTGAGACTTATCTTAAATTAATTGTATTCATGGAATTTTATTATAAATTTGAATCCAACCCTTTGAAGTGGTTATGATTGAATTTATACCAAGTCAAACATGGGTATTTCAATATCAATTTTTATTCTTTTAGACTTGTATTTTATTCACCATATATTTCTTTTTGTGGGGTGAATACATTATCATGAAATACTTTTTACCATATCACTCTAGAAATTTATGTTATTTAAAAGTATATATAACTCTCACTCCCATGTAGTCTTATGATTCCATTTTAAAACTCAATCTTTTCCATGATGGAAAAAACATCATAATATTTGGTAATGATTTTTTTTGTACTTTCATATAAAATAAATCCCTGTATGGAAATAAGAAAGTGGACGTGTCTATGTAAAAGACCAACCTATGTGTAATCAAATTGAAAAGGTTCTTTTTAACATTGACTCAATTGTCGCTCCGATGAATGGTGAATGGGCCTATGAAAGAAGCCCTTGCAAGACACTCATTAAGGATGTGATTTTTAATATTAAAACCCATTAAAGAACCACGGTGAATGATTTTCCTACCGTTTATATGGTATCCTACAAAATAAAACTGTTAAAAATAATTTATATCTTCCATGTAAAACCCAACACATTAAGAGAAATCCCTCCTCTTTATTTCATTCATAAGGTATCATTATATGAATTTGAGTAATACCCTCATAGATTCTATATTGATTAAGGTATTAACTTATATAAATAGAAAATATTATATATAATGGGGGAGTATTTGTTTTCAATATTTCTCAATACACTAATAGGCATGTTTTTATTTATCTGGAGGTTCTTTATGGAATTTTATGAATGGTATTAATTACTCATATGTTGAAAGAACTGGAGTAAATAAGGATATGAGTTTAGGCTAGAATTATATAGACACTCCGTGAATCTATAGGTCACATGAGAAAAATGGATTGGGGTTTTATGTATACCTCCTCCCATATAATTATTTTGACTTTATACAAGGCCATGGTAGCTTTTTTTTGATGTCTGACAGTATTAATTATATTAGTACGAGATTAGTTATTTTTGTTTCCATGTTTTGATTTATTTTCATAGATATATAATTCCCTCATTTTCAATTATTTATAACTTCTTAATGATGATTTTTCAGGAAATTTCATTTATTAAATGTTTATTTTTATGATATCTACCATGATATTCATTACTCAGTAATTGAGTCGTCCTTTATTTATTTTTCTTTACATAAAAAACATTTTGGAGAATTAGTTTTAAAAACAATTTACATAATTAATGGTTGAATAATGTTCAAAAAATATGTTCATGTTTTATCTTATGTTATAAATTAAAATATATATATGTTTTTATTTAACTAGGTTTATAATTGGTTGGATACTTTAAGAAATCATATATTCTATGAAAAAATGTAATATAACTATTTTCTCTCAGTTTTTAGGGTTTGGGATGTTATAGTTAGTATTAGAGGATGTTTAGTCGATGCCTTGAAGGACCTGTTTAGAGGAACCTGGTTAGATATAACAAGAACTATAAAAAATCTTAACTATTTATAAGAAACAATTTAGAGAAAGAAATAGGAATTTTATTTTAAAATTAAATTTCATGATCTGATTATGGGTATACTAATGTATATATATAGAGAATAACATAGAGAATGGAAACTGTATCAACAAATGTAGTTAATGTAGGGATGTTCCTTTTGAATAAGGTAATCAAGTTGGAGTCGATTTTAATTATATCATAACCATATAATGTAATTTAACCTAGGTTGTGAAAAGTATTATCACTAATATATAGTATTAAGATGATCCAAAACATGGTGTAACTAGGTTAGAATTCATAGCGTCAAAACAATCTTCAAAATTGAGTAAAACTATTAATCTATTAGTAGATGAGAAATGTAGCAAGTAAATATAGATGATCATTCTTGATTTGGGAAATAGCTAAAAGAAAAAATTCATCATGTCAATATATAATCTAAGGATATATTTAGTTCAATCGTGGTCAAAAATTAAAAATAAAAAGGAGGTATATAAGATAAAGTGGATGGAACTGGGGACTTATAAGAAGCTATTCTATGAAATATTCTTTTGTTGTGAGAAAATAGAATAAATATAAAGGTTGTTCCTCCATATTAGTAAAATGATAGTGGATAATGTTATTGAGTAAGTTGATAAATTTACAATTTTTCCTAGTCATGGAGTGGAATATTTCCAAATACATTAAATAAATATTAAACATTTATTTTATCATTTAAAACCATGATTTCAAAGGGAGTTGGTCCCTCGTGACATTTCTAGACATGATTACACATTATCAAGTACAATTATGTTAGAAAATAAGTTATCTTAGCTGTATATATTCATGGGGAAATAGGAGAATAATAGTTTGGTTGAGAAACAAGGGTATAATTTTATGAAAAATTGGAATAAATCAAGTATGTGATTCTGCACATGTGATAATTATGGGAAGAAGAACTATAAGGATTAAAATAAAGGAACAATAGTTTTTTATAAGTATGGAGAAAAATTTAATAAAGATATAGAATAAAAAGGCAATATAGAATCTATTGAGGTTAAATTATTTAACTGTAAGGGGAAGGGAAATTATGTGAACCAATTCCAAAAACAATAAAAATATTTACCAAAAAATTCAAAATGTGCAAGTCCAATATGATGTGATTACCACAACTAATGATGATGTTCTTAATTACATTGTGGAAATAATTATGAACATATAATTAAATTTTGCTAATTTTTTAATTTTTCTTGGATATTTACACTCTTATATATATTCAATGTTTTTAAAAACACATTAGATATTTCCCTATTATATTAATAGGGGGATTATCTATTAAGAAAAAAATTGGAAATATTATTTAAAAAAAGATGTGTTAGGAAGTTCCAATTACGATACATGGGTGTAACCTACTTTATAATTTTGTTATTATACCTATGGTTTACTTTTATATGATCCTTTGTATAGATTGGATTTCAAATTACAATGAAAAAATATATGACCCAGAGAAAGATATTATGATTTATATTGTGAAATGTGATATCATTTCATTAGAGGGGAACTTTATAATCTAATTCGTGTATGGATACTCCATTCATAAAATTAATTTATGAAATTTTTGGAATATATTAAGTTCAATAATGATCCATGGATTAGGAAGATATCACAAAAATAATATATGTACATATGGTATAAAAAATTATTAATTTTTTCTAAAAGAAATTTATAGTCATCCACCAGATCATGAATTAGAGTACTCCATTGAAATCATTTTTGATAAAATATCTCTATCTAACGATCTAAATAGAATAGAACAATATGGGTTAGTGGAGTTGAAAAAATATTTTATCAAGTTTTGTGATAAAGGATTTACGCACTCTAATGTTTCTTCAGGCCGAGAACCTATTATATTAATTGAAAAGATTAATGGGTCAATGAGATTATGAATCAATTACCGGGATATCAATCAAATTAATTTAAATAATAAGTTTCATTTACCACCCATTTATGATATATTTTATTAACTTCTAGGATCCTAATAATTCTCAAAGATTGATATTTACTATGGTGATAATAATATAGGGGTGAAGAAGGATGATATAACCAAGGCAGAATTTCAAACAAGTTATAGAAATAATGATTTTATGATAATTAATTTTTGAATTACTGATCAACATTATGTCAATATGTATATGTTTAATTTAGTTATTACTATTTATCGTCATTACATTTTAGTGTAATTAATTGATAATATCTTGATTTAACCTAAGAGAAATTAAGAGAAAGAAATTCATCTACAAATAATTCTTGGATACCCTCAGAAAAAAACAATAGTATGAGAGAAGTAGTATGTGTAAATTTTGGATTATTTATGTTTATTTTCTTGGAAATATTTTCTTCATGTATAGAATATATATTGACCCTTTATAAAAAAACGTATTCAGATAATGTTTTATACTGAAAAACATAAACAATATTTAATGTTTATTGGATTTAGTAGGTTACTATCTATGATTCACTTAAGATTAAACTATGTTGCCCATCCATTTAACCATGTCAACACAATATGGGTTTATATTCATATTGTTAGGGGAATATGTGTATTTTTTTATATGAAGAGGATACTAATTTATAAGGCATTATTAAATATACCCTATGGTAATGAAGGATTTATATAGTGATGAATCAAATAAATAACTTTGTTTTAACATTTTTATAATGGCATGGTTATTTTCAATGCATAAAGGTAATTAATTTTTTTCAATAGAACCATAAAACTCATTATCCTAATTTTAAAAAATTAATATTTTAGTTGAAAATATGGAAAAACTTGTTATATAGAGAAACATGGTATGTATATATTTAAATATACTGGATAAAATGTTTTGATGTATATATTCTATTAGAAGGAGAACAAAATGAGATATAAAAGATATAAAGAGATAATAAAATATTATGATTTCTTGCAACACAGCCACTACGTGTAGGTAAATATTGTGGATTATTTATATATTATGAGGGATAGTGGAGTTTTATCAATGAATTTGATTAATACATATCTTATATACGGAGATCCTATAAATATGGATATTGTTTTTTTAGGCATGGGGAATCATATTTCATTTTAAAAGATATTGTAAAATCATCCTTACTAGAAAATATAGATAGGTATCTATATGATATAAATTATTAATGTAATAAATGATGGGAAATTGACAGAGTTCATCTATAGAGATGAAGTATTGATGTTTTGGAAGAGGTTATGTGTTTCATCAATAAAAAATATGAAAAAGGAACTTCTAGAAGAATCACATAGCTAAAATTTCTCAATACACACAGATAAAATAATGATGTGTAGTGATTTATGAAAATGTTTATGGTGGAATGGTATGAAGTAAGAAATTGTAGACTATATTTCTAGATGCTTAGAATGACATCAGGTGAAGTTGGAATGACTAAGTCATAAGTGTTTCATGAAACATATGCCAATTCTTAAATGGTAGTTGGAAATATTATAATAAATATTTTCATTGGTCTCCCAAAGAAAACAATGAAAAATATTTCTATATTTTTAATCATTGATCATATTACAAACTCTTAACAATTTATTGAGACAATAGAGACTCCGACCCTTGAGTGACTATATCATCTTTATATAATTGAAATTGCAAGGATTCAAGGGGCACCATTATTAATTATATCTGATCATGAATATCATTTTAAAAAAAATTATCTAAGATTATTCAAAGGGATCTCTACACTGAAAGACCTATCATCTCCAAATAGATGGACAATCTGAGAAAACTATCCTAACATTAGAGAACATACTAAGATCATGTTTCATTGAATTCTATGGAATGTGGAATCAATATATTCGTTTATTTGGAATTTCAAATCAAGAATATCTTCCATTTGGTATTCCATATGGAACCATATAAATAATTTTATGGGATTAAGTGTTATACTCAAAACTATTGAGAAAAAGTTGGAGTAGGAAAGTTAGTTTTCCTAAAACATATATATGGGATGACTGTTAATGTAAAAAAGTTCCAGATCATATTAAATCACCCCATAGAAAAGAGGTTTTCTACTAATAATTGATATAAATATTTGGAATTTCATGTTTAGGATCATGTATTCTTGAAGGATTCACCATGTAAGGGAGGTATAATATTTTTTTTAAAGGGGAATTTAATCCCTATTTACATTGGTCCTTTTAACATACTAGAATAAACTAGACCTATATATTTTATGTTAGGCATAATTCCGAACCACTCTAAAGTACACACAATACTCATTTTTTCATTATTGAGTAAAATACATTCCATATCCAATGATTGTTCTCACATCGGAGGGAATTGATTTGGATCCTCCCTTATCTTATTATAAAGTCCTTAACTAGATTCTAGAATAGAGAGAAAGTGTTGTTGTATTGAACATATTGATTGGTGAAAGACCTTTGAAGAAATCACAAAATAAAAGAGGTAAAATGGGAGCCTGAGGAATATGTGAGGAAATAATATCCATATTTTTTCAACAGTGACTATATACCAAATTTTTAGGATGAAATTACTTAAGAGGGGAGATTGTAATACTTAATAACCTGCAATTATAGGTTAACACCATATCCTATAATATCTCAAAATATGTAATCTAAATGTAATTTATTCCTGATTATATTTAAATGATTAATTTTTGAATGAAATTTTTTTAAAATACTATATTTTTAATTTGTAATAAAGATATTATTTTATGATTATTTATTTTATTATTCGGAAAAATTATATTTTTATGTGAATTTCAAAATATAACATTTTTACTAATATTTTTACTTTTATAAGAGAATTGGTGTATAATTATGACAATAGAAATTTATGAAATATTTTTATTTAAAATATATACAGATTAAAATTGGAATTATGATTTTAAAATGTCAATAATAGTTTAAAAAACATATGATTTATTATTTGAAACTAAAGTAATATTTATAACAATTTTTTTCAATATATTATACATTTTCCAGGATGAAATTAATTTTAAAAACTAATATAAAATGAATAAAAAATTATTTGAAATTTTGATTTATAAGATATAAATTATCTAATAATGGTGACTTTTTTTAGGTAGAAATTTCATGTTGCCATAGGTAAAAACTAGATAGCGTGGTAAAAGGTAAAATAGATAAAGTAATAGTTTAATGTGTAAAAGGATTTAAAAAAGATAAAAAATATATATATAATTGAGTGTATGAGGTTTCTATAGACCTTATATTTTACCTAATCCATCACTTCTAAATTTTAGAGCCGATTGACATGTTTTTCATTTATATATAATTGAATAATTTATAAGAAAATGTTAATATCACCCCTTATAAAAGGGTTCTAACAACACCCCTTCAATACCACTCTTTGAATAATGATTAATCTATAAATATTTATAATTTTTATTCTCTGTCATTATATTTCAATCTCATAAGATTTTGGTCATAATAAGTTAGGTTAATCCAATATTTTCCAAGTAATACTTTAAGAGAAACCCAAAGTTCTCAATGAAAATTCAATATTTTTAGTAACATATTTTTCCTAAAATTTCCATTTAATGTTTTTCACAATATTATATTATAAATTATTTATTTATAGTATAACTAATTTTTTATATTGTGTGAGTAAACAATAACAACCTTTCCAATTTCCATTAATAAAAATTAAACAATCATTCATGGGTCAAGTGGACTATTGCCTCTACGATGGAACATGTTTTCTTTTTCATTTAAATTCCTGACTAGACGAATATAAGTATCATATAGAAGTATAAATATTATTATTTTTATTTAATCAATTTTTTTCAAGAAATATTAGATAACCTATTAATGATATGTTCAATTAAATATCATCATTAATTTAATCATTTAAAACAAGTGTACTGAGAGGATACACTCTTATTAAAATTATATAAAATTTTCACACACATTATTTCATCATAAGATTATATAAAATTTCTATATACCACCATTTAAAAATTTAATATGACCATTTTATTTTGTTTAATGATATTACCCCAAAACCACCTTGAAGTCATTAATAAAATCAATATGCGTTCATGTTTAGATAAGTTTAACTACTATTTGAACAATAATATGTATTTATATAAATAATAATTAAGGGAAAAAATTATAGGTATAATATAATATAAATGTTTAAATAATAAAAAAATTATTATAGATCTTTTAGATCATTATTTAATTTATTAATTACAAAACCCCTCTTAGATCAATAAGAATAATTTTAACAAATTTTTTATCAAAATTATCACCAAGGATAAATAATAAAACATTCATTAAATCAATTTTAAACATTATGGATAATTATAAATCATCTTTAGTATTAACATTAATAGAATAATAATTATTTAATTTTGAAAAATAATGAATATAAACACCACTATAATAAAACTATTAGTAATGATCAAAATTATAAACTCCAAATGTGGAAAATAGTTAGAGTTCATATAGGGAATTAACATTTATGAATAATATCATTGAAAATAGATATGATGACAGTTCTCGATTAATTTATTGAGATATATATGTCTACGATATATGATTTAAAGACCATTTCTATATGTCAACACATGTTGTAAGGGTTTTCCATCACAATTACCATTTATTGAGATATGTTTTGTATTATCCACATAATTTCATTCATGTGGTGAATAGACTAACTAATTAAGATGTTCTATCATCACGTTAATAGTATTCATTTTATTTAAATTTCAATTTAAAGACCATACATTTAATATGTTATTATTGGATATCTACCAAATCCATAAGTGGGTAATTTCTTTTCAATTATCACTCTCATAAAAGAATATTTTATTCACAACCTATTTCCTTATATGTAGTGAATACATTTTCATGGAATAAATTTTAGCATAATACCCATTAATTATAAGGTATCTAAACATTTATATTTTTATCCCTCCCAAATACTCTTTTGATTTAAGAGTTACCAAAACAATTGTAAAACTCAATAATTTCCCTGGCATGAGTACCATTTTATATTTTGGTAAAGTAAAAGTGTGTGAAATTTATTTGAAAATAAATCTCTATCAGGACACTGTAATGTGGATATGTCTATAGTATAGATTCACCTTAGGATAATATCACTAAAGTGTTTTTTTGATTATTTAATCAATTATCACTCTGATTCATAATTAAGGACCCTAAGACTACACACTTGGTTAGACACTCTTATGGGATATCATTAGAAATATCAACAATATATTAATGAAATATGGTGAATGATTTTGTTACTACTATTTACTTGTTCTCTTATCAATTCAAACTATTGAACACAATTACTATATTCCATTGATATCCCAACACATTAAAAGTAAAATCACCATTGTACTTATTTGATAAGGGTTGTTTTTTATACTTTGAATAATACCCCATAACTTCTAAGAAAATTAAGTGATGTTCTCTTGGGCTTCCACATTATTATATTAAATTGGTTTGACATTTTTCCATATTTATCATTATATAAAAATATATGTATGTGTTTATCGAAATTTTTCTTAAGGAATAAAATAAAAGGACAAGATTACTCTTATGGTGAATTCATAGACTTAATCATGTTATGGGTGGGACCGAAAATAATATTTCTCCCCAATGAATATTTAATTCTCTTGATTTAAAATAGATTCGGTTTTTGTTTTTAACTCTTCTCATATTAATATATTATCTTGTTTTAAAGCGTTGGAACATTTTCTGATGTATGGTATTATGCATTCCATCAGAATGAGATCAATGATTATTTTTATCCATATTTTTTTTAATTTTCATGGATATAGAATGCACTATGTTTTAGTTGATTATGGATTTATGAGGCTTATTCATTCCCACCATATCAAATATGCTATTTTTTGTTATGATGGAATCCATTGTAGATTACTCCTTCATGGGATTCTAATATCACCACTATTTATTTTCCATAACCTAAGAAACCAAGAGGAGAACATTATATAAATTTTAGGGGTATTATTGAAGAGATAATAATGTTCTAATAGTATATTTATATTGTATCTTATGTATTAAATTGTAATGTATGTATGCATCTAGTCAACCAAGATAATTAAACTATTAGATCCTTCAAGATATCTTTTATTTTATCCCAATAATGTAATATAACTATCGGCTCATGGAATATAGAGTTTACAGTTATAGAAACTACCAAATCATGTTTATTTAGTTCATAACCATAAAAATGTAAATGATCATTTTCATTTACTCTATTTCAATCTATTTTTCTCATCATTATCTAACTTTGGTTACTCATGGTTTACTTTGTGGGGTCCTTATAAAATAGTCTCCCATAAACCCTATTTACACTTATTGGGTGTATGTAGACATAATTTTTATTGGGTAGGGTAAACTAAAAGATTTATATGGTGATAGTATAAATTTCACCTATTAGATCTTGGGTTGATGATATAACACCCTGAGATTTTGAAATATATATATTTTTTTCAAAAATTAATATTATCTCTAATAAATTTCATCACACACAACAATGAAAAAAAGAGAGCATAATTGTATTTATTATTAAGAAAATTTTACGACAAAAAAATCTAGTAAATATATATATATATATATATTGATCAATATTAAAGCATTATATTTAGAAGATAAATTATTAATATTCAATAGGGTCATCATTTTTCACATATCTATTTTTACAAAGTGTTTTGTAATTAACCCAAATAAATTACATTCAGAACTTCTCAAATATTATTATAATAATATATGATATTTAAATATATGAACTAATATTTTAACACTATTTAAATTATATTGGTAAAAAATAACATTAAAAACACATATAGATCAAAAAAGATATTTTCCAATAAAATAAGTTTGACTTCATATTTCTTATATTAATTCAAAAGAGAAATATAATATTTTTATAATAATATTAATATAAAATGAAAAAAAGAGTTAATAATTTTAAATATTTTTTAGTATGAAATTTTCTGACATTTAAAATAATTTATTTTTAAATAAATATAGAAAAACATAGTTTTTATCATGATTTTAAATTTTATTACAGTTAATATATGTGCATAGGCTAGAAGTTTATAAAACCTTTTAATTTATTTAATATTTATATAATGAGTAAAACTGTGTATTTTAAATTAATAATTTTAAGTCATAAAACGTATATTTAAATTTTATAATATAATATTCTATTCAAAAAATAAAAACTATTTTAGTCATTTTATATTAATTATGCATTTTTATTCTAAGATTTAATTTTAGATTTCATTTAATACCAATTTCTTTCAGTATTTCATAACAAACCAAATTATTTCATGGAGGTTAATAAAATTTATAATTTTATCTTATACGTAATTTATATCCTTAAAAAAACCATTAAAAAATTTATTTGTTATGTCATGTGTGGAAATTGTGAAAATAAAATTTAAAAAAACTTTAAATTTTATTTGATAAAATTATTCTTAATTTTGAAATTATTTTGATCAAGTTATATATTAGGGATAATTTTAAAGTATTTATTAATATTTTTTAATATGTGTGCAAATAAATGTTACCAAGGTAAAATTACATTTTGGTAAAGTAGAAAAGTGAGAGGAAAAATCCTTTAAACTGTTATCATATTCAACCAAATGAATAGTATATAGGAATATTTGATCTATCCCCACTATATTATTTTCTACCTTTGAAACAAGTTACCCTTGAATACTGCCATGCCTCTGTTGAAAACTACTGTTTATGCACAAAAAATCTAATTTTTTTAATTATAAAAGGGGATCACTTCAACCCTCTAAAATTTATAGTTATCCATCTAAATTTAATTAAAAATATTACATATTTTCATATCAGAGAATTCAATTTAATGTCTTAATGCCCCTGGTTAATATAATTTAGCTTAATCCCATAATTTAAAATGATACTTTCAAAATGAAGTTTGACGTCCCGAAGTTAGAATTACTTAATACTTAACATTTTACATCCTAAAATTTACTTTCTAAGAATATACTAGATATGGTAATATAATGTGGTCAGTAATATTATTATATTAAGTTTTTATTATATTAATAGAAAAATAATTTACATTCTTGACATTAATATTGTTTATACCCTTTGAAAATATTTTAAAGCACATTTTTCTTTCATTGGGTTTATTTTGATATAAAAAAGATTGATTTTATATAGAAGACACATGTATGGATGATTGATGTTGGTGTATTATATCATCTTCTGATACATTTTATATGTTTTATGTCACATGAGATGATGAAATGATGTGTGAACATGATGAAAATAGCATTTTTTATAGGTGTTTTCTGTGAACGTTTTACATGAATTTTTAACATGATTTTAGGCTATTATGATGCAGTAAACATCACACAGATTTTTTTATGTGTGAATAATATCAGGGTTTATTTTTTCACATGTTTTTTATAGGAATATGATATGAGAATATTTTTTGAAAATTTTATTTAGTGAATGTGATACGGGAAACTATTTTGTCCATATTTTTTATGCATTTTTTTTGAAAAATTTCCTTATTATGTCATATTTCAATTTACTATTACATATCCCTTCTATATTCATATCATTATTCTCTATAAATGATTTTTATTATCAATTGATTCTGCACTCTTTTTCTATGGTATATGTTTTTTAAATTTAAGTTTATATGTCATTTATTCAAGATATATAGACAAATCATATTATACCATGTTCTTATTTAAGAAGAAAATTTTCCCCGAACTTGTTTTCTTAGATTCTTATGATCTAACAGTTGAGGATATATTCATATGCTTTCCCAAACTGAGAATTTGATCTCACGAATTTATTATTATTTTCTTCCCCAGTGTATGAAGATTCATATAACTTATGAGATTCATTGAAGGTAATATAACATGTTATTATTGTTGAGAAATGTTCAAAACTGTTATAAAATAACTTTCTTATATAGAAATTCCTCCATGAAAATAAACTAAATTGTTCTTGAAGTTGTGTTATAGTTTTGTGAGATGTAATTCTAGTGTGAAATTTATGCTTGTTTAGTTTGGATCACCTCACTTTATATCAAGGTTAGTTTGGAAGAGAATGACTTTTTATCACCCGATTAATGAGTGTGGGTTTTTGATTCCTCAGTTGGTATCAAAGGAGTGTTTAGATATTTTTTAATTTTAGATTAGTTTGATTTTATATTAGAGTGAGAGAATTTTATTGAATACCCTATAGATAGGTCTAGGGGATATGTCTAGGTATGTGGAAATGTTTATTTTTTTAGTAATGTATAGATAATGTGGTTCTAGTAGAAATAAAATATTTTTTTAGATAAAAAATGTATATGTAGTCTCTATAATAGATAATCATAGTGGTATAACCTAAGTAGTAGAGAACTTCGTATTATCTCAATTACCACCAGGTGCACAACAGATATTCATAACTGTACCTCTCTTTTGTCACTCTTAGGGGATATTCATTGGTTATTCACATTCATTCCAAAAATAATTATGAAGTATTTGAGTATGTTGTTAACTAATTTGGTTAGAGAGGATAACAAGAAAGTTAACATGGATAAACAAGGATTGAAAATATAGAGTAATTGTTAAACATAAATTATTCTAGATTGAATTGAATATGTTATTGGAGAAGACATATTAGTTTTTATTTTTCATATTTATATAACCCTTTAATTTTATTTTATTTGAAATTTTTATAACTTCTTTTATTGTATTATTTGGTATGGAATGGGATCATAAAAATTATATTTTAAATAGTATGTCTCTAACAACTTCTAGTTAATCATATTTTGGTTAAATAGTTTCAAATTTTACCTAGGATTTTGATTTGGATATCTCAGTATAATATCTATCTTTAATTTATTATGGATCCCATTGTATCATAAAATATTGAATTATAATTAAAATTGCAAGGAATAAAATTCTTTACAAGGTAGATAATGTAACAACCTGGAATTTTTGGATATATATATATTCTAAATTAATACTTCGTTCGATGTCATGATTCACATAAAACATTGAACTAAAAAAATACTACAAGTATTTATTATTATTGAATTATAAAAATAATAGAACCACTACTAAATTAAAATATATTAATCAATTTAATTTTCTTATATTTTGAATTTAAATCATTAATATCAGAAGGTATTTTTTTCAAAAAATTATTTTTTCATGTTCTGTGTAATTTCCACAGACAAATAAAATTACCCACTTTTAAAATATTGTAACTATAATATATGATAGTTCAATATACTAACTAATATGTTCAAATTATTTTAATTTTATATTGTTTTAAAATGAAATTTAAAACCCTTATGATTCTAAAAAGACATTTTCTATAAAGGCATATATATGTTTATAATATGTATTTTCATTTAAATGATAAATATAATTTTTTTGGATTTTGAATTAAAAAAATAAACACAATTTATTAATTTATATTATAAAAATTATCTTAGTATAATTTTTTTGGTTTTTTTATAACAATTCATTTTTAACTGAATAATGAAAATTAATGTATTTTCCAAAATTGTAAATTTCTAAAATTTATAAATATTTGAGAAAGACATAGAAGTTTTTTAATACATAAAGTTAGTTAATTATATATTTTATGAGTAAAATGTGTATTTTAAGATATTTTTTAACATAAAAAACAAATGTTTTATTTTTGGAACTTTTGGAACATCTCATTCCAATTTATAAACAATTTTCAGTCTTTTTTTTGTAAATTTTTTATGGTAAAATTAAATTTCATATTTCCTTAAAATATATAAATAATTATTTTTTTTCTAATAATATTTTTTTTCATTGATGATAATAAAATCTAACTCTTATCCAACCCATAAACAGTATGATTAAAAACACATTTTTTTTCCAAATTTTTTTTTGTATAATGTATGTTACTTATGAAATTAAATTTTATAAACAATAGAAAATCCAGTTCATAAAATATTTTAAGTATTTTAAATATTTATTTAAAATTTGGTAATAAGGGAAATTTTAATTTTGGTCGTTAATATTAATTACCTATGTCAGGAAAGAAAAGTAACAAAGGTAAATATACATTTAGGTAATAGTGAAAAGTAAAGTGGAAAATTCTTATTTCACTAAAATATTCCCTCTAAATGGATGGAGGAGAGTATTTTGTCCCAAAACAATACCAATTATATTATTTCCCACTATTATATCCATTAAACATGAATAATATTATTATATATTTGAAAATTAATGTGTATTCATAAGAATCATTTCTCTTCAATTATTAATGGGGATCACTTTTACCCTATATAGGTTACAATTCTCTATCAAAATATTCATTAACCCCTCACCAATATTACTCAACTAGACTATTAAGGGAATTCATAAACCTCAATTAAAAAAATCCTAATCCATTCATTTTTAAGGATATTGTTCAGAGAAAGTTTAAGGTCCCAACTTGGGTATTACATAATTTTTATCTATTTTCATCTTAATCATTATATTCCAAATAAATATAAAAATCGTTATATAATGTCCTTAATTTAATTTTTATATATATGTGTTATTATATTAATCTAAAAAAATTATTTTTTCTTCCCATCAACGTATAAAAATGAAATTACATTAATGGTGTCTTTCTGTGGACTTATGCCTCAAAAAAGTGACATATTCTATTTTTCAACAATACCTCCCCTTGTTTGTTAAAATAGTGTAATTGAATAAGAAATTCTGAATATGAAATATAATTATGATTCTTTAGATAAAAATTATAATAAATATTCATTCCCTCTCATTAACAGGGAAATTAATACATTAATCTTGCATTCTGTGGATTATCACCCACATGAAGTGACATTTTTTATTATTCATTTTGATTTTCATTATTTATCTATACCACTTAAAATATTGTTCAAAAAATTATAATTATATATAAATAACATCATTATTCTCCATTTATAATTATTTTTTGTTAAGATAACAAAAATTATTTACTATACTCACCGTTCAAATTATAGCATGTTTATATATGTATGTTTAATCACCTCCATGAATGATGCTATAAAACTATATAATGAATGGGAATGTGAACATAATTACTATTATTTTATATTTCAATAATAAAATAATTATTTTTTATGAAACTTGAAGTTTTATATTTTGTATTTAACTTATTATTAATATATCATCATCCAACTCTAAAATTACAATAATATGATGACATTGATTCCACATTTAAAAAACATGACCTAAAAATTTAAATAATATAAGATAATTATAAATTAATGAAATTTATATATTCTATTAACATAAATTATATATGAATGTTGATCTTGATATCAAATAATGGGTACTAAATTCAATATCATAATTAATTCATGGAACAAATCATATTATTGAAACACAATGGTGAAAAATTGATATAAATAAGAAATATTTTAATAATAAATTATTATAAATGATTTATATACAATTTAATTTATATTAATAAAGATTTTAATTAAAATAATTTTTATATTTATTCCCTGTACAATAGGATAAACCACATTTGACTAAGCGGGGAAACAATTTAAGGCTCTTTTGTCTTACATTACATTCTTTGAGAAATGATTTTTTATACACGTATTTAAATTTTTATAGAGTTTACAATTCCAATCAGATATATCATATCAACGAATATCTTTTATTCAGGTTATTTGATGTTAAATCTCAAGAATTCTCTTTCAAGGTTATTTAGTTAAAATTCTCATAATCTATAAAAGATATTGATATCTCCAAATCACTTTATTTTACATATAATGTTTCATCTAGAACATCAATATTATATGATTGGATACTCCCAACCCAAGATCTTATTTTAAACTTTCTCTTCTTTGTTTAAAATTAAACATTTTATTCAAGTCTTCCACTATGATTAATTTATTCCCCAAAAAATTGGGATATTTCTAATAATAATTTTCATTATCTTTAGTGATGATTTTTTCTCAATTTCCACATTTTCCTTTTCCACCACCGATTTCCTTTATATTTAGAAACCAAAATATTTTTTATATCAAGGGATCTTCATTTTATAAATCTCCAATTTTAAAAATTATGTTTTATTAACCCTTTTTTCAATATTTATTTTTAACAATGATATTTCAAAATATTCAAATGGTTTTAAATAATTTCAAAATAAAATTTATTATATTTCAATATTTTTTTAACATTTATGTCTTTCCAAGGATTATTTTTTTATTTTTTATTTTAAAATTAAATGTTTACTAATGTTTTAAAGTCGCCATTTTGAAAGAAAATTGTAATTTTCAAGTATTAATTATTAAATATTATTTATATAAAATTAAACATTTTAATGTTTATTACTGCACCTTTCTAAAATATTTATGTCTTAATAAATGATTCACTTTTTAAAGTGATATTTAAAAGTAATTATTTTTATGAAAAATTTCTTTCTATTTTTCAAAATTATTTTTTCAATGTAACTATGACTTTATATCTAACACTAAAGAAAAAATCATTTTCTAAAAACAGTTTTATGATATCACTTCAATTTTAATATTTATCAATAAAAATTTACATCTTGGCCTGTTATTTTCCATAAAACCTCTTAAATTATATTTTTAAATAATATTTTTAGGTGATTAATTATTTATATGAAAAATTTACATTCATGGGGTCAATGTTTTTTAATATAATGTGAAATGTTGTGAAACCCATTTTATATATGGGTTCATTGTTGTATAATGAATGATAGATTTTAATTGGCACAAATATGTGTGGATGGATGATGTTTGGTGACTTTTTTCACCCTCTAATTAATAGGATACTATTACATATCATATGAAATATTGAAATCTTGTGCCCAAATGGCGTGGAATGTTTTTTTCACAACATTGTTTGGTGAACTAATACAAGAATATTTCATTATGTTTTTCTTCAATGTAAGGAAATAATATTTATTCATATGTTTCTTTTGTGAACATTATAAGGGAATATTTATTCACAATATTTTTTTTAATGTGATTTTATAATCATTGTTCACAATTGTTTTGTGTGAACATGATGTGGGATGTTTTTTACACAATATTTTCAATGGTTATATTTTTCTTACAAAATTTCATATTAAGCTTTATATCAAATTCTTGTTAAAAATACATTCTATATCGACATGATTATGATACATGGATAATTTTTTTCTATATCTTGATTAAACACTCTTTATGTATGGTATATGTTTCTTCATTTATTTTACATTACCTTCCTTCAGGATCAATAGATAACTCTTACTATTTTACTTAATTTTTTTAAAACAAATCCTTTGTATTTTTTCTCTATATTTTTATTATATAATCCTTGAGGTTGTGTAAATAATATTTCCTATACAAATATTTTTACCTCAACAATTTCTTATATCTCCCTCAAAGTGTTTATAAATATGTATAAAACGAATCAGAAGTCTATAAGGGGGTATATGGTGGTTTGATATGGGAAAATGATCAAAAGTGTTATTAATTATGTTTATTAAATATGTAGTCATAATAGGCACTAAAATAGATTTTCATACAAGTTATGGGAGACTATTATGATATTTAATACAAATAAAATGTTTTATCGTGTTTACATTAGCTCATCTCACTTGGAATAAATGTTAAAAATGTAAAAGTAACTATTTTCATCACTATAAACAAGAGTGGAGGAACATGTTTTATTATTTGGTATCAAAAGTGTGTTCATCTACTTTCAATATTTTATTATTATTATTGGTACTATGATGAGATACCACTAGTAAAATTTTTAAGGATAAATATAATGGATAATTCAACGTATTGAGTAACATCCTAAAATTTTGGTAAAGTAGATATTATTTGGTTCTCTTATAAATTACATCCATGTCGAGATAGTCCATGTGGATAATTTCTATATGACAGATGTACGAAAATGTATAATAATAAAAGGGAGTATGGGATAATAACTCTACCATCCCCTGGTGCATGACAAAGAAAACTAATTACAAATTGGGAATTGCACTCAAGAGGGGATATACTTTGGTTAATAACATTACCTTTCAAAACATTATTAAGGATTTGAGTATGATGGTCCCTAATTACATTATATAATATAATAGGAAAATTCCCATGGATAACCAGGTATTTACTAATGTAAGTCAAAGTTGAACCAAAAGTAAAATTGGTTTAAATGAACGTTTCAATAGAGAAGACATCAATGGATTTAATTTTCATAATCTTATAATAATTTAATATGTTTTTATTTTTTATTTTAATAACATTTATGTCATAGTATTTTGTTTTATATAGGATCATGAAAATTATTCATTGAATGGTATGTTGCCAATAACTTTAAAGGAATCATATTTTAGATGTATAGTTTCCTAGTATTATTAAGGAATGTGAGGTGGATATATCAATATAACATGTATCGTGAGTTCACTATGTATCCCTTACCTTATCCATTTAGTGAAAGATAATTAAAATTTCAAGGAAAAAAATTATTTAATTGGGAGATAATGTCACACTCTTAGATTTCAGAATATATACATATTCCTAATTATTACATTGTTTGATATATTTCTTCACAAGTACGACAGAACCTAAATAATAAAAGAGGTATTTATTATTAATAAATTATCATAATAATAAAAAAAACTATAAAAAATAAATATTTATTAATATATTTAAAATAATAATATTTTTAAGATAGCATAATTTATATTTAAAAGGTCTATTTTTTAAAATAACTATTTCCTTCATGTGTTGTGTAATATACACTAATAAATTAAATCCAAAACATTTAAAATATTATTAAAATAATATATTATATTTCAATATATGAACTTATATTTTAACATCCTTTAAATTTTTTATTATTGTGAGAAAAAATTAAAATCAGTTAATGTTCTGAACAATACACTTTTTTAGAAAAAATGTTTATCTTTATATTATTATTTTCATTAAAAATATAAATATACAATTTTTTATTTTTTAATTACAAAAAATGATCATAATTTTTAAATCTTGAAAGTAAAATTTATCTTAGTATGAATTTTTGTGATTTTATCTGAAATAAATTATTTTTATTGGAAGAGTGAAAAAACCCTTTTTTCACCAAAATTTAAAATTTTATGAATTTTTCAATATATGATAAAAAATTTAAGTTTATAAAACGTTTTATTTAATTAATGGTTTATTTATGGATTAGAACTATATATTGTAAAATATTATTTTTAATATAATAGACCAATGATTAATTTTTACAAATTAAGTAACATTTTATTTAAATTAATAAAATCTTTTCTATATTTTATCTTTATTATAATTTATTATGATAAAATTATGTTTTATATTTATTTTAAATATTAAAAAAGTATTTATTTTAATATTAAAAAATTTATTTAATGGAAGTTAACATCATTGTTAATATTAAACAATACATATATTTTAATCTAAAAATGAAACAATTTTTTAAAAATGTTTTAGGGGTCATGTGTATTAATTATGAAATTAACTTTTATAAAAAATTTATTTTATTTGAATTTTTTTTTTTCAATTTGAAATTATTTTAATCTTCTCTATTAAATTTTTTTCCAATCGGTAAAAAAGAAAAGTTAGTGTGGTAAAAGTACATTTCGGTAAAGATGAAATGTATAAATAAAGCATTTTAAATTATAAAAAATATTTCATCCAAATGGATTTTGGGGAGTATTTTAGGCATAGAAAATATCCCCCTATATATTACTTCCACTTTTTGAGCCATTAACCAATGAATAGTGTTATTCAATTTTTGAAAAATAATGGGTATTAAAAAAATGGTCCTTTTTTAATCTATAAAATGTGATAAATTCTACCATCTCGTAGAACACTAATCCTTAAAAATATCTTTGAAAAAATACCTTCCATTTCCCAAATACCTAAATAAATTTTCTTTATCCTAACATGTCTATTTCTATGGAGATATTAAATATATATTTTCAGGTCCTGACATTAGTATTATATAATCCTTAGCCTTTTTCTCATAATTTTAATCTTCCAAAATAATCCTAATCATGGTAATATAAATAACTCATTATAATTATCATATATATATGTGTTACTATATTAATTAAAAAACAATATTTATTTTGTCCCATCCATTTAGAAAAACAAAAGAAAGTTGATGATGTGTTTGTGCGGACTTCTGCCTCTACAAAGAGATGTATCCAATTTTTCATCATTACCTCTTGTCTATTTATATAAGGATATAATTGAATAAAAAATTTGGAATATACAATATAATTTTTATTAAAAATAATAAAATTATAATCCAACTTTATTTTCTCTCATTATTTGAGAAACAAAAATGTTAATAGTCGCTTAAATGGACTACCACCTCCACAACATAACCTTTTTTGTTAACCATATTGGTTTTCATTATTTATCCTTCACACATTAAATATTATTAAAAAACATATAAATATCTAAATAATGTCATTAATCTTCTTCAATAGTGTTATTATTTAAAAAACCAATTTATTAACTATACCCACTCATCGAATTGTTGCACATTTGTATTTGAATTTGTTTAACCACCAACGTGAAACATGATATAAAAATATATCTTGGAAGAATATTTTAACTTAAAAAATAATATTTTTATAATAAAATAACAAAATAATTATATTTTTATGGTTTTCAAAATGTTATACTAATTATTTAACATATTACAAAATCACCATCTTCAATCACTAATATTTTCTTAATAGTATGACGCTAATTCAAAATTCAAAACACATAACAATAATAATTATGAAATAAGATAGGAGAATTATAAATTCCTAAACCTTACATATAATATTACCTTAAATGATCTATGAATTTTGAAATTGATATTATTAAATTTGTATGAAAATTTACATCATAAATCATAAAAGATACAAAAAAAGTAACTAACTCCATTTAGTAAAAAAATAAGATATAACTAAATAAAATAGTTATGATAATTGATTATAAAAAATTATATAAGTATGGTTATTATTTATAATATTTCTGCAGTTATATTTGCATTACGAGACGTTATAACGCATTTTTCTTATCTGGGAAACAAGGTAAGGTTGTTTCACCTCAAATTCATTTCATTGAGACAGGTTTACTAATGCACATAGTTTCATTTTAATGGTGTGTATAAAACCTATTGGATATATAATATCACAATTTTTTTTTAATTCTGGATATTCTAGGTTCCATTTAAAGCTATCTCTTTATTTTTTTGTTAAAATGATATTTAATTCATAAAAGTTATTGATAACCCAAAACATAAATCTTTGAGTTATATTGCTTCACCTTGAAATTATTTCCTATTTTCTTGTTTTATTCCAACCCAAGATTTTATATTGAATATTTTATTTATATATAGGGAAAACGAATCTTTGGATTCAAATATTCCACCTTAATTAATTTCTTCCCAATTAAATTATGACATTATTATGGATATTTCATACTCTCTTTAATAATGATTTTTCATAAATGTCTATATTTTCTCTTAACTAAAATGATAAAAATTATATTTTGAAATTTAATTATGTTTTATATCATATTAACTCCATTTTTTCCAGTATAGAATTTTATTTTTATTAATCCTTTTTATGATTTGTGTTTTAACGAAGTTATTTTAAAATACTCAAAAATGTTTTTAATCCCTTAAAAAAAATTAATCATATATTCCTTATTTATTTGTTATTACATTTATGGATTTTCTAGGATATATTATTGAACGTTATTTCCAAAATAAAATTTTGACCAAATATTTTACTTCACCTTTTTGAATCATTTGTGTAATTTTGAAGGATATATTATTAAAGATTATTTTTAAAATAGGTAATGATTTAAATATGTTTTGACAACACCATTTTAAAGTATTTCTATTTCCATGAATGCTACACTATTAAAATATATATTTAAATTGGAATAGTTTTCAAAAATATTGGTTCACCATTTCAAAAAAATTAATGGTTTCTGTAACATTATCTATTTTATCAAAGATTGAAGTACTTTATAAGAAATATTTTTCAAAATTTATTCTATTTTCCTACTTGAAACTAAAAGAAATATTTACTTAAAATTTATTTTTCATGAAGCACCTGAAAAGATTTCTTATAAATTTTTCTTTTGGGATGATTGAAATTTCTGATATCAACCATTTACTTTCTTGACAAAAAAATTCGTGAATGAATCTGAAAATGCTGTGAAAAAATGTATTTCTTATCATGGGTTCACTATGATATAATGAATGTTTGATTTCCAATGGAAAAAATATGTATGGATGATTTATGTTTGGGTTCCTGTGTCATACTCCAATACAGTTGTTATGATTTAATATCACATGAAATGATGAAATGTTGTGTGAAGATGATGATAGGATATTTGTTCACAAGATTGTTTTGTGAATGTGATGCGTGAATGTTTGTTCAAAATTTTGTTGTGTAAACATTATGTTGGAATATTTGTTCTCATGTTTTTTTGTCAACATTAAACAGGAAACATTGTTTAAAATTAATTTCTTTGAAACTTATAGCGGATTAATTGTTCACAAGTTTGGGGGGTGAATGTGAAGTTGGAAGCACTGTTAAAAATATATTATATTTTTATATTTGTTAAAACGTTTCTTGTTATTATATATTTGTTGTTCACATTACATATCCAAAAAATATTAATTTTATTTTTCTCCACGACTCATTTATATTATCTGTTCATTCTGAATAAATTTTCTTTTGTACATGTTTTTTATTTTGAGTTTACATTTCTATCATGATTTATAAAGGACTCTTATTTTTCCATGTTATTAATATTAAAATATTAGCCCTTATCAATTTTTAATATTATTACATTCTATCCATGATCACGCTTCTTACACGTATACTCTTGGATCATGCTCCCCTTTTGATTGATGTCAGGCATGAAGTAGTGATTGGCATGTCTTTTCACTACTGTAGTGAATGGCATCGTGATCCAACATTCATGAAACTGCTGAATGTTTCTTTGCAGAAGGAGGAAGGAGAATGGTAATGGGGAGGGATGGTGAATCATCTCAAACGTCTTAAATGGCATATTAGATTATGGATGACCAATCAACCAGATATTTCAAATTGGGTGGCTAGCATGCAAGATGAGGTGGGAATATTGGAAGAATCCCTCAAAAATTGATGAGATGAGAACATATTTATTATTTAATGTGATAAGAAGGTTGTACTTGCTGAAAAACTCTTGGAGATGGAGAGAGTCTACAAACAATGGTCTCGGGTCAGATATTTAAAAGAAGGAGATAAAAATAATGCCTTCTTTTATGCCTTCATTAAGGAGAAGAGAAGTGTGAAGATCAATCTGAAACTGGAGGACGGGTCATACACATTATATGTGAATATTTTTGGGAATATGGCTTTGGAGAACTTTGAGGGTCTCCTGGCTGGGGGGACTAATTCGAGTTTTGAGAGGGATGCTTTGGATTGTCCTAAATAAATGAATTGTCTGCCTCTTCTGGTGAATGAAACAGATAATGCGTGTCTCTCTAATATTCCTCAAGATAATGAGATCAGGGAAGCATTGATGAGTATGTTGAAAGAGAGTTCTCTCGGCCCAGATGGTTTTCTAGCTTCCTTTTTCATTGTGTCCTAGGCTGTCATGGGCACACATGTTGTGAATGTGATACAAGATTTCATTCGTGGTGGGTCTTTGATCAGGGGTGTGTCTTCTTCAAGGGTGGGTCTTGTCCCAAAGATCAAGGAACCTAGTCTTATTAATCAATTCCAACCCATTTTTCTTTGCAATGTATATTATAAGATTATGTCCACGGTTATTGGTAGGAGACTTTCCAGAATTATTCCCAAGGTGATCTCAGCAGAGCAACATGGTTTTATACAGGGTCAAAGCATTCAAGGGGTGGTTGGCATTGCTACTGAATTGGTACACGACATCAACAAACATATAGTGGGATCCAATATCATTTTCCAAGTTGACATGAATAAGGATTACAATAAAATTTAATGGAGTTTTACCATTCGTTTCATGAGGGGGTTCAGTTTTCCGGAACGATTTTGTGACATTTGTTTCTGGTGCTATTCCTCAACCTGTATTTCTGTTTCTATGATGGGGAAGTGTTTTGGTTTATTTAAAACCATTATAGGTGTTCAACAGGGTGATCAAATATCTCCAACTATTTTTTTCCGTGCTATGGAGTCATTGTCCAGGAATTTGGTTAGAAGCTTAATAGAGGGCAAGATGAAACTATTCTATAGAAGAAGGAATACACGGAACATCTCACACTTGATGTTTGCTAATGATATACTGATTTTTTATGAATACAAGTATTATATCATTGAATCATCTTAGATACATCATGTCTAGATATGGTCGGCTTAGTGGAAAACCTGTCAACCCTTTGAAGAGTCATGTTATTATTTTGGACAAATGCCCTAGAAGAAGATGTAAGGTTATTCAGGGGATCCTAGGTTGCAAGAATAAAAAGTTTCCTATTTTTTACCTTGGGGTAACGATTTCTTGTGGCCAAATCAAGAAGATTCATTTCAATGAGATTTTTTATCATCTTTGGGGACGTATTTTTAAATTGAATAACTTGATATTGTCATTTGGAGGACAGATTATACTCATTAATAGTGTTCTTATGTCCATTCCCATGCATATCTCCTATGTAATCAAACCCCCGAAAGGTACTATGGAGAAAATAAAACGTATTATTACTACTTTTATATGGGATGATAAAATAGAATGGTGGTGTCATTCGGCATTTTAGAAGCAGATGTCATGCTCAGTGGATGAAGGAGGTGTTTGTCTCTATGATATTCAGGATACCATCATGTGATTAAAAGCACGATTAGTCAGGGAATTCATTGTTTGGGAGACCCTTTGGGTGAGATTTTTTAGAATTCGGTATGGCTGGAATGGGAATTATAACATGATGTGTGCCACTGGACTAGCCAAGTGCATGTTTTCACATATGGAGAACTTATCTTTCTACGTTAGGTGGGTTTTTGGATGGGGGGAAATAAACTACTGGGAGGATAACGGGGCTGGTGAAAGGCCTGCTTTTTCTAGTTGTCCATCTCCTCATAGTTTTTTTCAGGGAAGTAAGTGACAGGTATGATTTTATCCCTGCAACACTAAACTTCACTCAACTAAACCTATTTTAGAGCATTGTGGGGAGTGATGATCCAGATTTGTGTTGTTTCACGGTAGAAATCTCTAGTAGGTATAATGTTCTTGAATACAGGAGAATCCCTCATAGAGATCGCTCTATGGAGGAATGAGGACCGGTTACTTGGTGCAATTAGATACCAACGAGAATGAACTTCTTAGTGTGGAGGATAAAAAACAGATCAACATCGATGTAGGAAGATATACAGAAAAAGGGGTCTGCATGGTTTCACGATGTTACTGCTGTGAGCATCCGGGGTCAAAAATGACGGCCCACTTATTTTTATAAGGGCAATGGTCCTCTTATATTTGGACACTCATCACTCATCCTCCATTCACTGATGGTGAGTCCCTGTCCCCCAGTATATTATGTTAGTTTGGGTCTCCGGTACTGAAAACAAAGCAATGGAACCGACTATAAGTATTATCATTCTGGTTGCTATTTGTTGGTTCATAGGGGAGGCGCAAAATCAAGTTAGACCAGGATCCAGAAGATCTTTGTTTTCTATATAGTTTTGGATTATGTCTATCGTAGTGGAACTGGCCTCACTTGTCAAAGGTGGGATCTCCTCAGTTACAGTTTTCAATCTTACTTACCGTCCCAACATACAGCATAGATAGAGAGGATGTTGGGTGAGGTGGCAGCCTCTGAGCTATGGTTTGAAACTGATCATTGATGGTTCCTTCATGGAGGGAGTCATGAGAGGTGGTGTTTTTCTTTAGAACTGTTGGGGATCTGTTCTTCTTTCTTTTAGTGCCATTTATGGTCCAATAAACTCTTTAGGTGGAGATGTTCTGGCACCTCTCTCTGGATTAATGGTTTGTAGGTGGAGAGTTTTGCAGGTGACGGAGGTGGAGTCAGATTCTGTGGTTCTGGTTAAGGCATTACAGGGAAGTCACGAGACACCTTGGGAATTGATATATCTCATCAGAAGGTGCAAGGAAGAGACCAATCATGGAAGGATTATTCATCATAGTTGGAGGAAATCTAACTTTGTGGTGGATTCATTTGCTCGTTTGGGCAGACAGGAGGAGTCACTTATGATATATGATAGCCTGAAATCTCTTCCCCTTGAATTTTTTATTGTGGTTCAAGGTGATGCCCTTAGACTTCATTACCTTCTTCCTCTTTGAAGGGTTGTTCTTTGTTTTACATTCTCTATTTTAAATAGTAATAAAAAATAATTTTCCATCAGTATTACTTTTTTTAATTCAAGAAGGGTGCATATTATGGATAGATTATTATGAAATGTTTTCAAGTATTAAATTTTTTTTTATGATGTATCTAGTCCTAAAATACACTAATATAAAAAGGTTCTTTGAGTTTTTTCAAATAATTGTAATTTTTAATAATAATGTGAAATTTTTTTGACTTTTGATTGAATCATCTCGCATACTAGGAATGTTAACATGTAATTGTTGGTATTTAGCACTGAACCTAGGAGTGTGGACTTAGGGTGGATAAAATAATTGTGAAATAATGCAGGTTATAACCCTAATCTCACATGAATGTGTAATTTTTTTTATCCTGTTCATGTTTAACATATGTTGTATCACATATTCTATATCCACATCATTCTATTTATTAATAATGAACTGTACATGTGTGGCTATACATTTGTTTTATTTGTAGAATGATGTTAATTTATTTTATAATTTTTATCTCCCTTATATTAAATTTAATTTTTTTTTCATATTATAGGCTTCATATAAATTGATAAATGTTTTAATGACTCTTGGGGAATGAATTCCCATGTTATGGTAAGGTTATGTTGGGTTCATTCTTTTTATATGTTTGATGGTTTATTGGGATAAACCATTCCAAATGCGTGTTCTTCAATCCCGAAGAAATTTTTTTGGCCTGTGGGGATTAGTGACCCCCTTTGGGCTTTAGAACTAGTTGTCTCAAGGGCCTAGTTCACGGGTGGAATGGGTTGGTTCATTAAAAAATTATATCTAATAGATATTTTTGGATTGTCTGTTATTTGGGACGTCAATATAGATTGAAGATATAATTTTTAGATGTCATGTAAGTTGACTGAATAAAAACCTTAGAATCTACCAAAGAGTTTCTAGGGGATTTGGGATATGTAAAGATAATTTGGTGGATTTCTTTCCTTTCATTTTGGGAAAGTTTTATAGATCACAAACTCTTCATGAATTCCTACATCATGGAGAGTTGTGGCTTTTTTTATATACTTTTTAAATGGATTCCATTAGTATTTAATAACTATATATATTATCCATTTATTTTTTATTATGGATATGTATCGTTTTCCATCTTTCATTGATTTTTTGTATCATCAGGACCTCAATGAAGTGACCTATGAATCCTTTATAGAAACTGTGAATATCTCTTTATAACCAAACCCACCAGTAAATTAGAGAAGTGTTGAGGAAATGGTATTGATTATTCAGGATATGTACCATGGAATGGGTTCCAACCCCTCCCATGTTTAAGATGTTTTTCAAACACCTAAAAAGAAATGAACTCAATAGTTCTCATGAATAAGTCTCCCACATTTCAGAGATGTAATGATCTTAAGGAGGATGATGAAAAGCTTGAAATGAAAGAGTAGATTGTTGATTTATGTGGAACCTTAAACTCTTTCAAGTTATAGTGGTATACCATCATTCTTAATGTCCCCATATGAAGGTGGTGGTACTTGATCAGTTAGGAAAATTAATATGAATACATAGCATTTATGTAATTCAAGGTTATTTTAAGTCAGTTGTTTTATAAATTTATATTAGAATTGGCCCAGTAATTGGAAATTTTAAGACACCATATGGGTGAAAGACTAGTCTTTGAGTAGATGAATATATAAAATAATCCTGATCACATCACACAATATTTGGAATCAAATGATAAAATTAAGGTTCTATGGTTTGAGATGGGTCTCCAGCTAGATATCTAATCTCGAGTAATCCTATTTAAGTTCCATACACATGTTATGTTTATTAATTAGGTGGTGATGGTGGAGATAGATTTATTTTGGATTTCGTGGATGGTGGTTGTGTCTCCCATGTTTAGTGGGGATAAAATTTGTATTATAAAGATGAATCGGAAGTGTGATGAGCCAAAATGGGTTACTAGTTACGATTTCAATCACCCATAATAGTTTATAGAATTCGTGGCTTCTAGTGGGGGATCTAATATTTGATATCAATGTGATAGGAATTGAAAAAAATTACAACATTCCAAGATCTATCCATGTATTTCCATTAATGTGGGTTTATAATTATTTTACATAGGTTATTATAGGTGAGTTCCTCTCTTCAATGTGGAAGGGTCTCCTCAACACCGAAGTGAATCATTGTTTATTTAGTTTACTTTGAGGCCAAGAGACCTTGATTTTAAGACCATTGATAGAGGACCAATTACAAATATGGATAGAGTCAGATAAGGGTAGAACCTTAGGTTATAAGTAGACCTCAAAATCATAAGGATACCAAGATATTTCAAGAAATGAAGATAGATTCTGTAGAGCCTGAGTCTATACTGATAAGAGGGTTAATACCATAATCATTACATCATCTATATTAATATCTTTTTTTGAAACCGGTGCCTCTCACTGATTTACCTCTACCTTTTATTGGAATTTTTGAAACATACAATAGGTCATAGTCTATATATTAGATAAATCTCAACACCCCTATAGAAAAAATGAGCATGGATTTTAGAGTCTATGGTCTATTGTCATTATCTAAAAAGTGGAGCTAGATTGAGACTTCATCATTATTCATATGGATTATTTTTAGATCAATATTATGATAGAATGTATTCCTTCCTTAAATGATATTCTAGATTTATACCAATGAAAGATAATCATCACTACCCCTAATGGAAATCAACATCTGTTTCAGGTGGATTGAGATACATGATCATGTTGAGAAAGGATTCCCTTCCTAAATTGAGTAGTCAAGAATTTAAAATGGCATCTATTTTAGATGATGTTTATTAAAAGGAATATTTTATCTATGCTTCTATATATTTTATGTGAGATTCAAGAAGTTTCCTAATAAAAAATCACAGTTTACCATAGAAAATTGGAATCTAAGTTTTCTATTGACTTAGTGTCAAGTTATCAATTTACTTATCTTCATTCTTATCACAAGGAACATTAAGAACCCAAAAAAAATGATGATATAAATTTATTATCTTGAAGATACATTCTTCATCCCCATAATCATCTCCTTGTGTAGTTCTAGTTGTCTTCACTAAGAATGTTTATGGGTCACCCTGATGCGGCATCAATTATCCAAAATTGAATCAAGTAACTATTAATTAAAATTTACCCTATTGATGAAAACATTAAAAATTTAATGGGAATGAATTGGTTCTCAAAAATTGATATCTATTCAGGGAATAACAATTTCTGGGTAAAGGAACAAGTTGTTCCCATGATGACATTTAGAGGCATATATGAATTTTTTGGGTACGTAGGGATTATATTTGCGTTAACCTATGTTATAATGGTATTTTTGGTACTAATGAACCATATATTTTACCATTATTTTGATTCATCATTTTGGTTCTCATAGATGAAATTATAGTATACTGTATGACTAAGGAGGATAATTACCTTAACTTAAGGATTTTTTAGGGAAGCCTATGGGGAAACTAAATCTATGATAAACCATCTAACTCTAAATTTATGATTTGGGATGTTTATTTCCTCAGGATTGCATTATTCGAATGATTAATGTTGGTATATCAAGAAAAGGTGACTGTAATTATATATTAGGAATAAATAATAGATGTTTTTAAAATGTGATTCCTTTAGGGACTATTTGGATTGTATCAGTGTTTTATCATGAAATTCCATAAATTTTAAACACTTATCACTATGTTATAACAAAAATTATTTAGGATTATATATAATATGATATTCGATTCCATGGATGATGAGATGATGTTTCATTTGACAATAACTCTGATTTTAATCCCCCGTAGGAAGCTCTTGTATATGTGGTTTGTTTTGACACCTCATGAATTTGATTTCAATGCATTCTGGATTAGGGAAATCATATGGTATCGTATGGATTTAGAAATCATTGACTCTATAAGAGGAATTATCCAACACATTATCTAGAATTATTTATTTTTATGCTTGTGATCAAATATTGGAAGTACTTCTTCTTTGGAGATTTGTTTATGAGGTTATCCAATCAAAAATATACAATTTAAATGTTATAGAAATCTGATTTAAACAACCAACATATTCATTGGATTGAAAATCTCTACATATTTTATTTTTATCTTGCTTATGATCCTAGGAAAAGTAACTTTTTTGTAGATTCCCTTATATATAAATTTTAATATTGATCTCTGAAAGTGTCTAGTGAGTATTGGAAGCTCATGAGTCTCTTGACTAATATTCAACTCAATGAAAAGGAATATAATGTGGGGTTTTCATACCAATGTCCTATTATATCCCCCACACATTGATATATTCTCTCAATGGGAAATGGAAGATTGAAAATAATACCATATTAGATAATATTTATATGTTGGGGAGACCACTAGAAAAAGGTCCCTATCTCTAAGAGGTTTCCCTTTCTTTAATAATGGGATTATGGTTACTTATTTAATTAGGAAAGTAGCTTTAATGTAATTTCATTTGATTTGGTGGGAAATTTTCATTGATGGAACCAATATTTATTACAATATGGCCTAGAGATACTGGTATATGTGTATGAATAGATATATATAAGGCTTTGGGTCATGGTTTATACCTGTTAGTATGTGATGTATAAGTATCAAAAACCATTTATATTTCTTTATCCTCACCTAGTAACCACTTGGAAGTGGAATGAGGTGTCCATGGACATTATTATTAGACAAAATCATAACCCTCTAGGATAAAACTCTATTTTCTTGTGATTTTATGGCTAACCAAATCTACATAATTCATATTGATCATTAATATGACTATGTTTGAATATTTGGGATGGTTGTATGTGTAAAAAATAATGAGGATGATCAACTATAAAGTCATGAACCTAGATGCCACCCAAAAAGGTGCCCCAAGCCTGGTTGGTCACAAGGCCTTAAGCACATCTCCCTAAATTCTAGAGGATACTAACTAGTAGCAAGGGCCTAGGTGGGTTAGTGGGGAGACTATGCACTCATTATCAGAGTATCATAGTAGAAGTAAAAACCTACAATAAATAGTAGAAGCAAAATAAACAGAAGTCATCTAAAAGTAAGGGAAGCAAGATTTAAATATCAATAACCAAAAGTGTTACATATTCAAAATGATGTAGATGGTACAATTATCTGGAAAGAATCCAGAATAACACATGAAAATGTAATACAGTACATGTCCCAAAAATAACAAAAGACCAAAAAGGTATCCCAAAATCACAAGCCTTAGATTGGTCTTATGCTCCCCTACTACATAGTCATAGTCAATAACCTGTATTGGAGAACTTTCCCATATCATGACCTCAAATCATATAATCTGTTTGGATCCATGAGGATTCCCATACATGGTGTGATATAAACATCCTAGTAGGCAACCACCCAGGTCTATACAGTTCTAACATCAATATGAAAAAGTGCTAGCAAGTGTAAACAATGAAGTTAAGTGATGTGTGTATGCCGATTTCATAATTCTATAGTAGTATGTAAATACCAACAAGCCATCAACACTACCTAAATAATAGAGTCAACTCATAACAAGGCATCTATAAAAAAGCAAACTACCAAGTCACACTACCCCACCATACATCCATCGACATCTTTTAACCCATAGCCACATTATATAGAGAAGATAAATGTCCCATGGCCACGCCATATTGTGAAAAGTAGAATCCAATAGCCATGTTGTATAGTGATGTGTAGACAACACTGGCTAGATCCAATGTGTCATGTTCCAGGGAATCCATATATTATGTTTAGAACATAGAGGTCCAGATCCATGGAGCATATCAAAGGCATCCCATCGATTCCCATGGGAATCCCTGGTGGAAACTCGGTTAGGCACTAGTTGGGGTTCTAGGATCCTGGAAAAAGAAAGTCTCACATGAGGCCAAGCAAGACGAATCGATGGGGTAGCAAGGCCCGAGTCATCCCATGGAATCAATACCCAAGGGGAAGTGTCAACCCAAGGATTTCACTACCATTTTCCAGATCCATAGAGAGTATTCCATGGCATCAATCAACCATTCATTCAAGAATTCAAGAATTTAAATTAAACAAACATTCCATGCAAGTATACCCATTCACCTCAACTTGCACAAGCTATTAGTATAACCACTCGTTAATACCATTTATCCAAAAGAATATGGACCTACCCTCCCATGTAAACCATTTAATAAGCTAGAAAATCAATAAAGAGAAGTAATAACATGTTATTCATTAAAAAAGTAGGAAACACATCTCCTAAATAATCTATTCAAGCTATCAAGGCATTAATATACTTCCTCTAACAAGGAAACAAAAATCTTGTAACGTCCCAGACCCGTATGCCACCAGAAATGGTGCCTAGATCCCGATTGGTCACATGGCCTCAAGTGCATCTCCACAAACACCTGAGGCTACTAACTAGTGGAAAGGGCCTAGGCGAGTCATTGGTTTGACTATTCCTTCATTACCAGAGTATCGCAGTGGAAGTGAAAACATACATAAAATAGTGGAAGTAAAACAAACAACAATCAACTAAAAGTATTGTAAGAAAGAATTACATATCAATAATAAGAAGTGTCTCATATAAAAAATGATGTAGATGGTAAAATTAACTAAAAAGTATCTAGAACATCACATGATAATGTATTACACTACATGTCCCAAAAAGAACAAAAGACCAAAAAGGTATATCAGCAACGCAAGCCTTGCCTTGGACCAATTCACCCCTACTCTATAGTGATAGTCAACAAACTATGTTGGGGCCCTTTCCACTATCATCACATTTAACCATATAATATGTCTGGGTCCTTGGGAAGGCACAAATAAGGTGTGAGATAAACATCCCAGTAGTTAACCTCCCAGGTCTATATAGTTCTAAAGAAAATATTAAAAAGTTCTAGAAAGTGAAAACAAAGTAGTAAAGTAATATGGGTATGCCCATGGCATAAGTCTATAGAATTATGTAAAACCCACTAGCCCTCAAGGATACCTACAAAATAGAGTCACCTCATAACAAGGAAACTATAAAAAATTAAATAATAAAGTCACATGACCACACCATAAATCTATATGTATCTTTTAACCCACATCTGTGCTATATAGAGAAGTCAAGTGTCCCACAACCACACTGTATAGTGAAAAGTAGAATCCCACTACCACGTCGTATTGTGAAGTGTAGACCATGAAGGCCGAATCCAAGGTGTCATGTACCAAGGAATCCAAATAAAATGCCTAGACCAATGAGGGTTGGATCCAAGGATCTTGTCCAAGAGATCCCATTGAGTCCTATGAGCATCAATGGATGAAACACAGTTAGGCATTGGTTGGGGTCCTAGGAGCAAGGCAATAGCAAGTCAAACATGGGCCCAAGCAAGCAGAATCTACAAGATAGAAAGTCCCAAGGCATCCCATGGAATCAACCCAAAGGACAGAGTCAACCCAAGGCATCCACTACTATATTCCAGGTCCATGGAGGGAAGTCTGTGGCATCGATCAAACATTTATTCAATCATTCAATAATTAAAATTAAAATAATATTCCATCTGATTATACCCACTCACCTAAATATATGTAAACCATGAGTATACCCACTCATGAAAACAATTTATCAAAAAGCATATAGGATTACCCTCCCATATAAACCATTTAACATGCCAAACGATCAAAATAGTCATGGTATAACAATATATTCACTAATTAATGAGGCAATACATCTCTTAAACAATATATTCAATCTATCAAATCCTTAACGATCATCCTCTAACTTGGAAGACAGAAGAACACACAACATGGGTGGTTTAAACAGGCATATAATTTTTATTTCATTAAGGCACACCACTTGGTGATCTTGAAATTAGAATTGGGTGTCAACGCACCTAAAAATAACCTACGATCATCTTGAGAAAGTCTGAATTTAGATACGATAATCAACTCGCTAAAAAAAGAGGCCTCGTCAAAATGTTTGACGGGTAGTGAAAATGTAGAACGCCTGAAAAGCACTCGAGAATCGGAAAGAAAGTATAGAACACCTAACATACTTTGGAAGTAGACAGCTCATCAAATATCATGTCCCAATTCATCCTTGTTTGGAAGAAATCAGAAGAACGGATGAAGAATGGGATATTATGACATATGAGCCTAAATCAAAATAGCCCAATCATTGTTCCAAAGAATGAAGAAGGACTGAAAAGGAATCTATTAATTTCTAATTCAGTTCCAATGTGACAAACAGTAATTGAATCGAAGTTCAGATGGATTCTTAATCTAAAATACCATTTTTGGGTGTTTTGGCTCTCAAAAACAGTGGAAATAAATTCTTCCTTCAAAATATGGGGCTACTACCTATTATATAAAAAAAATATGTAGGTAATGTACACAACATGTACTGACATGTATTTTTTATAGAACATACATGCTACACAAGGTGATGGGACAATATATGGTGTGTACAGAAAGTACATGGTGTGTAGGCCATGTACACGACATGTACCTGAAAATAGAGATCTATACCTCAATAAACAAACCTACCGGCCCAAAGACTAGATTAGGGTCTAATCCAAAAAGTAAAAAAACAACATTAACCTGAAAATAGAGATCTATACCTCAATAAAATCTTGATATATTACAAAATTCCTTTCTTATAGATATTTACCCTCAAATTGTTCTCTAAAGGGTGGTCAAGGCTCATTTGAAAACAAATCCATCTATTGAGCACATAAATCATCTTCCATATCCCATGTCTCATCCTGTAAATGGCCTTGTTTCCATAGCACATGTACTAGAAGAACTGATCTTACTTTGAGAACATTTGTGCTCTTGTCAAGAATATAAATCAGATGCTCCTCAAAGGAAGCATCAACCTAAATCTCAACATTCTTAGGCTGAAAAATGTGATATGGGTTTGAGTGATAGCGACATAGCTGAGATACATGGAAGATGTCGTGCATGTCTTGGTACCTCTATGGTTACTGCAACCGATATGCAACTGATCCAAATCTCTCTAGAATCTCAAATGACCTGATCTATCTGAGTGAAAGATTACCCTATCTACTGATCCTCCTATGTCCCAAGCTCAGTGAAACACATAAGAAAACCCAATGCCCAGCCTCGAAATCTAGAGGTCTTCTGCAGCAATATTTGTATGATTTTTAATGATATGGTGCTATATCCATCCACTTCTGAATCATCAATACCTACTCATATTTCTCCTACACAAGACATGGTCCCAATATGGTTGCCTCTCCTGTCTCTAACCAGAACATGGGAGAATAGAATGACATACCATATAAATCCTCATATGGTTCCATATATATCATCTCATGATAACTTTTTTTATAGGATAACTCTACTTGGGGAATATGCCTATCCAGAGAGCCCCCAAAATCTAGGGTATATTCTCGCAACATGTCATGTAGCCCATATATCATATTCTCTGACTGGCCATCACTCTAAGGGTGGTATGTTGTACTCAGAAGCACCTATGTACCCAAGAAACCTCTGAACACTCTTCCAAAAATGAGACATTATTTGAGTCACCATATCTAAAATGATAGTTCATGGGGCCACATGTAGTCGTACTATATCCCATATGTAAAACATTCTAATATCATCTACACTGAAGGACTCCTTGATTAGTAATAAATGACAGACCTTCATAAGCCTATTGTAACACCCGAGACTTTTATGAGAAATATGTTGTTTTTATGTTATATAAATCATCAATGGGATCTTTCACTACACACAACAATAGCTTGGCTTTCTTTACACGCAATTGCGGCCTTCCTCGATAGCTTGCGTTGTATGCAATACCGAGTTTCACTAAACAACGATATGCTATTAAAATATTATTAAAACTAGCCATTATGGATAGTAATAAGCAATTTATGAAATTTTGTAAATTTTATTTTTCAAAATGGACTTCATTTTTGGATTTGGAATATCGAAATTATCCTAGGGTGAAATTTTGGTATTTTTTCTAAAAACATTCATTTTTTAATGAATAGTGAAAACACTGGGTTACTATTTAAAAACCGACTTTTTATTTAAATAATTATTTATTTTATATAATTTATTTTAGGTCAAAATTTATACATAATACCTATATAAGTTCAATGATTTAATTGGATTCATTTTATAATAATTTTAGATATAAAAAAATTTTATTGAACTTTTCACCGTCTTTTACCCATCTCCTAGGAGAATTTGCAAATTTACATAAAACATAATTTTACCGCTTTTGTGAATGGAATATCAAAAATCCGAGTGACACGGTTGATGTCAGTAAGTAAAATGTGGTTCAATGAGATGAAAATAATTTTTGGTGAATAGTATCTTTTTTACTTTTATTTACCATGGTTAAAAGTAAATAGGGAAATTAAGGGTAAAAATGATATTATTATTACCCTAACACATGTCTTAATTCTATTGGATAAGTGTAATTTGACCATAAACAACCTTAGGAATAAAATATGACCATTTAGGCCCACTTGTATTAGATTAGGACATTTAATATTAATTTATTTAAAGAAGGGTTAAAATAGTAAAAATCAACGTTTAATAAGTAAATCATTTTTAATATAAGGTTGTACATAAGATAAATTCGACTATAAATATTCATTAGAATAGTAATAATATTTCCTAAATAATGGTATTTTATAATTAATTTTTAGACTTCAAATATTTTAATTTATTTATGACACAATGATGATGCAGTAATTATATTATTAATGAAATATTGACATAATTGATGTTATAAATACCCAAATAAATATAATTTGAGAATTTTTTATGAATTAAAATAATTTTATATGTTAATATGACATATTATTAGTGATTTAAATAACGTTTCTTGAACTAATTGTTCTGTTATGATTTTCACAAAAATCAATTACCAAATAGTTTCAAATTTGATATAAAATAGTTTTTAAAACAAATATTATATTGTTAATTGTTATTTTATTCCTAAAAATCTATGGTTCAGACGAATGAATTATATACGGTCATATATATTAATAATAAACAACTTGGGGTTCGTTTGGCTTGTTATAGGTAGTTTATTAACCTTATAGTGTAAGAAAACAAAAAGACACGGTAAAAATAAAATTATTTAACTTAAAGTTATATCTAAATGATAAGGTTAAAATAGAACCCTAAACTTTTATAAATTATATTGGATGAGAGGATTTAGACCCATCCCTACCTTATCTTAGAAATAAATCAATTTGGAGCTATTAAAAACCGAATATGACTATATAAAAAAATAATATTTTTAGTTTTCCCAAAGGTGCCCCTCTCCTCCCTTATAAAAGGGAACCTCTTACCTCTCTTCCTCACACCACATTGAGCCTTCATTCTCGGCCAAATCCTGCCAAATTATCTTCTCCACTTCCCTAGAAACATCCTAGTGGTCCTGGTCTTCTTCAAAGACCAATTTTAGTTCTCTAAGAGGAGGTCTCCAAGAAGCACTTCAAAGAAGAGGTAATGTCTGTTACCGATTCTTTCAACATTATTTCTTCTTCCACTTCTTCTTATTTAGTTTTTTCATTATGAAGTAATAACATAAGTATCACTAATATAATGATATGTTAATATAAGTACTAAACAACCCTATTTAACCATCTATTCATCCTATGGAAAACAAAATCACCACACGTGCCTACGTACGGAATACCATCTCCACGCCGTGGTGTAATCTATTTTCCACTACCACCATAAATGGATGGGTATAATGGTGTAAAGAATAAATATATATGATTATTGTAAATAGATATTGTTTCTGAAATATTATACATACACTCCAATACAATTCCACGATCATGGGAACGATATCATCGCTCGTGCGTACGTACGGAATACCATCTCCACGATGTGATGCGACTCGTTCTACATGATCTTCATTGCATAATGATTATATAAATGAATTGAATGAATGAATATGATATATATTACACTAATACCATTCTATAAATGAGGTATCTATAACCTAAAAATAAGAATAATAATTTATTCGACAAAACACACATACGAACAAAAAGTAATAAACACCCGAATAACAAGTAGTAATAAAATATTACAAATAAGAAGCTAAGAATATGACCATATATGATATCATAAAAATAAGTATGATTATATAATAAGTCAATAACATTATTTAAATCATTATACAGGAGGTTCAGACACTTATGAAGAAAATTGGACCTAAGGTAAGGGAAAATATCACAATCTCATTTTTATCCGAGATTGTTTATACTTCGGAATTTACGGGGGAATATTTATCATCCAAATCCATGTTTCCTAAAAATTTAATATTATTTCCATCCACATACAATTGTTTAAATACAATTTTACCCTTCGGTGAGTTTTTAGTAAAATATTTGAAAGGAATCTTTTGTCAATTTTTTTACGAGGTACTTTTTGACGTTTCCGGCCAAAGTACGGGAAGAATGTTTTTTTTAACTTAAATGGATTTTTAAAAAATTATTTCCATGAAGCTTACTTTACATGTTTTAATGTTTATTTTTAATCAACTTCTTTTTGTTCAAAATTATATGATGTTTTAAGAAAGGAAAATTTTTTTGAAGTAGAAAGGATATTTTCCTCAAGAATGGAGTTCAAGCATTTTATCAAAATTATTTTCAATCTAAGATAATATAGGGTTCTATTTATATCCCTATTTTTACATTGATTTGATTATGTTATGATGGAATTTTTTTATGATGTCCTTTCATCTTATATGGATTATGTTATGATGGCATGATGTTTAGGATTCCCATTTTTATTACATGGGTTATGAAATGATGTATGATTTTTGATTTTGTGGCACACATAAGAATGGTATCATTATGAGATTGGTGGGACCTATATCTCCCTCCAATGCATTGGGTAAATATTTATATCTCATGAGATAGACATGGCTGGAATGATAGGTTAATCCGGTTCAGTGAAACGGGACTGAAATGAGGAGTGAACTCAGTTCAGAAATAGACTTTGTCCGCTAAGATAGTATTGGGTATGAGTCTTGACTACTAAGAAATTATTCTCTATGATTATGTGTGTATGCCACAAAGATTCATGTTTTATGTTATGATTATTGGGATTACATTTCACTACTATGATTTATCCCATGTTATGAAATTTTGATCTCTTTTGAAGGTTAAGATTTCCAAAATGTTATGTTCTTATGAATATGATGTGATTGATATTTCTTTTGTTTACCCTTACTGAGCATTTGATCTCACCCTTTTGTAGGTTTTTTCCCCTGGTCAGGAAGAAGGATATTAAGTAGGATATGCCAAAAAGGGACTCTATATATGAGGAAATAAATGGGAGACAATGTAGATGCCTTATGAACCAGTTGTTTGTGTTTCCCAGTTTCCAAAGACACTATACCTATACGGTCCTTTCATGGTTTTGTTATATGTTGTAATAAGTCTACTTAAATTTTGAATTATTAACAATGTATGTAAAGTATAGGTCATTATAGTTGGTATAAAAGGAAAGGTATAGTAAACCATTGGAAACTAGGATGTGAAAGCCTTAGTAAGAACCCTAAGGATAAGTCTAATCATAGAACACAATCTTAGTGTTTTAGAAATGGCCACGAATGACCTATGATAAGACATTAAGTGTAAAATCGTATTCTTGATTATGTGTTTTTTCTATTATATTTAGTGTTTATCACACTATTCTTCTTGGTTTTAGTCAATGGATGGAACCATAAGGAATAGTGTTAATGCAGAATGTGACGGGAAATGCAATGAATGTCCCCCTGAGCAACCAAACGTTATGGGAGATGGAATGCAAAATATTTTATCCATTCTCACAAAAATTTCTCAAGCTATAAATCACGCAGGACTTCCAAACGAGCAAAGGAAGGAGCAAAATTCTGTTGAATCCTTCATGAGGTAGCATCCACCTTCATTCAGTGGGTCTTCTGATCCATTAGTGGCTGAACAATGGATCAGTACCACTGAAAAGGTATTTTCAATTCTTCAATGTTATGAACATGATAAATTCATCTTAGCAGTATATCATTTAGAATGTAATGCTGATCAATGGTGTAATCTTACTAAGAATATGAGGCAAAGGGATGAAATTGAGTCCATGGAATGGGACGAGTTCAAGAACTTATTTTTCAATAAGTAATTCCCTCACATTCTTCGAACAAAGTTGGAGAAGGAGTTTCTTGAACTGAAGCAAAAGGATGATGAATCTGTTGGTACATATGAAGCAAATTTTACAAGAATTGCAAGATACGCTTCTGGTATTATTATCCATCCTAAGAGTAAGATCGACCGATTCTTTAGTGTCTTAAAACCAAGTCTTCGAAAGGCATTAGCCATAAGGGACTTCAATAGTTATGAGGAAATCATTCGATGTTCTTTCAAGGTTGAGATGGAGATTGGAGTAACCCATCAGTCATATGGGTTTGATAATAAGAGGAAATGGAATTCAAAGGAAAATATAAAGACCACACTAAAAAGAAGATCAGTTTTCTCTTATGCTCAATGTGTGGAAAGAAACATGGAGGAAATTGTCTTAAGGGGACAAGAAAATGTTATAAGTGTGGAAAAGAAGGTCATCGGGCAATTGAATGTCGAAATAATGGGAAGAAGATGTCTAATGATGCAAGAAAAGGAAGGGATACACATAATGAACCTACTACACTTCAATGTTTCTAGTGCAAGAAGATGGGGAATTATTCCTATAAATGCCCAAATCCTTGGGTTGATGATGATGATCGACTTCAACAAACTATTAAGGCCAAAGGAAAAGGAAAGTCACATGCAATTACTATTGGTGATGTGGAGTACGACAACGAAGTGGTGAGAGGTACACTTACCATCCACTCTAAAGTAGAAAATGGTTTATTTGATTCTGGATCCACCAACTCTTTTATTTTTGAAGAATTTTATAAGGGTATCGCTGTATTACCTCAACAATTTGATTTTGAGTTAGTCGTGACAACCCCTAATGGCACAACAGTCGCATAAAAATTTTATAATTCTTCTCTGATTTAAGTTTGTGGGAAAGTGCTTCCTGCAAATCTTTTGATACTTCCTATAGTGGAATTTGATGTGATTCTTGGAATGGATTGTCTTTCTCTATATGGAGCTCGTATAAATTTCTAAATAAGGGAAGTCACATTTCATATTCCGGATCAATCTATGATCATCTATCAATGCAAGGATGAACATAACCTTCCAGTGTAAATTTCTTCCATCTTATGGGTCTTGATTACACAAAATGAGAGTTATTTATCTCAAATAGTTGGAGAGAAACTCACGATTAAGATTATGCGCATTGTACGAGAGTTTGATGATGTCTTTCGAGAGGAATTTCCTGGTCTTCCACCAAATCGTGAAGTTGAGTTTTCAATAGAACTTGTACCAGGTGCTTTGCCTATTTCAAAGACACCTTATATAATGGCCCCAATTGATTTTCAAGAATTGAAGAAGCAAATCCAAGAGAATCTTGATAATGGATTCATACACCCTAGTGCGTCACCTTGGGGAGCACCTGTTCTGTTTGTTAAGAAGAAAGATTGATCAATGATACTCTGCATTGATTATCAAGAACATAACAAGATCTCTATCAAGGAAAAATATCCTCTCCCATGCATTGATGACTTATTTGACCAACTACGCGGAGCTCAATACTTTTCCAAGATTGATCTTCGTTCAGGGTATCATCAATTAAGGGTCAAAAGGGAGGATATACCAAAGATGGATTTCCGTACAAGGTATGGACACTATGAATTTATAGTGATGTCATTTGGTCTTACTAATTCCCCTACTGTCTTCATGGATCTGACGAATAGAGTCTTTAGAGACTATCATGATAAGTTTCTGCTAGTCTTTATAGATGACATTCTTGTCTATTCAAAGAGAAAGGAAGAACATGAAGATCACTTGATAATTATATTGAAGACCTTGAGAAAAGAGAAGCTTTATGCCAAATTTTCCAAGTGTGAATTTTGGATTCAAGAAGTTGCATTTTTGGGTCCCATTATCTCAAAATAGGGGATATATGTGGATCCAGCAAAAATAGAGGTTATTGAAAGATGTTCGAGACCAACAACAGTAACAGAGATCCGATGTTTTCTTGGTTTGGCGGGATATTATCGACGTTTTGTGAAAGATTTTTCATGATTATCTAATCCACTCACCAGGTTGAATAAAAAAGGAGTTAAGTTCGTGTGGACGGAGGAATGTGAAGAGAATTAAAAGGATTTGAAAATAAGGTTATCCAGTGCACCTGTATTCACACTTCCTTTTAGTGGAGAAAGGTTTGTGATCTACAGTGATCCGTCCAAGAAGTGGATGGGGTGTGTTCTTTTAAAAAATGATATGGTGATAGCTTATGCCTCACCATAGTTAAAAATCCATGAGCAAAATTACCAAACTCATGATTTGGAGTTAGCTGTGGTAATCTTTGCATTAATGATTTGGAGGAATTATCTTTATGGAGAAAGGTGTGACATTTATACTAATCATAAAAGTTTAAAGTATATTTTCACACAAAAGGAGCTGAATATGATCCAAAGAAGATGGTTGGAGCTGATTAATGATTACGACTGCTCAATTCATTACCACCCTAGGAAAGCAAACAAGGTGAAAGATGCATTAAGTCGATAAGACCATTCTAGCTTATCCATGATGAGGATCACAAAAGATCCAATATTTAAGGATTTACAAAGGATGGATCTTGGAATTATAATGGAAGGGGAAAAATTGTATCTTTATCAAATGAATGTTCAACCATCTATACATGTGAAGATTAAAGAGGCACATAAAGAAGATGTAGAGTTACACAAGAATGTGAGAAATGTTCCTGAATTCAACCTTGATTGTGATGGGATAATAAAGTTCAGGAATCGGGTTTGTGTTCCTCCCATCCCCGAATTAAAGAAGGAGCTGCTGGATGAGGCTCATAGATATTCATTCTCTATTCATCCGGGAAGCACGAAGATGTATAGGGACCTGAAAGAGTACTTCTGGTGGGATGGCATGAAAAGAGATGTTGCTGAATATGGCTCTCAATGCTTGGTTTGTCAGCAAGTTAAATCTGGGAGACAGAAGTCTAAGTGGATGTTACAACCATTACCCATACCTGAATGGAAATGGGAAAACATCACTTTAGGCATTTTCATCGGACTTCCTAAAACATCCCATGGTAATAATGCTATCTGGGTCATATTTGATCATCTTACAAAGTTTGCACACTTCATTTCTATTAGAGAAGATTTTTCTTTGGATCATCTTGTCAAGATATATGTAAAGGAAGTGGTAAGATTTCATGGAGTACCACTTTCTATTATATCTGATCGGGATCTGAGGTTTATCTCAAAGTTCATGCAAATTCTTCAACATACTCTAGATACATAGTTGAGTTTCAGAACTACTTATCATCCTCAGACAGACGGTCAGTCTGAGAGGACAATTCAAACTCTAGAAGATATGTTGAGAGCTTGCTCTATGGATTTCAAAGGTAGTTGGGATCAATACATACCTTTGGTGGAATTTTCTTATAATAATAGCTTTCACTCCAGTATTCATATATCTCCTTATGAAGCTCTCTATGTAAAAAATGCAGGACTCCAACTTTTTGGGATGAAGTTGGGGAAAGAAAGCTATTAGGACCTGATCTTGTTGATGATATGGCAGAAAGGTCAGATCTATCCAACAACACATTAGAGCCTCTTAGAGTGGACAAAACATTTATGCTGACAACCGAAGAAGATGTCTAGATTTTGAAGTGGGTGATAAAGTGTTTTTATGAATATCTCCTTGGAGGAGAGTAATGATATTTGGAAAGAAGTGAAAGCTGAGCCCTTGGTATATAGGTCCTTTCAGAATACTGGATCGTGTAGGGAAGGTAGCTTACTGATTGGCGCTTCCACCAAATCTATCTCAAGTTCAAGATGTGTTCTATGTATCTCTCCTGAGAAAGTACATACCTAATCCTACACATGTACTCAGCTCAGAAGTTGTACCGCTGGAGCATGATCTTTCTTATGAAGAACAGTGATAGAGATTCTGGATCGTAGCGAAAAAGTCCTACAGAACAAGAACACTCGCTTAGTGAAAGTTTTATGGAGGAACCACCAATTAGAAGAAGCAACATGGGAGATTTGGGATATGATGAGGGAGAGGTATCCTCATCTGTTTGTTACAAAGTGACGAATTTTGAGGGCGAAATTCATTTTAAGGGGGGTAGAATGTTACACCCGAGAATTTTTATGAGAAATATTTTGTTTTTATGTTATATAAATAAAAAAAGAGATCTTTCACTACACACAACACTATCTTGGCTTACTTTACACACAATTGTAGCCTTCCTCGATAGCTTTCATTGTACGCAATACCGAGTTTCACTAAAAAACGATATGCTATTAAAATATTATTTAAACTAGCCGTTATGAATAGTAATAACAACTTTTTGAAATTTTTTAAATTTAATTTTTCAAAATGGACTTCATTTTTGGATTCGGAATATCTAAATAATCCTAGCGTGAAATTTTGGTATTTTTTCTGAAAACTTTCAATTTTTGATGAATAGTGAAAACATTGGGTTACTATTTAAAAACCGACTTTTTATTTAAATAATTATTTATTTTATTTAAATTTATTTTTGGTCAAAATTGATACATAATACCTATATAAGTTCAATTCAATTCATTGAAGTCATTTTATAATAATTTTATATATATATAAATTTTATTGAACTTTTCACCACTTTTTACCCACCTCCTTGGAGAATTTTCAAATTTACATACAACATAATTTTACCGCTTTTTTGAATGGTATTTCAAAATCCAAGAGACATGGTTTATGTCATTACGTAAAATGTGGTTCAATGAGATGAAAATAATTTTTGTTGAATAGTAACTTTTTAATTTTATTTACCACGGTTAAAAGTAAATAGGATAATTAAGGGTAAAAATGATATTATTATGACCCTAAAACATGTACTAATTCTATTGGATAAGTGTAATTCGACCCAAAACAACCTTAGGATGAAAATATGACCATTTAGGCCCACTAGGATTAGATTAGGACATTTAATATTAATTTATTTAAAGAAGGGTTAAAATAGTTAAAATCAAAGTTTAATAAGTAAATTATTTCTAATATAGGGCTATACATAAGATAAATTCAACTATAAATATTCATTAGAAAGATAAATAGATTGAATACATAATGAAATTTTATTTTTAATTTTTAGACTTTAAATAATTTAATCTATTTATGACACAATAATGATGCAGTAATTATATTATTAATGAAATATTGACATAATTGATGTTATAAATACCCAAATAAATGTAATTTGAGACTTTTTATGAATTAAAATAATTTTATATGTTAATATGACATGTAATTATAGATTTAATTAAATTTTTTGAACTAATCTTTCTATTATGATTTTCACAAAAACCAATTACCAAATAGTGTCAAAATTGACATAAAATAGTTTTTAAAACAAATATTATATTATTAATTGTTATTTTATTCCTAAAAATATAAGGTTCCACCAAATAAATTATATAAGGTTATATATATTAATAATAAACAACTTGAGGTTCGTTTTTCTTGTTATAGTATGTTTATTAACATTATAGTGTAAGAAAACAAAAATACACGGTAAAAGTAAAAATATTTAACTTAAAGTTATATCTAAATGATAAGGTTAAAATAGAACCCAAAAATTGTTTAAATTCTATTTTATTATAGGATTTCGACCCATCGCCACCTTATCTTAGAAATATATAAATTTGGAGCTATTAAAAACCGAATATGACATTATAATAAAATAATATTTTTAGTTTTTCCAAAGGTGCCCCTCTCCTCCCTTATAAAAGGGCACCTCCTCCCTCTATTCCTCACACCACTTTGATCCTTCATGCTCGGCCAAACCATGCAAAATTCTTTTCTACACTTCCCTAGAAACATCCTATAAGTCATGTTCTTCTTCAAAGGCAAATTTTAGTTCCCTAAGAGGAGGTCTCAAAGAGGCGCTTCAAAGAAGAGGTAATGTCCGTTACCGATTCTTTCAACTTTATTTCTTCTTAAACTTCTACTTCTTTAGTTGTTTCATTATGAAGTATTAACATCATTATCACTCATATAATGATATGTTATTATATTTATGAAACAACCCTATTTCACCATCTATCCATCCTACAGAAAAGAAAATCACCGTACGTACGGAATACCGTCTCCACGCCGTGGTGTAATCTATTTTCCACCACCACCATACTTGGATGGGTATAATGGTTTAAAGAATAACTATATATGATTATTGTAAAATGATATTGATTCTGAAATATTATAAATACACTCCAATACAATTCCATGATCATGGGAATGAATTCATCGCTCGTGCATAGGTACGGAATACCGTCTCCACGATGTGATGCGACTCATTGTACATGATATTCATTGAATAATGATTATATAAATGAATTGAATGAATGAATATGATATATATTACACTAATAACATTCTATAAATGAGGAATATATAACCTAAAAATAAAAATAAGAATTTATTCAACAAAACACACATACGAACAAAAAGTAATAAACACCCGAATAACAAGTAGTAATGAAATATTACAAATAAGAAGCTAATAATATGACCATATATGACATCATAAAAACAAATATGATTCTGGAATAAGTCAATAAAATTATTTAAATCATTATACAGGAGGTGCAGACACTTACGAAGCAAATCGGACCTAAGGTATGGGAAAATCTCACAATCCCATTTTTATATGAGATTGTTTATACTTCAGAATTTACTGAGGAATATTTATCATCCACAACCATGTTTCCTAAATATGTAATAATATTTCCATCCAACTAAAATTATTTAAATCCAATTTTACCCTTCGGTGAGTTTTTAGTAAAAGATATGAAAGGAATCTTTTGTCGTTTTTCGTACGAGGTACTTTTTGACTTTTCCGGCCAAAGTACGGGAAGATTGTTTTTTAACTTATACGGTGTGAAGGGATTTTTAGAACATTATTTACATGAAGCTTACTTTACAATTTTTAATGTTTATTTTTAATCAACATCTTTTAGTTTAAAATTATATAATGTTTTAAGAATGGAAATTTTTTTCGAAGTAGAAAGGATATTTTCCTCAAGAGTGGAGTTCAATCATTTTATCAAAATTAATTTCCATCTAAGATAATACAGGATTCTGTTTCTATCCCTATTTTTAAATTGATTTGATTATTTTATGACGGAATTATTTTTATGATTTCCTTTCATCTTATATGGATTATGTTATGATGGCATGATGTTTAAGATTCCCATTTTTATTACATGGGTTATGCAATGATGTATGATTTTTGATTTTGTGACACAAATAGGAATGGTATCATTATGAGATGGGTGGGACCTATATATCCCTACAATGAATTTGTTAATGATTTATATCTCATGAGATAGACATGGAAGGAATGGCAGGTTAATCTGGTTCAGTGAAACAGGACTGAAACGATGAGTGAACGCGGTTCAGAAATGGACTTTGTCTACTAAGATAGTCTTTGCTATGAGTCTTGACTACTAATAAATGATTCTCTATGATTATGTGTATATGCCACGAAGTTTCATGTTTTTTGTTATGATTATTGCGATTACATTTAACTACTATGATTTATCCCAAGTTAGGAAATTTTTATCTCTTTTGCAGGTTAATATTTCCAAAATGTTATGTTCTTATGAATATGATGTGGTTGATATTTCTATTGTTTACCCTTACTAAGAATTTGAGCTCACCCTTTTGTATGTTTTATTTTCCCCAAGTCAAGAAGAAGGATATTAAGTAAGATATGCCAAAAATGGACTCTAGATGTGATGAAATAAATGGGAGACAATGTAGATTCTTTATGAACCAGTTGTTTATGTTTCCCAGTTTCCAAAGACACTATACCTATATGGTCCATTCATGGTTTTGTTATATGTTGTAATAAGTGTACTTAAATTTTGAAATATTAACAATTTATGTTAAGTATGGGTCGTTATACCTATCAACAATAACCCACAAAGCATCATTGCCTTGATGAGATCTCAGAAAACCCATCCTGAAATCCATCATGGCATCATCCCATTTCCACTCCATAATAGGTAACTACATTAAAATCCTATATGGTCATTGATATTCTAATTTCACCTAATTATAGGTGAAACACCTCATAAAAAAATCTGCTACCTCTCTCTTCATCTACATCCACCAGTATTGACGTCACAAGTCACAGTTCATATTAGGGACCCCAGGATTCACAACCCAAGCTGAAGCAGGAAACTGCCACATCAGATCCTGACGTATATCCAATAGAACCCAAACACATCAATGGATACACAGAATCTCATCATCGCCTACCATCCACCCAAAAGGGGGGTCCTCACCTACCACACCTTCCCGTAGAACAAGGCCATCTAAATCTAATAGCTTCCTCATCCTAATTTTGTCCATCATGGTAGAGGTTACCGATAAAGATGATAGAAAATTCTACCCCTATTTGTCATGCACCTCCAAATGCATCTCATAAAACAATTCCATGAGCTTCAACTCACTACTAGCCTATGGAACTGCCTGTATTTGAGTCCTCCTGCTCAGTGCACCAGCCACTACATTTCCCATTCTAGGTGTGTAGGAAATCTCAATGTCAAATAACTGTAGGTACTCTTCCAACCTTCCATGCCTCAAATTCATATCAGGCTATATAAAGATATACTTGAGGATTTTGTGGTCTGTGTTCACAACAAAAATCTCTTCTAGTCAATAGTGGATCTGACAGTACAATTCATTATCCACTGCTGCTAAATCAAGATCATGTGTACAATAATTCCACATGTGAGGACTTAGCTGTTGAGACCCATATACCATGACTCGATCTCCCTACATCAGTACTTCCCCAATCCCAATACCTGAAGCATCACCATACACCATGTATCTTTTTCCTTGATCTATTAGTATCAGGACTCGTGCTGATGTAAATCTCCCTTTCAGCTCTTGAAAGGATCTATCACAAGATTCTAACCAAACAATCTTCACACACTTCTTAGTTAATCGCATCAATGGAAATACAAAGCATGAGAAGTCTTGTAGAAAACACTTGTAGTATCCATCTATCCCCAAGAAACTCTGTATGTCAAAAAAATCTTGTGTTATTCCTAGGAAACTATTCCTCTCACCTTCTTTGGGCCCACTAAAACTTCTATCTCTGAGATGATGCAAACTAGGAAGTGAATCTGATCTATCCAAATGTCACAATTTGTTATATTATCATATAACTTATTCTCTCTCAATTTATTAAAAATGAACTCATGATGTTTGGAATGGTCATCTATATTGTAAGAATACACCAATATATTATCCAAGGAAACTACCAAAAAATATTCCAAGTAAGGATGGACCACTATGTTAATCAAATACATGGAAACCACTAGTGCGTTCACGAGACCGAACAACATAAATAGATACTTGTATAACCCATAACTTCTATGAATGGATGTATAAGTTATATCTGTAGGTCAAACACACAACTAGTTATATCCGGACATAAAATAAATTATCGAGAATACATGATATCCTCAATGATAATCGAACATGTCATCTATCTGTGGAAAAGGATATCAGTTTTTAACCGTTAACTAGTTCACTTTCTGATAATCCATGCATAAACTAAGAGTTTTTTTTCCTTTTCCACAACAGGACTGACAAAATCCACAGAGAAGTACAGGGTCTGATAAACTCCTTTGCCTCCAAATCCTATAGCTTCCTATTGTGCTCTTGAAACTCCACTATAGAAATCTTGTAATTAGGAATGGATACTGGTGCAGGTCCTATAAATATCCTAATAGAGAAATCCAACTCTCTCTTATGTAGGAAAATGGAAAAGTCGTTAGGAAAGATGTCCCTGATGCATACCACTACTAGGGGAAATTATTCCTAACACACTCCCTTGTCATCCAGAAACAAACTAGCAATTTGGTGTGTCATCCCACAAATCCCACGATGCAATGATCTAATTATTCCATCCTAGAAATCCCATATACCCTTGTGAATAAACACCGCACCCTATTGTTATGTGACGGTCTTCCTACAACGATATCATTCAATTTATGTTTGATAAGATACAAGCCAATCCATTCCGAGAAGGATCTCAAACAATATAATCTCTAAGAAATAAAGATCCCAGATAATGTTACACCTTCCAAACTAAAGAGGACACTCCATAAACTGGCGCAAATTACCCATTTTAACTACCTACAGCATGTATAGAATAAAAACACCCTCAAGAAGAAAAAGAAAATGACCAAGGATTTTACCACTTGTGTAGAGATAAAACCGCGAGAGGCAGCTATATTGAAAAGAGAAGATACAATTTTAGAAGATACTAAGATCTTACCACTCCCTATAGATATCCTGGGATCCTACTCTAGTTGGGGTAACTGCACTACATAAGTCTGTCTGGTACCATGACCTTGTGACGAAACATGGCTACCCTGAGCTGATCCACCCTGTTTTCTTTCAGAACCGTGTGTTTGACTAATACAGCCATGAACACCACATCCCATGCCTGACTAAACTACACTGATCCAACACCCAACCTGACGTGGAGCTAAAGAACCTTCTCCTGAACCCTATGTTGGAGGTGACCCCCCACCACTCGTAGCTGGAGGGAAGTTCCTACAAAACTTTTTCATGTGCCCCATCCTACCACAAGACCGACACTCGACTAGTTCATGATAATGCTATTTTTTCATGTGGACTTTCCTACCCCACTGATGTAAATACACCAAGATACCTGTAACCACAGGCTGACTAGCACTCATGTCATGGGAAGCCTCAAAATAGAACTTCCTTCCTGGATATGTATATCCACTGGGGAAAGAAAGAAAACTCCCATATTCTGTACCACCCATCATTCATCATGTTCCACTCTATAATCAGTTCTTGATTCACAATCTTAGTGACATAAGGCAACATTGACACATTGACCTATGAGTTGATAGCATGTCTAAGACCTTCCTCTAAGTGCCTAACCTTCGACAGCTCATCAGTATGATACCTCAGTTCAACATTTATCATCTATGTAAAGCATGTTGATTATTCTATAACCATCATAGGGCCTTTCCCTCGACAATATGAAATCACATGTGTTCTCTTCCCATATAGTCAAGTGGTAAAAGTAGTCATAAAAGATAATTTGGAATTCATCCCAACCCATGTTCTGGAGCCCCGTCAGCCTGGTTCAAAACACCACACCAAAATTTTTCTGATCCATTTAGAATGTAAGTCATGAGCTTGACCCTCTACACAGGATGATTCTCCAAATGCTAAAAAATATCTAACGTGGTCTTTATCCATAGCTCTACAGCCTATGTTCTTCCATCACCTGAAAACGTAGTAGGATTCAACTACTAGAACACCCGTGTCAACTCAACCATTGTCAAGGTTGGATATAGTTCTATCTAGATTTCCTTCACAAAATGATATATCCCCTCGCAGAACTAGGCCACAACACCTATTTCTGATATAGCCTCAGGTTCCTTAGTTGGCACTATCGAAGGATCAACTGGCTGCTCGTGGCCCATAATCTCTGATGTATGGTCATCGCCATCATCGCAACATACCACTGGAGGTCTTCATGGTGAAAATTCTCTATAATGACAAATGTACGTATTAATAAAGAACAATATCAAAGCATAAATCTCAAAGCGTAGATCATTTCAAAACCCTCCTTGAACAGAATTTAACCCATAACCTGCTCCTAAATCCATGACTGTATAAAGAACAACCAACATACCACTAAAAATTTTGCCTCTTTCCCACCCAAAATTCGAGTCTATGTAAAGTCTTTATCCATTAGTTTAATTTTTAATTTCACTTCACATTCAGTTATTCAGGAAATTTCATGGTGGGTTTCCAATTCTGAATCAATGAGGGCCCCTAACACCTCACGAACCCAGCCTTAGTCCCCATTCAAACCATATATGTAACAAGTTACATTTTACATTTACATTCATTCAGTGAATCATTTCCCAATTTATAAGGTCCCATACTTCTTATGGATTGAAAGAATACATCACACCTTAATCTAATACACCCAAATAACACAACAAAAAGAACATCTATCAGATCAACTATCACAACAACATGAAATATATAATGCATCCTAGATGGCATGGAATAAAGCATAGCGTGTTATTCTAACAAGTGTCTATATAATGCATGAGATGGAACACCATCATATCATCATGTTTAAAATAATGTAGAACCCAAAATTTCATCAATAGTAATAGCAAAAATCTAGTGCATCACCCAATAGTGAAATCAAATCAACAGTAATTGTCAAAACCTAGAAAATCAAAACTCAATCGAAGAAATTTGGATTTTCCCTATACATAGGGTAGCTTCTCCTGGTCATAGATTATTAAAAAAATACCATTTCCATTCTATCCATGCCTAATGTCACCAAACAGTAAGTCAAACCAAAAAATGGAAAACCCCTCGGATACCTCTTTGTAACATCCCAGACTCGAATGCCACCCGAAACGGTTCCCCGAGCCCGGTTGGTCACATGAACTCAAGTGGATATCCCCAAATTTTGGAGGCCATCAACAAGTAATGATGGACTAGGTGAGTTAGTGGGAAGAAAATGTCCAAATTACCAGTGTATTGTAGCAAAATTCAAAATATACAATAAATAGCGGAATCGAAATAAACAGTAGTGAAACGAAAGTAAGGAAAGCAATAATTTCATATCAATAACCAGAAGAGTCAAATTAAAATAAGATGAAGATGGAAAAAGTATCTATGAATCATCCAAAATAGCACATGGAAATGTAATACAGTACATGTACCAAAAATAAACAATGAACAAAAAGGTATCCCTACATCACAAGGATCATCTTGGTTTTATTCTCCCTTACTCTACTACCAGAGTCAACAAACTATATTAGGGTGATTTCTCCTAGCATCACCTAAAACCATATAATGTGTTTGGGTCCTCGAGGAGGCCCAAACATGTTTTGAGAAAAACATCCCTGTAGGAAACCACCCATGTCTCTATAGTTATAACAACGATATATAAATATGCTTGTAATTGTAAACAGAGTAGTAATGTGAAGTGTGTTTGCCCATGGCATAATTCTATAGTTGTATGTAAAACTAACTAGCCCTCAAGGCTACATACAAAAGAGATTCAGCTCCTAAAAATGTAGATATAACCACGTAAACAATCAAGTCACATGGCCACACCATACATCCATCTATATCTTATAACCCACTACCACGCTGTATAGAGAAGTCAAGTGTCCCATGATCACGTTTTATAGTGAAATGTAGAATCCCACTTCCACACCGTATAGTTATGTATAGACCATGCAGGCTGGATCTAAGGTGTTATCTACCAGGGAATCTATATAATATTTCTAGACCATGGAGGACCCAATCCTAAGAGCTTGTCCAAGTCATCCCATGGATTCCCATGGGCGTTCCTATAAGAAACATGGTTAGACAATGGTTGGGGTCCTATGATCATGGAAAAAGAAATTCCAATGCGAGCCTATGAAATCTGGATCCATAAGGTAGTAAGGCCAGAGGCATCCCTCAGAATCAAGACCCAAGGGTTATAGTCAATCCAACACATCGACTACTGCATTCCAGATCATTGTAGAGTAGTTCATGACGTCGATCAACCATTCATTCAAGAATTTAATCATTTAAATTAAACAAACACTTCATGTCAGTATACCCACTCACCTCAACCCGAACAATCCATGAGTATACACACGCATTCAAAAAATTTATGAATGACCCTATAGTCCTACCCTCTCATATAAACAATTTATCATGAAAACTATCAAAATAGACAAATAATAACATGATATTCATTAATAAAGGTGTAAGTACATCTCCTAAACATTCCATTCATTCTATTAAGGCATTAATGGGAATCATCTAACTTGGAAAGCACAAGAACACACCCCATGGGTGGATTAAACTAATATAAACTACTTTTTTTCTTAAGACACACCCCTTTGGTGACCTTAAAATGAGAAATGGGCGTCGACACACCTAAACAGAACCAACAGGCATCCTTACTAGGTCTAAAAATAGTTGTGGTATATAACTCACTAAAAAATGAGTCATCATAGGAATGTTTGATGAGCCCAAACATGATTAATTCCCAAAAAAACTTGAAAATACTAAATAAAGTACAGACCACATACCTCACCTCGATAGTAGATAGGTCATCCGGTATCAAGTTTTAATTCATCCTGGTTTGGAAGAAATCTGAATAATTAATTGAGAACAAGATATTAGGACCCGTGATCCTAAATCAAAATAGCGTAGTTGTTCATGTGAAAGATCAAGAACAATTAAAAATGAATCGTGTACTTACCAATGCAGTTATAATGCGACAGAAGGTTCTTGAATTGGAGTTTGGATGACATAATAATCTAAAAAACTAGTTTAGTGGAGTTTTGGATCTCAAAAACATTGGAAATAAACCAGTCTATCAAAATTTGTGGCTACTACCACTTTTATAATAAAAACACAATAGGAACGTACATAGTGTTTGACTCCTGTACACATCGTGTAATTCCATGTATGTTTTTATGGACCAGACATGATATATGTTGTGATAGGCCAGTACACAGTGTGTACTGGAAGTACATGGTGTATAGTCCCAATACATGATGTATACCTAGACTGCATACAATTTTCATCCCCTTTTCCCTTTCTTTCCCAAAAACAACTCAACCGGCCCATGGCCCGACTTAGGGTATAATACCAAAAAGGAAAGCAACAATATTAACATAAAAAGAGAGATATGTACCTTAGAAATAACCTGTGATCTATAAACAACATTCATTCATCTGTCTAACCTAATTGGGACATCCATTTTTAAACCCAATTTCTTAATGGCCTCCAATAGGTTATGGAAACACAAGTGTAACTAAGAGGAACATAAAATAATTTGGTGGATGTGTAGATGAAATTAGCCAATAAAATTTTTAAAGATATCATTAGTGCATATATTCATGATTTTATCAGTTCATGGGATACCCATCTAGGGATGGTTTATTTCACTTATACCAACTAGTCATGATCTTTTTTTTAGATTGTTCCAGTCGAGGTTATTTATGGTTTGTTGTGTTGTTCATTTTTTACGTGGGGGTAGAGGTAAGTGAGGATTCTTTGGCATGAGTTATTCTCATATAGGAGACTACTATGATTGTTACAACTAATATATAGATTTTGGTGATGGATTAGTATCACCCCAATTCCCATAATGATTACCGATAGGACCATTGTTATTTTTAGGTAGAGGTTAGGTTTTTTGAAGCTATCACCTTAATTGGATCACTCGTGCCACATGATGTAGGGAATGAAATACCTAAGGTATTTATAAACATCTTTTTATATCTTAAAGAATTAGAAATTTTATTTCATGATTGTTGTTTCCATTACAGTTGTTTACAATTCATAATGTGTTCCACATCTCCCATTTTAATAAATACTACCCATATCCTATAACAAACCTGATTTTTATTACACAATTAAACATTATTTTTTATATATACTCTTAACTTCATACATCATAAAAGTCTGAGAGGTCTACTGTTTTTAGGTCTTAGAAACAATAAATGACAACTTAAAACATAAAACAAATCTTATAATTATTGAAACTTCCTTTACATGACAATTACATTCCCTCATACTTAGCATACTATGGGATAACCTAAGGAAATGCATAAGAAAAGGGGGAGCTATAAATCCCAGTAAGGGAATAAAAATGTCATAACATTAAGAATACAATAAATGTTTGGAAATAGGAATATAAATTTATAATAATGAAACAAGAAAATAAAGGGATGATATATCATGATTATCATAACATGGAAACGTTGCAACAACACTTAACATCGAAATAGCATGAGCCAAAGCTCATTGCACATGGTGCATGAGTAAACCCCCATTGCACATGAAGCACACATAAACCCTCATTGCACTTGAATTATCATGTTTCAACACTAATTGCACATGAATTATCATGATACTATAATTTACTCAATGCATTGGATCACTATCACGACACACCCTTCTTAAACATTTCATTTCATGCATAAGTGTGCCACATAGACCATACAACATGGATTCATTAACATCATAATTAATTACATGAATCAGAGTTGTGGAATACATAAATGTTATTCCTAAATCAACAAGTAAATGTGAATAATGGTGAATACCCTTGATAGAGGAGTGGATATGGTATTCACTACACAATGATTTTGGCATGGTAATTTTGGGGTAATTTCGGCAGCATAATGGAGTGATATTAAAACTCATAAAAATGTTTTATGAAAGAGAAATGGGTGTCTCATAATATTTAAAAAAATGGACAAATATGAGATCATATATATACATGTCCCAAAAAAATTAATAGAATTTAGATTCATGTTAAAACAGAATTTCTTGAATGTAAATGAGGAGAGATAAATTCCTTACGGAATTTCAGAAAGGTAATATGTGTACATTGAATGCATAAATGAGAGATAAAAGGGTCTCCCATAATTAAAACATAAATTGGGCAGTATGGGGGAGGTGTGAAATCATACACCAGCATTTATAATTTAAAATAAAAGGGCATAACAATATTAAGAAAGTTGGATAAAATGAGAAAGGAAGTAATCCCTTACCTAGAAGTGTGATTCCCAAGGCTTGGGAGAGGATTGAGAGAGGCTTCGTGGGAGGTTGGGGTGCCTTCAAAGGATTATATAGATACAAGGGATGATGTTGGAGAAACTCCAAATGCTTTGAGTGAATAGTGTGTGGTAGCATGGGTAGGTTAATATTGGAATGGAGAGGTAATTCTTTATTATTTAGGTTTGGGACACCACACATTAAACTAATCAAAACAAAAAACCAGCCCATGGTTTTTTCCCACGTATTTTTTCAAAGAGGAGTGGTATATAATATTTTGTAAGTACAATGGCCTAAATTCTTAAAATAATAGAGTTGCTTATGTGGAGGTGAGCCACACCCTCACGGAAAACAATTTAAAAGGGTAAAATGTTTTATAAGTAATGGAGGGTCCACTAATGATTTTTAAAATAAATAAAATAAACCTAAAAGCACATTATTTTAATGGTAAAAAATATATTGGACGAACATAATGTTTATAGTATTTTATTACATCACTATTAGGTCATTATGATGTCATAAAACACGTTATATAATTAAACAATATTTAATTTTTTCCCTAAAATTCGACTATCTCAAAAAATTATGAAACATTAATCATTGGATAATTTCAATGGAATGATTAAGAAAATATTATTAATTTTATATAAATAATTTTCAAAATATTTTAATTTTTACTCTTAAAATTAAAATAGATATTTAAAAAAAAAATCATGGGTTTTGAAAAAAACAGCTTTCAAACCTTAATAAAAATTTCAGTTGTATTCATAATAATTATACATCCATTTATTCTTAATAAAAAGTAATTTAATAATTATTATTTTATTATTAAAATATTATTTAACTAAAAAATCATTTAATTTATTAAAATATATTCCTTAGTTTAACTAATAATAATATTTTTACTTTTAAAAGCTATTTAAAAAGTAATAATAATAAAATGAATGTATATTATATATAAAAAAAATAATGTGCATAATCATAGTACTAGGGACTAATTAAATAACCCCTTATAACAATCTCAGAATACCGAAGGGTAAGGTGTGCGATGGTGAAAGACTTTTGGGGTGGCTCTGATAACATTTCTTGGGTGGTAATCTCTCTCCACTTCCACTTCTTTCGTAGGCGGTTCTGCTTAAGATAAACATGTTGAAGCTCAGCTTGGTCTTGGTCAAGAGATAATTCGAATGAATCCACCACCTTTACGAGTGACGAAAAATGGGCTTTATAAGGGGAAAGTCTATTAGATGAGGCCGTGACTTCCTTTATCTGAAAAAAGTGGATTTGATAAAGCCCTATATTTATACTAATCATGTGATCACATTTCAATGACTATATTAGTACTTGTCAAAATTCTTAACGGTGTTTTAAAATCATAAAACGTAAAACCAATGATGTTAAATTTTTATATAACCAATTTACATAATAATACCTTTAATTATATGAAGAGTAATTTCTTTTAATAAAATTTGGGTCATTACAATTTTCCCCCCTTAAAAAAGATTTCTTCCTTGCAACTTGATTATATACAAAAAGAACTATGAAATTTAAACACGGATTTAGGGTTGCTTACCCTCCAACATTAAGAATTCCCCAACCCTCATTATCACGTTGATCACAGAGAGATATGGTCTATTTAGTGCAATAATACCTCAATGCATATTCAAATTCTTCCACTTCTTTAGTCCAAACGCAGTCCGTGCCACATAGATTTTACTGATGATAAATATGATGAATTTTTTATTATTTTCAAACTTATAGTTTAAAACATCACCACATAATAGGTTTTCTAAAATAGTATTATAATTTTAGATTTAAAATTCTTGAAATGTGGTTCTTCTAATATATTGTATATGTTTCCAAAATGACTATAATACATGACTATATATATATATGCTACTTAGAGGTCTCCATCTTTGGTAGAAATTTAAAAATCAAATAGTGCATCATACTCTCTAGATAGGGTGAAATATTGGAAAATTCCCTGATGGTACCTCCCTCATCTTTAATTGTGGTAGAGTTGGGAGATTAATATTTGATCATATGTGAGCCATGATCCTTGATGATATTGTGGTATGGAGGAGGTGTTTGATATGTCATAGAGAGTCTTTCTAGAATGTTGGAAATTGGAAAAGGTTTCGATTCTATGTGATATTGACTTAAAAATAATTATAGCTAGTAAGTCCTCAAGAAGGGACAAGAGTGTTGTATGAGGTTCTTCCCCTTCCATATCCAAACATTCTTTTATCCTACTAACGAAAGACACCATATTTTGAGTTACCCTCTAGACATGATAAAATTGTGATATTAAACTACTTGAAGTCTATTGATTTATTATTCCATAATGAAATGAAAATTATGGGTAACACATAAAGGGTAATCCATGGAAAAAAATAGATGAATTATACATAACATTTATGTCCTTAACTTATGAATTTATAGGCTTCAATCAATGATATCCATGATCTACTTTCTAACATATATTCTTATGGACTTTTTTTATTCCCTTAATAATTGTTCATACTAAGCTTTTCAATTTAAAAATTAAAATCTTCTGAGAGTTTCGTAACCAAGAGTTCAACAAGTCCCATTTTCATATACTAGGGTACCCCAGGACAAGCCCGAAACTCCTTGTCAGAGTTTTCACTCCTAGGTACATATATGATAGATCCTCCTCTACCTGCTCATATCTAGAAAGAGATGTATTTTTTAGATAAACCACTAAATCAAGAGTCACCAAGACCTAGGAATGTTTTTAATATAATTAGTCTTATTCCAAAGGCTTTCACTAGGGTTTTCTAATCCTAATCCCAAAAATAACAAAACCTATCCTTTGAAACCAACTATAACAACCCAACTTTTTATTACACACTTAAATCTGATTTATTGAATAATATATTAAATTGATACACCATGGAAGATCAAGAGGTCTAGTGTCTTTGGTGTTTGGATCATTAAATAACAACTTAAAACACATAACACATAATATATTTATTGAAAACATCCTTTACATGACCACTAATTTCCCTCATACTTATCATTGCATAGGATAACTTGAGGACATGATTAAGAAAATGGTGAGCTATAAATCCCAGTAAGGAAGTAAAAAAGGGAATCACATAAAGAATAAAATACATGTTAGGAAATAGGAATATCAATGGATCATAAAGAAACATCAACATAAAGGCATGATATAACATGATTATCAAAACATGGAAATGTGGGAATAACACTTTACATGGAATTATCCTGAGCCATGGCTCGTTGCACATGGAGCATGAGTAAAGCCTCATTGAACATGAATCACAATTATACCCTTGTTTTAATTGAATTATAATGAGTCAACACTCATTGCACATGACATATCATGATAATATACATTGCACAATGCATTGGAGTGCTATCAGGGTGTACCATTCTTAAACATTTCATTTCTTGCATAAATGTGCCGCAAAGATCATAAAACATGGATTAGTTACAATCATAATTCATTACAATAATAATACTTATGGAATACATAAATGTAAGTCCTCAATGAACAATTACATGTTCATAATGGTGAATACCCTTGATAGTGGAGTGGGTATGTTATTCAATACACAATTATTTTGGCATGGTAATTTTTGGTGTAATTTCGACAACATAACGGTGTGACATAAAAATTAATAAAAATAGTTAATGAGAGAGAAAGGGGTGTTTCTTAATATTTACATGAAATTTAAAGTATGCAGATAATATATATACATGTCCCAACACTTGTAATGGAATTAATATTCTTGATACAAAATAATTTCTTGAATGTAAATGGGGAGAGAGAAATTCCTTACGAAATTTCAGCATGGTAACGAGTGTACATGGAAGTAATTAATGAGATATAAAGGGGTATCCCATCATTCAAACATAAATAGGGATGTATGGGGGTGGTGAGAAATCATATCACGTTATTTATAATTGAAAAAAGGCCATAAAATATTAAGAATCATGGATAAAATGGGAGCATAATGAATCCGTTACTTGGAAGTGTGGTCCCAAAGGATTTTGAGAGTCTTGAGAGAGGCTTATTGGGAGTTTGGTGTTCCTTGGGAGGATTCTAGAGAGATTAGGTAAGTGTTTGGATGAACTAAAAAGGATTTTATTATAGATGAAGTGGGATCTTGGGTGGGTTTATATTGTAAAGGAGAGGGAATTCTTTATTATTTATGTTTGAGACACCACACATTAAACTAATCCAAACCACAAACCAGACCTTGGTTATTTCCTATCTTTTTCTCTAAAGGGGAGTGGAAAACAGTTTTTTATATGTCCAATGTCATGTATTCTTAAAATAATAATGTTTTTTCTTTGGATGGGAGTCACACCCTCAAAGAAAACAATTTTACATGATAAAATGTTTTATATGTCTTGGAGGGACCACTAAAGATTTGTAAAATAAATAAAATAAATTAAAAATCAAATTATTTTAATGTTAAAACACATATTGTCCGGAAAAAATGTTTATAGTATTTCATTATATCATTATTAGGTCATTATGATGTCATAAACACATTATATAATTAAACGGGTTTTAATTGTTTTCCCAAAAAGATTGATTGTCTCAGAAAATTATGGAAAAATTCACGGTTGGATAATTTCAACGTCCTAATTCCAAAAATAATATTAATTTTATATAAATAATTTTCTATATATGTGAATTTTCTCTTTAAAAATAAAAACTGACATTTATCGAAAAATCATGGGTTTTGTCAAAAACATCATTCAAACCTTAATAAAAATAACAATTGTATTCATAAAAATTATACAACCATTTATACATAATAAAAAGTAATTTACTAAATATAATATTTTTCATAAATATTATTTATTTCAAAAAACCATTAATTTATCAATATATATTCTTTAGTTTAACTAAAAATAGTATTTATGCTTTCAAAAACTATTTACAAAGCAAAAATAACAAAATGAATGTATTTTCTATATACAAAAATAATGTGCATAATCATAGTACTAGGTTCTCATTACATAACTCCTTATAAAACCTACATAAGACTGAAGGGTAATTTTTGTGATTGTGACAGAATCTAGGGGTGGCTCAGATAACATTGCTCGGGTGGTAATTTCTATCAACTTCCACTTCTCCCAAAATTGGTTCCACACAAGCTTAACATGTTGATATTCAACTTGGGATTGGTCAAGAGAAAAACCTAGTGACGCCACCTCCTTTCCAAGCTCTGAAAAAATGGACCTCATATGGGGAAGGTCTACTATATGAGGCCATCACTTCCATTGTCTGTGTAAATAGGATTTTTTCAAACCCTATAATTATACTATTCATCTAGTCACTGTTCAACAACTATATTTGCAATAGCCCAAATTCTTAATAGTATTTTAAAATAGAAAAACATAAAACCAATCATGTTCACATTTTATATAACCATTTTTCATAATAAGATATTTAATTAGGTCAAGGGTAATTTCCATTAATAAAATTTTGGGTTGTTACATATCCCACTCACGTATAAAGTTGGAAAGAATGTGAAATAGAACATGATGCTTTTATGAATGAGTATCTAGTATGAATTATTGAATCCCATGAGAATTTTTTTAATTGTAATTCAGTTTAATTGGTTTGTATTTAACCGTATCCTAGATATAATTTACATGAGACTTGATACCATGAATTGTATATGAAGGAACAATGTCCATATATTTTCCTTGATTAATCTATTAGGTGACTTTTTGTAAATAGATAGTGATTTTTTGTTGAGTGATATGTCACAGAGAGTGTCACTTTTTGGAATGTTTTCCTTTACCATTTTTCTTTGTATTTCTCTATTTTCCCCAATTTAATATACTTGTAATTTTTTTTCGAAAAAATAGGGTTTACAATGATAAAATTTGTATGGATGTAACCCTATCAAATAGGTTTGAAATTAAACATTATTTATTTTCTTACTTGTCATAACATTTACAAAACCATGTAGACTAACTGTTTGACTTCCAATCTGAGTTAGTGTAGACAACATGGTTGGTGCATGGTTTTAGAAGCCTTATTGACTTCCTGGAGAATTTAAAAAACGGAATTTACCATCTCTCATTAATTCTTTATAACCTATATCACCCCTTTTATTTACCCCATTTAAAAAATGAACCTCACCCATGCATGTTCCCTCTTCTCCATTACCTATTTTTGTTATTTATAATGGGATTTATATAGAAATGATAAGGAAGACCAAGTTAAGTTCTTCTAATTCACAACTTTTGACATTTTCCCTCTTTCTCTTGAGTTTTTTCTACCATAATGTCATGATAAAATAGAATTTATGTTTTCTGAATTTTATGGATTGAGTATAGTTATTTAATGTTTTTTAATTTTTTATCTACGATTCCCTTTGATTTAATATTATTTTACCATAGGCAATCGATTTACATTGGCTATAGGGTGGTGGTTTCATATAACATTATTATTTTATAATAAAAATTGATTTATATGTTTTGGAAATGGTATTTTAATTAATTGAACCTATGCAATGATAATTTTAATCGATAATGATATGTAAAACAATTATTTAAAAATTATTCCTTTGAATATAATGAGTAAAATGGGTTTAATGGGCTTGTAATAAATTTTATAAATCGATTTTCCTATGATGGGATGATAGAAGGACCTTTTTAATTGAATATAATTTTTTTAAATGGGAATATACACATCAGATGTTTAGTATCTCGGGTAGACTAGTGTTAAGTATCCCTTATAGAATATAAAACTTTAGATAATTACATTAAATATATATGAAGGTTAGGGTGTCATGAAAAGATGTCATCATATAACTAGGCCATGACATGTACTCATTATCTTTTGGGCTGGAAATGGTGTCATTGTATGTGAAAATTATACCACTAGAACCAGTCATGACTTTTTATTCATTTGTGCACACACATTGATTGATCATTAGTTCCCAAAAATATTTGGGGACCAAGGGTCCCCAATAACTTTATATTTTATAAGTAGTTCACATGTTTCATGTATTATAAAATTTTTAACTTTTATTATTTTAGTTTTCCTCAAATGATTTACCAAAACATATTACATTCTTAATTACCCTTAAAAATTAATTGACCAATTTCATGTAAATTATTTCCAAATAGGATTATTGTGTTCATATAAATATTTTCACTCATTAAATACATTGTGGGACCCTACTAGGATAAGGTTTTCTAGACCATACATACACCCAATGGTTGGATATAAACATTTTTTTATAAGTTTGGGTTAAGGAATAGTACAATATGGTGATGTTGGGAATTCTATCTATTATTCCATAGGTTGATAATAGTGAAATATTGGGTAATTGAACCTCATGACTCATGGAGATGGGTATTATTTTCCTATATTTTTGGGTAGGATTCATGTATTTTGTATCATATATTTGGAGTCTATCCAATTCCCTTTTATACTTGGGATATGTATATGAATTGATCTTCTTTTAGGTAATACTGAGAATGAAATTTATTTATTTAACATTTTATTTTATACCTTTTATTTCTTTTGACTTTTTTTTATAATATGGTATTGTTATCTATTGTAAAATTTCAATATTACTATGATCGAATGAATTTATCTATTTTAGAACGGTCATTAATGGTTCATGGTTTTGACGAATGTGATGTTTAACTAGGAAAAACCATTCCCAAGGTATATTCTTTGTCTCCTAGGACCATATATCCAAGGCATAGGGATTAGGTACACCCTTTAAGACATTCCATAGACTAGCTCAAGTTCCTTATTTAGGAGTGTTATATGTTGGTTTCTAACACCAATGACCTAATAAGAATCTGTAATGCCTCATATTACATAGTGGTCATGTAACTAATTATATGTGAATTAAATACACAATGTTAGGTGTATTGATGCTCATCCAATACATAGAACACTAGATTACATTTAATCTGTCCAAAATTTTGTACCCTATACATAATGCACTTTAAATACATGCCACCAAAATTATTAAGGAATATATAATCCGTATGGGTTTGGGATCTTGTCCCAATTAAAATAGAAATAATGAATAGATAAATTTTAGAATATAAAAAAATAAATAGAATATCATATTATAATTAATAGTTAATATGGTTATTATCATCTAGTATTCTTCATCTTTTATATTGTATAATTGAAATTTTTGTAATCTTATTCTAGTCAATGAATGATATCCTAGATTAAAAAAATTCACCCAAGGCTGTTTAAAGGATGAAAACCATTAAACTGATTACCTCTAATAATCTCCCATAATTAAAACCTTATTTCATTGACTTACCCTATAAGAATATTTGATATATGTGTCAAATTAAAATCTACAATCCAAAAATATTGAGAGAAGTATCTATAAAACATATTTGTATTCTTGAGTATCTCATAGTGGTGACATTACCTATGTCCATAAGGATAGTTTATGTTTAGTTGTGCAATTATATCTCAATAATAATAGCCACATTTTATACTCATGTAAGAGGATCCTATTCTCACTGGTATCTTTTTAATTCCTGTCTATTATGAATATTCATATTAATAATTTTTATGAATAGAAAAAAAACATAACCCCTAAGGATAGAGATAAAAATAATTTTTCCTTATCATCCATTATATCCACTTCAGCTATTGTTACTGTATTAGTAATTTTGTTATAGGTGGGTAAATAAAGAAATAACACCCTTAACCAAACGTTATATTTATGTAAATTATTAAAAAGTATTTACTTAATATTTTGATTAGCGATTATCATCAGTAGAATTACTACCTAAACCATAAAAACAAAGTATACTCTAGGATAATCATATTACCTTACAACAACTCTAGTGGAAAACCTATGTATATGGTTTATATTTTAAAAATAAAAATAATTTACTTAATATAAGGGGATTATAGATGACTATAATCAAAACATGCTCAAAATTGTTTTCATACTTATAATTATTATTGAAGAACTCTAAAAAATCATTATTTCCAAATTTATGTTTCTTAGATAACTCCCACTTTGCGATATTTCTATAAATATTTTATTATGTGGATATATTATTGAGTTGTGAATATTTTTTCATGTTATATTCAAATTTAACATTCTCATGGATGAGTTGAATATTGACTATCTGAAATGACCGACTACATTATAGGTTGAAGTATTTGGAGTAAATTTCCAATTTGAGCTACATACAAGGTGGTGTTTAATGATTTGGGATTAATATTTTTAATTTGATATTTGAAACATCTTTATGGTTTTTTCATCATTGCTATGTGTTTTTATGTTTATTAGGAGCATTAGGATGGTTTTCGAGGAGTTGTTATGTGGTTGGGTTATGTTTTTTTCTATAGGTGGGAACTCAAACTACAACAAGCTTGTGATGTGGCATGGTGGAGAGAGGTATGGGATTAAATTCATGTGATGGATGGGAGATAATTCCATAGACTAAGGAATTCTTATCGTGGTGAGATGTATAAAACAAAAATTTCATGGAATCAATCTTGTTCACACTAAAAAAAGGTTTTTCGTTATGGGGGATGTTTATGATGGATGTGTTTTTTTAAAAGGGTGCTTGATATGGGAGGGTTTTTCATCAAAAATCCCAGTAAGTTGATAATAGGTGATTGGAAATTCCCATAATCTACTGTAGGGTAAGGTACTTATAGAATGAACCTAGAGGCTATATCATAATGTATTCATATAGTATAATTTTTTTGTAAACCCATGGCCAAACCACAATGAAACCCTATGTGTTTTTAATTTTTTAACAAATATTTTTAAGATAATACCTTCTATCAATTTCATTCACTAAGAATATATCCTTTTAAAATATCTCCCAATCAATTTCCCCTCTCCCACATTTATATTTTGAATCCAATATCACTGTCTCTCAAAGGATCTATGTGTCATCCAAAGATGAAGGTTTTTATCTAGAAGGATAAAGCAGTAACTTGGTTCATTATAATTTTTTTATCTCTTTTCAATGATTTTTCTTCATCACCCCCATTTTTTGACATTTTTTTCTAATTTATCAATTTTTGGTGACTAAGTTTAAACTATGAATTGATATCAGATTAATGGGATTCTATAATCTCAAATTTGGTAGTTCCATTCACATTTTCCAACATTCCAATTTTCTTATGTCACATGAATGTGTGTGAATAGGTTTTCAGGTTAAAAATTTATGGAAACTGACAAAGTGAATTCTTGAGAGCCTGTTAGACTATGCAAGATCCTTATCATTTTGAATTATTTGAGTTGTGACGGTTTGGGTGATTTTCGAGTCGCCTGATGGGTATTCCAACATATATTGAATCTTCTAGTTGGTCTCAACAAACCTCATGGTGATTTGAATTTATTTATTAATTAATAAATTAAATTTGATAAGGTTTTATATGATGGTTTATAGTATCTTGTGTGATTGAGGCATTGGGTAGAAGCTATAATAAGTTGAGTTCTTCAGTAATTCAATTTGAATTTGGTTGATCAGGTCTTAGAGAACCTAAATCCCCTTATCATGGGTTGAGTTATGGTGATATTGGTTTTCTTGGTTAATATTTATCTCTTGAGATAAGTTTTGGTTGTTTGATGTCATAGGCCTTTAGGGGGTGGGATTCAATGATGTGGTTGTGTATTCTCGATGAGTTCCAGTTATGGGATAGATCTAAGAGGGATATTACTTGGTATATGTTATGGATTCCTTATGCTTAAGATATGTTGATTACATAACTTAGACTAGGAGGTCATCGAAAAGTGAACCTTATTATAGTGGAAGTGTGAAAACTCTTTTATCCCTTATGGGCTTATTGTATGAGAAATATAAGATGTAGAATGAGGGATTAGTTACACCTTAGGTGAGGTTTTAAATCGAATAACATAATCTGGGATGATGGTGTACATTATTTATTTCATAAGGGTTCAATGAATACCTTGAGGGATTTTGTTAATTGGTATGGTTGAGTATGATAGACGATATTCATTATAAATAGATTATATCCACAAGGCCTTATAATTCTCAAGGTATGTCGTGTAGCTATAAGTATGTGTTAGCTGACTGGGCATATTATGATGGGGTAGGTAAGTCAATGATGATCCATATTGTAAGATATACTTTAGTAGTGTGTTATATGAGGATCATTGGTTGGTCATACACTAAACCTGATGTTAGGACTCCATGCATATTTTTAGGTTCCAGTACCCTAAATGTGACATGATTTATGAAAATGAGATGTTATGGATAACCTCACCCTGAGTGATAGGGAGGTGGTGGATATGTGAACTATAACCACATCCTAATTGATAGGCTAGTGTTCGAGATGTGATTTAAAACCTCACAATATGTTATATGGTGGTGGTCAATTATTTTATGTGTGAGATGACCATGAGTGATGTTGTAGTGATCAAGATATTATAGTTGAAATTTCACTAGGTGGTAGGGTGGTGGTTGAGTTGTGATGTTGGAATTAGATAAAATGATATAGTAGCTATCAAGAGTTGATATGTGACCTGACATTGAGTGATAAGGTTATGATTTAGTTGTGATGTGTGACCTCACCCTGATTGATAGAGAAGTGTTTCAGATGAGACATCTTATTAAGACTCACCCAAGGTTCAGGGTGGTGGTTTATGATATAACCTAAGATTAGGACTGGGTCAAAGAGCCTATCCTAATTGAGATGGTAGTGTTCAATACTCCAGTTATGGGCTTTTCCATGAGCGGTGAGTCTAGATCTAGGTTTCAATGTGATATGACTCCATCCATTTATATTATATTGAGCTGGTAGGGTCAAGAAACATGGAGTCTTATTTAGCACATCTGTAATTAATATTTATGGTTTTGTATCCTTTATTTATTTTATATGAATACACACACCATATTTTTTGGGTTTTCAGTAGATCCCCATTGGTGGTTCCCAATTGTGGTTTATTTTTTATACAATGCATGGGAACCCTAGGGAATAGGTAGATCTTCATGTTTCACTTTTATGTGTAAATTTATAAAAGAGACCTAGTTGGAGTATCTATATGGGAATTTGGGGGAACACTATGAGGCAGGGATATGGTTTTATAGTTGAGTCTCCCATATTTTTTTTATTTTACATTATGCTTTAAATTAGACTAGCCATCAATTATTTTGTATGTTTATCTATATATAGACTAGGAGTATCATTTTTGTAATATGATGTTGATATTTTCTACTATCAATGGATAGTTATTTTCAAAAAATCATTGTGATCTCTATGGTATTTCTTAATAACATAGTTTTTTAAATGTCGTTATTTTCGATGAAATTGAGAGTATAACATCCCCATATTTAGTTATAGACACTGACCTAGAGTCTCAATATTCTGGCATATGGGGAGGTACACCAAAAATATTGTGGTGATCTAGATAAATATTTAATGAAAAGATAGTATCATGGGTGTTAGAAAATGGTGTTCTCATATTACTATGGTTGTATTTCTATTTTATTTAATAGTTATTTGTTTGGGAAATTTGTAAAATATTAGATAGGACATTGGATAATTCGTTATGAACACATTTTCCAATGAGAAATCTAAGTTTTTAGGATATGGGATGTATATTTAATTCATTTCTCTATTCTAGATGATATGATTATTAGGTATAATTTTTTTAGTTGAGATTTTTATTTTTGCTTTCACCCTTTTCCTAGTGTGTATGTTCAAAAATCATTTCAGGAAAATAGGCTTATCTGAAAAATTTAATAAATTTTTTATTATATGAATTTGTATTAAAATGGGAAAATGTTTCTATGAAAATAGATTTTAGTTAATAAAACATGATAAATGATATGAAATAAAATTTTATATTAATTAAAATTTCGATAATAACTTTTTTTCGTTCCCATGTAATTTATTATTGATTAATTATTTAATTGAAATCAAGATGATGACTTTTTATATTTTCTAGTGAAATTATGATCTTGATGTTTTATTTGTATGGTGGATGTCTACCATTCAATGGGTAGGATCGAGTAGTGTCTTCCTGGTGTTTATGGTAAAGATGGAGTGAGAATAGGATATGAACTATTTGGAATGGGGGGATTTGTTTAGATACAGACCTTCAAGAGGGTGATGTTATCAGGTGTCGTTTACTTGGGATGGTAATTTAAATTTCCCTATAATAATTAGAAGTGATATTTTTAGTGATTTATAAATATTTATTTGGTTCAATGGGTGTTGGACTTATGTTTGAAATAGAATTCAACTAAAAGAAATTGTTATGTTATAATAGGGATAGATATACCACGATGTTGGAAACTATGGTGATAGGCTATTAACCATTTAGAAATTGGATTCCATGTGGTGTAGTCCCCATGAAAAAATGTATATTTTTAACTTTATAGTGGAGTTTCATGGTGTAATATGGCTATAGATGAGAGAATTGTTTCATTAAAGCCATGTTCTTGCAAAACATTACTCTTAGGTGTCTATTTGTGAGTTTAATTATTGGGGTGTATGGTTCCTCATTTATATCATAGCTGGTCATTATTTTTGGATTGGTTCTAGGTGCATGAAAGGATGTAACCCTAATTGAAGAAAGCATGAAAGGATTCTTCCGATATGAGTGGGGCTTGAGTGTTGGGGTATTGAATTTAGTTTGGTAAATTATTTAAATGGTTGTTATAGGAAGAAAATTACATTTTCGGCATTGTAATAGTTGAATTTTCATTATGGGAATTGTTAATGATTGTATTTAGTTCTGGTTCTAGGTTGGAATCCAGGTATGTGGAATTTTTATATGACCAAGAGTTTTAATACCCATGTGAAACATGGAGGCCTTTAGAAGTGGGATGATATTACATTCTTTGGAACGTTTTTTTGGGACACTAAAAATTATTGATCTCAAGGGTTTTAAGAAACATGAATTTCTGGATGAGTCAACAAATTTATACTTTTAAGTGAATAAATTTGTGTTTTCATGTGATGTTCAATAGTATCTTTCTAAATAAATGTCACGTGCAGTTGGAATCTGTATCTGATGGGATTAATGGAAGTGAATAATTTGAGATCCTAATGAAATAATAACATATAATGGAAGGGTTTTAGGATATTATATGATTTTTTAAGAATAGGATAGGACTCTAATGTGGTGATTTTCCCAGATCATTGAGGAAGATGGTGTTTTAACTAAATTAAGATCAGAATTTAGCACCACACATTATTAAAAAATATGCGAATTAAATTGCGCACTAAGGGAATGATATTTGAAGGTTTCCATAGATAATTTTTAGCACTTATATATGAACTGGAAATTATAAAAATATAGTAGTGATGAATAGAGTTTAGTGTATCAAGTGAGGGTTGTATAGAGAATATTAGTCTCAAGAGAAAGAAAATATGCATTCATTGGGTGAGGCTAGAAAATTTTGATGAGAACAATTTTTTTGGTGGGAATTAAATGAATGATCAATTCCAGGAAGGATAAAATTGGTGTGATAGTTTTATAGATAATCCCAATGAGGGGAGTATCCAACCTATCATGGATGGTGACCATAATCAAGAAGTGATGTGGTCAATCTTAGGATTTCATGGCACTCATCTTGGAAGTCTAGAAGATGGGTTTTAAGACCATTAATTATATAATAGTTTGATCTATATCTTGTACTTGGGAATTCCAAATTTCATGATTCATCAATACGGTTGTTACCATCAGTGTTTCCACCAACTGATGAGTATTATAATTGAAGGATTGGCATATCGATAATTGAGAGAAAGTATGATGTATATATATGTAATTAGGGAGTTTTTTCTGGGAGTCATCCATGAGCCATCCTTGGTTTTTGTTTGGGGAATTCGCTATTTCAAGATAATATGCATAGGAAGTAAAGAATAAATTTATGTGACACCCTAGTAATTTGGTTTATATTTTTAGATACATTAAGTTATATGAAATAACAATTTAAAATTTTGTGTTTTAGTTAATAAAACATATATGTCAAATATATAGCTTTCAAATTAATTTCAAATTTATATTCAAAAAATAAATACTATTTTATAGTATTATTTAGAGAAAAAGAATATTTTTATATGAATATCTATATTTTATTTTTTTTATTAAAAAAATTATTTTTATCACAATATTATTTAATTAAATATTTAAAGAATAATATATATTGACTATTATATTTATTTTTATAAATACTAAATTATGTTATTAATATATTCACTTTTAATATAACACCCCAAGATTTTACGGTATGCATCTTCATAAATAATTCCAATTCATTATATATCCTATATGAACACAACACCAAGTCTCCATGAAATAGTGATTTTGAATAGTCATAACATATCCCTTAAACTTAATTTTTTCACTTCCCTAATTTTAATTTCGAAAAAAATACATGCATGGTTGCATTCGGTAAGATAATTAGAGACGAATAAAGTCAAATTAATTTTTGTGAATAGTAAATTTACCTTTATTAATAGAAATGTACCCTTATGAATAGTAAATTAATACTTAGGAATATTAATGAACCATTATAAATAGTAACCCCACTCATGTAAGTAAAAATAATATTTATGCACCTTGTAATAGAGAGTGAATATTTTTAAAAATTTAATAATTAAGTGTGGGTATTTTTGTGAGCAATAAATATTTTATTAAAATTTTATAATTAATAAATTAATTTTAATGGTAATTCATTTTCATAAAATTTCTTCATGAATATATAATTTTTTTCCAATTATTTTTGTATAATTTAATGAGACCTTAGTTAATTTTTCACAGTATTTTAAAATCAGTTGTAATTTTAAAACATGTATTTTTTTGAGTAAATGCTGATTCTAATTAAAAATTAAATTTCTCATATTTATAAAATTATTTTCATAAAATGGAGTTATGTTTTTGATTCAACACATTAAAAAATAGTTAGGCTTATTTTTTTGGATTTTTTTAAAATACTTGAATTTTTGGTGAATTTTGTATTTCAATAATTTATGAAATATGCTAAATAAATGTATTAATAGCTCATGATTGAGTCGTTTATCATTTAAATGTCCATTGGATATAACTAAATTGATATTATTACTATTTTTAGTCACATGAATCAATATTTTTCATGTTATTGACCCAAAGAAATAAAATAATGATTGAAATAATGGAAAACCGCTCCTCCCCCCAACTATAAATACCACCCCTCACCCCCTTACTTTCACATCTATAAATATTTTATCCTTTCCTATGTTATAAAAATTTATCTTCCCAATCTTCTCCTTGACATCAAAAACCTACTATTCTCAAAAAAAAAGGCCAAAACCAAAGGCCTTGAGGAGGCTCTCATAGAGAGGAATTCAAGAGGTAAACATCCTTCTTATTTTCTTTTATTTCTTTTCAAGTTCATTAATTTATTATATTCTCTTGATATCGTATGTATAAATGATCATGATAACTCTGGTATAATCTATATATGGGAAATATTTCATTTTAATAGAAAATATTTTCTCAAACTACTATATCTCTCTCTACTATTTTTAAAAATGAAATCATCGTCTAGGAGGTGCTTATTTACATGCTTTGTGGATGAAAAACCTTCATTATTTAATTTATCTTCTAAGGATGATCATGAAACATATTTTATGGTTAAAACATATTATTAAATATATATTATGTCTTATATAATGTCCTGGAACTAGTATATATACCTAATACTAACTCACATGACAAAACTACTTTGTGATGATCGAAATACCTCCGTAATAATCGAAATAATTATAAAAATTGTTTTATCTAATGAATCATCCAAATACCATATATATAAATTAATAAAATAACAATATAATCTTAAATATTTTAATTATTATCATATAAAATCAATTATGGAGAATTATATCCATTCCACACGAACTCCATTATTTATAAACAAGAAAACTAGTCATGAAAATCAAGTAAACGAACACTCTGGAATAACAGAATCTGATCTTATAACTTATGAAACAAAGAAATAAATGAACATAATAAAACAGTAATTAATATAATACATTTATAAAGTTTTATTAATTAATTAATCGATTAATTAACTTAATCTGATTATCTAAGACATTATGGTCAAGTGTAAAACTCATTCGGACATAAGGTAAGGGTTTTCCCAACTCACTTTTATTTCCGTGAGATATGCATACTCTCCAATAATTCTTGTATGTGGTGTATGTATACTTCCCCTTGATGTATCATATCCTGAATTAATTTATTTTAATTTTATTCAATGTATCACTTGATTATTTTTAATTTTGGGGAATATGATTCGATTGACTACCAAGTCTTAAGGGATTCTACTAGACCCCTCATTTTCCCTTTGAGTTAATATTTATCCATATTTACAAAAATTTAATGCTTCTTTACTTTTATAAATTTCCAATAAATTATGTTTATATATTCCATATTCATATATCCAAATAATATCATCCATTTTTATGGGGATATATATGTTTTAAAATGGTCCCCTTCTCAATTATTCCTGAAAAACAAACTTGATTCTAGGGAACTTCCCAAATTCATACCCATTTTCAAGTTCACTATATAATAATTTTTAATCCATAATTACTTGTATAAAATAAAATATTTTATCATTAAAAAAAATTAGGTTTAGTTTTGGTTTTAGGAAAACAAACATGACTTTTTTCTTAAAAATCTCTTCAATATTTTCCATAAACATCAATAAAATGTTTTATTTATAATGTTTCTTAAAATATATTTTTTACATGGATTCACTTAATTGGTACATAATTTATGTCTCGAAAATAATTTCAATTTCTTTACATTTTATTTTCTGGGATATATATATTTACAATTTGATTTTATGACAAATAAAAATTATTTTCCAAAAGAACTCTTATTTCCAAAGAAAAAAAAGATTTTTCTCATATCGCTTTAGCAATTATTAGATATATGAATTGTTAACCAATTATTCCTTGCATGTATTTTATATACTAAACTTTTCATCTTCATATATTTAGTATCACTATTCTTATTAAATTCTAAGTGATTATGATTTCAATGTTTCAAGTAGTATGGGACACTTTTGAATATTTAAAGAATATTTCCTCATGAAATTTTCAAAGGTCTCAATTAAGATTATGAACATATATGTCAAAATCCTTTTTTCAGTCTTCTAATTGATTATGGTTTATCTATTATTATACCATCAACTACATATTTTTGAAAATTTATTATTAGCTTAAATGAGGACCTTCTAATTTGATACCATTCTTAGGTTATAGTTAAAGTATTCACTTTTTGTTTGCTAGTTTTTCAATAATAATATTTTTTTTGAATATGTATATCCTTTTTAATATGATTAATTTATTGGTCTTAATATTTGTTGGGTGAGGCCCACTATAGCCCCCAGATCCATCAAAATGTCTCATGAGACAAACTAGTTTGCATTTTTACCCATTTATGTATGGTCTTGGAACAAATCCTTGACAGTATGATTATGATATCTGACAATATGCATTACCTAATTATGAAATTAGAGATTTATTGTCCATATGAATATTCCTCTAGTATAATATTAATGATTATTTTTTGGCATTATTTAATAATTTCAGATTCCCACCATGTTATTCTAAAGTTTATTTTTAAACACATCTGTTTTTAGTTATTCATCATGCATATTGTATATATTTTTGATTACTTCCAATGTATTATTTACTCTTATTGAGAATCTGATCTCACCAATTTCTAATTTTTCCTTTCTCCAGGTTATGAAGAAGAGAACATTGAATAATATTTTTGGGATTAAGTTTATTTAATTTTAGTATATCAGGTTTTATTTTCTTTTCCCATTGTATTATGGGTATCAAGAATGTAATATGGTCATCCAGTAATACTAAACTGATCAGTCCTTCAGGATATGATTCTTTGAAATCAATCCAATGTATTAAAATTATGTACTGACTCAGGGCATCTAGGTATTGGGTATTACAATTGGTATCAGAGGAAGTTTAATAGAATCATTAGAAACAAGATTGAGAAAATGCATACTAATAAACAAAAACCAAAGATAAACTTTTTGGATAAGCATACAACAATATCCAAGATTTTTGGTTAGGTATACATTTTTTGGATATTCTTAATATATACATCCCTGTATGGATTCTACAATTGGACATGGTTTTAGCATAGATATACTAATGGGTAACAACTCTAACATGGTGTTTTAAGCTTGACATGGGGTAACCAGGTACACAACAATGGGCCTTAATACACACCTGTTTCGATACTCTCGAGGGATATTCTTAGCATAATCTACATTTTTCTTACATTCCATTATGAAGGATTTATGATTCCAATGTAACCAAAGTAAATGGTTCTAGGATTTAGGATGCATAAATTTATTATATTTTATATTTCATGTTTAGAGATATAGAAACTTCATAATTTTATGACCTAATATAGTATATTCCATTATTTTGAAATATTGCTTAGCAAAATGAATGAGAACTCCACCAATGCACATAATGAAAAGGGTAAGAAGGATCATATCATCAATGGTATTAAACCAAAATTTCTAAGGGAAATAGTCTCCAAGGTGTACTCATTATACGAGCAAATAATATCATGTGTTAACAAGATAAGTAATGAATTATCCGAGTCCTATGGATTTTAAGGGAGGTAAGAGGAGAAAATGATGGAATAGAAAAATATAGATAATGGGGAAAAGGGAATGAAGGGTTTTTCCAAATGTGATTACTATGGAAAGAATAACCCTAAGAAATGCATGAAGGGAATGAGATTTTTTTATAACTATGGATAAAAGGACCCCATGTTTGTGATAGTAATGGTGTGAAAATATATCCAATGTACAATGCTTCAACATTAAGGAGTTTGGACACTATTCAAATCAATGTCCCAATCATCAAAGAAATATACCCTATATGATTCAGTTTGATAATGATCAAGTTATTTTACTAACACATATGAAGTGTAATAATTAATATGTATATTAATAAATTCTGTCATTTGAATTTTATATGTACAATGTGCTAGTTATAATAATTTAGGAATATATGAAGATTTCACATCATTAATTTTCATTATGAATTTGAGACAATATGTTGAATGGAACCAAGAAAATTTATTCAGTATAAAGTTTAACATTTTGTAAACACATGATTGATGGAAAGACAACCCTTAATATATTTCTTATGCTGAGATAATGATGAAGAAATGATTGATTTGGATATGTACTGACTACCTTGGAACTGATTATTGACTTGTCAAAAAATGGTATATGCTTTCATCAATGGGGTTTATAACACTTTTGGATTTAATGTATATATCAAATAACATGTTCTTATACAAGGAATACAAAATAATTCATAATTTAAATAATATTTTATGGAAATTTTTGTTATTACCATATTCTATGAGGATACATGATGAAGTTATCCACATGTTCGGAATGTGAAAATTTAGAGTTTCTTCATGTCGATTAAGGTTTAATGATATATTCACCTTGTAAATTAAGTGAACTTCTTTCTTATGAGTTGGTTCATTATATTTTATAAAATTTAAACATTTATGAATGATTTGAGTTGTTCACTGTATGAGTATTTAGAGTATAATGTATTACTTCACCACATGATGCATCATGTGATAAGAGTTGAAGTATATATAGTTCAAGGCACAATCAAAGGATATTATTGTATTTAGGAAATATAAATTTATATTCATACTCTTATATAGTGGAATAATTTCTCAAAATTATAAAAAAGGGTCATAAAATGATTTCCTTTTATCAAAACTTTTAATGATATTGATGAAATTTTTTATAATTTCAGTTTATTGTTTTTTTGTAATCAGAGTTCATCTGAACATGTTCTCTATCACTTTCCATCATAACAAGTTGGTTAGATTATTCTTCAATTTCCATATATTCACTTCATACTAATGTTATCTTATTCTAATTTGTATTTGTGTGGTAACCTAGGCATTTCAATTTCTCCCTTATTAAGAGAATATTTTATTCACCAGTTTCTAATGTGGGTTTCCCACAACATAATTTTCATGAGTTAACTATTAAATTTAAAAGTCAATATCAAATTGCGAGGATGCAATTCTCTTCAGGGGTAATAATGTAACACCCCAATAATTTATTTTACATTTTTAAACAAATTATGTTATGAAAAATAATAATTTAAAATTAAGTGTTTTAATTAATGATACTTATATATAAAATTTATATATTTCAAACTAATTTTAAATGAATGTTCCAAAAAAATACTAGTTTACATTATTATTTCATATAAATGAATATTTTAATGTGAATATAAGTATTTGATTATTTTTATTACAAAATTCATCTCTATGAATAGATTATTTGATAAAATATTTTATGAATGATATATATATTGACTATTATAATTATTTTGATAAATATTATATTATGTTATAAATATTTTCACTATTAATATGACACCCTAATATTTTATGGAATGTTTCATCATAAATAATTTCAATTCAGCAGATATCTTATATGAACAAAAAAACTGAGTCCTTGTGAATCAACAATTTTCAATAGTTACAACGTAGCTTTTAATTATATTTTATCTACTTCTGTATTATTAATTTCGAAAAATTAACATGCATATTTGCGTTCATTAATATATTTAGTGACAGATAGAATCAACATAATTTTAGAGAATAGTTATTTGACCCTTATAAATAGTAATGTACCTCTATGAATAGTAACATGACCTTTATGAATTGTAATGCACCTTTATGAAAATAAACCTCACCCATTTACGTATAAAAATATTTAGCCACATAATTAATTAGAGTGAATAATTTAAAAAAGTTAATAATGTAGTGTTGGTATTTTTTTTAGCAATAAATATTTAATAAATATTTTATAATTAATAAATTAATTTAACAAATAATTCATTTTCATAAAATTTATTCATAATTAAATATTTATTTGTATTATGATTTTTGGAAAATTTAATGAGACCTTAGTATATTTTTTAAGGTATTCTAAAATCAGTTATAATTTTAAAAATAATATTTTTGAAGTAAATTGTGATTATAATTATAAAATAAATTTCTTATTTTTTGGAAATTATTTTCATAAAATGGAGTTATTTTTTGGATTCTACCCATTGAAAAATATTTATGGTGAATTTTTGGGATTTTTTGGAAATACATAAATTTTTTGTGAATACTGAAATTCGATAATTTATGAAACATGCTAAATAAATTAAATTAGGCATCATGCTTGAGTCATGGTTGATGTAAATGGCCATTGTTTCAAACTTAAATGCACTTATTATTATTTTTAGTCATAATACTCATTACTATTTAGAGTCTTGTTCCAAAATAATAAAATAATGATTAAAATAATGGAAAACCCTCCTCTCCTCCACTATAAATAATACCCCCATCCTATTCCTCTCATGCCTCCCAATACTTGACCCATGCATAATTTCTAAAAAGTACTCTTCCCAAGCCCCTCCTCAAATTCCAATACCTACTAGTTTCATAAAAAGGTTAAAACTGAAGGCCTTAAGGAGGTTCTCAAGGAGAGGAACTCAAGAGTTAAACATCCTCCTTCATTTCTTTTATTTCTTTTAAAGTTATTTATTTTCTTATATTATATTAATATACTATGTACCCATTATAATGAGTACTCCAATAACATCTATATACTGTAATGATATCATGTTAATGGAATATCTGAACTCAAACTACTGTTTCTCTCTCTTTTATTTAAAAAAATGAAATCATCGTCCTAGAGGATCCAATTGACAACCTTCATGGATGGCGAACCTTTTTTCATAAATACATCAGTGCTGATCATGAAACAATTTTTATGTTTTAAATAGATTATAAAATATGTATTATATATTATATAATGTTATATAACTAGACTATATCCCTAATACTTATTCATACAACTAAACTGGTTTGTGATGATTGAAATATCACCGAAATAAGATAACTGATCATCACTAATGTTTTATCAAATAACTCATACTCATACCTTATTACCAAATTAATTATCTAAGAATTTAATATTATATATATTAATTATTATCATATAAAATCAATTCCTGAGAATTTTCTCCATTCCATATGAACTCCATTATTTATAAACAAGTGAACCAATCATGAGAATCAAGTAAACAAACACTCTGGAAGAACAAAATTCTATCTTATAACTTTTCAAACAAGGAATAAATGAACATAATAAAACAATAATGAATATATTACATGTAGAAATGTTTTCTCATTAATTAATTAATTCGTTTAATGTGATTATCGCGGACATTAAGGTCAATGCAGAACTCATTTATATATAAGGTAATGCTTATCTCAACTCATTTTCATTTTTGTGAGATAGGCCTTACTCACCACTAATTCTTGTGTTAGGTGTATGTATACATCTATTTTATGTATCATAACATTAATATATTTATTTTCACAATATTAAATGTATCATTTGATGATTTTTAATTTTAGGGCATACGATTCGATTGATTACAAAGTGGTTAAGGATTCTACCCAAACACTCATTTTTTCCTTCGGGTTACTATTTATCCATCTTTAGTCAAATGTAATGCTTCTTTAATTTTATATATTTCTTCTAAATTATAGTTATATATTATATATTCATATATCGAGATCATTTCATCCTTATTTTATGGGGATATACATGTTTTAAAATTATTCCCTTCACAATTTATCACGATAGACAAGTAGGAATAAAGGGAACTTCCCAAATTCCTACCTATTTTCAAGTACACTATATAATCTATTTTAACCCAAAATAAGTTTTCTAAAATAAGATATTTTATCATGTAAATATATCTTGGTTCATTTCCTATTTTAAAGAGAAATTCCATTTTTACTTTAAAATCACTTTAATATTTTCCTTAAACCACACTAAAATATTTTATTTCAAATCTTCATAAAAACTATTTTTTACATGATTTCACATCATTGGGACGTCAATTATGTCTCAAAATTAATTTATATTTCCTTAAAATATTGTTTCTAGGATATACATGTTTACAATCTGATTTTATGACAAATAATAATGATTTTCTAAAAGAACTCTTCTTTCAAATGTCGAAAAAAGGATTTTTCACATCTCACTTTAACAATTATGAAATATAATCCTTATTCCCCATTTTTTCTTAACATGTGATGTATGTACTCAAATTTGAAATTTCATATAAAAAATATAATTTTTCTAATTATATTGTAGGTTATTATGATATGAATGTTTCAAGTGGTATGAGACACTCTAGAATGTTTAATGAATATTTCCTTCTAAAATTTTCAGTAGTCACATTTAAAAGTATCATCACCTATGTAAAAATCATTTGTTCAATACTGTACGTCATTGAGTTTTATCTCTTATGATATCATCTACCATATGTTATTGAAGGGTGGATGACCGGCTTGACTGTGGATGCGCTAATTGGATACCATTCATGGGTTATTGTTAATGTATTTACATTTTTATTCTAGTTTTTCAATATAAATGTTTATGTTATCTATGTATATCCATTTTAATATGAGGAATATATTGGACTTAATAAGTGATAGAGGTCCCATAATAGCCCCTCGAGGCATCAGTAGGTCCCATGAGACAAACTAGTTTAGGTTTTTACCCGTTTATGTATGGTCAAGGAATGAGGACTTGAATGTATGTTTATGATGTCTGGAATTACATATCCCATCATTATAAAACTTGATATTGATAGCACATGTGATTAATAGTCTTGAAAAATATCCATGTTTATTTTTTATGGAATTATTTAATTATTTTTAATTACTACCAAATAATTATCAAGTTTATTTTTAAAGGCATGTGTTTTCAGTTATTCAGCGTGACTAATGTTTCTTTCTTTGATTACTTATAGTATATTATTTACCCTTACCAATCCTCTGATCTCACCCTTTTCTTATATTTCCATTACCAATGTTATGAGGAAGAAAAAATTTAATAATCAATCAATGATGTAGTTTATTACATTTTATTATGTATCATGTTTTATTTTCATTTCACAAAGTATTAGGGGTATCATGAATGTAATATGGTCTTCCAATATTGCTAAACTGATCAGTTCTTTGGGATTTGTTTCCTTGTAATAATGATAATGTATTAAAATAATTCACTAAATTTAGTATTCTAGGGTTAGGGTATTTCAATTTACCATCCAATGTTGTTGTGAATGTTATTTTTAGAGATCAAGTGTTTCAATAATGTCTTTCAGGTTTAGGCATCCTGTTTAGTGTATGGGTTAATATCAGGGAATTCGGGTGGGGTTTTTAGTTAAGTGTAAATAAAAATACATAAGAATTATATATTCAAGTGATTCTGTACTATCATTTAATTTCTTATAATTTTGAGGATCTCTTCAGTTTTTACTTTTAGAAAATTATAAAAAACACTTAGATTATAATAAAATATACTATAAGTTGAAAATTATACTCAGTAATCATTTTCCATTAATAACAATTTCATTAAAATAAAACATAATTTTTTTTATAATAAATTGTAGTAATTTTCTTCATGACATCATCTTTGTCCCTACTCTTATTTAAACCAATTGAAAATCATTTTAAAATAGGGTATGAACAGAAAGAGACCATTTAGGGAAATAATGATAATGAAATAAATCCTTTGACAATAAATACTTATAAAAATTTTACTTTTTCATCTAAACACTAGGCTCAAATTAACCATTATAAAACTCAATATATAACATTGTCTAACTGAGGATTCCATAAAAAGAATATATTTAAAAACCATAAAGGCATTATGAAAACTCATAGAGGTTTCAGGGAAACATTCCACAATAATAAAATTCACCCATAAAACATTAGATCTTTAACTTTATAAATGAAATCATTCTTTCACAATAAAATACATAGAAATCATAAATAATAAAATAAAATTTTAGAATCATTTTAATATAAACCTCACAAATACTATAGATCAAATGGCTATATATGGATTAACAATCACATTTTAATTTGGAATAACTATCATAGTATATTAAAATTATCTCTTATAATAAACCATATATGTTAACTCTGTCCCTTTACCTAATGAATTGGAGAGTTTTAATTCACTCAACCACCCTCAATTTATAACCGAAATAAATTATCTTTATAAAATATTCCCATAAACCATAAAATAATCATAACATAGATATATGGAATAAAAAAATTCTTGAGGAATTTTCCCCATTTTTAAATCACTTTTCTTTTATTAAAAAGTTGTGCACTCATTGATGAAGAATTTTATTTAAAAATAAACTTGTTAAATTATAATGTAATATTCATTTAATAGAAGTGTAATGATGGGGGAAACATATTCTAATGGTGTATAGGTAAAGAAATATTCATTTTCCCCTTTTTAAAAAGTTCCAGAATAGTAACTTTAAAATATTATTTTATAAAGAACGCCAACTACTACAAATTAAGCTTATACCAATGGTTTGAAACCATTGGTAAAATCCCCAAAAATGTTGGGAATTTCTTTCCCAATGGTTTACTAAATTGTTGGGTTGTGATACATGGGGATATCAATGTCCCAACAATTCAAGATGAACTGTTGGGATAAGTCGTCTGGATTATCAAAATACCAATGGTTTAGTATTAACCGTTGGTAAATTTCTATCCCAACGGTTAATAACTGTGGGTTTATACAACTACAAAAATATTTTTTACCTATTGGTATACCCCAATTGTAATGGATCAATGTGAACTGTTTCCATAATCCAGGCTATATGGTTTTACCAAAACTGTTGGGATATAGGTATACCGACAGTTTTCAAACCTTTGGTATAGACTACTCAATATGTATACCAATAGTTCTATGAATCGGTGGAATTAAGTCATCCCCACAAAAAACCATGGGAACCTCTTCCTACCATTCCCTCTTCCAGCCAGTCAAAACCAACATACAATGGCCTCCCTTACCATGCAATTCTAGCGGCCTCTCAACTCCAATTCCAACAAGCAAGAGGTAGCAAGCTCCACTCTATAATTACCGTAATAACATGTAGAATAATGATGAATATAAAAAAGTAGTCATACAGACAATATTCAATTATGAATACAACACATGAAAATATTTAATTTCAAATAATACTAATGCAGACAATACAATGTAAAAAATTCAAAAAAAACCCGCACCACCTTGAACACCCCCTTCAACCCCATGCACCCGTGGACAACACCCTTGCACCCCCTGTACCCCCATGCCCCCTTGAAAGCCCCCTTTTACCGCTTGCACCCCCTAAATAGGCCTAGTGATCCCCCTTGAACACACCCCCTACACCCCCATGCCCCATGGACAACCCCCCTTCACCCCCTGGACAGCCCCCTTGTAACCCCACTTGACACTCCCCCCCCCACAAGACTCCCCCATTGGACACTCCATCCCCCCATAGACGCCCCCAAGACACCCCTCATTGACCCCCTGCTCCCCTAAGCCCCTTGGATAGCCCCTTGAACCTCACTTGAACACCCCCACCCCCCGGACAACCCCCTTGCACCCCCCTGGAAAGCCCCCTTGCACCCCCACTAGACACCCCTTCCCTCCTAGACACCCCCCTAAACACCCCTCCAAGATATCCCCCCCAAAACACCCCCCCCCCCCCCCCGATAGACCGTGGACACCCCCACTTAGACACCCCCTGCACTACCCCCTACCCCATAGACAACCCCATACAACCCCTAGACACCCCCCTACACAGCCCCCCTAGACACCCCACCTGCACCCTTCCCCTGCCCTACAGACCACCCCCACCCTCCGGGATAGCCCTTGGACACCCCCTAGGCATCCCATCCTAGACACCCCACTAGAACCCTACCCTACAGATCCCCCCCCCCCATACAGGGCTTGGACTCCACCTAGACTACCCCTACTAGACACCCACTTGCACCCTCCTCCTTTCCATGCAGACCCCCCAACACCCCCCAGACTTCCCTTGGACACCCCACCTGGATAGCCCCTCCTAGACACCCCACTTGCACCATGCCCAGCAAACCCCCTAGAAAACCCTTAGACCCCCTGGATAGCCCCTCCTAGATACCCCATATACACCCTGCCCATTCCCTATAGACCCCCCTCAGACAGCCCTTAGACACCCCTTGGATAGATCCTCTTAAACACTCCCCCCGCACCCTCCCCCATACCCAGCAGACCCCCCTTTACCCCTAGGATTCTAACCACTACACATCAGCCATCTTGTTTTCCCAGTACAGTAAAAATTTCTTTCAAGATAGTAAAGATATTAACCAATATAACAAAAGAAATATGAATCACCTCAATGGATTCAGTATCCAAAATACACTATCTGGTAGTCTAAATTGATTCTTGTAACCCAATATATTCACTTTGTTTAGACTCCATTTGGTAGTATAACAAACAATACCTCTGATGATGCTAAAAACAAAGTTTCCTATATCCCACTTTTTGACACTTATATAAAACCATGCATTTTATCCTAGAAGAAACTGGTGAGAAAAGAAATATATATTTTAAACCATCACTTATATGGTCTGACATAGCACTTCCTTTTTTCCATACTGGAGATTCCTCCACCACAGCCAGAAATAGAAGAAACAGGAACAAAAGAAACATAAAATACCTTTTCTGGAATCTTCAGGAGTCGCAATGAGAGAAACAAGAAGGAAAAGAAAATTCAAAAGGAAAGAAAGCACACAGAAGACACAAATTTGTGTGGTTTAGGAATAATCTCTATGTCCATGGAGAGGTAGAATTATCACTAAAAATTTAGAGAACAAATTATAGAGTTTCTCAGGTTATAATCCTTATCCCGAAAATGGGCTACATTTGGAGAAGATGATCCACTATTACAAACAGGAATTCTTTGTCGCTACAGTGAACAACAACCACCTTTGTCAAAAGTGCTATAGTAGATTCCGACTAGAAGTCAAAAGTACAACAGTATAGTTGACCCGGTAATCTTTCATCAACATTGATATCTTATCAAAAAATAACTTTATAGAAGTTGAGTCCAAAAGAAGAAAAAACTAGTGACAAGTCATCAAATACTTTACTCAAAACCACAAATCCATTAAGGAATCATCCAATTCTAGATTAAGAATGTATGGAACCAACTGGATAAAATGATTTCTATTCTCGAACACTATTTAATCTTCTTAATAGATCCTAGAAACTTTTATAGCCATTGGTACCTTCACTTCATTATGAATGAATGATAAATGAAAAATTCCTTGAAACATTTCTAAGAATATTCTTTGTCTGGGATAGTCTGAATAATAGACTTACACCACTTATAACTTGGCCCCTCTAATAGGATGGTTACAAAAATAACCTTAAGAGACTCATAAATCTAAATCTGGATAAAAATATCCACAAACTTCTTACCAAAAAGAATTCATCCAAAGAATATTATTACCCAAGAATTATTGTGGGGATACAATCTTGATTATGGGGTTCCTAGGTGTGACTTCAAGTTCTATTTATTCATGGATGTTGATTCGGTTATGTGGGACTTATACTGGGATGCTTTGTATATACTTGGCTTTTCGTCTAGGATCTCGTCTTGTGTTAAAAGATTTGTCTCTACCCCAATATTCACGATGAACATTAATGGTAGTTTACATGGCTACTTTTCAGGGAAAATAGGGCTCACGCAAGGGGATCTGCTTTCACCTTTCCTTTTTTGTGATTTTCATGTAGTTTTTATTGTGCATCATGGACTCCATTATTTCATCTTCAAATGATTAAATGTTTCATTAGAGATGTGGTGAAACCCTTATTTATCACCTTTGTTTTGAAGATGACCTTATCTTCTTTTCTTATGGTGATTTGGATTTAGTTTTAGTCTTGAATCATGCTTTGGATCATTTTTATTCCCTATCTGAATTGAATGTTAATATTTCAAAGTCTCTAATGTTTGTAGATGGTATTTCTCTTAATTTTTGTGATTATATTGAGGCCTTTATAGGGGTTAAAAAGGGGTCTCTTATTCTTTTTTATCCGGGAGTTCCCCTCATCAATTCCAAGCTTATTGATTCTTATTGGGTTGTATTGGAAGAGAAAATTGGTCAAAGAGTTAATGTTTGTACTAATAACTCTCTCTTTTATGCTGGGAGGTTACAAGTTATTCAAAAGTTTCTTTTTAGTAAGCATTTTTTATTGGTGTTATCAATTTATTTTACCCAATAGAGTGGTCAAATCCATTGAATCAACCATTAGGAATTTTCTTTGGAAACATCCTTCGCTGGCTTCCTCTGGGGGTGGCATGCTATTTTTTCTGTGCTGGAGGTGTGGTTTGGATGGGTGATAGAGTAATGGATTTTAAAGCTATTTTTTTGGCTGTATGTAGTGGTAGTGGTTTTATGGTTGATGTGGGTGTTGGTTTGTTGTGGAGTTGGGTGAGGGATGGTGGTGTGTAGTGGTTAGGTTTTTTGGCTGTTCTGGTTGGTGTCTATGGTTGGTTTAGGTTGGAGTGGCTGGTGCAGGTTGGAATGCAGGTGGCAGGGGGCTGGGAGGGGGCTGGTGAAGGATGGAATAGGTGGTACGGTGTTGTTTTAAAGGTGACATGGGGTTTGTGTGGTATGGAATACAAGAGGTTGGGGGATGGTACGGTGGCAGGGGCACGTTAGAGTGGCTGGTGCGGGAGGGAAGGCAGGAGGCAGGGGGATAGCAGGGTGCTGGTGCAGGCTGGAATAATTGTTAGGGGGATGGTGTGGGCTGGATTGCAGGTGGTTGGGGGTTGTAGGCATGTGGAAAGGGCTGGTTCTTGCTAGGATGTTCGAGGATGGTGGATGGTGAGAGTTGGAACTAGTGGATGGGGCTGTTCTGCAGGTGTTAGAGGGCTCACATGAGTGTTTTGCAGGAGGATTGGGGTGGGGGCTGGTGTGGTGGCTGGTGTGGGCTGGATTGCAGGTGGTTGGGGTGTGACCGCAGTGTAAATGCGGCGTGACTGGGTCGTGAGTGTGGCATGACCGCGGTGTGTTGGCCCAGTCCATCGATATTCGCGGGGCAGTATCTTCCAGCCAGGAGCGACGGGAGCGGGAGGAGGAGGGGTAACATTCCGGTCGTCACCCCTCTTGTAGAAATTGTGATTAGTCAGTCTAAACATCAGTCACAAGACTATGAAATACTATCACTGAGCTGATCATCCATAAAATTCTCTAATGTTGTTGAAAGCTCCAACTACACTATATGAGGTGTGTGTTGTTTACTGTTATCACTTAGAAAAAAAAGATAATGTAAAAGCATTTTCTCTAAAAGGGACAATACACACACCTGGTCATCAGGATCATAAAAATATCAGACTTTGAAGGAAACATTTCCAATTACAAATATCATTATAAAAGTATTCTCAAGTCTTTTTATTGTCCAACATTTACTATGATGTCCCTTAAGCACTTAGATGGTCATTGTTGAATACAAGTAGCAAGATTCACCCCCATATCCAATGTTGTCTACAGGTGACTAAATATTTTCATGAGAGACACAATCTATAGATTTTCTACCTGAGGGCCTTCCTCTCTATTAACTATGGGTGGTTAATGTATCTAAAACTCAATCTAGGTATTATACATCGTATTCTAACAGGACTGAGAACTACTGTGGGGTGCCATCCTGGAGCATGGCCAAATCACTATGTGACCACAACATGACCCTAGCGTAACGATTGCGTGACCGAGGCATGACCATGGAATGAGCACAGTTTGACAACGGTGTGTTGGACTAGTCTAGGGACATTCACGGTGTAACATCTTCTATACAGGAGTGAAGGGAGTGGGAGGAGGTAGGGCAACATTCTGGCCATCGCCCCACCAACAGTAATTGTGATTAGTCAGTCTCAACATTGATCAAAAGACTCATGGAATACTATCACAATGCTGATCATCCATCATATTCCCCATTGTTGTAGAAATCTCTGACTACACTATATGAGGTTTTTGTTGTTTTCTGTTCTCACATAGAAAAATAAAGATAATTTAGAAGCATTTTCTCAACAAGGGTCAAAACACTCATCAGATCATCCAGATCATAAAAATATAAAAATCTAAAAGATATTTTTCCAAATACAACAATCATTATTAAATTATTCTCAATTATTTTTATTGTACAACATTTATTATGATGTACCAAGATCACTTACATGGTCATTGTAGATTAAAATTAAGAAGCTTCACCCTCATCTCTAATGTTGTCTACATGTGACTAAATATATCATGAGAGAATCAATCCAGAGATTTTCTACCTCAGGGACTCCTTAACCGTTAACAAGGGGTGGGTAATGTATCTAAAACTCTCTCTTGGAATCATACATCAAATTCTGATAGGACTACAATCCACTACAGGGTTTCGTCCTGGAGCAGGGCCAAATCACGAAATTACCACGGCTTGACTATGTCATGACCTTGGCTTGACCGCAACGTGACCCACGCATGACTGCGGCATGACCACTACATGACCACGATGTGATTGCAGCATGACTGCGGTGTGTTGGAATGATCCAAGGACATCTGCAGGGCATCATCTTCTAGTCAGGAGCGAAGGGAGCGAGAGGAGGTGGGGAAACATTCTAGCCATTGCCCCGCCTACAGAAATTGTGATTAGTCAGTCTCAAAATTGATCACAAGACTCATGGAATACTATCACAATGTTGATCATCCATTAGATTCCCCATTGTTTTTGAAATCTCCAACTACACTATATGTGGTGTGTATTGTTAACCATTCTCACACAGAAAAAAGAAAGATAATGTTGAATCATTTTCTCTACAATGGTCAAAACACTCATCAAATCCTTGAGATTATAAAAATATCAAACTATGAAGGACACATTTCCAAATACAAATATCATTATAAAAGTATTCTTAAGACTTCTTATTATCCAACTTTTACTATGATGTCCCCCATTAACATACATGGTCCTTGTGGAATTCAAGTAGCAAGCATCATCCTTATCTCTAATATTGTCTATAGGTGACTAATAATTTTCAGGAGAGACTCAATCCAGAGATTTGTACCTGAGGGCATCCCACCCCATTAACAATGGGTGGGTAATGTATCTAAAACTCTATCTAGGTATCATAAATTGAATTCTGATAGGGCTGCGAACAACCATGGGGTATTGTCCTAGAGCATGGAAAAATCATGGCATTACTAAGGTGTGACTGCCACATGACCACGGCTTGACTGAGGCTTGACCGAAGCTTTATCGCGGCCTGACCACCATGTGATCGCGGCGTGATTGGGGCGTGACCACGACATGACTGAGGTGTGGTGGCCTTGTCCAGCGACATCCGTGGGGAAGTATCTTCTAATCATGTGTGATGGGAGCTGGAGGAGGTGAGGAAACATTCTGGCCATTGCCCCACTGGCAGAAATTGTGATTAGATAGTCTCAACATTGATCACCAGACTCATGTAATACTATCACAGTGTTGATCATCCATCAGATTCCCCATTGTTGTAGAAATACCCAAATACACTATATGTGGTGTGTGTTGTTTACTATTGTCATAAATAAAAAAAGATAATGTAGAATCATTTTCTCTACAAGGTTCAAAACACATATCAAATCATTGGGATCATAAAAATATCAAACCTTGAAGGACAATGACAAGTAAAAAATACAAAACCCTACATAAATAGTTTCATCAACTCTATTGAGAATGTTAATAAATCATATTTTAGTAGAATATCTTTAATTATTATTTTTATCAGTCATGTTATACAATTTCATATGCAATTAATGAATCCCTAGAATGGAAAAATCAGTATAGGACTCCACTCTTACAGAACATGGAACCACGTGGTCATTAAATGAAGTGGGGAGGAATAGCGATCATATTGAGTTTTTATGTTTTATTGAAACTGTATTCTACTTACCAATTTCTATACTAGATATCATGAATTTGATTAATATTTATACTACATTCCAAATAAATACTATGTAGTTGTCCATCACAATATAGAAACTAATTTTATGTTATAAAAAACAGACTCTCGATTCGGGATTGTGGTATGATTATGATATATATTTTATATTCATTGTTTTTAAATGTGGTAATAGGTAGTAGAAACTACTGATTGAGAGTCAAATTATGCAGGTGTATTACTTATCAATGGTATATAAATTTCATGGAACTTTAATAATAAAAAATCAGTCACCTTGAGAAAAATATAATTTGAGTATATTTCAACATTTAAGGATGCAAAAAAATCATATGGGAGAATTCATATATGTAAAAAAATAGATGTGCATAGAGGCCAAGAAAACACCCTAAATGGTGTTAAGATGAAGCTTATGGTGGGGAGCACCATAAGCCTGACAGGTGTAAAACAATGACACTATTAGTGTTTTTAGATATATAGGCTCAGGAAAACACCCAATGGGGTGGCCAAGAGGCTAGGAAAACACCCAAAACAAGTTTCTCCATAAGATAAGGTCACAAAAAACATGATAAAACAAATCAACTATTTAATATGTTATAACAATGGATCATCAGAAAGTTGTAGTTAGTGGTACAATGACGAAACATCTAAATGGAAACGAAACAACAGAAAAGAATCATACACCCTGGACAAACCATTTACATATTCATCCACTTCACCTAAACATGGAAATATCATTTATAATATTGAAATGGTGAAAAGGAAAGATTCATGGTCAATACATTTGCCTTCTTGGGAAATTTCATTTGATCTAAACGAGTATGAAAAGCCAGTTTATATTATTCAAAGAAAACATAAACTAACATGACACAAAACAAACACCAATAAGAATCATATGAAAAAATAAAAACAAAATTTAAACATGATAAAAATAACCATCACTATTCTTGGGTTTAGAAGACAGAACACCTCCATTTTAGGGGTTTTATTATAAAATCATGGCATTTATTTATCACAGAATTCATTTAATTATATCTAAAATTTATTCTAAAACTTATTCAACACAAATCAAATCCAATAAGTTAAGCAACAAGATCAACATAACAATCACTGTGAGTTATCGTTGACAGCGCACCTCTATTGGAGGGGTTTTATTATAAAAACATGACTTTATTTATCAAATGAAACAATTATATTAAAGAAATAATATTCAAGATATTCAATTCAATATAATTAATCAGAAATAAGAAATAACCTAAATTTAATTTAAATCATTCTTGAATTAAAGAGGCTAGGAGTGGGACCCTGCCTCAAGGTGGAACCAAGCCACCCACTTATGCTCTTTGAGATTTCAAACTAAACAATGATCCACCCCCACTAGGTATATGAAACTTCACACACATACAAGGACACCTAGCCCCTATGCACACACACGCATGGCCATGAGCATGTGCAAGGGGATCCTTTCAAATATACTTATATGCATATACTAGTCTCCTCTCACCTGCATATGCACATATATATATATATATATATACATGGGAACACCTAGCCCCATACATGCATAATAACTTCCATGGGTGATTATACATGTAACAGGGGAACCCACATACATATACTTACTTACCTATACACACACAGGTGATTCTACCTTGACATGGAGAATTGAAACCAATGAGCATGGATCAACACACTACACAAAGGATATTAGGAACCTTAAAACACATAAAGGATGCTAAATAACCAGTGAGAAACAAACCAATGACATTAAAGCCTTGCCTTGATTGGGAGTAAAGAACCAAATCCACCCAAACCATCACGAAGAAATACAACGCCCTACAAAAACCATAATAGGGAGTAAAAAACACCGAAATCCTCAAATACATGAGGCGAGAGAGAAGTAGTAACCATAAAATCTTACCTCGGATCAAAGTTGGTAGACTGACTAAATCTAAACCCCTTATGGCCCCTTCGCAGAATATAACTACTATTTGATCATAGAAAGCATTAAAACACCTAAGTGTCCAATGTGATAAAGAAAATTAAAAAAACTAAACTAAAACATACCTGCCTCCTGTTACTATACACTTCACTACCCATCATATAAGAACCACAACACACCATGGGTCAAATATTGTTCCTGAAACAAGGGGGAGACAGATCCATGTTTCAAAATAATAATATCAAATAGTACATTCCAATTAATTAACAATTACTCTTCCTATTAATGGTATATAATCTGTTTGGATAAAGTTTCAATATTGTTTGAATTTTTTCGATACAAGTTTTTTTGGGACATTTCCATTAGATTTAGTTTGTCTTGTTTTTGTTTATATTATATTGGGAAATTTCATTCATTTGGGTTCTAGTAAATCATGAAATTAGTCTTATTCATGCAATTTCTAACTAATATAGATTTTTCATTGGAACATAAATCCCAAAAATCCCCATTTTGAATTGGGTCAACAAAGAGGACATAATAAACTGACCTCAAATCCCCTTGTCACCCCACCCCCACCTCCCTCGACACCCCACCCCCCTGGACAGCCCCCCCCAACCACCAGGATAGCCCCATTACCCCACTGGACACCACCCACAAACTAGGATACCCATCACCCCTAGATACCCCCACCCTCATGGACAGCCCCCACCCACATGGACACCCCAACCCCCTTGGAACCCTAACCCCTAGATCCCCCCCCCCCAAACCCTAAACACCATACCACCCTCTAAACATCCCCCACCCCCTGGACACCCCCACTCCCACAGACAGACCCCACCCCCTGAACACCTCCAACCCCCCTGGACACCCCACCCCCATGGATAGCCCCCACACCCCTAAACAAACCCCCCAACTCCCTTGGACAACCCCCAACCCCCGTGGACAGCTCCCCAACCCCCGTGGACAGCTCCCCATCCCCCTTGACACCCCCACCACACACTTGAACACTCCCACCCACCTAGACTCCCCCACCCACACACACACCTAAACATCCCCAACCCCGTGGACAGCCCTCCCAACCACCTAGACAGCCCCTCGCCCCCACCCTTTGGGCACCACCCCACCCCCACCCACTGGACAACCTCCACCCCCAACCCACTAGACATCCCCCACCCCCTTGGACACCCCAAACCCCTGAACAAACCCCACCCCTGGACACCCCCACCGCCCTGGACTGCCCCCTCCTCACAAAATAAACATGTTTATATTGTGAGAAATAATAAAGGGCAAAAAAATAAAATAGTTCTGAGTTATAAAAAAGTGTTTTAGTAGAGAAAATCCTCAATAAGTGTTAGAACTTAGAAGTTGATAAACCCACCTTATTACAATACTTGTTGATATAAAACAACACTCAAATAGAAATGTCACATAAAACAAACTTCACACACACATATATATTTTCAAGGAAAATAATTTTACAAAATGAATCCTTAATATAGTGTTGTTATTCCATTGAAAAAATAAGCAAGGATATAATATGAAAATACATTCTTGTTAATAACATCTCTAAAAAAGTTTCAACACATTTCCCATGAGTTAATGCCATATTTATAGGGAAAATTACATCTAGATAACATGTTATAATTTAGTAAAATATGGTCACTCATTCAAGTGTATGTGAATCCAAAAAGAAAAAAACATTTATACAAAAACCAATTTCCCTTCACATGCATCATGTACATATTAGAACAGTATTCATTAGATAACATTTTCATTTGAAAATTGTAACACTCCATTCACATGACTATGAAATCCACAAAGTATTACTGGTATGAATTATTCTACACATAAAATATTCTTAACATTTTTAATAGATCCCAATGATTTTATATAGATTATGACGACGGTGGTAGCGGCCGTGCTGGTCCCCACCCCCCCCCCCCCACCCCACTGTGGGGGAGGGATCTTTCCTTCTAAGGACTGAGGTGCACCCTTTTCATCCATTCTCAAATCCCGACCATCTTTGGCCATTCCCAAAAGCTACGTTAGGAATGAAGGTGCTGGAGCTCCTTGATGGATACCCAAATATTCAGATTTCAACCTCGGAGATACTTAAACCTCCACGCTTCTAAAGTTCACTCTGATCACAATGTTCAAGAAACTAAGGCCATTAATCAATTCATTTTATAGATTCGTCTTCGATGCTGGGGATCTCCCGGAGCGGGCAACGGTCGGGTTGCTTGATAATCATCATATTATGATTAGGTTCTCTTCAGAGGAAGACCTCATATGAGCCTGGTTGAAGGAACCTTGACATTACAATGGATGTCATTTTTTCTTTTTCCGGTGGTCGTTCGATATCCACATGAATCGAGACTCACCGATTGAGGTGATTTGGGTTAGTTTTCCCAACCTTCAATTTCTATTTAAAATCCCTCTCTTATCCAAATGCTCGAAAACCTACTCGGTAGGTATCTTTTCTCAGATAGAAGAACCGCTGCTATCTATCATCCAGTTTTCCTGAGGATTTATGTGGAGATGGATGTTTCTAGGGTTCCATTCGATTTCATTTGGGTTACGATTGGAGAAGAACATATAAGCATGAATAGATTTGTCTACGAGAGATGGAAGGTGTTCTGTGTTTCTTGTAAACGGTTTGGGCATACTTCTGAATTCTGCCGATGGAAGCCTTCATTGATGGAAGGAAGGGGCTTTATCCCTCATTTGAGGGAGGATGGTCTTAAGTATGGGCAGGGCATGACTTAGACAACAGACGGGACTGATGACAAGGTTCATCTGGTTTATGAGACAACGAACTCGGGTCTGTATGTAGTGGGGAATAGGCCAGAGATAGGGGGAATTCATTACGTCCAGTTGAAGAGGCGCAGTCATTTGGTGAGGAAGAGGGTAACTTTGCAGCGGGTGTGGAGGCTATTGACACTGGCGTGGTATCTCACCATGTTAATCTGATGGTTGTGGTGTGTTTAGAAGGTTGAAGAGGGATTTGGTGAGTTCCTCCAGCCATGGTGAGAAGGTTGAATGAGAAGAATACCAGCTTGAGGAGAGTCATGCGGAAGTCCAAGGAAAGGGGGATATATCTGTTTCGGACCAGACGGTAGATGAAGGGATGGTTGACCTATCTAGCTTGATGGCTGAGAGGACATGGGTGGGAAAAGTGGATATGAGTAAGGGGGGAAGGGGCCTGATATAGACAAGATAGTTCAAAACAGCGTTGGGAAGGAAGGTGGACTTAGTTCAATTGCTTTGAGAAATAGGTTTTAAGGTCTTTCAGAGGATGCTTTGAGATCTGATTTTGATATTCTAGGTGAGGGGAGTGATGTTGGGGCGACATTTTCCAAAGGGAGTGTGCATGGTCACCCTACTGATGAGGCTCTAAGCCCGAAGAGCACTAGGGGTTCCAGGAGGAGGAAGGGGAGGAAATACTATTCTTCATTACCACCTCATTTGAAAACTTGATCAGTGAAGAAGATGAGTGACAAGAGAATGGATATGGAACCTCATAGACATTAGAGGCCAGGGGAGTAGGACTATCAGTCCTCGGTCCTACTTTTAAGCTCTAAAGAAGAAGTGATTGAACAAGTCTTATTGATCAACGCTACGGAGGAGGATGTGGCTGAATGATGGGTAGCTCTCTAGAGGTTTCCCTTACTGAGGAGAGATATTCACGGATTGAAAAACAAGACTCAATTTTGGTAGGGGGTTTCAATCATGGAAAGATCAGTGTTGAGGAGTACATTAAGTCTTGGGACCAACTAGTGTCTACTTTTCAGAAGTGAATATCAAAAGAAGTAGATTTAATGTTTTCATCCTTAACATGGAATCTTTTTTGGGGGATAGACTTCAAGAATATTAAATTCCTTGTTAGCGATATAACATAAGATGGTAGGCGGGTGAGAGCGAATCTATTGTGTGAGCTGTGGTTTCTCTAAGTCTCCTTTGATTGTCTTTGCAATTTTGTTTTTACTTTTTTTCAGCATGCTTCTTGGACCTTCTCCAAAAGGGGATCATAGAATTAAGTCATCATTGATGCAGGTCTCTTGGAATTTGATGCTTGAGAGGGTATAGATTTTCCATTGGTTCCGTGCCCGTGCTTTTTCATGGGACTACTTTCCGAGGGGTCCTGTGTTGGCGAAGGCTTATTATCGGCTCACTTGATGGGAGGGGGAGGTCCAATTGTATTGTTTGGTTGTACATGGTTTCTCACTTTTACCTTAAAGTGTTTTATAATAAAAAATTATTTTCCAGTCAGCAATGAAACAATTTTCTCATGGAATCATCGATGTGAACATCCAATGATTTATATCTACAAACACTACAGTGATAACTATTTTTATGTTTTGAGAAAACCAAAATCAACCATATATCACAGATGAGTGAAACAATATAGAATGATAAAAATTGAATCAATAATACTCAAACTAAACAATGAATTAATTAATCATACCAAGAGAATATTTGGGACATACTCTCAAAGAATACCAGAAATGTAGAAGGGGATGCTCGACCAGAGGAGATCCTAAATCTAGGAAGGATGTTCGACCACCCAAGGGGATGTTTGACCTTATCGACCTAGGGGGATTTGTGTCGGCTGTGGGAAAGATTGACCTAGGGGGGATTAGCATCTGGTGAGGGAAATATCGACCTAGGGGGGAATGTGTGACCTTGGAGGGGATGCTCAACTAGAGGAGGGCGATGAGGGGATGCATGAGAGATAATGAGTGGTGAGTAGTGAGCGGCGAGCAGCAAGTGGCGAGTGGTGAGGGGGAGGTCAAATGGAAGGAGGGGAGCGCGTGGCGAGCTGCGAGCTATGGCGAGGGGGAGTCAGGATGGGAGCGGCATCAAGGGGGAGTTGGGATGGGAGCAGCGGTGAGGGTGATTTTGGATGGAGAGGATCATTTCACGATTTAGAAGTGGGGTTGTGACCTGAGGGGATGTCAGATGGGAGGAGGGTCGCATTTTAGGTTGGTGTATCCCAACGGTTCATAGAAAATATTTTCTATTAAGCCGGTTCATTCCAATTGTCCACTAAAACCCTTGGTAAAACCAACTTATATTATTGTATACCAATAGTTTCACAGAACCGTTGTTATAGCCTCTTTACTCCAACAGTTTTTTCAAACCTTTGAGAAATAACTGTTGGTGTAGGTGGGATTTCCAACAGTGGTCCCTTATATAAAACCATAAACTATTCCTTTTTGAAAACATTAGAGAGAAACTAAAAAACAAAATTGTCAAAACATTATTTTACTTATTAATAAATTTTAAAAAATAATTTTAAAAACTAGGACATGAAATAGAAATTTATATAAAAAATCATTAAAACACTTTAAATGAGGTTTATTTAGTCAAAGAGTATCTTACCATGATCTTGAATCATCACATTTATTATTTTTCATCCCTGATAATAAAATTAGGTAAATTTATATTTTCATAATAAAATTTTACATGTTTATTATTTGTTTTGTATCACTTATTATTATGTTATATATAATAACTTAATTTTATAATTTGACTTTTGATGTTTTGATGATATTTAGTTCATAAATTTAGAATGAATTCGGTAGGATGACTATTGTCAAAGAGATTATAATTAAATCATATCCAAAATATTATTCATGAAATAATTGTTGCTTTTATACAATAATTATACTTTTAAATCTAAAAATGAAATATATATATATGAAAAATTAACTATGATACAATCATGGAGACGGTAGGTCATATATATCCATGAGTAATGTTTCCCATTTTCAATGATAATTATAAAATGAATGTCTGTATTAATTAATCTATAAAAAATGATAAAAATATCATATATACATATATATATATATATGATATTAATTTTTTCAATATAGTAATATATATCATCCATATGATTTAATGTTAAAAAATGAATCACATCACAATGCAGAGGTGGTAGTCCATATGTACTCACGAACTGCATTATCAATTTTCAGTGCATGGAATGGTAAGAAGTTAGATGACATATAATATTTTAAAAACTAAAAATATTAAATTTATATCCTATTTAAAAATTATGTCAATAATTAAGACAAATATTTATATCCATTTAGGGAAAATGAATTACATTGGTTCACAATGTTGTATTCCACCATACACATGAATAATGAATTCTTTTCGAATTTGACAAAAGTGAAGATTGATATAGGTCATGAAACTAGTCTAATAACACCAACGTATATGGAGGATATTGGATATGTTATTTTATAATTTCATTAATGGTTTTAGGTATGTGGAAGAATAAAAAAAATTGAAACGCTTGATTAAAAATGATTCATCTTCTATAGACAAACTCTTTTTCTTAACACATTAACACCTCTAATATTTTTTCTTTACTGAAAAAAATATCTCTAGAATTAGTGAATATTTTATAAGAATATTTTTGGGTTGGTCTTGACAAAACCAACACTATTTTTAATACTTGAGGGACTCTGAAGAATAAGTTTCCTTTTTATAAGTGAGGGGGGAACTCTTTGAATTTCAAAAAATATTAAAATATAATAAGACTATTCTAGAGCCAAATGATTCCAAATATTATGTAACAACATATAGGATATATTTTTACACTATATATTATACCGCTTGAAATAACTAATTATTATTATGATTTTCGAATAATTTAAAAAATTATTAATTCAATTAAATATCATTATTGTCCATTTTGATACAATTTATTAATTTCAATTTTAAAAACATCATGACAAAATGAAAAATACGGAAAAAATATTTTATTTATAAATATGTCAATTTAAACTATAAAAATCTAGTATCTTTTTAATTATATGAAATTATATTTATGTTTATATATTTATTAGCAATTATTTTATTTTCTAATAATAGAAAAATTACTTCTTCTACATTATGTAATAATTCAAGGTTATTATTTCTTTAATAAAAATTTGGAATATATGACCACGATGAAGATAAAATCTTAATATTACTAAATTCTATTTATAGTCAATGATATCTTCTAGATAATACAATATTAAAAATACTACAATGATAATAAACATTAGTGTGACACATTTGACTTTTCAATAAATATAATATTATAATCTTTATATTAATATTATATTAGAATTAAATAGTCATATAACTAAACCATGAATGGTTATGGATAAATAATACTCATATAATTTTAATGGGTAAAGTGTTATGGTCATTTTCCTGTCTTTATCATTTTATTTTTACCCTAAATTAAACGATTTACCCATTAGTGTGGTAATAAAAATTACTAATGTTTCTAATCATAATATCCAAAAATAAAGGGGAACTATTTAGTAAATTAAAACGCAATGATTAAAAATATGAAATAAATTTATCAAAATTTAAATCACATTAGTTTTCAAATTTAATTTTAAATTCAAGAAGAAAAACACAAAGAAAAAAAAATTTCAAAATAAAATCCTTTAAATATAAAATTTATATACTAAATTCAATTGTAACATCAATTTAAAAATCTGTTATTGTACTAATTTTGATAAAAATTTATTGAATAAAATTTAATTTTAATCAAAAAAAAATTTAACCTATTTAATACTATAAAATAAAATAATGTTTTGAATAAAAATCATAATTTATCAAAATTCCTTTAAAAATATATAATTTCTCAGAATTATAATAAATTATATTACATATAATTTTTACATGACTAACTAAAAAATAAAATTATTATTTTAAATATTTTTTTTATAAATTCACAAAATTATAAATTTCACTGCTAAAATGAAAAGATATATTTTTAAAGAAAATTAATGTTTGAAGAATAAAATGAAAATATTTAAATTTCATTATTATTTTAGAATAAAATAAAAATAAATAAAAAATGAGTCAAGCCATTATATGTATCTCATTAATTAGTTATTTCTATTCATACCTAACAATTTGACAATAAGGTTATAATGGTCTTATTTAAATAATAATATTTAGTCATTCATTTAAGCTCGATGTGGCGTATCATTTACGCTATTAAATAGAATGTTTCCTTTTAAAATATTGGGATGTTGCATTATAAACCATTAATAATTTTGGCCTTTAAATTTGAACTTGATCAGGTTAACTAGGGTTTGAATATTAAAAATACATTTTCTGAATTTCCATATCCTAAAAAAGATTAATATGACATCCACCTGAAAAGAGAGAAATAGTTGTATGATGATCAACTAGAGTAACACATACTAGGATTACATGTATGATGACAGAAGTGGGAATTTAAATCATGGATATGGAAGTGAAAACTAACTAACATATACTACTAGATAGTGAAACCGAACATGTTTTTGATAAAGTTAACTATCACAAAAACCATAAATTTATGGAGGGTAAAAAGGGCGATGATTTCTTAATAAGAAAAAACCCCATTTTTTCAAATTTGTTTTCCAAGACATTAGAAATTAATTTAATTTCTAGGATAAAAATATAAATAAATATACTTAGTTGAAAAGAAAAATTTCATCCTTTAATCATTTCCCACAAAAAACATATCATCTCCCCCAAACAATGAGTATCCATGATGATTTTTTCATCTCTAAAGCATTAAAATCATTTTTATTGATCAAAACATACAAAAAAGAATAAATATATATTTCTATAATATTTATTAATTAATAAAAACTAAAATAGTTAGTATAAGATCAGATAAATATCTAAAACAATCAAATCTTTATATGAAGTAAAAATCATTTAATATCCAGAGTTGAACAACAATACCCATAGTTAAAATTGAGTTATTCAAGAAATAACTATAATTAGAATTTCCTAATTTTTTTTAACTAATAATGAATCCCAAAAATCATAATTTTTTGGTCACATAGTCATCCAAGATTAACATTTACATTTATCTTTAAATAACATTAATCATTATTAATGTCTTATTCCAAAAATGTAGCTTCCCGAATCTAATAATATCCATGAAATGACATTGATTTATATAAATAACAAGAATAACCTTAACTCCAAAATTAAAATCATATATTAATCCTAAATATAATTCATATTTTATTCACTAAACAAAATCCTACAGTATTTAGTTTACCTTAATCATATAGGGTTCACAAAATAGCAAATGTCTTCTGAAATAACATTAATCAATTAATCACCAAATAATTGTCCACTCCCTTGGTTATCTATTTGAAAAAACATATGTTACAAAAATATAAATAACTTTATCAATCATATTGTTTTAATAAAAAATTATTATAAATAATACATATCATATGCCAGTGGTAGGAGATGAACCCATGTCTCCAATTAGTTAAGGGTTCAAACCCCATAACCTTTTCGAACTGTATGAGTTATTTCATGACATGTAGGTTATCATTTTTCTAAATTTTTTATTATAAAAATTATTAAAAATGATATAATCCTTAAAATAACCTTAATATAGTCACCATTAAAGAATTTTTTTTATTCCCAATGGTTTTATCACAACTTTATTTCAAAATCTCAAAATGTAATAACCAATAATTATATTAAAAATAAATGTCTCCAAAATTATAATTTCTTTCCACAAAATTTCGTAAACTGAATCCTAAAAATGGGTTAACTATTAAATTGAACGTATTTTCATACATAAAAATATACACCCATGGTGTTATCCATAAATCTTAAGATAAATTCTCATAAAACAAAATATTATCCAAAATTTTTCTACACCCTCCTCTGAAACCAGTAGTAATTACCCAACCATAAGCATTGTATATTCTAGTGATTTTTATCAAGAATTTGATTTATTAAAATACCAAGTATATTTTGGGATTATAATTTTAGTTAATTAGGATATACTCAATAATTTTAAACTCAAACATTATAGGTGGATATTTATACTCAGTATCCACTTTTCCCATTAAACAAATTTCATTATAATAAAACATGATTTCTTTTCGTGATAAATATACATAAATTTTTTCATAACCTCATCATTTTACCTACTATTCCTTAATCTTTGTAAAAAAATTCAAACTTGGGATGAGAACAAGGATCTTAGTAAGGGATATAAAGATAATTAAAGAAATCATTAGTCCATAAATACTTATAAAAATTTTCAATCTCAAAATTAATATAGGGAATAAAATAAAAAATTTATTACAAATTTTTAACCTTGTATTCCCAATGAACTCATAAAATCATTTTTGAGGAGGATATACATGCAATATAAAAACTCATAAACATTTTATGAAAACATTTCACAAGTTTTAACTTCCTCCCATAAAACATAAGATCTTTTTATTACTTTTTAAAATCATAAGTTTACTATACAATTCATAGAAATAATAAATCATAATGGTAACTTATTAAATCATTATCATTTCACTATTTCAAATACTATATCTCTCATGGATGTATTGGGAGTAACCATCACAATTACTCTTGTAATAACCATTAGATTTTATTCCCATAATCTATTAAGACAAACATAATCAGTTAACTCTATCCCATTACCCAATGAATTATAAATCTAATACGGGCTCACCAGCCATCAATTTATAATGGCACCTACCATCTAAATAAATAAATTCCCAAAAACCATAACAAAATAATAACCTATAAATCATTCATAAAAACGATTTGTGAGGGAAACATATTTTCCATTTTAAAATCACATTTCTTTTAGAAAATGAAAAATACTCAAAAATAAAAAAAAATTATATTAAAATGAACCTGTAAATATTTCAAGAAAGCTTCAAATAATTTAAGGTTAAGGATGATCTAGAAAATAATTTCATTTCTTTTATGTAGATAATCATTCATTTTTATTTTTCTGAATATTATTTAAACTATATGTTTAAAAGAGGATATTAATAGAATGTTGATCAAATAAAACAGTAAAATATTTTATTTTGAAAAAATTTGAGAGAAAATAGAAAAAAATGTTTTATTAAAAATCATATGCATATGAACAAATTCATAAAAATTATTTTAATAATGTGTACATAAAAGATAAATATTTAAGAAATAAATCCTTAAAACATTTAAAATGAGTTTTTTAGTTAAAGATTTTCTCACCTAGAGTTTGACTCATAACATATGATCCTTGTTTTCATGAATAATAATCATTGGAAATTTCATACTAGATAAATAAAATTTTCTTTTATTACTCCTTTTATATCTCTAGTTATCATGTTATATACAATTATCAAATAATTTAATTTCACATCAGATGTTTCGATGATATTTGGTTCATAAGTACAGAATGACATTAGTAGGTTGACTGTGGTCAAATAGACCATAATTACCTAATCTCTATAATAATATTAATGATATAATTATATATTTTACACATTAATTTTATTTTTGAATCATACCATGAAATATGGTTATTAAAAATGAACCGTGTCGCAATCATGGAGGCAATGTACCATACAACACATGAGTAAAAGTCCAATTTTTTCAGCGATCAATACATATAGAATTTATTTCTTATTTTAAATTTATATAATGATCATAATATCATATATATCATATAAAGTATATAAATATAATAATATATATCATCCATGTGATGTTGGGTTGAAAAAAGAATTGCATTACATCATCAAGGTTGTAGTCTACATGTCCGCCCAAATGACGTTATCATTTTCTAGTTTATGGAATGGTAAAATGGTAAATATAATATTATATTTTTAGAATGATAAATATGTCATAAATATCATATATAAACATTAATTCTACCATTATTACCAGTATTTAGATATGTTGAGGTAAAATTAATTACATTTTTTCGTGAGGTGGTGTCTGCTGTTCACACAAATATTGAATTATTTTCATATTTAATATAAGTAGAGAGAGATATAGTTTTGGAATATTGGTGTTAAGTAGAGAAGAATAACATTGTTTTTGCAGTTATATTAAAATTTATTTTGATAATAGTATCCCAAAATAAAGGGAGAGTGTCTTACCTATCAAATTTTTAATTAGTTTCTTTAACATTTGAAGAAATAATTACCTGGGATTATAAAATTTCATCAATGGTGATTGTTGATCATTTGAAAATACCATTTTGGATTAACATAATTTCACTATGAGGATCCATGAATAAATTCCATCTAGTATTGATCCACACATGCTCATATTATCTCTCAGCAACACCACTCAATCTCTGGGTGGCAACACAGTGAGTCAAGTGTCTTGCATTGTTCATTCTCGATCGCTCTCTCTTTATTCTAGAATAGATCTATCTTGTCCTTATCATTATTTATAGGGAGATAGATATTGGTGAATGAGTCAATATAGAATCTATTATGCACAACAATCCTTTTTTCTCATTTTTGGGATTCACTACACAATACACATAATCTTTGATTTATAGAGTTAGGATTTAGGTTAAATTACTATTTAATATCATAATGGGCACTAAATAACATTTATTCCCACTGATAAAGTCTATTCAACGTAATAATAATAATATTTTTATTATTTGGGGCATTACAACTTGGGAAAAACAATCATTATATCTTTTTAATTCATATTTATCAACAAACACTATCTTGGTCCATTAAAATGCCTCATTCTTTTATTAAACACCCAAATAAAAATTTTATTCATAAAAAAATATTTCATTCATATACCATTGAATAAATATTTAATAAATATTTAACAATATAAATTAATTTATTTTTATTCCTATAACCGAAAATAAATATTTACCTAAAATTTGTGATCAATATAACCTGAATAAAATTATTCTTCATACATTAGAATAGTATTTATTCCATTAATTAATCTCAAATATAATTTTACCAAGATCTTTTGAAATTCTTACTGTGTGACCCTCTAGGACTATTTCTCATTGTAATTAGGAGGGAATGCCTAATGTCCAAGATTATTGTCTAGATAAGGTTCAAGGAACCTAAGAGAAAGAACATAATGTTGCAACATTGATAACCATATAAAAACACTCATTGTATAATATAATAATTTTTTACAACACCTTATCAAGAAGGTTTCCCAAAGGCGCCATCGACCTATTTAATCGACATTTCTTTCTTTGAATATCTAAAATAAACACTTACTTAAACCATGTATTGTGAATTTGGTATGATTGTTTTATCCCAATAAATGGGATGAGATATCAATTTCCATAAAGATGAATGGGAAAAATCCTTCCATGATATATCCATTAATGACTGTCAATAGTGATGCACCCACCGTACCATACATCCCGCAAACATATGATGTGATGGTTTTGGTTAGTAAATATAATTTTGTGAGTGATGAAATACAGTAATTATAATCTTAAAGTCTAAATACCATTAATCATTCTCACAGATAGGAATATTTGATGAACGCAAATCATGTGGAATTCATTATGGGGGGTCTGTTCCCATAATATCCCTTCTTGGTAGTTATCAAGTGTGACCTTCATGAGAAGATGTCTCATATTCTTAGAATCACTTGAACATGATGGAATAAATACTATTTTTCTCATCATATCACAAAATCTAACATCTTAACTATATTAAAAATATTTTTATGACCCTTTATGTTATCATCATAGAGGGGGATTGATATGACGTTATCGATGTGATAAATACTTGAGAACATTATTACATTAAATCTATGAAGAAACAATGAAAAGTATATAACAAGAAATTAAATTATTATTCAATACATCAAATATATATGTAATCAAATTTCAATTAGTTGGGCTTAAGAAACCAACTCTAACTACCTCCCACTTGGAAAAGATCCAACATCCTACAAAATTTAGACCAATATAAATCAAATTATAATAAACTTTAGGATTATTTATTTCACTTTTCAACATTTCCACCATATTATGTTATGTGAAAATACTACTCACTGCAACCTCACATCTATGAGAAAAATATCTCATGAGATGGTACTTTGGTGTATGTTATTTGTTTTTTGATGTGAGACTGGATCCTTTGCGAGTTCCACTACAATAGTATTATCAGAATAGAGTGTCATAAGATATTAAATTCTTAGTACCACAACATGATATTGAATGAATTTGGGAATCCATACTACTTCCTAAGATTCTTCATATGCATAAGTATACTCAAACTCTGATCTAGATTCTTTGACCTTAACCTTTTTAAGATATTCTAGCACATAGAACCTCTATTAAAATTGATTATTTATCAGATTTGTGACAAAATTTCATCTTGAACTATTTAAAAACCTGAATTTTCATATCCTTTGATGACTAGTTCCTCATATTCTCTATATACAAAGAACATATACTCAGTATTCCTTACAAACATATCAATAGTCTTGAGTACCATACAATAGTACCCACCTAGAGCTACTTGATATCAAATTACCATACTAAATAAATAGAAAATATATATACTAGTACATAGTAAACTGTACATGACTGAACCATTTATTAATAAATATAGAATCTATGCTATACTATATTTTTCATGTGTCTGAGTAAATATTTTCCTAGAAATATGAATTTCCTTTGATGTTGGCAATAATCCCCTATTAGATTTTTTCCATAAAGAATCTGTTTAGAATGTTGTCAATATTTGTACTTTTAATTAGGATAATAATTCTCTATGATCTATCACAAATGATCTTTATCTGAAGAACATATACTAATTCAACCAAGACCTTTATAGAGAAGCATTTATTCGGACACATATTGACATATTGTAAAACATGTATTCCGTTTCTTACGAGTAATATGTCATCAACATATACTATTTGGTAAACAACTACACACCCAATAAATAGTTTGTAGGCACATGGGTCACACCTATTCTTTATGAAACCAAATTCTATTATCGATTCTTGAAAACAACTTTTCCTTAACCAAGATTCTAGTATTTATCCATACATGGATTTTTAAAATTGAAATATCTTATTAAAAGCCATTGAAATCACAAACACTCGGGGTTTTGTCATATACAAATCTTCTTAAAGGTTCCTGTTAAAGATTAATGTTTTGAAATCTATTTTCCAAATATCACATTCATGGTATGCCTCAATAGAATTTAAATTTTTGATATATTTCATCATTAGAGTTAGTGAAAAGGTTTTTCATCATCAATGCTATAATGTTGTTTCAACCCTTTTACAACTACTCAAAAATTATATGTATTTACTTTTCTATGCATGTCCAATTTATTCTTGAATACCCATTTTTAAATAATTGTCTTTAAATTTACTAGAGGATTTACCAAAATACATACTTGGTTTTGGTACATGGAATCCACTACTTAATTTATGGCTTCGTGCCACATAGAAACATCTATGAAAATTACAGATTATTTATAGGTTAAAGGATTACTATTTTCCACTAATTAAGATTCACCATCCTCAGTGACTAGAAAAATATAATTTATTATCTCTTTAACCTCTCTTTTAATCTTATACAGTACATGTGTCTCTGAAATAGTTTCATCTTCCATGAAGTATTGTGGAATTAACTCATATACCAAATCTTCTGTACCTTGATCCTCAACTTCATCGAAGTCTGTCTCACTCTGGCTATCTATATTAGAGATGTGCTCCATATCAAGGAATATGGTGTGTATTTATACTATAACCTTTTTTAGGTTTCATATACGTAATAACCTTTTTTTCAAGGGATGTCCTATAAAGGTGCACTTTTTACCTTGGGGTGAGACTTTGTTACCTAAATGGGCCTTATAAAACACTTCACTTCCCCACAAATGTAAATTTGATAACATGAGTTTTATTATATGTCCAAATTTATATAAAATACAAATTATCTATTTAATTGGTACTTGGTTTTGTATATGTACATATGTTTGTAACACATATCCCCAAATAGATATTGGAAGACTCACATGACTTATCATTGATCTGACTATGTCAAACTAGGTGTGTTTCCTCCTTTCAGTTCTATCATTCTACTGAGGTGTATAAGGGGGTGAGTTGGTATAAGATCTCAAACTCCCATAATTAATCAATTAAGTCTTGATTAAAATATTTTACACCTTGTTTTGAGATGAGTTATTAACCTTATTACCATGATAGTTCTCAACTTCAATATTTTATTCCTTAAATTAATCAAAATATTATAACATTTATCTTATTAAGTGGACATTTCTTTATCTACTAAAATCATTAGTAAAAGTTGTGGAGTTTGTGTACCCACCCCTTGCTTCATTAGGAAGTGGTATACACAAATTGGTAAGAACTAATTATAAACTATTTTTATCCTTTTCAGCTTTCCCAATATATTTGGCATTGTTTATTTTTCCTTATAGACATTAATTACATACACCATGTGGTTCTAGTTAAAAATAATCTAAAAATACATCTTGATGTGGTTTCATCATAATATTTTTTACATGACCTTGTCATTGGTTCTAGAGTTGTGTGTGGTATGAGTAATGTTATATTACTTCATTATTGATTACAATTTCATGGTAGTGTAACCCAATGCATAAATAATGTTATTTAAATTTGACTTAGAAAAAAAATTAAAATTTATAAAATAAGAAGAATTTATTTAACTGTTTTTAAAAAAATTTATTTGTGTCAAGATTGGATACAAGTATAATGTTTTTTAAAACAGATGGAACATAATAAAAAAATAAAAACCATAATCATTCTAGTCAGAAATGTGAGGTGGTTTTCCCTGATATATATAAAAAAAGTTTATCTATGATGGATACATGTAGATCTACATCCCCATTGAAATATTTTTCATTTCTACTTGGTTTCAATATTTTAATAAATATGCGAGCACCACAAGTTGTATCTAATAGATAATTATTAAACACATAAAAATTGTACTCAATAGAGAATAAACCCAAAGCTTTCCATTTATTCTTTTGATGGGTGATGTTTTTCTTCAAGTGGAACTAATTTCCACATTTCAAATAGACAATATCAAATTTAATTTCATTCCCTTTGATCTTCCTCTTCTTGGAAGAAAATTATGATTATTCGAGATTAATTTTATTTTCCTTCCAATAATATTTTCTCACCATAAGAACCGAAGTATTTAAACAATTCGTATCCTTATATACTAGGAATAGAAGAGTGAGAAGTTATGGCAGAAAATTCTCATTGATTTTCATATTAATATTATTTCATTGATAGAGAAACACTATGGGAGTGAAGAATAAATGAGTTTGGTTCCCTTTCCATCATTGATTTTAAATACAATAACATCTAGGAACTCAATGTAGTCAATGAGATTTGGATATATGAGGTCCATCTAGAGAAACCACCATAATCATACTATGAAAGAGTGAAATGGAAATCTTAAACTACTCCTATCAATCTCTGTCCTAGTAAATACCATTGAGGTGCCCAAACATCCGATATGCATCCATATTTTCATGAGATATTATCAGTTCACTAAACAGAAATGAATGAAAAAAAAATTATTGTTGTTTATAACAATCATATGTTTCTCGTAGAATAGTAACACTTTATCACTTTCCACTTTATTAGTTTGATCAGTAAATGAGGATTCTAGCATGTAAGATTTATATTCATGGTGCCGAATAACCGAAATTCAGTTGTACCATTCATGGAAGCCACTTTTAGTAAAGAGGTTTTTTTTTATCTTAAGATGATTATAAAGAAAACATAAATGACTATTTATCAATTTTATTTTAAAATTAAAATAGAATATTATTTTTTTTCATGATTACCAATTGGATGATATATATATAAATTTATTTTTTTATAAAATATCCTCCTATTTTATCAAGTCCCAATTGCCCTTGCTATTGAACATGGAATGTTTAGCTGCATTAAAATTCTATTATAAAGGATATATATCACACTTTGTATAATCCCAAAAAGTGTCCGTCAAGATACTTGAGGGAATTTATTTAGGAAATTTTTTCCAACCGTGGGCTTGAAGATCCTTGATCCATTGAGGGGAATCAACAATCATAAAATCCTTACTCGGACTTCCTTAACATATTACTTAAAATTACACCATGTTAATCAAGGTATGTTCCTCTTGATGTAAAATTGTTATTCCAACCCCATAACTCCATAATAAATCCCTTTATAAAATTATGTTCCCCAAAAAGGGTTGGTCAAACACTTAGTTCTTTTGAGTTTTTCTCTTAATAAGGTAACAGAAGGATTAGTCTGACTTAATATTAGTTTGAGTGAATTTAATTAATTATGAATAAATTTAATAATGTTTTATAATTTAAATATATTGTTAAAATTTAGTGTATTTTACTGAATTAATTAACCATTTTGTATAAATCATATTTTCATAATTCATTTATTTAATTTATTATGCATAATTTTCATTCTTGTTTTATTTTTTAGATTTCTTGTTAATGATAAATTAATGTTACTTAATTAATTAAAAATATTCAATAAAAAAATATATTATAATATATTTATTTAAATTTCTTATTTTCAAATTAATTCATTTATTTATGTGATTGTGACCTTGAATCTATAAAAAAATAATTGCATAGACCAAAATAAATTAATAAATAAACGATCCATTCAAATTTATTATCTAATAGTTGATCTAATTAGTAAAAAAGAAATAGTTTGTTGACCAAGGGGAAATAAGTCATATTGATGTTACTGAAAGGAGTTTCAGCATTCCACCTATCCAGATATGTATTACCGGAGTTGGTATCATATTGTTTCTTTCATGATATGAATCCATGCTCTATGTGATAATCCATTAATTACATGTATTTTTTACCCAAACGAATGTGAGGGGAACCAAATAATTGGTAAAAGGGGGATTACAAGAATATCCATGGGCACAAAGTTCATATATAATAATGGAAGGAGGTATGAAATGTTGGACATCATATAAAATTTAATGATTAATATATGAAAATTCATGTAACAAATTAAATTAATGCAACCAACGCAAGACGCCAGTCTTGGTCAAGTTGTCGAGCGGTCAAACATAAAACAAAAACACAAAAATTAAATGGATATAATTTATTTTCTCTATTTATTTTTTATTATTTAAGATGAATATGCATGAATTAATTAATTAATTAATTACATGTCATCTTACTGATAATCTATACTTAATTGGAGATACCCATCATTTATGATATTCACTGAAAATAAATAATAGAACCAATAATGAAATATTAGTTACAATAAATTAATAAACAATTTAATTTTCTTCAAAAATAAATATTAAATTTTCAAACATAAATCAGTGTTTAAATCAATAAAATATTACTTTATTTATTCAATTTTCAATTCAATTTAACTTTTAATTGAGCAATTTAATGGGAGAATATATGGTGTGGACTATCCAGCTAGGCACTGTATACCTCAGGTTTTATATATTCTTGTCTCAAGCTTGGGGTATTAGTAGGTTAACTTTTTCGGACTACACAACATGTATAGGCTAGATACAAAGCCTGTAATTTCATTCTGGATGCCTGGTTGCTCTGGACAACATGTGGAGTGCAATAAATGCAACATGTCTAATTTTCTATTTGAAATATCTTTTTATAATGTTCAAGGGTATACAATATCTTCTACAACTTCATGAACTGTAAATAAATTTTATTGGAAAAATAATTGGAACTTCTTGATAGAATCTTTTGTTATTTTAAAATTTCTCTTAAACCGCTATGAAAATTAAAAACCGAATGAATAGTATTAATATGTCTATAACATGTTAATTCAAATCATATTAAATAAATAATCACATGAAATGAAAATATAACCACAATTTCTTATATTTCAAAAATAAAATAAAAAAATATAAATTTAAGCTTGTTCACTCATATACCAATTGTTGTTGCTGGAAACAATCAAATTATGTGGGTGGAAGGTGATATATTAAAATTTATTTTAATAATCATTGCTCAAAACCAATATTGAGGATCTTGCGCACCAAATTTTTAAATAATTTATTTAATATTTGAAAAATTAAATACCTAGGCTTAGTATAATGATGTAGAATTAACATTTGTGTAAATTAAATATTTTTAGATGAGTATTCATTAAATTTCAAAAACACATTCTTGTGGACTAGTTTAGTTCATTTGGAAACTTGGAACAAATTCTTCTAATTTGGTGAAATATATTCAATATCCATAAAAAATTTCATCCCTTTTAGTAGTCATAATTAATACATTTCATTATAACATGGGGAATGGAAACATAAGAAAATGTTGAGATCAAATTTATAGTAATGGTAAATTAAGGGAGATAACATAAGCATAGGGGTATAATGAAACAAAAATAACTTTTGAAAATTATATCCTACCTAACAAAGATAATGACATCTTTCCATGGAATAAATAATATAAAAAAATAAATAATTAAATAACATATTCCATGAGATCATTAATAATATATGAAATTGGGGCATAAACATAATCATTGAAAATCATATCCATATTAGTTTAGGCTCATTTCAAAAGACCATCATTTTTGAAAAAGTTCCTTACTGAAATTGGTTCACTCCCCATTACCACCATGAATTACTGAACTAAGAATACTCACATTAAAATCATTTATTGTAGAACTGATTTCACTTCCCAAAGAAGTCATGTATTACTAAACCAAGTTCACTTCTCATTCCAGTCATGTATTAGTGAATTTTGTTACCTTCCCATTCCAGTCCTATCTATCTCATGAGATATTTATTTTTACCAAATACATTAGAAAGATATATAGATCCCACCAATCATATAATGAAAACAACACATATGTGTTTTATAATAAGATAAATCATTTATAATATCACAAAATTTAAAAATAAATGTGTTTCGTACATATAATTAAATCATAACACAACCCATGGAAGGAAATGGGTTTCATAAATATCATTCCATAAAAAAAACAGAAACTAACCATCGGAATATTAGGTATATTATACTTGAAAAATATTCTCACTAAAATATATTTAACCAATGATAATGTTAACTTAAATGGAAAATTATCTTGACATAACACTTGAAAAGAATTTCGTAAGAAAATATACTTTCTGTTTTGAAAACATTTTCTTTTCTTAAAATGTATTGTAATTTTAAAAGAATGAATTTTATTTGAAAATAAAATTGTATAATTGTAATGGAATCATCAAGGAATTAAATATTCATGAATTTGAAAAAAATATGATCATTACATTTATGTTAAAATATATTCTCCTAATACCTTTTTCTAAAAATGTGGAAAAGTACCCAGTTAGGAAAATGAAAAAAAAAGATTACTTTCAATCTATTTATTAAAAATGAACACCTTGGTAAAAATGAAATTTTCTAAGAATTGTAAAAATATTTTTGGAATATATTTTTATGAAACCAGTACATGGATGAAAAATATTCCCTTATAAATACTTACTTATAAACAATGTTGGATTACAATGAGATTGTAAAATTGATTTTCACCACTTTATAATCAGTTGAATCATTTTTTCTATGAAATTAAAAATTTTATATTGACATAAAAATATCATAATATTAAAAATAATACAAATAAAATACATTCATGGGTGTTGTATACATTAAAAAGTATAAAAAAGAATTGTATAAGTCACGTGTCTCACAAAAATAAAAGTGAGACCAAAATACATTACATTAAGTCTTGACTTCCTCCATAAACACTAAAAAATTCTACATAAAAATAAAAGTTTATAATACCTCTAAAATAGAACCATAATCATGTTTATAACACCATATATGGTTTAGTTTTGACTTTATATTACTCTCTGGTAAACAATTTTAAGTTTATGTTATGTTTCAGGAAATAACTACTTTGATTTTCAAATGAGTTTTTTTATCATTGGTCCCCTTTTTAGGACCATGTGAATGAGGAATGTGTTATTTTAAATTATTTTATTTTGTTTTAAATAAAGTTTATGATTAAAATAAGAAATGAAAATCATCTAAATTTTTATTTTGTGAAATTCATATTGACCATTGATTTCAAAAAAATTGGACTCACGCTTTCAAGAGAATCCCGTTCACATTGTCCATTGTAACGAGAAGAATATGTTTGAAAAAAAATGTTTTAATTGGGCTTATCTTGGGTCTAGAATTGAATAAGATCATAATGAGGAACTTATCATTGTCTATAATGATATAATTAGTCACATGGAGAATATATCATGCTAGTAGTAAATGTTCATCATAGTCAGTCATAATTCGATATGAAATAAGTGATTATTTTGAAGAAGTATTGAAGTCTTCGTGACTATAATAAAATTAAATTTGATGATTATTTTATGATTTTTATTTCAAATAAATCATTTTTTGATTGTATAACATATAATTAAGATTTATGGAAGAAAAGTGAAATGAGGTATTCCAAATCATACCTAGATTTATTATATCTCTCTGGAAGAGAAGGAAGAGATGCTACTGATTGAAAATGAATCATCCATAGTATAATCATGTCAGAGTAGAGTATAAGAAAAATGGATCTAAGGACTGTATCTAGATAAATCCTACTTAGATAGATCATATTTATGGAAATAATACCTAGAATATTTGTACCTAGAATGATCATACACAGAATGATCATAACCAAAAAATATTACTCATGAAGTGAAGGAATGAAAGAAGGTAGAATAAATAGACGGTTATGATACTTTCCAATTGAAGTCTTCCGATAGAGAAGTTGTTCTCAAGTGAATTTAAATTCATGAAGGATATAATAATGTAAGAGAAGGTTTTTAAATGATGTAAATATTTCAAATGGGTCAAGATAATAGGAGAAGAAGATGTTTTGTATCTAAATAAGGTCTAGAAAATAAGTGAAGAAATGAAATAGATGGTGTGTATTTCAATTTGGTCAGAAGCCATTGGATGAGAATTAAATTGTTTTATATTTTCACCTAGGTCAATAAAATAAGTGAAGTCGTAAAAGTAGTTTGTAAGAATAGATTTATTAATGAATTATCTAGGAGGTGGTTGGAATTCAATTGAGAGATTGTATTCAGCTATTATATTGATATCAATTTCATCATACTTTTATATTCAATTGATACAGGCATTATATTGAAGAAATCAAATTCTGAAAATAAGACACAGGAATTTAAATCAAACTAGGAATTAAAATTAAAGTATAAATAACAAGTGAATATTAAATAATAATCAATAATAGTTGAGAAGAGTTGAAAAATTTAAAATACTCCTGAAATTTTAGGGGAAATTACGATTTGGGTGAATCTGATTAGAAATGAATGATTGTTCAGATTCTATCCAATGACACTATAGGGTCAACTATAAAAGTGGAAAAATAGATTGTACTTTTCTAATAACTGATGTGTTGTTCACTTCATAATAGAGAGAAGCTATGATTTTTAGAGGGAATAAGATTATTTATGAATTGACCCTTTTGTTGAAGATGTTTCAACAGGAGAAGTGAAAGAGAGAAGAGACAAGATTAAAAAAATTTATTTTTCTAGTCACTATACTCAATGTTAATATTAATTTTCTAGTTATTATATTTGAATTGTCAATCATATTTGGTTGATAATTGTATCAAGATGGATAATCAGATTCGGGTTTTTGGTATTGATTTTTCTGTACTCAAAATTGATGTTGTGCTAATTCATCTCTATTGTATTCTATAAAACTCGTATTTTTTTTACTGGGAAGAATCATACCTTAGAGAATCATACAAGGGATAATCATATTGGGAAGAATAATATCACGGAGAATCGTACTCGGAGGAATCAGACTTTAAAAATTAGAATTGGTATCTCCTTATCAATGTCCAAGATGTTATTACCTTCTTCTCGGTAAGAAATTATAGAAGTGTTTTTCTATTGAATAAATTTTTAGAATGGAAATTAAGTATAGGTTACATGAGTTATTACAAAAACAATGTATTACTCTATTTTTTCTATGAAGGTGCACACACACTATTGGATTATTTGAATTTTTCTATATCAATGTAAGGGTATATCATACTCATTGAAATCCAAGGATTGTTTTTAGTGGATTTTGTGGTATTCAATCCATTCTATAACATACCACGGATGTAGCTATTCTTACTAAATCATGAACCTTGAAAATACATGAATTCTGGAGGATGTGAGTTTAAATTGTTTTCAATAAATAATAGAATCTTTAACGTGAGGAAAAGATTATTTCAATTGAAAAAAATATAAAATAGAAATTATCATGGATTCACCATGCCCCTCTCAATGATAAAATTACACTGATTGGGCACCTTCAACTAGTATTAGAGGCATGTAGGCCCCCTTCACTAATTATTTGTAGATATAGAATTTTAATTATGTGAATAGTAAATGTATTCCATTTTTTGATGGAAATAATTGTTATATCTCACAAGTTAGAATAGTGTCTTATCTTATGTCTATTGGATATGATGTTCATGAAGGTACAATTTTTGGGTTTCCTCCTATTGATTATAAAAATTCTCTTACATTAGTTGACAAGAAGAATCTAAAGAATAATGGAAGGGCCTAAAATTATATATTGTCATCACCATTTTAAATTGAATTCCAATGAGTGAAAGGAGTATTCGTAGACAATTTTATATAGGATAAATTGAAAAACATATACAATTGAAATTTTAAAATTCAATAAGGAAAGACCTAAAATATTGAGATTGATGTATGAAGACTTGAATATGGGTGAGTAAAAATATATTGGGTACTTCTTTACCAAGGTAAATTACATTTTGAATACTATCTGATGCCTTAGTGAAAATTTAAATTATTCTACAATTGTTTAAAATATTTTTAGAATCCTTCCTAATAATTTTAATGAAAAGGATTATTCTTTTAAAGATAGAGATCCTGAAACATTTTCACTTGATGATTTTCCTAACATGTTATTAATTATGAAATAAGAAGGGAGAAAGCGATGAAAAATGAAAGGTTGATAGATAAATGAATTTCAAGGCTATAAAAAATGAAATGTCCAAGAAGATTCATATTGAATATAAAGTTGGTGAATCTGATTTAGAAGATGTGATATGTAATATTTTTTATTATATTTTATCCTTTTTTCTAAAAATGTGTAAAGATGAAAAGGAAAATATAAAGGGGAAAATACCTTTAAATGGTTGGAATGTAGATTCATTGGTAACTTTTTTTCCAATTTTCATTGAATAAATAATAATAATATAGTGATAAAGAAGAAAGAAATCCAAGAAGATCATATAATAACTAGAGAGACAAAAAAATAAAAATCCATAGGGAATGAACTTAAGTTATTCAAATACAAAATAAGAAGTTTTTTTTCTAAATATGAATAAAAAGAAGGAAGATATGTTGATCTGGAAAAATTAGTTGAGTATGGTTTGGGAAATAATTTTATTTAAAAAATAAATGATGAAGAATTCGAAATCAGTAGTTTTAAAGAAGAAGATGCTAAATTTGATCATTATTTGAATGAAGAGTTTAAATAATTTCTAACAAAGATCAAAACGATTGAAAACAAAAACAAAAATTTGGAAGATGAATTTTCCTTAATAAAAAATAAAGAATATTTTGTTGGTGATAAAAAGAATTAGTAAAAGATATTGATGATTTGAAGAAATATCTTGAAGAAAAAAAGTATCATAACAAGCATATCGTGTTGAAGTTGAAAGAAAAGGAAGAAGAGTTGGAACTTGTCTAATACAAAAAATTCTAAATATGAAAAGCAAAGTACACATTTAAAAACCCTTTTTACTATTTTTGAGGAACATTCTCTTGAGGATAAACTAGAAAAGAACCAAAAAAATATACCTTCAATGGTTGAGAATAAAGATGAATTTGTTTTTGAAAAGGAGAATGATGGGAAAGTCATCAATGTGGATAAAACCAACAAAGTGATGAATTAAAAATTCTGGAATAACCCTGAGTCTAAAAATGTTTTTAAACAATATGAGTCCAGAAATGTTTTAAGAATATACAATTCCGATAAAGTAGAGAATAGAGGGATGAATTCTATTGATAATAAAATATTTGTTGGCTCAGAAAAAATAGATGAATGTTGTTGAGAAACGTATTTACAGTTCCAACCAATATAGATATTTCAGAGGAAAATACTCATTATATGGATGTTTTTGGTATTGTGGTGGATTTTTACAAAACAAATATGTGTATGGTTAATCAAAAAACATTATTTTTGTTCCATAGGTTATGAAAGGTAGGGGTTGAGAGAGAATAAATTCCCTCAAAATAAGATGTCTGATAAGATTGAGAAAGGTGTAATACAAATTAAAAATAGGTTCCAACCATTGGAAACTATTTTGGAAGATATGAAAAACCTAGAGACCTTATAAATGGATGTAGTGTTTATTTACTAGTACAACAAAATATTCTTAACAATTCTTAGAAACAGAAGATGAAGAAACAAAATGAATAAGAAATGGTTCTTATTGTTGAAAGCACTTTGAAATCTACAAGTGGAGAATAACCATGGACTCGTGATTGTTGGTTTTTATTTCATATGACTTGAGATTTGAAATTATTGAATAATGTGAAAAATTATAAAGAATGAAAAATGAAATCTGGAAATGATGAATCCTAGAAATTCAAAGGTGTCAGATCAATAATCATTGGAAAGAAAAGTAGAAATATAAGAAATCTTTGCATGTTAATGTGATGAAACACAATTTACCAATTGTTTCAAAATTATGTGATGAGGGTAACAAAAATATATTCAGAAAATATAGGTTTTTTGTGAAAAATTAAGAATATGGAAAAATTTACAAAAGAGGCCAATGTACAAATGAAAATTTGTTCCAGATTAGTGAAATAGAAAAATATTGTCACATGAGTATTGTAGAATAAAATCAATTGTGGAATAAAATATTGGGATACAAGTGTCAAAAAAACATGATAAGGTTATCTAAATTATATATTGTCTGTGACATTCATGATTTTCTAATATGAAGAGATTAGTGTCAAAATATTTTTTAAAAAGTAAAGATCACAAATGTTCTGCATAAGAATGTTGAGATTTGTTCAAAACAACCCCTAGAGATGATTCATTCTGATATATATATACTAATGAAGAAATAGTATAAATTAGAGATAAGTACCTTATCACTTTCATTGATGATTTTACTCTCATTACTTGTGTTATGTTTATGAATCATATGTAAGATGATCGGAAAATGTTTTAAAGTTTCAGAAAGAATGTTGAGAAAAAATGTGAGTATTTAGTGAAGAAGTTAAGAATAGATAAGTGTGGTGAATAAATAGGTTAATAATTAGAAATTTATCCAGAGAATCATGAAACATAGCATGATTATATTTCCCTATACACTCCTCAACAAAATTAGGTTTCTGAAAGAAACAATAGAAGTGTTGTGGAAATATGAAGAACTATGTTACTTGTAAATGGACTTCCTCCTTACTTTTAGAGGCATCCATGAGTACATTTGTTTATATCTAGAACTGTTGTTTGTATAGGCCTCATTCAGATATATTCATGTGAATTTATTTATAAAAAACATCCACATTTGAAATACTTTTAGGTATTCTAGAGTCCATGTGTTGTAAGGAATAATGGTAAAAACTATGGAATGTTTCCGCAGAATGGTAAAGATTGAATCTTTCATGGATATGATCTAGAATGAAGATGATATATATGATTCTGAAAGAGACATAAATAATTGTTGATTCTATTTATGTGAATGTAGTTGAATGAGGTGAGTAATAAAAACATATCATGTAAGAAAAGGAAGTTGATCATGTAGAATAAAACAATTGTGATAATGATTCAAACAATTGTATTCCTACTCAAGAAGAAGAACCATATTCGTCAATTTATATTATTGAGGAAGATAGAAAAAAATATCATCCTAAACTGGGGAAGAAAATGTATTCTCATAATATAATAGGTGATAAATATAAAAAGGATTAAACTAGAAGAACAAAAAATACTATAACACATAATTCTATATAATCAAAATTGGAGTCGAATGATGTGAAAGAAGATTTTGAGAATTTTTAATGAGTTCATTCCCTGAAAGAAGAGTTGGATAAAATTGAAAAGAATGATAAATGGTAACTACTACCAAATTCGGAAAATAAAAACATTATTGGAACAAAGTGAGTTTTCCCAAACAAGTTGAATCAAGAAGATGGAGTGATAAGAAACAAAATAATATTGGTCTAAAAATGGTATTCAAAAATTTAAGTTATTGATTTTGATGAGACATATTCTACGATGTAAAGAATTGAGAGAAATGTAATATTTCATTTCATTACTACATAATGCGGCAACAAGATCCTTCTAAGGGATGTTAAATTGTTTTTCGGGAATGTTGATATGGAAAAAGTAGTTTATATTGAACAACCTTATTTGTTTGTTAGAAAATATGAATGTTATTTTTGTATATTCAAAAAGGATTTTTATGGCATAAAACAATCTCTGAGGGGATGATATTCAAAATTTGATAGATTCATAAAAAATATGAATTTCAAGAATTTAAGGGTGGATAGAAATATATACATTCGAGAAACTCATGTGTATTCCCTCACTATTATTGTTTATTTTGATGGTGTTATCTCTTTCGGGAATGATAAAATAAATTGTGAATGATTTTTTGAAGAGATGCAAATGGTATTTGAAATGTGCATTTTTGGGGAATTGAAGTACTTTCCTGGGATACAAATCCTACAAAAGGAGAAATACATTTTTTTTCTTTCTTAATAAAAGCATGCTAATGAGATTCTTAATAGGTTCAGCATGGTAATTTGAAAAACATGTTTACACACATATTTTAGTGTGAACAATGTTGTCCAATGGTGGATAAGGAAAATAAGTTGATTATAATGAATTTATAATGTTGATTGGATGTTATTTGTATTTTACAACCTCAAGACCCGACATTTTTTATATTGTTACCTTATGTTTTTGATTTCCTAGTGCTCCAGAAGAATCAAATTTACTTTCTATAAAATGAATTCTCATATATATAAAGGGAAAACAATTAGGATTTAGGGGTGTAAGCTCAGATATTATTGATTTTTTTGGTATTCATATCATGATTGGGTAGAAAATTTTGATGATAAAAGATCCACATGTGGTGGAGTATTATTTATATAATTTAATAGTGTTAGTTTGCATTTAAATAAATAGAATTAATTAACTCTTAGTATGGATGATTCTGAGTTTGTTACTACCACACAAGACACTACTCAAATTATATAGATGAAAAATAATTTGGAATATTTAATTTTTGAAGTGATGTTACCCTTACCCTTTATTTGTGAAAATAAACACACAATCAATATCACCAAAAATCCTTTTCAAAATTATCATTCAAAACATATTGATATGAAATATCATTTCATAAAATAGCATGTGTAGAAGAATGAATTTACATTAGAATGTTTTCCAACATTGGATTGAGTTTCTGAGATTTTCTCAAAACCATTATAGAAGGAATCATCCTATAAATAGAGTTTGAACATGGGATTCCTGCCTCTTTCACATTAATTTTGAGGTATGTGTTTTTATCCTATCTCTCATATTATCTTTATATTTTATTTTAATGGGGGGGGGGATAGTTTCTTTAATCAATACTTATGAAATGTTAATAGAGGGATTTGTGGGTAAGTTTTTAATTCAAATTTGTATTTTGTGTGATCTAGTCTAACTATTTGTTTGATTGGATGTAGGAAAATACATATTTTTTTATTCTAGGGAGGATGAAGAAGATATGAGGAAGGAAAAAAGAAAAGTGTTTTCCTAATCACAATATTGGAAAAAATTGTTTTGTTATCAATGATTATTGTTTCTTATAAGGAGTTATCTCATGTGGGTTTATAATTATTTAAAAGTAATGCAATACTTGAGAGTATAATGTTCAGTGATTTATAAAATATGGTTGACAAAAAAATCCAAAGGGGGTGAATGTTAGGACCAGGGTAATGAGGAAGGTGTTTGTTTTCAAATATTTTTTTTTTGTCAAGAAAGATCAAGATAGAAAGATTAAAGGGAAATCACCTCACTATGTATTTGGTTAAAAAAATATTGACATTTTTCAATAAGAATCCTAATCATTATTTTAAGAGAATTAGACTCACTTTATCTATCATAATGAGAAGAAGTTATTTAAAAAGAGAGTGATCCATTAGAGTGATTACCTCTTCCACAAAATGACTCCTTTAGATCTCCTCTAAAGGTCTCTAAATTTAGTCTTTTAGGAATAAAATAACCTATATAATGTGTATATGGAAGTGGAAAAACGAATTCTGTAGAGTTTGGTTGATTCAGAAGGCTCAACCACTACTGTAAATTAAGCTTATACAAACAGCTTGAAACCGTTGGAAAAAGCCCCAAAACTGTTGGGAATTTCTTTCCCAATGGTTCACTGAACTGTTGTTATAGGTCATCTGAACATTCAAAATACCAACAGTTCAGTATTAACCGTTGGAAAATTTCTATCCCAACGGTTAATAACCGTGGTTTTATTCAACTACACAAACAGTTTTTAACCATTGATATACAACATTTTAAATGGATCAAAGTGAACTGTTTCCATAATTCGGGCTGTATGGGTTTAACAAACCATTAGGATATGGGTATACCAATGAATTTCAAACCTTTTATATAGACTACTCGATCTGTATACCAACAGTTATATGAACTTTTGGTATTAAGTCATATTGAAAAAAAACCGTGGGAACCTCTTCCTAATATCCCCTCTTCCAGCTAGCCAGAACCAACATACAACAGCCTCCCCTCTCCAATTCCAGCAGTTCAATTCCAACAAGCAGCAGGTGTCTGGATCTACTCTGGATTTTCAGAAAAAACCTAAAGAATAATGATGAATAAAAAAACACTCATACATACAATATACAATGATTAATACAACACCTGAAAATACATAATTAAAAAAACACACATTCCGAAAATACAATGTACATAATTTTAAAAAAACACCCTCATCCCCCCCCAACCACCCCCTACACCCCCATTCCCCCTGTACAGCCCCCCTGCACCCCCTACACCCCCATGACCCCCTAGATAGCCCCATTGTACCCCATGAATAGCCCTAGTGCACCCCTTTGAAGACCCCCATGCACCACCAATCCCCCCTATATAACCCCCTTTCACCCACCTGGACAACCCCCTTGCACCCCCACTGGACACTCCTCCCCTAGACACCTTCTTTGGACACCCCTCCCCGTATACACCCCCCCCCCCCACAAGACAACCCTCAGGGACACCCCCTACACCCTCATGGACCCCCCCCCTGGAAAACCCCCTTTCACCTCCCTAGAACACATGCATGCCCCCTGGACATCCCACTTTCACCCACTAGACAATCCCCTTACACCCCCACAAGACACCCCATCCGCCCTAGACACCCCGTGGACACCCCTCAAGGATAGCCCCCCTGGACACCCCCCCCACCCCCCCGACAGAACCTAGACACCCCCTCTTAGACACCCCACCTGCACCCTCCCCTACCATATAACCCCCCCCCCCCCCTGAACAGCCCTTGGCCACCACCCTGGACAACCCCCTAGACACCCCACTACACCCTGCCCCAGCCCTATAGACCCCCCAACCCCCCGGAAAGCCCTTGGACACCCCCTGGATAGCCCTTCCTAGACACCCCAACTGCACCCTCCCCCATGCCCTATAGACCCCCCATACATCCATTGGGCACCCCCTAGACAACCCCTCTTAGAAATCCCACCTGCAGCCTACCCCTACCCTGCAGACCCCCCTGCACCCCCTGGAAAACCCTTGGGCACCCCACCTGGACATCCCCATCTAGACACCCCACTTGTACCCTACCAATAGACCCCCACCCCCCCCCCCCCCCGGACAGCCCCTGGACATCCCCCTGCGCTGCCCCTCGTAGACACCCCACGTTCACACTCCCCTACCCTGCAGACCCCCCAACCCCCCCCCCCCAGACAGCCCTTGTAAACCCCTTTAGAGACCCTCCTAGACGCCCCACCTACACTCTGACCCCTTCCCTACAGTTCCCTCCTCCCCCCAGATAGCCCTTGGATAGCCCCTCTTAAACGCCCCACCTGCATCCTCCCCCCTGCCCAACAGACCCCCTTGCACTCCGAGGCTACCAGCCACTACTTAGTAGCCTTCTTGTTTTCCCAGCACAACCAAAATACCATTATAGATAGTTAAGATATTAACCAATATAAAAAAACAAATATGAATCACCTCAAGGGATTCAATATCCCAAAGACTCCATCTGGTATTCTAAATTGATTCATTTAACCCCATATAATGACATTTTTTAGACTCCAGCTGATAGTCTAACAAAAAATACCTATGATGATCTTAAAAACAATGTTTCTTATGTCCCACTTTTTGGAACTGATATTGACCCATGTATTTTATCCTAGAATAAACCGGTGAGAAAAAATATATAGATTTTAAACCACCACTTATAGGGTCTGACATAGAACTTCCTTTTTCCCTTATTTGATATTCCTCCGACATACCCAGTAATAGAAGAAATAGGAATAAAAGACACCTAAAATACCTATTCCATAATCATAAGGAGTTGCAATTATAGAAACAAGAAATGAAAGAAAATGAAAAGGGAATGAAATCACATAGAACACATAAATTTACATCGTTCAGGAATAATCCCTAAGTCCACAGAGAGGCATAATTATCACTAAAAATATAGAGCACAAATTATAGAGTTTTAAAATTTAGAAACTATAGCATGTAAATGGGATAAATATGGAGAAGACGATCCACTATTCAAAATAGGAAGTCCACATCACTATAATGAACGACAACCACCTTTATGAAAAATGCTACAGTGGCAGCCAGCTGAAAGTCAAAAGTGTAACATTATAGTTGACCATAATAATCTTGAATCAATATTGATATCTTATCAAACAATCACTCCATAATAGTGGAGTCCAATGGAAGAAACAACTAGTGAAATTTCATCAAAGACTTTAATCAAACCACTAATCTATTAAGGAATCGTCCAGGTCAATATTATGAATGTATAGAACCGATTGGATAAAATGATTTATCTACTTGAATTCTATTTCATCTCTTTAATGGAGCCTAAAAAATTATATAGCCATCAGTACCTTCACTTCATTATGAAAAATGTTGAATGAACAATGCCTTGAAACTTTTCCAATAATACTCTTTATTTGGATTAGTCTGAATAATTGAATTCCACCACTTATGGCTCACACCCTCTAGTAGAATGCTTACAAAAATAACCTTAAGAGAATTATAAATCTAAAGATTGGTAAAAATATCGCCAACCTTTAATACAAAAACCAATTCATTCTAAGAATATTTTACCCATGAATTATTGTGGGGATACCATCTTGATTCTGGGGTTCTTATGTGTGCCTTCAAGATCGACTTATTCAAGGATATTGATTTGGTTAAGTGGGACATCTTATGGGATTATTTGGATCTAATCAGATTTCCAGCTAGGTTCTCATTTTGGGTTAAAAGATTCATCTCTACCCCAATGTTCTCGGTGAACATTAATGAGAGTTTACAAAGTTACTTTTTGGGGGAAAGAGGGATCAGGCTAGGGGATCCTCTTTGCCTTTCAATTTTGTGATTTTTATGGAGTTTTTCTCACGCATCCTGGACTTCTTTATATCATCTTCATATGCCTACAAGTTTCATTGGTGTTGTGTTAACACCTTTATTTATCATCTTTGTTTTGCAGATGACCTTAACTTCTTTTCTCATGTTTATTTGGATTCAGTTTTAGTCTTAAAGCATGCTTGGGATCTTTTTTCTTCCCTATCTGAATTGAATCTTAATCTTTCTAAGTCCCTAATGTTTGTGGCTGGTATCTCTCCTGATGTAAATGAATCTATTGAGGATGTTATGGGGGTTAGAAAGGGGTATGTTCCTCTTAGTTATCTTGGAGCTCCCCTCATCACATCCAAGAGAGTAGTTAAATCCATTGAAGCCACCCTTAGGAATTTTATTTGGAAGGATCCTTCATTGTCGTCTTCTAGGGGTGGCCTGCTATTTTTTATGTGCTGGAGGTGTGGTTAGGATTGGGGTTGGAGTACTTGTTCTGCAGGCTGGTTGTTTTGGCAGTATGAAGTGGGAGTGTTTTTTTGGTGTATGGGGTGTTGTTAGGTTGTGGATCAAGGTGCATTGTAGTCATGTGCAGGGGTAGGGGTTTTTGGCTATTGTGGTTGGTTTCTATGGCTGGTTTGGGCTGAAGTGGCTGGTTCGGGTTGGAATGCAGGTGTAAAGGGGCTGGAAGGGGCTAGTGTGGGTTGGAACAGGTGGTATGGGGTTGTTTTGTATAGGTAATGGGGTTGGTGTAGGCTGGAAAGCAAGAGGCTGGGGGCTGGTGTAGGCTGTAGTGGCTGGTGCGGGCGAGAAGGCAGGCGACATGGCGATGGCAGGGGGTTGGTGTGGGCTGGAATAGGTGGCAGGGAACTGGTGTGGGCTGGATTTCAGGTGGATGGGGGTTGTTGGTCATGTGGTAGGGGCTAGTGCGGGCTACGATGTAGGAGGCTGGGGGCTGGTGAAGGCTGGAGCTGGTGGTTGGAGCTGTTTTACAGGTGGTTGAGGGCTGGCATGAGTGTTTTGCAAGAGGCTGGGGGTGGGGGCTGGTGATGGCTGGATTGTAGGTGGTTGGGGTGTCACTGCGGTGTGACCGCGGCATGTTGGCCTGGTCCTGTGACATTCCTGGGGTAGCATCATCCGGCCAGGAGTGATGGGAGCGAGAGGAGGCAGGGCAACATTCCGGTCGTCGCCCCACCAACTGAAATTGTGATTAGTCTGTCTCGACATTGATCACAAGTCTCATGGAATACTATCACATAGTTGGTCATCCATCAGGTTCCCCTTTGATGTAGAAAGCACCAACTGCACGATATGAGGCGTGTGTTGTTTACTGTTCTCACACTGAAAAAAAAAGATAATGTAAAAGCGTTTTCTCTACAAGGGTCAAAACAGTCATCAGATCCAAAGTATCATAAAAATATCAAAATATGAAGCACACTTTTCCAAATACCAATATCATTATAAAAGTATTCCCAATACTTATTATTGTCCAACATTTACTATGATATCTCACGAGCACTTAGATGGTCCTTGATGAATACAAGTAGCAAGCTTCACCCCCATCTCTTATGTAGTCCATAGGTGACTAAATATTTTCATGAGAGACTCAATCCAAGGATTTGCTGCCTGAGGGCCTCCCTCCTTATTAACTATGGCGGGGTAATGTATCTAAAACTCTATCTAGGTATCATACATTGAATTATGATAGGACTACGAACAACTGCAGGGTGTCATCCTGTAGCAGGGCCAAATCAAAGCGTGACTGCACCGTGACCGCGGCGTGATGACAGGATGTTGGACCAGTCCACCAACATCTGCAGGGATGTATCTATCGACCAAGGGAGAAGGTAGTGGGAGGAGGCGGGGAAAAAATCTGGTCGTCACCCCACTGACATAAATTGTGATTAGTCAATCTCCACATTGATCACAAGACTCATGGAATACTATCAAAGAGTTGATCATCAATCAGATTCCACATTACTTTATAAAGCTCCAACTACACTATATGTGGTGTGTGTTGTTTACTGTTATCACACAGAAAAAAAAAGATAATGTTGAAGCATTTTTTCTACAACGGTCAAAACACTCATCAGATCATTGGGATCATAAAAATATCAAACACTGAAGGACACTTTTACAAATACAAATATCATTATAAAATTATTCTCAAGTCTTATTATTTTCCAACATTTAATATAATTTCCCTCGATCACTTAGATGGTCCTTGTAGAGTACAAGTATCAAGCTTCACCCTCATCTCCAATATTGTCTACATGTGAATTAATATTTTCATGGGAGACTCAATCCAGAGATTCTCTACCCAAGGGCCTCCATCCCCATTAACTATGGGTGAGTAATGTATCTGAAACTCCATCTACTTATCATACATCGAATTTTGATAGGACATCGAATCTTCACGGGGTGTGATCCTAGAGCAGGGCCAAATCATAACATTACTAAAATATTACTATGGCATGACCGCGGCGTGACTACGACATGACCACAGTGTGACCACAGCATAACCATGGCGTGTTGGCCCATCCAATGGCATCTGTGGGGTAGCATATTCCATACAGGAGTGAAGGGAGTGGGAGGAGGTTAGGAAACAATTCTTCCATCACCCCGTCGATTTTTTTGATTAATCAGTCTCAACATTGATCACAAGTCTCATGGAATACTATCACAGGTCTGATCATCAATCAGATTCCTCATTGTTGTAGAAATCTACAACTACACTATATGATGTGTGTATTGTTCACTTTTCTCACACAGAAAAAAAAAGATATTCTACAATCATTTTCTCTACCATGGTAAAAAAACTAATTAGATCATCGAGATCATAAAAATATCAAACTATAAAGGACACTTTTCTGAATAAAAATATCATTATAAAAGAATTGTCAAGTCTTCTTATTGTCCAAAATTTACTATGATGTCCCTCAACCACTTAGATGGTCCTCATAGAATACGTGTAGCAAGCTTCACCCTCATCTTCAATTTTTCCTACCGGTGACTAAATATTTTCATGAGAGACTCAATCTAGAGATTTGCTACCAGAGGGTCTCCCTCCCTATTAACTATGGGTGGGTAATGTATCTAAAACCCTATATTGGTATCATACATTTAATTCCAAGAGGACTAAGAACCACCACGGGGTAGCGTCCTGAAGTAGGGCCAAATCATGACATTATCACTGTGTGACCGCAGCTTGACCGTAACGTGACCGTGGCTTGACAGCGGCGTGTTGGCCCGGTCCAGCAACATCTGTGGGGTAGCATCTTTCAGCCAGGAGTGAAGGGAGCGGGAGGAGGTGGGGAAACATTACGGTCGTTGCCCCTCCGGTAGAAATTGTGATTTGTCAGTCTCAAAATTGATCAAAAGACTCCTGGAATACTGTCACCGAGCTGATCATCCATAAAATTCCCCATTTTTATAGAAATCTCCAACTACACTACATGAGGTGTGTGTTGTTTACTATTCTCACACAGAAAAAAATATAATGTAGAATAATTTTCTCAACAAGGGTAAAAACACTCATCAAAACATCTAGATCATAAAAATATCAAACTCTAAAGGACAAGTACAAAATAGAAAACCATACATATATGGTTTCATAAACTCTGTTGAGAATTTTAATTAATAAAATTTTAGTTTAAAAGATTTTATTATTATTTTTATCAAATATGCTATATAATTTCATATACAATTAATGAATCCATAGAATGGAGAAATCATGATAGGACTCCAGTCTTATAGAACAAGGAACCAAGTGTACATGGCGTGAAGTGGGGAGGACTAGTGATCTTATATTGTTTTTAAGTATTATTGGAATTTTATTCTACTTACCAATGTCTATACTAGATACCCAAATTTTGATGACTCTTTATATAGGATTCCAAAAAATACAATGTAGTTGTCTTTAACATTATAAAAACTAATCTTATGTTATAAAAAAACAGGCTCTAAATTTGGTATTATTGTATGATAAAGATATATATATTTTATATTCAATGATTTTAAAAGTGGTACTAGTTAGTTGAAACTAATGATTGAGAGTCAAATTATACAGGTTTATTACTTATTAATTGTATATGCATTTATTAGAACTCTAATAATAAAAATTTAGTCACCTTGAGAAAAATAATATTTGAGTATGTTTTACCATCTCAGGATGAAACACAAATCTTATGGGAGAATTCATATATGTAAAAAATAAGATGTGCATCGAGGCCAGGCAAACACCCCAAATGGTGTTAAGATGATGCTTATGGTGGGGAGCACCATAATCCTGACAGGTGCTAAAAAATGACACCATCAGTGTTTTTAGATATATAGGATCAGTTAAACACCAAAAGGGGTTTCCAAGAGGCCGGGAAAACACCAAAAATGGGATTCACCATAATATAAGTTCACAATGGACATGATAGAACAAATCAACTATTTAATATGTTATAACAAGGTATCTTTCAAAGGTTGTAGTGAGTGGCACAATGATGAAACGTCTAAAGGGAAATGAAAGGACAAAAAATAATCTTACACCCTAAACTAACAACTTAAAAATTCATCCACTTCACCTAAACATGTCAATTTCATTTATAATATTCAAATGGTGAATAGGAAAGAGACATTTTCAAGACATATGCCTACATGGTCAATGTCATTTGATCTAAACGAGTATAGTAAGCCAATTAGTATTATTCAAAGAAAACAAAAACTAACATTCCACAAAACAAACACCAACAAGAGATATATGGAAAACTCAAACCAAATCTAAACATGATACAAAAAACCATCACTATTCATTGGTTTAGAAGACAATGAAATTCCTTTGTAGGGGTTTTATTATAAAATCATGGCATTACATTATCACACAATTCATTTAATTAGATTTAACATTTATTCTAAAACTTATTCAACAAAAGTCAAATGTAATATGTTGAGAAACTAGATCAACATAACTATCATTGTGAGTTTTGCCTGACAGTACACCACCGTTGGAGGGGTTTTATTATAAAAAAATGATTTTATTTATCCAATGAAACAATTATATTAAAGAACAGTTATTGAAGATATGTAATTCGATATAATTAATCAGAATTAAGAAATAATCTAAATTTAATTTAAAGTATTATTGAATTAAAGAGGCTAGGAGAGGGACCCTACCTCAAGGTGAAACCAAGCCTTCCACTTCAGCTCTTGGAGAACTCTAACTAAAAGTTAACTCTCCCCCACTCGGTAAATTCACCATCACACACATGCAAGGACAGCTAGCCCCTATGCACACACATGAATGGCCATGAGCATGTGCAAGGGTATCCTTGCACATATGAATATATGCATATAAAAGTCTCCACTCACCTGTGTATGCATATATATATATACATATATATATATACATGGGCTCACCTATCCCCATACGTGCATTATCACTGCCATGGGTGACTATACATGTAACGGGGGAACCCACATACATATACTTACTTACCTATGAACATGTAGGCGAGTCTCCCTTAACATGGCGACATGAAACCAATGAGCAGGGATCAACGCACTACATAATGAATATTAATAACCATAAAACACATAAAGGACGCTAAATAAATGGTGAGAAACCAACCAACGATATTAAAGCCATACCTCGATTTGAAGAATAGAACCAAATCCACCCAAAACAACCCGAAACAATCCAATGCCCTACTCAAACCATAATATGGAGTCAAAAACACCGAAATTCCCAAATACATGAGGTTCAAGACAAGTAGTAAACATAAAATCTTACCTTGGATCAAAGCCGGTGGGCTGAATCAGTCTAAACCCCTTCTGGCCCCTTCACAGAATATAACTACTCTTTGTCCATAGAATGCAGTAAAATACCTAAGTGACTAATGTGATAAAGAAAATATAATAAAAACTAAACTAAAACATACTTGTCTTCAGTGACTATACACGTCACCGCACAACATATAAGAACCACAATACCCCATGGGTCAAATCATGTTTTTACAATAAGGGTGAAACATATCCATGTTTCAAAATAATAATATCATGTAGTAGATTCCTATTAATTAACAATTACTCTTCCTATTAATGGTATATAATCATTTTGTCTCATGTCTCAACATAGTTTGATTTTGTTCGATACAAATCTGTTTGGGATAGTTCAATTAGATTTAGTTTTTCTTGTTTTTGTTTATATAATCATGGAAAATTTCATTCATTTGGGTTCTAGTTGATCATGAAATTAGTCTTATTCATTCAATTCATACCTAATATAGATTTTTTATGGGCACATAAATCACCAAAATCCCCAAATAAGATTGGGTCAACCAAAGGCAGAAAAATAAAACAACCTAAAATCCCCTTGGACACCCCACCTCCACCCACCTGGACACCCCCAACCCCTAGAAACCCTCCAATCCCCTGGACAACCCCACCACCCCCCTAGACCCACCCCACCACTCGGACACCCCCACCCCTTGGACAGCCCCACCCCCATTGAAAGCCCCCACCCACATGGACACCCCCACCCATATAGACAACCCCAGCCCTCTTGGATAGCTCCCAACCACTCGGACTGCCCCCATCCCCCTAGACACCACCGCACCCCCTGAACACCCCCACCCCCTGGACACTCCCACCCCCATGGACAGCCCCCCCCCCCCACCCCGCTGGATAGCCCCCCAACCCCCTTGGAGAGCCCCCAACCCCCTTGGACATCTCCCCAACCCCCTGGACACCCCCACAACCCACCTAGACACCCTCACCCACCTGAACCCCCACCCACCTTAACACCCCCACCCACCCACTTGAACACCCCAAACCCCCTTGGACAGCCCCCTCCAACCACATGGACAGTCCCCTTGGACACTACCCCACCCCCTAAACACACCCACCCCTGGATAGCCCCCCCCCCCCCCACCACTGGATATCATATACCCCCTTGGAAAGGCACCCCACACCCTAGACAACCCCCACCCTGGACACCCCCACCCCCTGGATAGCCCCCACCTACCTCAACATAAACATGTTTAGAATGAGAGAAAGAAAAAAGCGCAAAGAAAATCGAACAGTTTTAAGCTACAAAGAAAAGTGCTTTAGTAGAAAAACACCTCAATCAGTGTTATAACAAAGAAGATAATAATCCCACCTTATTACCATACTTGATGATATAAAACAAAACTCGAATAGAAATATCACATAGCACGCACTTCACATATATATATTGTTTTTCAAGGAAAATAATTTTTCAAAATGAATCCTTTATATAGTGTTGTTATTCCATTGAAAAAATCAACATGGAGAAAATATGAAAATATATTCTTGTTAATAACTTATCTTAAAAAGTTTCAACACATTTTCCTTGACATAATTCCATATTTGTAGGGAAATTTTCATAAAGATAACACTTTATAATTTAATAAATTATGGATACCTATTCAACTGTACGTGAATTCAAAAATAAGAAAACATTTATCCACAAACTACTTTTCCTTCACATGAATCATGTACATATTAAAATTGTATGCATTAGATAACTTTTTTATTTTAAAATTATAACACTATAATCACATGACAAAGACAACCACAAAGAATCAGTGGTATGAATAATTATACACAGAAAATATTATTCACATTTGTTTGTGCTCCAAATGATTTAAAATATAATATGATATTATTTATGAAATTTGAAATGTTTCATAACCAAAATCGCAAAGGAATAATGTTCTCATGGCATTATCTATGTGAACTTCCAATGATTTATATCTACAATAAATGAAATGATAAATATTTTCAGGTTTTGAGAACACCAAAATCAATCATATATCACAGATGAATGAAACAATATGAAATGATACAAATTGAATCAAAAAATATCAAACTAAACAATGAATCCATTAATCATACCAGAAGAATATTTGGGACTTACTACCAAAGAAGTCTGAAAACTTATAAGGGGATGCTCGACTAGAGGGGGTCCTCTATCTAGGCGAGATGCCCAACCACCAGAGGGGATGCTCGACCTTCTCAACCTAGGGGGATTCACGTCGGGTGAGGGAAAGCTCAACCTAGGGGGATTAGCATCCGGTGAGGTAAATCTCTAAATATGTGGGATGTGTGATCTTGGAGGGGATGCTCTAGAAGAAGTGGATGGGGAGAGGGATGTGTGAGCGATGACGAGTGGCGAGCAGCAAGCGACGAGCGGCAAGGGGGAGTTATAATGGAATGAGGGGAGCACGCGAAGAGATGCGAGTGGCAGTGAGGGGATGTCGGCATGGGATTGGAAGCAAGGGGGAGATAGGATGGGTGCAGTGGCGAGGGGGGGATCGGCTGGAGAAGAGAATTTCACGAAGGGGAATGGGGACGCGACGTGAGGGGAAGTCGGGATGGGAGGAGGGTCACATTTTAGGTAGGTTTATCCCAACGTTTCATAAGAAGAGTTGGATATTGAGAAAGTTTTTCCAACCATCCACTAAAACCGTTGGTAAAACAAACTTATATTAATTTATACTAACAGTTTCATAGAACTGTTGGTATAGCCTCTTTATTCAAATAGTGTTTGCAAAATGTTGGAAAATAACTGTTGTTATAGGTGAGATTTCCACCATTGAAAGTGATGTGAATTAGTGAGAGAGGAGGTTCCTTTTCATATTTTTAATGAGGGGTCAGTTTTGGAAATACGATAAATATTAATTTATAATAAATCAAATCTAAATAAAAATACATAAAAAATCCATTTGTAAAATTTTACAATAAGATTATTCTATAATATCATTAACCAATATTTTTTTAAAAAATATTTTTTTAAACTTTATCATTTTGATTAATCCTTAGTTAATATAATTTAATTTTAGCTTTGGTAACAACTTTTTCACAATTAAATAGTTGTAAATCATACATATGTGATGTTAATTAAATAATAAAAAAATAATTAATAAAATTTTAAACCAAATTTAAAGTTTTTTATATTTTTTAATATAATTTATTGTTTTTATAATAATTGAATAAAATATTATTTTTATAAAATAACATTAGTTTTAATATATAAAATATTATTTATTTGGCCTTTTAAAAATTTCAAGGAAACAAGTTAACTTCAAAAAAAATTATTATATCCCAAAAATTTAAATTTATTCTATAAAATTCAGTAATCACGTTAATTATATCAAATTATAACTATTTTAATTTTTTAGTTACATTTCTCTTATATTTCAATTAGAAAAATAACTACAACATCAGTGTTGTGTAATTATATAGAATATTTACTTTTTCACTAAAAACATAACATAATATATAATTAATAAGATAAATTTTCCTTACTTCATATTAATATTTATTGTCCAATAAATATATCATGTAACCCTATTAAAAAAAGTTATACTATTTAAAACATGAATGTGGAATCATTAAATTTTTATTCAATAAAATATTATAAATAACATAATATCTTCTGAGTGACCCAAAAAGTAAAAAATATATTATTATCATGAAATAATGTTTAATATGTTAAAAATTTATAATTTTATTAATTCATAAAATAACATTTTTCTTTATTTGGGCACATAAAGAATATTAAAGACAAATAATGTGACATTTTATGGCATTCATTGATTTAAATATTATATAATTTATTTTCAAGGAAAAGTGCCCATTAAACAACTTTATTTTGACAATTAGGTGTTAAGGGTCTATGTTTATTCATCAAATAATTTTTTTGATGTGTAAGAGTCATTTTATTGTCATTGTAATTTTATTTTTGTCTAAAATTACTCAATTTACATTTTACTTTAGTAACAAAATTCATCAATATTACAATTCATTTAGGGAAAAGATAAAAAAGGCATATTCCCTAAAATTTTACCTTATAAATATAAATTTTTCATCAATTTTTAAAAATTCAAAATGTACATGTTTTTTATAAATAAATTTAAAATAACGCTGGTAAACTGCTATGAAAAACAGTTTTTCATAAAAACACCATTCTAAAACATTAAATGTTTTTATATTACTTTTTTACATGTCATCCATTTCTAAAACCAAAATTGGATTTTTTTAAGAAAATTAAACTAATTAAAATTGAAAACTAATCCACAAAATTATTTTACCCTTTAAAAACATTAAAATAAAGTAAAATTTTTAATAAAATAAAGTATTTTAACCATTTAAAAAATACTTAACTGTTCATAAAAATAAAAAAAGTTCACCCAAAGAAAATAATGATATCCCATTTCTAAGGAAAATGTTTTATTTTTTCACATATAATATATAAAAGGGTCAAAAACAATATTTCTATAAATTACACCCTCACAAGAAGGAAGAACTCACTTTTTAGAAAAAATAATAACTTTATTTGTAAAATTTGATTTATTAAAATATCATTTCTAGATAACACATAAGATGAATTTTAAAAATAATATTGAATACAAAAAATATATATTTTTTTATTATCATAATCCGTCAATATTTATTTTTTATTTATTGGTGAAAAACACACTTGCACACATTTTACTAGTTTTTCAGAAAAACATTTCCTTTTATTTTAATAAAATTATTACAGTCATTTATAATTAATTAATCAAATAATTAAGTATTCATATGTAAAAAATAATTTCACAGTTTAGTTAATCATATTTATATCCACCATTCTAATGGCTCGGTTATAAATTTTCATGTATATATTATTTCAATAATAAAATAATGTCTTGTAGAAACCCAGGGTTGCGTGTAACCTAATCTAAGCCAGTGTTGTGTGTAGGAAAATATTAACATGTTGTAACATGCTATTAAAGCTATGAAATAAAACAGATTATTAAAAAAAATATTTCCTTAAACAATCTTAAGATTTTACACTTAGAAAATACCTTCATTGGTGATTGTGAGTAATTTTAAAATACGCTTTTAGATTACATTTATTGTGTTGTGGGGATCCAATGATAGAATCTCTTTAGAGGTGATCCGCACGTACTCATATGAACTTCGAGAAACATAAGATCATCTTCGGGTGCTAACGAGGTTATTCAAATTCCTTGTGTTATTTTTTCTTGATCGCTCAATATTCGGTCTTGATGAAATATCTATTTAGTTTCTTGTTTTTGGAGGGAGAGATAAGGATTAGTTGAGAGAGAATTGGTAGTGTGAAAAAATTATCTATTCTCAATTTTGGGATAAAATACTCAATAGATATAGTTGAGCATTCATACTATCATGATTTAGGTTAATATATTAGTTAATAACACATCGTCTATTAAATAATATTTATTACATTTAATAATCCATGTGACACATTATAATAATATAATTTTCATTATTTTATGGAACACACCGACTTTCACAACAGAAATATTATGTAACATGATACTTAATTAATATTTTTCACTAGATATGGTCTAGGTCTATTCGAACTACTCTTGCATTTACTGAACACCCGAATATAATTTTTTTCATAAATAAATATTTCATTGACTTATTCGTTAATAAATATTTATTAAACATTCAATAAAATAAATAAATAAAAATTTTATTCACATGATGTTGAATAAATATTTATTTAATTTATTCGATCAATAGAAATTGAATAAAATTAATCCTCATACTTGAGAACAATTTTTATTCAATTAATTAAATTAAAACATAATTTAATCCTGATTAATGGAAAAAATAGTCTATGAGCATCAAGGATTATTCCTCCCTATTATTAAGTGGTCTTACCTAATGTCCAAGATTACTGTCAAGAAACAAGTCAAAGAACCTAAGAGAATAAACATAATGTTTCAATGTAAATAACCACATACAATTTCTCACTGTAGAATAAAATCCCTTTGTCATAATATCTCATCAAGTAAGTTACACAATGGGGTAATCAAATTATTTACTCGATATATCTTTCATTGATTATCTAATGTAAATATGTTGTTACACTATGGGAATGAAATTTAATGCGATGGTTTTATTCCAATCAATGTAATGAGATATAAAATTCCATGAAGATAGAGGGGTCACATCCTTCATTGACTTGTCAATTAGTGACATTTAATCCTTGATGTAGAAAAGACACCCTACATCCTTCTAATAATAGAAATTACAGTTTGTTCAGAAAATATAAGTGCACGATTCATGACATACATTAATGATAACATTATTATCTAAGGAACACTACACACAATTGAAAATTGGAATATTATATGATATAAAAAGATTGTGAATTCCTACTACCATGTTTGTTCTAATAATTTCCCATCATTGAGATTACGAAGTGAAAACATCATGAGAATAAGAATCATATTTTTAACAGCACTCGCACTAGATGGTCTAAATACAATGTGTCCCATTATTGCATGTAATTCAACTAGGGAACTATATTAATAGTATTAGCCTAGAACACCAAGTTTCCCCTCCCAGTGGGGAATTACTATGACCTTATCAATGTTAAAAATACTATAGGACATTATTACATTATATCTATATAAAAACAATGAAAAATATGTAATAAGAAGTTAAATTTATATTTAATACATTGAATTCACATGTAACCAAATTATAATCTTTTGATCATAGGACACTAAATATAAAAATTAAATTAACATAAAAGAATATTATTATATGAAGGATACTGTAGTTATTATTTTATCATAGTTGGTGAAGTCCTTAGGGATGTTGAATAATAAACAAAATTGAAACACTTGATTTAAAATGACAGCTCTTCTTCGGAAAAACTCCTTTTCTTGACAAATTAATAAAGATAAGATATGTGTTCTGCCAAAACATAGGACAATAAAATGTGTGTAATGATTGTAGGAAGCCATTTTGGTAGGTATTGGATGAACCGAATTTGGGTTCCAAGTTTGAAGGATTGTGATGAAGTGGCTCCCATAATTAAGAGAGGGAAGGGGCACTCTTAGAATTTGAAAACAAATATAAAAAAATAATAAGACAATTCAAGATACAAATGGTTAAAAATGGTCTATAAATACATAGGGTATGGAATTTTTGACCACAAATTATACAATAGTTATTATTTATTATTTTTAAGTTTTTTAAATAATTTAATAATATATTAATTCTATATAATAACTTTATTATCCATTTTAATTTTATTAATTACTTTGAAATTAAAAATATCAAGACATCATGTCAAATTTGAACCGACTATTATATTATATACTAAAAATATCAAGGTATTCAATAAAATTCATATATCATATTAATTATATAATTTTTTTTTTAATATTTTTATTAACATTTATATAATTTCTATAGAAACAAAATAATTAAACCGTATGTGTTGTTGAAGTATTTAAAGTAATAAGTTATTACCAAAAAATTTTAAAAAATAACCATGATCAAGAAATATCCATTATTTTTAAAAATAATATTTATATACAGTGATATCATCTCAATATCACCATATTAAAAATGTAATCTTATTAAAAACAATTGTGTGACATGTATGAATTTTAATTAAATAAAATTTTATAAAGGTTATAATAATATACCAAGATGATAAAATGGTCATATAGCCTAAAAAAGAATTATTATGGATGAATATTTCACATAAAATTAAATTGGTTAAATTTTTAGGGTTCTTTTCTAGTCCTTAGAAGTTTATTTTTACCCTTAATTATACAATTTACCCTTTACCAAGTTAACCAATATTACTATGATTACTATTCATAATGTCAAAAAAAGGGTCCTATATAATAAATTTGAACCCAATGATTCCAAATTTATAATCCATTAATTTATTTTAAAACTAATAAAGTCACATAATATAATTTAAAAAAACTCGAAACGTAAATAAAAACAATATTTTGGAATAATTCACCTTTATAAATGTAAATTTTTAATAGTAAATTCATGTAAGAAATATATTTAAAAAAATATAATTGGATTGATTTATATCAAAAGAAACTAATTAAAATTAACTATTAATACAAAAAAATTACCCTGAAAATAAATTAAAATAATGTACTTTTTTAAAAAAAATTATTATTTTCAACCATTATTTAAAAAATCTACATTTTCTCAAAATTAATCAAAAATAAATTTAATGAAAATATTTAAATTATTAATTAATAAATTAAATTAATTTTTTCATATAATTTCTTTATAAATTATACAAATTTTTATATTCCATCAGAAAAAGAAAAAAATACATGTTAGAATAATACCTATTTTTGAAGAATAAATTGAAATTATTAAAAATTGTGTCAATATTTTCATAGAAAATACCTATAAATTAAAATTAAGTAAGACATTTATATTTATTTTATTAATTAGTTATTATCATCCTTAAGAACTATTTTTGATGTCTAGGTTGTAATGGTAACAAATAAATAATAATATTTCGATGTTCCTTTAATCTCGATGTGGTGTATCATGTACTCTATCAAAAAATTTGTTTCCTTTTATAATATCAATAATTTACATTATGTGCATGAGAGATACAATCATCACCTTCATCCATATTTGATCTTAGTGAGATATTTTTCTACTAGATGATTCATTCTTAGAAGGAAAATAAATATTTAGCATTTAAATCATTTTTTTTAGAAATCCAATGAAGATGGATTTAGTTAATGGATTGTTTTATAGGATCAAATATAGAGTTAGAAATGAGTAGGGTTGCTATGTTCTAATAGAGGGATCCTATATCGAATTATTAAACTAGACAATTCCAAGGGATTCGAATCCAAAAGTTAAGGAGTTCTTAATTACCCATATCATATTGCGTTGGAGAATTACATGGGAATTTTAACTTTGAGCTTCAGAGATAGGTTATTTTGTGAATTGGGATTCAAAATCGCGATCATAGAGTTTTCACATCAGTTAAGTATTTTTTTTGAATGATCGACTATTTTTATAGACCCATTGATTATTATATAAGAATTGAATAATTTTTTATTTGATTTGGGATGAGTTTTTGGCTTTAAGTTGATATCACTCTGCAATAGAGTGGTGTTACACAATGATAGAGAGCTATATAAGATTAAATTATAGTGTTGTAGGGGAGAACACACCCCAGACTAAGTTGTATATATAGCAGTGAAATGAATAAAATTTGAATTTAATATAATTGAACAAAATCATCATATATATGAGGCATTTTATTATGTGGTATTTTCCTAATGTATTTTTTTTGCTACGACCAATGGAATAAGTCATCAATGGTGCTTGAGAGGTGGGTGTTTTACAATAGGGAACCGAGTCTCTTTGAAAGGAGTGGTCAATATATGTTTTGACCTATCATAGGGGATGATCATTCGGGGAATAACTAAGTGGTCTTGTCTTAATTTTTCCCTAGTGGGGGAATTTCACTATGACTCTCAAGATAATTTTACAGTAAACCCCTATATGATTTCATTGTTTTGATTAATTATTTTAAAAATAACACCTCCATCCTTTATGGATTTCTGACCCAAGGGCTATCCAACCATCTCACACTTAATTTTTCCCTCTCCCATGTCACTCTTTTGGTTCCCAAATCAATATCTCTCAATATAACTATATGTATTCTGAGGTAATAGGTCTATCTTAGAAAAGAAAAGTTGAAACATAGGTTCATTCTCTCAATTTCTATTATTTCAACATATTTTTTCTATAACTATATTTTTGGGTAAATTTTTTATGATTTAATTTTTTTAGTTGAACTATGATAAACAAGGCCATGATATCAAAGATGTACGATCCCATAAGCTTAAAGTCGATGATTTCATTTAAATTTCACCCTATTATACATGTTTATATGCAACATTTATGCATGTGTCTGGGGTTCCAAGTTCAGGATTTATGTAAAGTTATAGGGTAAATCCTAGAGAGTGTGGTGGGATAGGGTAGAACCTTTTTAGGATGAATTTTTTGATATACACATGGTTTTGTTATTTTAGAGTATCCCAATAACTATTCCACTAAGGTTATTATCCACTAGATTTGTCTAATGGATATCATAGTGCCTAGAAGTCATCTATTTAGTTATGAAAGACCTAGGTAAAGGTCAGATAAAGTGGTTTATTGTCCATCATGTGATAGAATAATTAGTTAAATGTTGTGGAATATGAACTTATTTGAAACATCTATGGGATGTGAGTAAGGTGCTCCATATGGACCTTGAAATACATCAATTGGGGTTGAGTGAGAGTGATGTGGGTTATTTCAGTTAAATTCCCCAACCAAAGAAAGGGGTTGGTTGTCGGTATATGGCAAAAGAGTGTTTCCATCCATAGTGGAACTGAGTATGCTTGATGATTTTCTATCATGGGATGACCCTAAGTGGGTTGTTTGTTGGAATATATTAGTTATTCGTTATTCCTAAAACTCGGTGAGGGTTTAGATTTACTTATGTAACTGTGATAAAGTGTACCTTCATGTCATGATCCAACTCTATTAGTCCGTTATTTGAACATTCGAGTCTTATCATGATACCCCCAAGGAATGTTCATTATTGGCGTAGAATGAAGAAAAGCTGTAGGGATTCAGATTTATTCTATGGGATATGTTTTTAACATAAAATTATAGTCAATATATAGAAGAAATTTTGGTGTGGACCATCCATAAATTGGAAGTGCACACTAAATAAAATATATAAGGAAAATAGATATATAGTGTAACAACATGAGTTTTTATGATTTAATTGATTCATTATAATATTTTTTATTTCACGCAACACTGAATATATCTTGTTTTATTTGAAGGAACCATGTTATTCATTATTTTTATGCAAAACATGATAATATTATGTTATAATGATAGAAATTAAAAACTATGTTTTCATTTTACTGCACACAATGAAAATATCCTTTGATGACTTTTGTCAACACAAGACTATGTGTAATGGCCCAGACCACTCCGGACCATTCCTTTGTAAAAGATAGGGTCTTGAAGTGTTCTGGAGGGTAAAATGGACTTTTCCCACACTTTTCAGAATTTTGAAACTACACGCCGTGTAGTGTGAGAACACATCATGTGCCCCCTCACCGGGTATACCCCATGTTAAAGGTCGTGTCCTTAATGTGTGAAATAATTTGGTACACGCCATGTACCGCAAACTACACGTCGTGTAGTCCCTACCTGCGTATGGGTTACCCTCAAACTGTGTGTTGAGCAGTCAACAGTCGTGTTCCATGTGGGAGTCGTGTTCTTCACGTGTGAAATAAATGAGTACACGTCCTGTACCCAATACTACACGTCGTGTAGTGTCTCCCCGCATATGCGTTACCTTCAAACCGTGTGTTGACCAGTCAACGGCCGTGTGTCGCGTTGAAGTCCGTGTTGGAAGCCGTGTGGTGGCCACATAAAATGGCCATGTACACGCCATGTACCATAAAGTACACGCCGTGTACTTTTTATTTTCACTCCTATAAAAGGAGGGGTCCCCTCCTCCTTTTCAACTCACCCCTCTCCTCCCCTTTCCTCTGAGCAGAGCTCTCCTAAGAGACTCGAAGGATCTTTTCTTCCACAACTTCTTCATCTGATCTCCAATTTACGATCCGTCAGCGGCCACAGGATCATAACGACAAGGTGGAACATCGGATCTTGGATCCGTCGGTCTTTCCTTCCCAGCTTTATCCCAAGGTGGTTTTTCCGGGATTTTTTCCAGAAGCGACGGACGCCGACGGACGTCTTCTAAAGTTTATCCGGGGGGGAGCATTGTTATCAGAACCTGTTGAGTTAGCGATCTTACCTTCATCTTTCTAATTTGTGCATCATGTGGGGTGTGTGTCCTCTTGTTTACGTGAAACACATTTTAACCGGTTTAATAAAGATAATAATATTCTTATATAATGGGAATGGGAAGTTGTGAATGCATTTACCTTTTTATTTATATCCTGTGATATTATGTTGTGAATTGAATAGGCTTATGCCTACTGGAAATCACAGTCGTTGGGGGCCTTTGCTTGCGCAATTAAATGTTTCCCTATCTTTCTAGACCGTTTATGGATGGAAACTTCATGGAATGTGGAAATTGGTTAATCACGTAAATTTGGCTGATTATGTGAAAATCTAGAACCCTTGTGTGATCACCCCAGTTGAACTAAACTGAAATAATAAACATTTAGGTTTTTTTGGGGTTGATTTATGTGAAGAGGGGCGTTTTTGTGGGTTGTTTTGGATCAAGTGAGTAGCGGGGCTGTGGTTTTCTTGGTTGTGGGTTGGTGTGAATGTTATGTTAGTGATGGGTAGTGGTGCTGTGAGGAATGGTATTAAAGGGGTGATGATGTACGGTGTTGTTGTGGTTATGGTGGTTGGATGAAGGGCTGCAGGGTTAGGTTTGAATGTGGATGAACTATGGGTTGTGATTATTAAATGAAAGTGGAAAAGTTAGTGAATGGTGGGGCATGATAGTGTAATGGGAATAATAGTTAATGGGGATGGTTGGTTAATAAAAGGACCTGGTTGTGTTTCTTGTGTTTTCCTAACTTGATTTGTGGATGGCAAGGATATGTTTTACGAATGATTGATGCGGTTGGTTGTGGATAGATGCGCAGTAGTTAAGGAATTAATAAACTAATTTTTTTGAAACATGAAAACCTAAATGGGGTTGGGGTTGTTTGTTTTATGCATGCTTCGCAGTATCAGTGAAGAGGCACATGCTCAGTTCTCTGTTTAGAATCCATAGGTTGGGCTGAGAGTTTGGTGTATATATATATCTGTATCTTTGTGTTTTATCTCACCCCACCGATGTTGAGCACTTAGTGCCGAACACTCACATTTCATGGGAGAGGGTGTTTTCCCCTAGTTACTAGCTTTTACATTCTCTTTCTTCCCTAGGATGTGATGGCTTGATGAAACCTTACACCTAAGACCCTTCAGGTAGGTTTCGATTATGGTGTTTTTGGCCCAAGACTCTTCGGGTAGGTTTGTTTTCCCAAGAATCACCGGGATGAGGCCCAGGTGTGTGCGGCCGGGATACGTGGTGGGGAGGCCCAGGTGTGTGGGGGAGGGACACGTGGTGGCGAGGCCCAGGTGTGTACGGGAGGGAATACGTGGTGGTGAGGCCCGGGTGTGTGCGGGCGGGATACATGGTGGTGAGGCCCAGGTGTGTGCGGGCGGGAAGAGTGTGGTAGCGTCAGGACATTCACCGTTAGGAAGAGCAGCTATCTAGTGGGGGAATATGTTACAGGGTACCAAATACTTTTGTTCTTATATACTACTACCTGTTGTGACTGTGTTTTTGGTGAGTGTGGCTGGTGAGGTTGGGTGGATATAATTCCTTGTTAAGTTTTGGTTTCTTCTGTTGTTCTCACAAGACATTAGGATGTCTCCCCACTTATGCCCGAGAGCGTTAGTTTTCCCTACTGAGTATACTTTTATGCTCACCCTCCGTTTTCTTTTAGGTTTCCAGGAGGACTACTAGGGTCGTGCAGGACCCTACAAGTCGGGACAGTTAGAGTTACTGCAGTTTTCTGTACTTGTTTTCTTTTGGTACTGTACTTTTTGATCTTCCTTGTACTTGTACATTGTTTCAGAACTATTTGAACATTCATGTGGGATTGGGTTGGGTTTATTTCTATACACTTGTTCTTTGTTTTTATTTTTTGTGGTTGAATCATCCTATTCCCCGATATTAAATAATAAAAAGTGTAATGCCTCCCATATTTTTGAAAACTTATACCCTTGGTGCTAGTCGCCACCCCGGGCCTACTGGAGGTGGGACTCAGGGGTCATTATCTCCCTTTCACCATTTCCACCTCAGGAGGGGAATCTTTGGTGGGAGGGAGTCATGACAGAATGGTATCTGAGGTGATGTTTGAGAGATAGGATGGAGTCTGGAGTTAGGCACAATGAGGATTTCACGGGATGGTAGGGCAACAGTGTTGGTTAATCTTGGTGCGTGACATAGGCCATGAAAGACCGGCTAGGAAATGGGATTTTAGGGCCCCCTGTGATCCAATGGAAGGACTCTGAGCCTACCGAACGACCAATTGAGACCACATTGATTGCAGGGTAGACACCCTAGGGAAGGTACATGCATCATCATGATTATGTATTACTTGATTTGGGCATTCTGGGAAAGAAATATAAATAATGTGATAAAATAAAACCATGGGAATTTCTTTACTACTTGGGCTTAGGCGATCCTTGTTTACCGTACAACTATGGCACCTGGACGTCGTCATGAGGTGACTCAAATGGCCGAGGCCCAGCAGATTCAGGCGGCCGATCAGTTGAGGATTGATCGAGAGGAGGAAGATAGCCAGTGACAGAAGACTCTCTGTTCATTCCAGTAGCAGAACCTCAAGAAGTACAAGGGTAGTACTTCGGATACAGAGACGGAGGGGTGGCTTGAGGAGATAGGGATCTCTATTACCTTAATCCGTGCTCCGAGGGAGTACTGTGTTCCCCTTGCAGTCAGTTATCTATGAGGTGCGGCGCGAAAGTGGTGGATGCTCTACCTCAGAGAGAGTACACATGCAGAGGTTCTGTGGGCTGACTTTGAGAAGGAATTCTGAGAGAAATTCCTTTATTCCATGATCAAGGCAGAGAAGCGACATGAGTTACACTCCCTTCAGCATGGGAGTATGTCAGTACGAGAGCTGGGGATCAAGTTCAAGGATCTCCTATGATTTGCTCCGGATCTCTTTCTGGATGAGCAGTCTCGAGCGAGACGTTTGGAGGAGGCTATTCATCCTTCTCTCTAGTATGCTGTCACCCCCTTCACCCTTCCGACATACTTGGCGGTATAGAAAAAGGCAGAGGTTGTAGAGAGGATGCACTCTCCGGGAGGTGCACCACGTGAGGGGTTTCAGTCAGGTTCGTTGAAGGGGAAGGCAGTCGGTAGTAGGTCTCCTCCGACAGGACCTTCCAGGTTCAGGCCAGTGGGGAGTAGGCCCCAGCAGTTCCAGTTCAGATCTTCAGGTCCTTGTCCCTTTTCCGTGAACCCATGACCAAAGTGTTTCTCTTCTGTAGGATTCGTGCACATTCAGAGTCGGTGCTCGATCTGAGATCAGTACGGTGGAGGTGGACAGGTTCAGCGCACACCTCAGCAGCACCAGTTGCTGGCGAGGCACTTCCAGCAATAGCAGGACCATGCTCCTTTGAGGGAAGACCTTGCGAGGGGAGTCCGACCTCAGGGTGCTCCTCGGGGACCTCGACCAGGGCATGGTCGGGGAGGTGGACGACATCAGAGAGGCAGAAGAGTAGGGCGTGGAAAATTGCACACAGCAGAGTTGGAAGCTCTAGTAGGACCAGAGGTGGTATGAGGTACGATCTGTTTGTTCAGCACTCTTATTTCTGCTATGTTCGATTCATGAGCTTCTCACTCCTTTTTTGCACCGTGTCTAGTCCATGATTTGGGACTAGACGTAGAGAGACTTTCCATACCACTGGTGATGAGTATAGCAGTTGGGGGCCAGACCAGCGTATCTTGTGTTTGATGGAGATGTGGGCTGACGTTGGGACCACATATATCTAGTGGGGACCTACTTCTGTTACAGATGTATCTATACGATGTCATCCTTGGCATCGACTGGTTGTTTTCTATTAGTGCCAATTTTTACTGCTTCCGGAGAAGATTTGTGTTCTCCGACGTGGATGGGAAACATGTAGCTTTTGTTGGTGAGAGGAGCTATCAGGTGGGAAGCCGGCGTATGGAGCCTCTCCTTTCTCTGTTAGTTGAATTATCAGTGGTTCCAACTGATGAAGAGATGATGGATATCCCAGAGGTTTTTGGGGAGTTCCTCAATGATTTTCCCAAGGAGGCTGTGACTCAACCCCCCCGACTTGATGTTGAGTTCGAGATAGACTTACAGCCATGTGCCCGTCCGATTTCAATGGCCCCTAATCCGATGGAACCATCAGATTTGCGGGAGTTGCGGATTCAGATTGATGATCTGATGGAGAAGGGTTTTGTTTGACCCAGTGCGTCACCGTGGTGTGCTCCAGTTTTGTTCGTAAAGAAGGCAGATGGTGGTCTCAGGCTATGCATATACTACTGAAGGTTAAACCAGTAACGGTCAAGAACCATTACCCCCTTCCAAGGATAGATGATCTCTTCGACCAGCTGACGGGAGAAGGTTGGTTTTATAATATTGATCTATGATCGAGATATCATCAGCTGAGGGTGAAGTACAGTGACATCTCGAAGATGGTTTTCAGGTGCAGGTATGGGCACTTCGTGTTTATAGTGATGTCGTTTGGAGTTACGAATGCACCATCTGTGTTCATGGGACTTATGAAATTTGTCTTCTGAGAGTTTCTAGACCGGTTCATCGTTGTGTTTATCAATGACATCCTGATCTATTCAAGAACAGAGGAGGAGCACGTTGAGCATATCAAGTAAGTCTTGGAAGTCCTTCGACCACACCAGATTTATGGTAAATTGTCTAAGTGTAAGTTCTTGACACAAGAAGTGCACTTCCTTGGGTACGTGGTGTCTCAGCACGGAGTGTCAGTGGACCCGTCGAAGGTGGAGGCAGTTGTTTCTTGGGAAGCACCCAAGAGCATGGCAGAAGTTCATAGTTTCCTGGGGTTAGTAGGTTACTATCAGAGGTTCGTTTCAGACTTCTCTCGAGTTGCTTCTCCATTGACAGCTTTGACTAGGAAGAACCAGGTCTTACTATAGAGCAAGCAGTGACAGAAGACTTTCGACTACCTGAAGGAGAAGTTGGTTAGTGCTCCCGTACTTAGGTTTCCAGAGGAAAGGTTGTTGTATGAGGTGTTTTGTGATGCTTCTGGCCTTGGTCGAGGATGCGTTCTAATGCAGAAGAAGGGTGTGATCTGTTATGGGTCTCGATAGTTGCGCCCTCACGAGCGTAACAATGCCACCCATGACCTGAATCTTGCAGTAGTAGTGTTCACACTGAATTTGTGGCAACATTAACTCTTTGGGGAGCGCATTGTGGTCTTCTAAGATCACAAGAGCCTGCATTATATCTTCTCTCTGCGTGACCTGAACTTGCGGCAGTGGAGATGGGTTGAGTTTCTCCAAGACTATGACTTCGAGATCTCTTAAACTGAAGGTAAGGGAAACATTGTGGCTGATTCCCTGAGCAGGATGTCACATAGGGAAGTGGTTTGGGAATCCACTGATTCTTGGAAATCGATGGGAGTGTTGGCTGCCTTGCACTTGGAAAAAAGGGTAGAGGGTGTTAGAGGCTGTTTGTTTCAGATGATGGTGCAGTCCTCCTTGTCACAGCAGGTGGAAGAGTCTCAGTGGGGGTAATATGAGGTGGAAGTGATGCAGGATCATGTTGATCAGGGAAACTCTCCAGAAGGATGGTCAGAGGATAGCCGACATCAGATTATTTTCCCTATAAGGTTGTTTATTCCGGAGGCGATGCGTGAGGGAGTTCTCCGTGAGTTCCATAGCTCAGCCTTGGAAGTACATCCGAGAGTTTCAAAAATGTATCAAGACCTGAGGGAAGATTTTTGGTGGCTTGGGGTGAAATGGGAAGTGGTGGAGTTTATGGCTAAATGCCTAGTATGTCAACAAGTGAAGGCTGAACACCGTGTTCCCAGTGGGTTGTTGCATCCTTTAGATGTCCCCAAGTGGAAGTGGGATGAAATCTCAATGGACTTCGTCACAGGACTACCCACAACATAGGGAGGTTATGATGCTATCTGGGTGGTGGTGGATCGTCTGACGAAGTTAGCTCACTTCTTAGAAATTAAGAAGTCGGGCCCGGTGAGTACCTTAGCACAGAGATACACAGACGAGGTGGTGCATTTTGATAGAGTTCCCAAGAATATCTTCTTAGACCCAGATACTTGGTTTACCTCACGAGTCTACCGGGGGTTACAACATGCTTTTGGCACCCAGCTACGCCTTAGCACTGCTTTCCAACCCCAGAACGACGGGCAGACAGAGCGTACTATCCACACGTTGGAGGACATTCTGCGAGCATGCGTTCTGGATTTGGGAGGATCATGGGTACGAAACTTGCCTTTAGTAGAGTTTTCCTACAACAAATTATTCCACTCTACTATTGGCATGGAACCATTTGAGGCTTTGTATGTAAGACCATGTCGTTCACCCATTTTCTAGGAAGAGGTTGGTGAGACAGGTGCTCTTGGGCCATAGGTAGTGCAGAGCACCACAGAGAAAGTCCAGATTGTGCGTGAGAGGATGAAGGTGGCTCAGGACCGACAGAAGTCTTATGATGATCGTCAGAGGAGGCCCTTGGAGTTCGAGGTGGGAGATCATGTGGTCATGAAGGTTTCCCCTCGATGGGGGCGGAAAAGGTTTGGGAATGGGAGAAATATCTCACCTAGGTTCATCAGACCTTTTGAGGTGCTGAGGCAAGTCAGAGAGGTGGAATATTAGATGGCCCTACCACCTCAGTTAGATAAAGTTCATAACGTCTTCCACGTCTCCCAGCTTCATCGGTACTTACAAGATGACTCTCACGTTATCGACTCGGGTGAGTTAGATATGGGAGATGACGCGAGCTTTGAGGAATGACCAGTTAGAATCGAAGATTGTAAAGAGAAGGTGCTCTGTGGACAACCCATTCCCTTGGTTCATGTGTTGTAGAGGCATGGCGACCTCAAGGAGAGCACTTGGGAGCAGGAGACCCAGATGTGTGCTCAGTACCCAGATTTGTTTTGACTTGTGTTTTTCTTTGGTCTTCTGAGCTTGTTTTTGTACTCTGAACCTTTGATATATGGAATTCTTGGCTTGTCAGTTATGAGACCTTTTGTTTCCTTATTCTCTGGAAGTGTGTAGCATGTCCAGATGTGTGGGAAAAAGGGAAAAACCTGATCCTTAATCAAGACGCATTAATGAGGATGCTATTGAACCCGTGCAGGTGAGTCATTGCCGCCTAAAGTGGATAATATCTCGACATAGGAAAAGGAATTTTCCCCAAACCACGTGTTCGGGCAGTGTGTGGGTTGTGTGGTGTTGGGGGAAGTACGAGTTGAAAATCCTAATGTATGGAAGTGGGAATACCCAATCCTTAATAGAGACACATTAATGAGGATGCGATTGAACCCGTGCAGGTGAGTCAGTGCCTCCTAAAGAGGGTAATATCTCGACATAGGATAAGGAATTCCTAACACCTATAATTAGGGTTGATGGTTGGGTTCATGTTATAACAGGGGCCCTAAGAGGTAACTTGTTGGGTTCCTATGGGTTGGATTTTAAATTCTCGGGGATGAGAATATTTTTAATAGGTATCTGATGTAATGGCCCGGACCTCTCTGTCCCATTCCTTTGTCAAAAAGAGGGTCTTGAAGTGTTCTGGGGGGGGGGGGTAAAATGGACTTTTCACACACTTTTCAGAATTTTGAAACTGCATGCCATGTAGTGTGAGTACACGCTGTGTACCCCCTCACTGGGTATACCCCGTGTTGAATCTCTTTTCCTTCCCATGTGAAATAATTGGGTACACGCCGTGTACCCCAAACTACATGTCGTGTAGTCCCTCCCCGCGTATGTGTTACCCTCAAACCATGTGTTGACCAGTCAACGGACGTGTTCCATGTTGGAACCATGTTCTTCCCATGTGAAATAAATGAGTACACGTCGTGTACCCAATACTACACGCCGTGTAGTGCCTCCCCACGTATGTGTTATCGTCAAACCGTGTGTTGACCAGTCAACGGCCGCGTTCCACGTTGAAGGCCGTGTTGGAAGCTGCGTGGTGGCCACGTAAAATGGCCAAGTAAACGCCGTGTACCATAAAGTACACGCAGTGTACTTTTTATTTTTACGCCTATAAAAGGAGGGTTCCCCTCCTCTTTTTCAACTCACCCCTCTCCTCCCCTTTCCTCTGAGCAGAGCTCTCCCAAGAGACTCGAAGAATCTTTTCTTCTATAACATCTTCATTCAAGCTCCAATTTACGATCTGCCAGCGGCCACAAGATCGTAATGATGAGGCAGAACTTATGAGCTTGGATCCATCAGCCTTTTCTTCCCAGCTTCAACCCAAGGAGGATTTGACAGTTTTTTCTAGAAGTGACGGACGCTGACCGACATCTTCTAAAGTTGATCCAGGGGGAGCGTTGTTATCAGAACCTATTGTGGTAGGGATCTTACCTTCATCTCTCTAATTTGTGCATCATTCGGGGTGGGTGTCCTCTTGTTTACGTGAAACACTTTTGAACCAGTTTAATAAAGATAATAACTTTCTTATATAATGTGGATGGGAAGTTGTGAATGAAGTTACATTTTTATTTATATCATGTTATATTATGTTGTGAATTGAATAGGATTATGCCTACTAAAAATCACGGTCGTTGGGGCCTTTGCTTGTGAAATTAAATGTTTCCCTATCATTCTAGACCATTTATGGATGGAAACTTCATAGAATGTGTAAATTGGTTAATCACATAATGTTGGATGATTAAATGAAAATCTAGAACCCTTGTGTGATCACCCCGGTTAAAATAAACTGAAATAATAAACATGTAGGTGTTGTTGGGGTTGATTTTTGTGAAGAGGGGTGTTTTTGTGGGTTTTTGTGGATCGAGTGAGTAGTGAGGCTATGGTTGGCTTGGTTGTGGGTTGGTGTGAATGTTAGGATAATGATGGGTAGTGGGGCTGTGAGAAATGGTATTAAAGGGATGATGATGTACGGTGTGGTTGTGGTTATGGTGGTTGGCAGTGGGGATGCAGGGTTGGGTTTGAATGTGAACGAACTATGGGTTGTGATTAATAAATCAAAGTGGAAAAGTTAGTGAATGGTGGGGAATGATAGTGTCATTGGAATAATAGTTAATGGGGTTGGTTTGTTAATAAAAGGACTTGGTTGTGTTGCTTGTGTTTCCTTAACTTGATTTGTGGATGGAAGGGATATTTTTTTCGAATGATCGATGTGGTTGGTTTTGGATAGATGCCTAGTAGTTAGGGAAATAATAAAATTATTCTGTTGAAACATGAAAACCTAAATGGGGTTGTGTTTGTTTGTTGTATGCATGCTTCAAAGTAGCAGTTCTGAGGAACATGCTCAGTTCTCTATTTAAAAGCCATAGGTTGGGTTGAGTGTTTGGTATATATATATATATATTTCTATCTTTGTGTTTTATCGCAGCCCACCCATGTTGAGCACTTACTACCGAACACTCCCATTTCATGGGAGAGGGTGTTTTCCCCTAGTTACTTGCTCCTTCCTGCTCCTTATTCCCTAGGCTATGATGGCTTGAGGCGACCATACACCTAAGACCCTTCAGTTAGGTTTCAATTCGGGTGGTTTTGGCCCAAGACTCTTCGGGCAGGTTTGTTTTCCTAGGAATATCAGGATGAGGCCCGGGTGTGTGCGAGCGGGATACGTGGTGGGGAGGCTCAGGTGTGTGCAGGTGGGATATATGGGGGCGAGGCCCAGGAGTTTGTGGGTGGGATCCGTGGTGGTGAGGCCCAGGTGTGTACGGGCGGGATACGTGGTGGTGAGGCCCTGGTGTGTGCGGGCAGGAAGAGTGTGGTAGCGTCAGGACGTTCTCCGTTAGGAAGAGCATCTAGCTAGTGGGGGAAAATGGTGTGGGGTACCCAATAAATTTGTTCTTATATACTACTACATATTGTTACTGTGTTTTTGGTGAGTGTGGCTAGTGAGGTTGGGTGGATAGAATTCCATGTTAGGTTTTGGTTTCTTATGTTGTTCTCACGGGACATTAGGATGTCTCCCCATTTGTACACGAGATATTTAGGTTTCCCAACTGAGGATACTTGTATTCTCACCCTACGTTTGCTTTCAGGTTTTCAGGAGGACTACCAGGGCCATGCGGGACCCTACTAATTGGGATAGTTGGAGTTGCTGTGGTTTTCTGTACTTCTTTTCTTTTGGTACAGTACTTTTTGAGCTTCCTTGTACTTGTACCTTGTTTCAGAACTATTTAAACATGCATGTGGGATTGGGTTTGGTTTATTTCTATACACTTGTTCTTTTTTTTCTTTTTGGTGGTTGACTCGTCCTATTTCCCGATCTTAAATAATAAAAAGGGTAATGCCTCCCATATTTGTGAAAACTTATACCCTTGGTGCTAGTCGCCACCTCTGGGCCTACTAGAGGAGGGACTCGGGGGGTCATTATCTCCATTTCACCATTTCCAACTTAGGAGGTTCATCATTGGTGTGAGGGGGTCATGACACTATGTTTTACCGAACTATGAGGAAAGTGTAGCAAGAGGAAAAACCTATGACCCTTTATTAACAAAACAAAGGATCAGTAATGAAGCATCATTTACCATACACAACAACTATATACTGTTATAACCAAACACAACACAATCTCCATGATAAAAATACTCCTCTGTAGTTATTGATTCCCACTCTGAGCTTTCATAATGATTTAGAACATTAGCACACTTACATCCAAGATTTAGTCGCTCCAATGAAATAAATTGATTATTAATTTGCATACCTTTACAAGATCCATAGTCTGTCCCACCTTTTTTTTGGACTGAGGATCTAGTAGAAATTGTCTTCAGTAGATATGAGTAATCCATCTTCAGTATTATTCGAGACGAGGCAATCTTATCCTCCTAATTCCCAGACAACATCTTTCTCCCTCTCTGAAAGATGTCACTATATGATGACCTGACCATGCCACACTCGTTTTATTATCACTACCAAAAATATCCTCCCATTTTCAATGGACCTTCATCTCTTTATATGTTACAGTCCAATTATGATGAAGTTTATTGTTCGCGTCAATCATATCAAGGAAGTTTGGGTGTTCCACCATCTCTTAACCTGAACATACCCCATTACCCATTACATCACTCATTGAATCATCTTCTCGTGGATCAGTCTATAATTTGGATTCCACTCCCTCATGCTTATGCCCCTAAAATTGGCTCCCTATGGAAACTGTGACCCGCACACCCCTATCATCATTAGCCTATCCATAGAGCCCATCTCCATAGCTCTCTGAATCCCCCAGAACAAAACTAACATCATAATTATCCATTGCAACAGGCACCCTTCCCTTGAGCAGACCACCCTCCTTCCGACTTCTATCAATAGGATCAAGGCCAAGAGAGGCCCCTAGCTCTTTTTGACTCTCCCCTACAACCACATGTCCAATTGAATCAATCCCACTAGTATAAATAGCAAAAACTCCCTTTACACCCCCCCCTATTTCAGGTCTTGTCTAAGTCTATTCAGCAATGTATATATCAAAGGATTAACTAAAAACCCTGCTAGTTTCCCCAGAACCAATGCATCCCGGGGTCCTGGGATAAGTGTGTTACCAAGACCATCACCCATAGAAGGATCCCTCCTCCTATCAAAGGTTTTATCAAGGCTCTTCTCCAGAACTAAAGACCTATTACTCATGCCTCCACTATTACACCTATATTTTAAGTGCCCCAATATGTTTCAGTTTGAGTAGTAGTCAGTCCATGATTCATAAACTACAACCTACTTCAATCTAAATTCCTCACTCACCGAAATCTAGACCCATTCAACTGGATGTTTCCAGATATCCACCTCAACACATAGCCTTGGGATGATCGGGTGACTCACATTGGTTGTACGAACATCAGAACACAAAAAATGACCTACCAGGTTCCCAAGAATACATATAATTGTTGGGTTTTAGAAATCAAATGGTAGATAAAGAAGCCATACCCAATAATAATGGAGGTTGGGTCACAATTCATACAAAAATCAAATGTTCACTTGAGAAGAAAAAAATTCCATCCATTGAAACTCCTAGGAGAACTGAACCACTTATGTATCAGGTCTTCCTCCAAGGAGAATCAAATCATTAAGTGGCCCCTATCCTAAAGGCCGAGGACCATGTGATCCTACTGATCCCATTTTCCAAAAAAATACCGATCAAACTCATCAACAGACGGTCTTTGAATGTTGAATTGTGCCACCAGAGTCAGGTCTAGGTAACTCGTCACTTCAAAGAACTCCAACCCCAAGATCGAGAGCTGAGGATTACCAAGGTGAAGATTATGAACCTTCGGACGTAACACCATCACTAGGAACACTGTGAGATAATTAGGGTTGGATAAGATAAAAAATGGGGTTCATGGATTTGGAGGAGGAAAAATCAAACCATCCTCCCCCTTCCCACCACCAGGTAGGGGGGTGAATCTTTTTTGGGCATGATCTATGGTCCCATTCCCATTCGAGCAGAATCTCTTAACCTCCATTATAATAATATCTTGTTTTAGATATTTTAATTATCACTAAGTTTTACCGAACTACAACATACTATTAATAATATTTTTAATATATTATTATACTTATCACCTAAATATTGGAATGGATGTTTATAATAATATTCCCTAGATTAATAAAATATAGATTACACATGTATATAAGAGGAATTATTTGATGAAAAATTAACCATAAATTAGAATAAAACCATTTTGAAATCATTGGAAATCATTCTCTGGAAAACTACAATTATGAAATCAAGCATGAATTACATCAATAAATTAATTAAACCACTTTTGATATACGAATTTAATGATATATATATATATATTATTTAGTAAAATAATTAACTTTTATACAATATTTTTTCTTGATAAGAGATAATAATAAATCCAAATTTATGCATAAAGATACATACTTTTTCCAATAGGTAATTTTATCACCTTTCAATAGTACACAAATTTTAAATATATGTTTTGACTATTTTATAAATTTTATTTTAAAAAATAAACATCATTTTTGAAATTATAATGTAAGATTTTACTTTCAGTGATTTTTTGTTATTTTTTTGAGTAGTTTCATTTTTTGATATATAGTGAAAAACACTGAATCTTAATTGAAAAATAAATTTTCATATACTTTATTTATATAAATAAATTATAGTTAAAAATGGTTTTATTTTGTATTTATATTAACTATTAACATATTAATACAATTTTTCTCATTAGAATCAATTTGATATTGAAATTGGACATAAAAACACTTCAATCCTTTTAACATATTTAATTTAAAAACTCGTTTCATCGTCTCGTATATGGGAATAATTTTAAATTAATTTCTACCAATTATTTTTTATGCATTTGGAAAAATTAATTCCATATTTTCAATAAGAATATTTTATTATTTATAGTAATTTAAAAATTGGTTTTGACCAAATATAATGGTGAAAGTAATTAAAATTAATTACAGTGATTATGACAAAAACATTTTTACTTAGTGGTTAAAATTTAACATAAGGGTCCAAATAACATATAAACATATAAAAAATAATTTTTATGCTCATATTTCGACCATATTATCCATTTTATATAAAATTTCGCATTATTGGAGTCACTTTATGTACGGATGATGTCCTAGTAGTGTCTACCTTTTTATATTTAAAATAATTTCACTCCTCCTCCACTATAAAAGGGAAATCACCCCCTCACATATTCAAACATCTCTAGTGATGTTTCAACACTAAAAACTACACAAATAATATAAAATGTCCCTCAATTCACCATATAGTTCTTACTTTGGAATAGAATCCATCCAAGACATCCCTTTGGAGATAACAAAAAGGTGTTACCCAAAGAAGTGGTAAAATCATTCAACAAGAACATGTGTTTTATTCCTTTATCCATCCCTTAAATTATTATTATTCCATGATTACAAAATATCATATGTATCCTAAGTATACTTATATTTTTTATTATATGGTTTATATGTAAACCTACAAACACTTCCTTAAAATGGGATACACAATCATTGTTCATGTGTTTGAGGGACTACCGCCTCCGGAACAGATATCATTCATTTATCCATTACCACCTCTCAAGGATGAGAATAATTACGGAATTAATATTTTTTTATGAAAAATATGATTTTTATGATGTATTAATTCATATTTAATTATTATATAATATATACCTTCACACTTTCCATTTTTTGAGAATATGATAACTTCGTTTGTGGATAGGTCGACTACTAAATCCTCAAAGTGATAGGGTCCATTTAAACATTACATACAAAATATTATGAACTAGTTTAATAAATATATATTAAATATATAAAATAATAATTCTACTAGAATGATTGTATATATTATTATACATTCATATTTCATTTAATTGTTCTCTTAATACGAGAACAAAACGGAAACCACATTCATGTGTACATACGTCCTACCGTCTCCATGAACGATATATTTAATTTCACATTTTAGTATTTTATTGATTATTATAAATAACTATATAATAAATAATAAATATTTTTATATGATTTTTTCATTCTTTAAATAATTAAATCATTATCAATTTTATAGGTTCATGAATAACAACTCAAAACACATATGAAAAACAATGATGTTACTACATAAAATGTTACCTTAACTATAAAATGTTAATAAATAGGTAAAATAAAGTCATATTAAAATAATATATTGTATGATATATATAATATGGTTATGTGTTATATTTATAATAAAATTATATTTGTTATAAATTAGGTCTGAACATGTAGGAATAAAGTTAAGACATATGATAAGGGATTTCCCTCCTCGCATTTATTTCTGTGAGATATATGCCATATTCACAACTTATTCTTATTTTTTTTGGTGTATATAATACCCAATTACATGATATATCATGAATTTAAATTATTTCATGATATTAAATGTTTCAATTGATGTTATTATTTAACATATCTCAATATTAAAATATTACTCATGTAGTAAGGGGATTTCAAGTCTCACATTTATTTCTACAATAATTATTCCATTTTCACCAATAATTTTTTTTGTGGTGTATATAAAGAGCACAAGTGTATAATTTTTTTTGTTATCGTGAAATATATTTCTATTTTTATATACATTTAATTATATATATTTCATGGGTTTTAGGATTCAAATGTTATCAAATCAGTAATGTTCTTTTGTCTCAATTAACTGTCCTTGAGACACTTGTTATGTTGTGCGCCTATATTCTTTTCTGAGTGGTATATAATTCCCTTTTACATGTTTTTTCATAAATATTGCTATTTAATAATATTTTACAATATATTTAATGACACTACCTCTTGGTAATTCTGATTCAAATTTACCAAAGTGGTAGGAGTTTATTGCTATTATCTCATTGCTTATTGAGATTCTATACGATTTTTCTTCCATTGATGAAATATTATGATCCATTTGCTAATAATTTTCATGAAATTTATTCTCCCATGATTATAAATGATATATTAATGTAATGGAAAATTTTATACTCTTATTTATACATTATAATTAATAAAACATTTTAAAGAAAATATGAAAATATTTCTCTTTTTGATTAGAAATTTTTGTTCTTCAAAAACAATGTTTTCTAAAAAAGGTTTTAAGAAAAAGATTTTTTAACAATTATTTTAACTGATATTAAAATATTAATTTATATTTTTTTAAAGAGGTTATTTTGAAATTAAATTATTTCTATGATTTCTATGCTTCTTTTAAATGTTTTCAAATATAATTTCTAGAAAAAAGCTTTAAAAAAAGGATTTATGTTTCAAATGTGTTTTAAATGATTTAAAAATATACCATTATATGTTTTTAATAGGTTAATTTAAAATAATATTATGTCAATTATTTAAAATATTCTTTTATATGTTTTAATCTTTATTGTAATAAAATTCAAAATGTTTTTATGTTATAAAATCATTTTCAAAACAAAAAAAGAACATTCCAGACAAGAAATTAATTAAACGATATTAAATGACTAATTCTTTTTTTTAAAAGATTTTTTATAGAAAATTATTTAAAATTTTATTATTCTTTATAATTTAAATTTCAAATAAATGTTATTTCCCCTAAAAAAATTCTCTAATTTATCTTTCTAAATCTTTTTCCAGCTATGAATATATCCTCTAATATAATTTATTCATTAATAGGGAAAGTGTACAAGGACACTGAATTTATTATTTCTTTTAATGGTTTATGTTTATTATGAGACTCTTATATTTTACACATGTTAGGACAAGATGGAATATTTTTTATACCAATTTTATCTAATGGGTTATGATATGATGTTTGTTAAACACTTATCTTTTTATGGGTGATAATATGGTTAATGTTTTATTATTTTGTGGAACACAAATGTGTGATTTAATTATGTGATGGGTGGGACCTATATTTACCTCTAATAGATTGGGTAATGATTTTTATCTGATGAGATTGACATGGCTAGAAAGGGGATTCAACTCCATATAGTAAAAGACTTTGTCCACATAGATGGTCTTTTGAGTGAACCTTGACTACTAAGATGTTATTAGGAGTAAACCATGACAACTATTATGGTCTTAAAAGTGAAAATTTACTACTAATATGGTTTAAGTAGTGATCCCATTACATTTTAATGAAAGGGATGAGAATGGGGATGGTGGTGTGTCCCACCTAGTAGGTGTAGCATCCATAAAGTGCAACGATTAGTTTTGGCATTGTGACTTTACTTATAGGTAATGTTTTTATATTCTTATGTGCCTTCCACAATTCCATGTGTGATTCATATGTTATGATTTCATGTAGTATGCACTTTATTACATTATGATTCATGTCATATGATTTTTATATCATTATTCCATGATTCTTGATTACGATCTTTAATATGCAGTGTATGATCCTCTAATGTTGTAATCATTTTCTCATACTCTTATGATAATGTTTTTCTTACAAATCTCCCTTATTTACCCTTCCTAATAATTTTAGCTCACCCATTATTAGGTTTCATTTCCCCATGTTGTGATGAAATACTTTAGGTAGAATTAATAAATGGGAAGATACACTACTAAAAAAAGGGCATTAGCGACCGCCATTGGCGGTTGCTAAAGGCCTATAGAGACCACCTAGCGATCGCTAATGGCGGTCGTATCAGCCTCGTCGTTGTAGGCCAATAGCGACCACCATTGGTGGTTGCTATAGGTGGCCGAAATGTCGGCCTTAAGCGACCACCTGGCGGTCCCTATAGGCTTCTAGGAGGGAACCATTAGCGACCGCCATTGGCGGTCCCTAATGCTGCCCGGACATCACCCTATAGCAACCGCCTTTGGCGGTCGCTAAAATGGGAATTTTTTTTAAATTCATACCGAAATAAATAAATATATTTATGAAATAATATATATATATATATTAATGAAAATATTTATATATATAATATTAAATAAAATATTTTTCATCTTTTTAATGAAATGTACGAATTGTGTTTTTTTTCTTCAGGGTGCAAAATCAGAGATAAAACAAGGTAAAAATCAAAAAAAATGGAAAAAAATTTCAAACAGCACAAACATCAAAATCATCATAAACGATAAACATGCTTCAATGATCCGAGCAGGTCCATCTATTTCAATCTTCTGCTTCAAAACCTACAATAAGACAAAAAAAAGAAAACAAACGTAAATTGAACATAATTATTCAGTTATTATATACATATAATAAAATTAAATCTGACATCAAATCATGGTGCTATAATAAATTAAAACCCTCAATTTAAGAAATGATATCATTTCATGTCATTCGGAGCACGTTTTCTCCGAATTCGACCGTCTCATGCCGTTTTTGTTGTTTTATGACACTAGAAACGCATTTCTGGTCACCGCAGTCAAAAAACACCTCCGATTGACGTGTCGTCTTCCCGACCATTTAAGAAATCACAAAACGGCTGTTCTAGTACAGTTTCATGGCATTCCGAGGTCGTTCGGGTGGTTTTGACCCCCCCCCCCACACGTTGTTTTAGCGGGCGCGGAGCTACTGAAAACGACGCAGTCGGCTGTACCGCATGCAACGCACGTCCGATGGGCATTTCGTCTCCTCCTACACATCACGAATAATATTCCTAATGTTTTTGTGTCATTTCCGGTCATTTGGAGCAGGTTTTCTCCGAATTCGACTGTCTCACGCCGTTTTTGGTGTTTTGTGACACCGGAAATGCGTTTCCGGTCACCGCGGTCAAATGACAGCTGCTATTGACATGCTGTCTACCCGAACATTTCAAAAATCACACTATGGTTGTTGTCGTACGGTTTCATGGAATTCCGAAGTCATTCAGGTGGTTTTGACCCCCCAACTTGCCAGTTTAGCGCGCGCGGAGCTGCTGAAAACGACGCATTCGGCCGTACCGCGCGCACCGCAAGTCTGATGGGCGCGCCGTCTCCGCCTACACGTCATGAATAATATTCCTAATGTTTTCATGTGGTTTGAGGTCATTCGGAGCACATTTGCTCCAAATTCGACTGTCTCACGCCGTTTTTAGTGTTTTTTTACACCAGAAACGCGTTTCCGGTCACCGCGGTCACACGACACCTCTGATTGACATGTCTTCTACCCGAACATTTCACAAATCACACAACGGCTGTTCTTGTACGGTTTCATTGAATTCCGAGGTCGTTAGAGAGGTTTTGAACCCCCCCCCCCACGTGCCATTTTAGCGCGCGCGGAGCTGCTGAAAACGACACAGTCAGCCATACCACGTGCACCGCATGTCTGATGGGCACGTCGTCTCCTCCTACATGTCACGAATAATATTCCTAATGTTTTCGTGTGGTTTCAGGTCATTCGGAGCACGTTTTCTCCAAATTCGACCGTCTCACGCCGTTTTTGGTGTTTTATGACACCGGAAATGCGTTTCCGGTCACCGTGGTCAAAAGACACCTAAGATTGACATGTTGTCTGCCCAAACATTTCACAAATCACACAACGGCTGTTTTCGTACGGTTTCATGGAATTCTGAGGGCGTTCGGGTGGTTTTGACCCCCCCCCCCACACGTCGTTTTAGCGCGCACAGAGCTGCTGAAAACGACGCAGTCGGTCGTACCGCGTGCACCGGATGTCGGATGGGCACACCGTCTCCTCCTACACGTCACGAATAATATTACTAATGTTTTCGTGTGGTTTCAGGTCATTCGGAGCACGTTTTCTCCGAATTCGACGGTCTCATGCCGTTTTTGGTGTTTTGTGACACCGGAAATGCGTTTCCGGTCACCGCGGTCAAACGACAGCTCCGATTGAGGTTCTTTCTTCCCAAAATTTTTAAAAATCACACAAAGGCTGTTGTCATACGATTTCATGGCATTCTGAGGTCGTTTGGGTGGTTTTGACCCCCCTAACGCGCCGGTTTAGCACTCGCGGAACTGCTGAAAATGACACATTCGGCCATACTGTACGCACCGCAAGTCCGATGGGTGCGACAGCTCCTCCTACATGCCACGAATAATATTCCTAATGTTTTCGTGTGGTTTGAGGTCATTCGGAGCACGTTTACTCTGAATTCGACCGTCTCACGCCGTTTTTGGTGTTTTTTGACACCGAAAACGTCTTTCCAGTCACCGCGGTCAAACGAGACCTCTTATTGACGTGTCGTCTGCCCGACCATTTCACAAATCACTCAACAGCTGTTCTCGTACGGTTTCATGGCATTCCGAGGTCGTTTGGGTGGTTTTGACCCCCCCACGCGCCGTTTTAGCGCGCGCGGAGCTACTAAGAACAACGAAGTTGGCTGTACCGCGCGCACCGCACGTCCAATGGGTGCGCCGTCTCCTCTTAAACGTCACGAATAATATTCCTAATGTTTTCATGTGGTTTCAGGTCATTCGGAGCACGTTTTCTCCGAATTCGACCGTCTCACGCCGTTTTTCGGTGTTTTATGACACCCGAAATGCGTTTCTGGTCCCTGCGGTCAAAAGACACATCCGATTGACATGTCGTCTTCCAGACTATTTCAAAAATCACACAACAGCTATTCTCATACGGTTTCATGGCATTCCGAGGTCGTTCGGGTGGTTTTGACCCCCCAACGTGTCGGTTTAGCACGCACGGAGCTGCTGAAAACGACGCCTTCGGCCGTACCACGCGCACCGCAAGTTTGATGGGTGCGATGTCTCCTCCTACACGTCACGAATAATATTTCTAATGTTTTAGTGTGGTTTCATGTCATTCAGATCACGTTTGCTCCAAATTCTACCGTCTCATGCCGTTTTTGGTGTTTTATGACACTAGAAATGCGTTTCTGGTCACCGCGGTCAAACGACACCTCCGATTGACGTGCCGTCTACCCGACCATTTCACAAATCACACAACGGCTGTTCTCGTACGGTTTCATTGCATTCTGAGGTTGTTCGGATGGTTTTGACCCCCCAACGCGCCATTTTGGCGCGCGCGGAGCTTTTGAAAACGACGCATTCGGCCATACCACGTGCACCGCAAGTCCGATGGGCGTGTCGTCTCCTCCTACACATCACGAATAATATTCCTAATGTTATCATGTGGTTTCAGGTCATTCGGAGCACTTTTTCTCTGAATTAGACCGTCTCACGCCGTTTTTTGGTGTTTTATGACACCAGAAACACGTTTCTGGTCACTGCACTCAAACTAAAACTCTGATTGACATGCCGTCTGCCCGACCATTTCACAAACCACACAGAGGCTGTTGTTGTACGGTTACATGGCATTCTGAGGTCGTTTGGGTGGTTTTGATCCCCGAACGCGCCGGTTTAGCGCGCACGGAGCTGCTGAAAATAACGCATTTGGCTGTACCACACACACCGCAAGTCTGATGGGTGCTATGTCTCCCCTACACATAACGAATAATATTCCTAATCTTTTCTTGTGGTTTGAGGTCATTCGAAGCATGTTTTTTCCGAATTCGGCCATCTCACGCCGTTTATGGTGTTTTATGGCACCAGAAACTCTTTTCTGGTCACCGCGGTCAAACGAAACCTCTTATTGACGTGTTGTCTGCCCGAGCATTTCACAAATCAGACAACGGCTGTTCTCATCCAGTTTCATGGCATTCTGAGGTCGTTCGGGTGGTTTTGACCCCCCCACGCGCCGTTTTAGCGCGCGCGGAGCTGCTGAAAATGACGCAGTCTACCGTACCACGTGCACTGCACGTCCGATGGGTACGTCGTCTCCACTTACACATCACAAATAATATTCATAATGTTTTTTTGTGGTTTCAGGTCATTCGGAGCACGTTTTCTCCGAATTCGACCATCTCACGCCGTTTTGGTGTTTTATGACCCCGGAAACGTGTTTCCAGTCTCCGCGGTCAAACGACAGATCTAATTGACATGCTGTCTGCCCGAACATTTCTAAACTCACCCAGCAGCTGTTGTCATACGGTTTAATGGCATTCCGAGGTCGTTCGGGTGGTTTTGACCCCCCAACTCGACGGTTTAGCACGCACGGAGCTGGTGAAAACGACGCATTCGGCCGTACTGCGCATACCGAAAGTCCGATGGGCACGCCGTCTCCTCTTACACATCACGAATAATATTCCTAATGTTTTCGTGTGGTTTCAGGTCATTTGGAGCACGTTTACTTCGAATTCGACCGTCTGACGCCGTTTTTTGTGTTTTATGACACCGAAAATGCATTTCCGGTCACCGCGGTCAAACGACACCTTCGAATGACGTTTCGTCTGCCCGACCATTTCAAAAATCACACAACGGCTGTTCTCTTATGGTTTCATGGCATTCCGAGGTCGTTCGGGTGGTTTTGACCCCCCAACGCGCGGTTTTAGCGCGCGCGGAGCTGCTGAAAACGACGCATTCGGCCGTACCGCACGCACCACAAGTCAGATGGGTTCTCCGTCTCCTCCTACAGGTCACGAATAATATTCCTAATGTTTTCGTGTGGTTTCAGGTCATTCGGAGCATGTTTTCTCCAAATTAGACCGTCTCACGCCGTTTTTGGTGTTTTATGACACCGAAAACACGTTTCTGGTCACCGCGGTCAAATGACACCTCCGATTGACGTGACGTCTGCCCGACAATTTCAAAAATCACACAACGGCTGTTGTCATATGGTTTGATGACATTACGAGGTTGTTCGGGTGGTTTAGACCCCCCAACGCACCGGTTTAGCGCGCGCGGAGCTGCTGAAAACGATGTAGTCGGTCGTACCGCACGCACCGCATGTCCGATGGGCATGCCGTCACCTCCTACACATCACGAATAATATTGATAATTTTTTCGTGTGGTTTCAGGTCATTCAGAGCACGTTTGCTCTGAATTTGACCGTCTCACGCCGTTTTTGGTGTTTTCTGACACCGGAAACGTGCTTCCGGTCACTGTGGTCAAACGATAGCTCCGATTGACATGCCATCTACCCGATCATTTCAAAAACCACAAAACGGCTATTTTGGTACGGTTTCTTGGAATTCCGAGGTCGTTCAGGTGGTTTTGACCCCCCAACGCGCCGGTTTAGCGCGCACGGAGCTGCTGAAAACAACACATTCGGTCGTACCGCGCGCACCGCACGTCCGATGGGAACTTTGTCTCCTCCTACCGTTAGACGCCCGTTTTGGCCGTTTATGACACCAGAGAGGCGTTCCCGGTCACCGTGGGTACACAACATGTCCGATTGACGTTCTGTCTTCTCCACCGCATCACAATTCACTCACCCTTTGATGTCGTCTGATTTCAGGCCATTCGTAGTGCGGGAGGGATGTCCGAGGTGTGGGAGGGTTGTCCGGGGTGCAGGGGGATGTCCGGGGTGCGGGAAGGACTGTACAGAGTGCGGGGGGCCTGTTCGGGGTGCAGGAGGGCTGTCCGGAGTGCGGGAAGGGCTGTCCGGGGTGCGGGGAGGGCTGTCTGGGGTGCGGGAGGGCTGTCCGGAGTGCGGGGAGTGCTCTCCGGAGTGCGGGGAAGGCTGTCCGGGGTGCGAGAGGGTTGTCCGGCGTGCGGGGAGGGCTGTCTGGAGTGCGGGGAGGGCAGTCTGGGTTAGGCTGGGGACTACAAATAGTGAACTCAACTCATTCATCAAAAAAGAGTTTAATTATTTATATTAGGAATCACGTATTTTTTTCAAAAATATTACAGAACATGCATTTCTAAACATTGAAAATTAAATGAACAAAAAATATCCAAATCAATAATAAGTTTAATGGTTACTTCTCAATTCGTGCACACAAACATTGCATGAGGAAAAAACATACATGATACCCCCAAATCACAAAAAAACTCACTAGAAACCCAACATAAATATCAATAACAACCCTACCATTAAAAGCAGAAACACACCTCATGAATATGATGCATCATGCGTGTTCATCACTGACCTCCATCCAGTGGCCCAGGGTCCTACAACAAATAAATATTATGAATATTTTTATAACAAAAATAATTTAAATTAAATAAATAAATACAGTATAAACCTGCATCGGGTGATCCCCTGCACCATCACCTGGACGCACATATTTCCGCAGTGCTCTAACCTCTGCAGCCAATTGCGCATTTGCCTCCTCGGAAGCCCGCAGCCATGCCTCGAAATTTGACACCTGTTGTGTCATCTGAGCAATAGTAGGACCGACAACCGCAGCGCGTGACACTACAGATTGAGAAATCCCTGTTCCATAGGTCAAACTATATCCATGTCTGTCCCGACCAATGATGTGATGAAAGATCTCATCCCTTCGCATGGGAAGCTGTCATTGGTCCTCTGGCAGATTTTCTAATTCAACTTCAAATTGAGCCTGTGAAATATTTAAATATATATACATATTTTAATATAATGATTTTATGTATGTATTGGTAATGAGTACAAGCACTTACTATCAATGCGGCAGCCTCTGGATCATTGCGATCAAGAGTCCTCATCCACACAGACATTTTATCAGTTGGTGGACCTTACTCCCGCAACTATATATGAATAGAATATAAAAACAAAACTGTATTAATTAAAAACATTAAAAAATGAATAATAAATACCTCATTTCATATCTAAGACACGTGACGAGTCCCGAGCCTGTGAGGTGGTCCCTGCAACGCTCAATTCTCAGAATAGCGTGTAGAGACCTCCTACATTGAATTCCTTCAAATATCAATCAAATCACACATTCTTGAAAATATATATACCAAAATAAATATACAAACCGCAACACCCTCAGTAGACCAATATGCAACTAAATCACGCCACTGAGCTAGGAGGACACCTCTCGGGACTTTTTCTAGAATGTCTAGGGCACCCACATTTGGTACCTAGTGGTCCCTCTTGACTTTGCCTTTATAGTCTTTCCACATCTTACGGAATTTTCTCATACACGCTGGTCGAAAATCATCGATACATACTTTCAAATTTTTCTATTAATGAAAAAAATCACATATGTTATTATTGATTATACATAGGGAATAAATTAAAATCGTCTTCTTACCTGAACCTCCCTCAAAAGACGATCTAATGTGTCCTGAGGGATAGAAGCCCGGTCACGAGTGGTCAATGGAAATCGACATGGATCACGTATGATATGACCCAACTGACGAATAAATGCAGGGGAATTCCGTCCCACGGGATGAAATACCTCATCTAATGAAACATCAAAATTCGTGTCGGAATTCCATGATAATATGCCTCGACCAGGGCCTCTCTTGCGGGAGGAATAAGTAGTCGGGTATGATCCTGTTGAAAACAATTTTATATAAAAATTGAAAGATTATATATATATATATATATCTGTTTATTAATTACATAAAAAATAAGGTCAATGACATTACAACATACCTTGACCCTGAGACGTAGATGCCTCAGATGGATGATGTGGATCTTCTGCCTCTTCCCCTGACATGCCTGCAGTCATGGAAAACATTAGTAAGGGGACTATCCAATGTGTCCAAATGAAAAATTGGATTGTTTAAAAAAAATCAAACTTGTATAGTTGTTAATCAAACAAAAAGGGATTGAATAATTAGTTGGGAATGAATTTTAAAAAATCATAAAATTTACAAAAAAGATATACAAATTATGTACAAAACCAATCAATGCATAGCCAAATTTCAAATTGAATTAATAAAAATTAAAGCAGCACATGAACCAAAGGAAGAATACCTCAATGGGAAGATACACCGATAATAACATCAATATAACATGAGTTAAATCACCCTAATCATTTATAACTGAATAAACTTTAAAAATTGAGGATTATACTTACAAGGATTTATAAAATGTTTACATAATTTATGATATCTTAGGCTAAATAGTGGGAAAACAATTATACCTTTCATTAAGCATGCAAATCGACCGTTTCTCCTTCAACAGCTGCTCTGACCCAATAAATATCTTCTTCACTTTGAACTACGGTATGTTGATCAAGTTGTTGGGAAACAAATGGAATAGTCTCAGGTTCATCTTGTTCAAATACAAAAACTCCTTGCCGAGACATTTTGACAACAACTTGCCAACTTGGATTCGAAGGCAAAGTAACGAAGAATACTTGTTTCTCTTGTGATGTCAAAATGAATGGTTCATTATCAACTCGTTCATTTCAATATAACATATAGTTAAAATTCACCAATGAAAACTGATATTGATTAAATTTACATCCACGCACTGGATCAACCCAATTACACTTTAACAATATGTACTTCAACCCGTGTGTGTATACAACTTCAATGATGTCTATAAATTGACCATAGTAATAACCAGAATCGACAAATGGAAAACCTATGCCACATTTTTGTTTTACTCGTTTTTAGTCAACATCTTTAATGCGAAATCGAAAACCATTATCATCTAAAGATTTATAACGAAGAGCTGTTATAGATGGAACCTCATCCAGTTGGATAAATTCTTCAGTTATCGTGGGGTCCCCTAACTCCCTCAGCTTATGAACCTACATAATTCATAGAATTAAATAATGATATATAAAGAATGATATTAGTATAATACTTCACTCATAATGAAAATCAATTTATACATACATAATCCTTGAACCAATCATGAAATGACACATAATGAGACTATTGAATTTGCAACTCATTCTCACGATACATCTCTTCTTTTATATCATTAATGTGTTTTCTGCAAATGATAACACAATGATTTAATGATAAACTTATTCAAAAAAAACATGTAAAAGTTAAACAATAAAAGTGATAAGATACTTACTGCATTAATGGTGAAACTGATGGAGTATTGAACAAGATATATCGTTGCGCTTGTATCCACTCGATGTTGTCCATATCATATGTGGTTCCTTCTCCAACTAGACCATCCTGAATCCGAGATGGCTTATCTAATTTTAGTTCAACATTCGTAAGATATTCTTCACAAAAAGTAGTACACTCATCCATCAAATAACCATTGGCTATTGATGCCTCCGGACGAGCTCTGTTGCATACAAATCGTTTCAATGTACCCAAATACCGCTCAATAGGATACATCCACCCGAATTGCACTGGACCAGCAGCCATTACTTCTTCAGTTATGTGCACTTTCAAGTGGAACATAACATTGAAAAATGAGGGGGGAAATAGTTTCTCAAAGTGACAAAGCGTAAGTAAAATTCGTTCCTGTAAACATTTTAAATCACTCATTTGTTTATTTCTTAAACAAATCTGTCTAAAAAATTACTCATCTCAATCAACTGAACAACATTGGGGGATAAACAATCACAAATGGAGATTGGAATCAACTGTTGAATTAGTATGTGATTGTCATGACTTTTCAACCCTTGCAATGTCTTGCTCATCAGATTAACACACTTTGAAATATTAGAAGAGTAACCATCAGGCACCTTGAGCATCTTCAAAATGGAAAGAAATGTCTCTTTCTCCTTTGTAGTCATCATATACTGTGCAGCAGGCATATATGCCTTGTTTCCCTCAGCTAACTGTAAATGCACCTATTTTCTTTAAAACCATTTCTTCCAAATCATGGCATGCATTAACATGGGTCTTTGATTTCCCACTAACACCTAAAATGGTCCATAATATGTTATCACAAACATTTTTTTTCAATGTGCATGACATCCTAATTATGCCTCAACATGTTAGTTTTCCAATACAGAAAACTATAAAAAATAATTTTCTTTTTCCAATTGTGACTGCGCTGCCTACCCACAGCTCAAATATTACGTACTGGAGAAGCCACAAAATACGGAATTTCATATACCATGCGATTGTTTTCTTCCTCAATCTGCGATAACATTTCGACTCCTGTCATGATCTTTGGTGCTGGGATGAACTCTCTAGAACCATGAAATTCCACTTTTTCCTTTTTGAACCTGTGTTGAGGGGGGAGAAAACGTCTGTGACCCATGTATGCCCATTTTTTGGAATTCTTAAGCAATACAGATTTTTTACTTTTGTTGCAACAAGGGCAAGAAAATTCCCGTTTCGTACTCCAGCCTGATAAATTTTCATAAACTGGGAAGTCATTGATTGTCCACAATAAAGTAGCCTACAGTTTGAACATTTCATTCATTTCACAGTCATAAGTCATCAGGGCATCGCCCCAAAATTCATTCAACTCATCAATCAATGGGTCAAGTTAAACATCAATCATATCCCCTAGACTTTTAGGTCCATGAATAAGAGTGGAAATTAATATAAATTGTTGCTTCATACAAAGCCACGTAGGAAGATTATACGGAACCAACACCACGTGCCATGTTCTATGAGTTTCACCAACCATAGACTTGAATGGATTGAAACCATCTGCATCCAATACCAATCAGACATTACGAACATATTTGTAAAAGTCAGGATGTCTCTTATCAAAATCCTTCCATGCATGAGAGTCTACCTGGTGGGTTAACATATCACATTCATGAACTCTCTCTACATTCCATCTCATTAAATTAGAAACTTTAGATGACATAAAAAATCTTTTCAACCTTGATTTAAGGGGAACGTAATGCATTTGATTTACGGAAATCAGTTTCCCCTGTATCAAAATCTGACTTTGATGAGTCTAATTTCCCATGTTCTCTTTCCACCCGGAAGCACCACAAACCGTACAAATATTCAAATGGGTACCTTCCTTTCTAAACAACATGCAGTTCTTTGCACATGCATCTATGGTCTCATATGTAAAACCTAAGTTCTCTGTCATCTTACGAGCATGGTAATACGACTCGGGAATCTTAGCGTAGACAGGAAGAACCTTTTTCAATAACACGAACAACATGTCGAATGATGTGTCTGACCAATGATTCAAAGTCTTCAAATGCAATAACTCCACGATAAATGACAATTTATTAAAAGAAGTATATCCAAGATATAATTTTGTTTTTGCATCATCAATTGCATCATAAAACCTCCTCGAATCACGATTTGCACCAGAGCGAAGATTTATCTCACTGGTCTCAAGATTATGGATGCCAATGCCTTCAGGATCCAACCCAGGTAACATTTCAGTAAGCATTTAATGCATTGGATCATTCATCCTTGCATCAACATCCATCTGAACTGTATCCGTATTTTCACAACGAACATATTCTTCTCCATGACGAGTCCAACTCTTATAATTTCTCAAAAATTCATTAAAGAATAGGTGCTCCCTCACAATATATCGTGTGAATTGATATCTGTTAGCACATTTTCTACATCGAAAACTAATATAGTCACTTTCAAATCCTCTGGTGAAGTCAATAAACTACATAATTCCATTGAAATACTCTCTAGACATTCGATTTTGAAGATCAATCCAACTCTTATCCATAATAAGATCCCTATAACAAACATTTACACAGGACTTATTACATTTTCATTTTTCATATAAAATATATTTAAAATAAATACTAATTAATTGTTTGTGAACAATTTATAAAATAATAATGTAAGTGAAATCCCATGTCATACCTAATTGCGCTACAAACCTATAAGGGAGGGGAGCTGAAGGCGGTGCTGTGAGGGCGAGGAGAGGCAGTGGTGGGGAGCAGGAGTTGGTGCGGCGAGGGAGGGGACAAAGACGAAGGGGACGGGGGTTGGCGGGGTGTGTGGGGGGGGGGGGTGTTTGGGGTGCTGGGGGGGAGGGACGAGGCGGCAGAGGGTCGAGGGAGGAGGTCGGAGGGCTGCCGGAGGCGGGTGGCGGGAGGCCCGAGGCTAGAGGGAGGCCACAGGGCAACCACAAGGTGGAGGGCAGCCGGAGCCAGAGGGAGGAGGGCGGCCGGAGGAGGGCGGGGCCGACAGAGGGCGGCGGGAGGGTGGAGTGCGGCCGGAGGGCTGCCAGAGGGCGGCTGGAGGGCTGTCGGGCTGCTGGAGGCGGGTGGCGGGAGGCCCGAGGGCAGAGGGAGGCCCCAAGGCAGCCGCAAGGCGGAGGGCGGCCAGAACCGGAGGAGGGCGTGGCTGGCGGAGGGCGGACGGAGGGCCGCCGGAGGGCGGGCGGAGGGCAGCCGGAGGGCGTCCGGAGGGCGCCCGGAGGGTGCCCGAAGGGCAGCTGGTAGAGGGCGGGGCCGACGGAGGGCGGGACCGGTGGAGGGCGGCCGGCCGGAGGGCGGGGCGGCAGAGGGCGCAGAGACGGGGAGGGCGCATGTGACGGGGAGGGTGCGGCGACGGGGAGGGCGCGGCGACGGGTAGGGCACGGGTGATGGGGAGGGGGGAAGGGGGGCGCTTCGTGAGGAGGGAGGGGGGAGGGGGAGCTAAAGCCCTCTTTTTTTAGGGAATTGTAGAGACCTCCATTGGCGGTCGCTATTGGTTACCTATAGCGACCGCCAATGGAGGTCTCTATAGGTTAAGGGGCTCAAAAACCTATTTTTCTAGTAGTGATATTTATGGGAGATGTTGAATATCATTCATCCCAATAGAATATTGTGTTTCCAAGATTCAAAATACACTAAATCAATATAGTCCTTAGGGATGTAAATTTTTAATTTGATGAATATTCAACAAAAATAATGTAATTTCCATGTATTTAAAATATGTGTCTCTATATTTGGTTTCAAATGAATGGTTTTTTCTACCTTTGAAAATAGGATGAGAAAAAATTATTGAGATCCCTAGGGATATTTACAAGGATATGCCTAGTGATGTGTCATGGATAAGTCTATGGATGAGTCAATGTTTATAAACATTTACTAGAATTTAAGTTTGTGATAAATTGAGAGGTTTACTAGAAATATATCCCTTTATGGTTACTACATGTTGATATGGCTATGAAATAGATGTACATAGTTGTAAAACCCCCAAAAACACCATATTGAGAAATATTGATTGAGAACTCGTGAAAAACAACAGGTCCAACTACACACCTCATTTGACACTCATGGGGGAATGAATTGGGAATTTAGAAACTCTTTAAAAAGTGGCATGAATGATTTAAATAGAAAATCACTATTGTTAACCTACGATACATGCTAGGATTTGTTGATTAAAGATGTAGTTGTTTTGATTTAGATATCACAGAATTGATTTTCATGATTATGAGGTTTAATTTGATGTTATGTAATGATTAAACTTTTTTTTTTGGTTTTAGTCAGTGGAGGGAACTAGATGTAATTAGGTTATTGTTTTTTATGATATATAATTTACTCATTAGAATTCAAATTGATGATAACTGGACGTAAGGACATTGCGGTCTTGCTTAATTAGTTTTCACCGAACATGAGTACCAACATGTAATTTAATCAACTCTTAGACTCACCAAGAAATAAAAATAAAAAGTGTGATGAGAATTATAGTAATAGGGACCACAATGTAAAGAAGATTTAGTATCTTTTGTGTCATGAATGTGGGAATAAACACACGAATGGATATTTTAGTGGAACATTATTATTTTTTTTGTAATGGGAATGTTGGATTTAAAAAAAGTAACTTCAAAGGGAAAATAAAAAGTATAGTAACCCAAATGGATGGGAATATTGGCCTCTCTAAGGAACTATCAATTGATGAATTCTTTAAATCTGGATTAAATGGGAATTATTAAAAAATATTTTCTAAGTAGAAATATCAAAAAAGAACGAACAAGGTGGTACGAGTAATGGTAATATTGGTGATGATAAAGATACTACAAGTGAAATTTAAAAAGAAATTTAGTGTAATGAAATATGATGAGGTAGACTTGTTAATTTCTAATGGAATAAGTGAAATCATCATTGTTTTAATTTATTTGGATTAAATAATTTGTTACATGAATTATGATACATACCATGATTATTCAGTCATTTTTTCTCTCAGAATTTACAAGAAAATTTTGAAAGGATTTGATGGACTATAAAATTGATTTAATGGAATGGTGGTATTCATGGGAAATACATGGTTAAGGGAAATATAACAAAATTATGATCTTTATTTTAAGACAATGAAGTTTGGATAAAGGTATATAGGATACGAATAAGTAAACTGGATGTTATAGAATACCTTGGAAATGTTTAATAAAATGTTGAAAAGGTGGTTTATTCTATAATTTATGATGTTTATAGAATTTTTGGATTAGAAGAATATATCCAAAAAACTTTAGATTGAGGAAACATGCATGTTTTCCATAAGTATTTATGGTAATTTAGGTTATTACCATGTTTAATGAGAATACATGATCAAGGTACTCCCAAGTTTGGTATGTGTAAAATAAGAGCCACTTTATGCAACATGGGGGATCAATGTTAAGTTTACTTTTGATAAATTTAGTGAATTTTTTATAATGTATTGTGTGTTCATATTTCATAAGGGTTTTAAGGTTGATCATTTATGAAATTTTTTATGTTAAACATTGGTTGAGTTTTTACAGATTAATGTATTATATCACCGTAAGAGGTTTATATATATTTGATAACATGATGTTACAGTTTTTTGTGATATTATATAATGATATATGGAATGAACTATCATTCTATTTATATACCTCATGATATGTTGAATCTTTATGAATGAAAAATTCACCACCAAATATTATAATAAGAGATGATGTGTAAATTGATTAGGGAACAATAAAGGGTGATATTATGCTGATATCAAGTAAGTAAATATTATCATGAAATCTAAAAAACATTAGGAAAAGGTTATTGTAAAACATTTTTATCATGTTATCGTCCTTTTTTACTGTATCAATGACCCATTTCAAGCCTCTTTTTTTAGTTTCATTGTTATCATTAAATTTTACTCATCACATTCTCTATCACTCTCAATCAAAACATGAGAGTTATATTTCTCTTCCATGTCAATGTTTTGACAAGATAACTTTTATCTACTTTGTGTAAAAATAGTTATGAGTTACATTAAGTAACCATTATGTTTCCAAATTTTCCCATTTCAAAGGAATTTTTGGTATTCGTTTTTAAGAAGTGAGTTTCTATTAAATTAACATTCAAGTATCCAACCTATTATAAAACATATAAATTTTAATGGTGGAGTTAAATTTTACTAGGTATAATGTAACACCCTACATTTTTTGAATTATACTTTCAATTTATTTTATTCTTTTCAATGTTTTTTATTTCCATAAAAATTTAAAATAGTTTGTGTTTTATGAAAGAACAAATTTATTCTTGATTTTAATGCTGCATAAATTTGATATTTTTCAAATCCAATATTTATATTTTCATTTGGTATATGAAAAACTATGTGAGTATTGTCTTATACATAATGTTGAGTTTATTCAATAATATATTTGACACACACAGTTGAGTTTTATCAAACTATTACATATTATTAATATTTTTATTAAAATAATATTATAGTTATCACCTAAATAATAAAATGGAATTTACAAATAGGATTAACTAAAATTTTAAAATATTTATTAAACATGAATATAAGAATTTTTATTCAGGAACCGATTAACTCGAAATGAAAATAACACCCCATTGAAAATAAATGAAATATTTTACTAGAAAACTATATTTATGAGAAAAACATGTTTTTTATAAAAAAATTAATTAAAAATTTTTTATAGAAATTTTAATGATATATATATATATTATATTCACTCATTTATTTAACAGTTATCAAATGTGTTTTCTCGAAAATATATATGAATATATCCAATTTTACACCTATATATATATATATTTACTAAATTGTAATTTTATCACCTTTCAATAGCACACCAATATTAAATATAATTTTTCAAAAAATTATAAATTTTATTTAAAAAACATATTAATTTTATAAATAAGAATATAATAATTTACTTTCAGGTAATATTTCGTATTTTTCTGCGAAGTGTCAGTTTTTTATGAATAGTGAAAACACATAATTTTAGTTTAAAAATGTATTTTTGATAATTTAATTATATATTTAAATTATATTTCAGATTTTTTTCAAAGTATATTTAGATGAATTATAAACATATTAACATAATTTAGGTAATTGGAAACAATTTAACATTGAAATTTGTTATAAATACATTTCAATCTTTCGAATATTTTTACTTTAATAACTCTTGGGTTCATCTTGTCTTTGTGACTAATTTTAAATTAATTTCTTTCAGTTATGTGTTTTGAATTTAGAAAAATTGATTCCATGTTTTTTAATCCGAACAATTTATAATTTATTTTATGTTCAACATAGTATTTTTTTTAAAAATAGTGAAAGGAATTAAAAATAATTACAATGATTAAGCTAAAAACAAGTTTACTAAGTGGTAAATCATTTTATTATGGGGACAAGTAAATCATATACATGACCAAAACCCATTTTATGGACATATTTCTACCATATACTTCATTTTATATAAAACAAACTATTATTTGAGGAACACAATACAAGAGAGACCACCCAATAGTGTTTAACTTTTTATATTTACAAGAGTACAACTCCTCCTCCGATATAAAAGGGAACTCCACCCCTTACTTATTCACACATATAAATCCCAATTTCTAAATCAAAAAAATTCCCAAATAATCTCCCAATTTTCCTCCCTTCATCCTAGAATCCTAAATATCTTTATAAATCCAACCAAGGAATCCCTTTGGCACAAACCAAAAAGAGTTACCCAATAAAGATATAACATCATTCTAAAAACACTTTTGTTTTATTATTCTATGCACGCTATATCATTTATTATTATTATATGATTATATAAAAACCTAATTATCCTAAAAATAATTATATTTCATTATTTTTAGGGTTACACCAACACCAACACACGCTTCTTTCAAATGAGATACACAATCACCATTTTTGGGTACGAGAGACAATCGCCTCACGAATTGATGTTGTTATTTCTTCCATTACCACTAACAAATGTTGGGAATAGTGATAATAATATAGTTAATATATGATATATAATATTTTTATGATGTATTTATGATTTTAGAATTATTATTTGACACATACCTTCATGATTTACATTTTCATGGAATATGATTACTTCATTTATGGACGCGTGGACTACTATCTGCTCAAAGCGATGTGATTCATTCACACATTGAAAGGAATGTATTGAGGATAGATTTATTAAATGTATATGATATATATAAAATAAAAATGTTAATTTAATGGTAATAGAAATTTATATGCACAAATATATGTCACTTAATTTCTTTCATTCAAAAGGACAATAAAACAGAAACAACGTTCATGCGTATGTACGACCTAACATCTCTAAGAATAGTGTATTTAATTTCATATTTATATATTATATAGATTATTATAAATAATCATATAAATAATATATATGATATTTTTATCATTTTTATGTTCTCTAAATAAGTAAAGAATTATCTTTGTATTATTATCTATAATAACAAGTAAAAACATATATGAAAAAAAAAATTTCTACTGAAATGTAAATTTAAACTGAAATTGTTAATAAAAAGTTAATATAAAGGCATAATAAAATAATATATAATATGATATATAAAAATATTTATTTTTGTAGATGTATAATAAAATAATATTTACTAAACAAGACGATTTAATGTTTACAAATAAATTCAAGACTCAAGTTATGAGTTTTCTCATCTCACTTTTATTTAGGTGATATATATTATATATTCACCACATATTCTTGTTTTGGGATTTAAATAATAACCTGTTACATGATATATCATTAATTTTCTTTATTTCATTATATTAATAGTTTCAATTTACATTATTCTTTCATGGGTCTGATGATTCAAAAGTTACTCATGTAGTAAGGGGATTTCTAGTCTGACTTTTAATTCTATTGTTCTTTTTCCATATTCACCACTCATTTGATGTTTCTGGTTTATATACATCCCATGAATGTATAATTTTATTAATATCCTTAAATTTAAGGGTATTCACATATAAATTTTAGTATCTATCTTTTTTAGGGTTTATGGTTCAAAATATACAAAATTAGTAAATTAGTTTTGTCTCAATGTTTATTCTTTGAAAAACATGTTATTTTATACAACTATATTATTTTATAGTTTGTATTAACAACATTCAAATTGTTGCATCCTGAATCTATTTATTTTCATTATATTTAATTTCCATTTAATGAAATTATATCATGGGTATTATAATTCAAATTCATTAATGTGGAAAGAGTCTAATGCTATAATCTCATCGTTTATCCATATTATTTACGATTATGCTTCCATTGATTTATTGTTATGATATGTATATTAAACATTCACATGAATTTTCTTCTCCTATGGTTATACATTATATATTCAATTAATGGAACCAATTTATAGCACTTTGGTACATATGATAGTGATGAAACATTTTAATAAAATCTGACTTAATTTATTTTTTTTCATTCCGAAACATATGTTCTTCAAAATATTATTTTACAAAAAGGGTTTTCAATAAAAAATCATGTTAAAAATTATGTAAAATTATTATTAAATATTCTATTTTTTTCAAGGCTTTATTTTCAAATAAAAGGATTTCTATTTTTTCAAATCCTCATTTATAATGTTTTTGTAATTTTTTTTGAAGAAAAAGTTTTTTATTTATTTTATAATTTAAAACTGTTTTTAATTATTTTTAAATAAGAATTCATATGTTTTCAAAAATATATTTTCAAAGAAAATGATTTCATTGATTGTAAATAATTTTTATATATTTTAAATTCTATTTTCAATGAAAAAGGTTTTTAAAAATGTTTAATGTTCCAAAAATTGTTTTCTAATTTAAAGGGATATTTCCCTTAACAAATTTTTTAAGTGTTTTTTAAATATTATTTCGTTTTTTTCAATGTTTTTTTAGAAGAAAAGGATACTCAAAATTTTTTATGCTTTCAAAATTTATTTTTGAATGAAATTTATTTTTCTAATGAAATTCCTCTAGTGATCAATAAAATACTTCTCCATATAAGATGGTTTCCTATGATACATTTTATTCTTTACTAGGGAAATTATACAAGGGTACCATTTTAATTATTAATTTTAATGTTTTATGATTAAGATGAAATTTATTTTACAAAATAGGTTTCCCTTTCATGGTTTATACCATGATAAACCACTTTTTAAACCTTTTTTTCTTTTCATAGTTTATTTTATGATAATGAAAGTGTCCCTTTTCTATAAGCTGTGATATAATTAAATGTCTATGATACCACTAATAGAAATTTAAGCTTTGGAGACCCTTGGAATGGATGACCTCTATTGGTGGTTTCTATTGGGTATCAATAGTAACCGCCAATGGCAGTCGCTGGGCTAAAAAGGCTCATGCGATAACTCCCCTCTCCCCCTCCTCCCTCACGCACCACCCTAAGAAAGCCCTACATCTGCCTTCACTATTGGTCATCCTCTACCATCACCAAACCCACCTCTGCCTCCCGCTCCATCACCCCCTTTCTGCAACTCCCTCTCCCTCCCCAGATACCCTCCCAACCTCAGCCTCTTCCTCCCTCACCTACACCTCCCTCTCCTCACTGATCGTTCGTTGTCGCGCCCACACCCGCTGCCTCACGCCACCCATCTTCCATAACTGATGCCCCTCCTTCACATATCACATGGCCTCCTACTCTACATCTTTACTTGGTTCTAGATTTTCTATGCTATATGGTAATTGAAAATTTTGGTTTTAGGGTTTTTATTTTGGGAACCTCCATCACTCAGATTTCATAATGCATTGGCTTTGAGAATTTTTTGTTATTTTTTTAAAAGGATGGTGCTGAAGCTTCGTTTTATTATTAAATCAAAGAAAATACCTCTTTAAAATGGGTATAAAGAGACCCATTACATAGGCCAAAGGCCCGGTGAGATTGTAACCGATTACATAGCCTGTAGGCCCAAAGTTTTTGCCCAATGCCTATTCTGTGAATAGTAACCCGCATGCAATAGTACCTGCATAGTAACGTTGCTGCTACTATGCCCGGTCGCTGCTACAGTACCTAGTGATCTACAGTACCACTGCTGCTACATTACTTCTACAGTACTTACGCCCAATGGGTTTTGAACCCCCATTTTTCATGTGGTTTGTTTGTTATTGATTGTATAGTCTTTATAAAATTAAATATGTTCTCATTTATTCCCCATATGAATTTATAATTTAGTGTGACCAGAAATCGGTGTGGTTTTAAGAGAATTAATGAAGATCTAATTAAATTTATTCCTGATAAATAAAAGATCTACCCCATATGAAATTAACGCCACTTATTATCCATTTATGATTCCTCTGTCGTAACAAATTTTTGATCCGTAATAACTTTTTAATACAATTTTGACGTTGGAAACTACAATGACTAAAAAACCTTATTCATTGAGATATATATCTAGAAAAATTCACACATTCCATAAATATGGAATGAGAAATTTCACGGACTCATTAAGTTATAGAAAACTACATAATCATGGTGAAAAACATCAGTCTAGAGAAGCTCATTCCTATGCTGCCTTTCCCTTGTAATACTGAAAAGATTAAATAAAGATGTTTAAGATGGTTTAGGTGCCTATAATCTACTGTATCATGATATAAGGAATATGAATCCTGTATTTTTCATTATCTATCATGGTTTCATTTGGGATATACTTCTAGTAGACTCCTTAGGAAGGTGCTTTATCATATTTTGGGAAATCTTAGTGGGAGCATGAACGAAGCTTTCTTACGGTGGTTTCCAAGGAAAGGAATAATCATGTGTTAAAATCTATATTTTAATACCACATGAATATAGAATTCTTGTGGTAGAGGGATGTCTAAAATCCACTAATTCACTTGCCTAATATTTTTTTATAATGTTTTTGATGCATTGATAAATTAATATAATCATAATATAAGGGCATGTATTAGATAATGTATTTACTTTGAAAAAAATGTATCATTTTAGTGTATAAAAATGTATTAATTGTGGAGTGGGTTGTATAGTTTATATCATTAGTGAGGGGCGGTTTGAAATTTAGTGTATAAACAATGATATCAACTTCTGACTCCAAGAACACTTCATTTTGATGTGTCTATAGAAATTGTTTGTAACTAGAAAAAGAATAATTAAAATCCAACCCGTTTTTATTTGATGAAATATGTATGCAATAAATAAAATGTACACTAGTTCTCTATAGTTCACATTACAAGGCACTTTAATAGGAATAATATCCTTTCCTTATTAATTCTTTCTATGATTGCAGATATGTTAGGGAAACAAACACCATATCCAGATCATTTTTCAGACCCATATGCATCTAAGTGTTGAGGTATGTATGTATGTAATTGTGTTAATTTATGAATTGTGAATTAAACATATATATATATATATATGAACATCTCTTTATTAGCTTTACGTGATTGAGAAACAATGGAATGTGGATTTTATTATCTGTTTTGCACAACTAAATGCATACTTTTGTTCACACCCAACCATATAGATTATTTTTCTTCAAAATTACTCAAATTTACATTTGAAACCATTTCTGCTTAAAGCTATAGAAAAACATGAAACTATCTCTATTGAGTGCACTCACAAATACACTTCCAATATTTATAAAACATCTCATTACATCATAAACCTCAATGTTTCTGATGCTCAACACATCTTTCAATCATAATTCTATACATGAACATGATCAATTAATTCACACACGTAATGGTATGTTAATGAAAATCCTCCTTAAAATACATGCTCAAATTACTTTGGCACAAAACATGGAATAATCTGTGTGTATCAACATGCAACCCCAAAACCTAAACATTTGAGCACCCAAAGGCACATAATCTCCGTAATAAAACTAAAAATAGAGGAGGTAAACAAACAATATTAATGGTGTGAGTATGAATCAATAGAGTTTGAATAATATTGTATTTTTTTGTTTAGTTTTAATTTTTGATTTTATTTTCCATTCAAGGTAAATGTTTTGTGGTGGAAGTGTTTCTAGGTTGGGAAGAAGAAGGTTGGGTAGTAACTTATTTTAGCATGCCATTTTTGCTTTAGGACTGAAGATGGAATGAAAGTCCTATAAATGAGATGATTATTTTTTAGAATCTATGGAAATATGTTGGAATCATGTCTGACATTATGTTTTGTACAAGCATGCAACTGGAAGATCTCACAGCTGATATAAACATGACCGGTCTGAGTGGATAGGTACACAACCAACTGTTTACAATTATTGCCTCTATTTTTTCATTGTGTGCAAAGAAAGAAATATATTCATTTTCCACAACCAACCACTTACCTTCCATGAGGGATTCATCACATAGAACCCAAGGTTGCAGTAGGAGAGGTAGACGAGTCTAGGAATAAAAAAAAGTAGTATCACTTAATATTAGATCCTTTGAATCTAGGTACATTTTCGTTCTGAATACATTTAAATTTTCATTGAGATTGTAAACAACAATGACATTGTGTTATTAATTTCAAATTATATTTTTTTGTAGATGTAATTCATACTAATTATAATTCCAGTCATTATTTTTTAAATTCAATTTTTTTCATTCTATAATTTACTTTTTAGTAGTCTAAAAGGATTGAGTATAAATATCTTGGTATTTATTAATATTAAATCTCAGATTCTTAAATATTTTCTCAATATCATGTAACTTATATTGAGTCTCTATTTCATCATATATCCTAGTAGAAAACTCAACACCAAGCTCTTATATATCAAAACTAGATCTGAACCTGATGAGGGCGTATAGGTTAGATTTAATGACATAAATTTATTTATTATAATGACTGTAGATGATAAGACTAGTGAGTATAGCCTAAGCCTTCTTTGAGTTTCTTCTTCCATTTAAGGAACAAAATCTTTTTATTTCCCATGATCATGACTTAATTCAAGAAACATGCAAGACTTATATAAACAATACATGGATTCATGCATGTCCTTCTATAAAAATCCATTTGGTGATCATCCAATAATCATCATGTTTGGTTTTCAGTAGCTCTCATGAAAAAATAACTATATTTTCCGATGAATTAATGTCTGGCCATTTTCCTTTATCTGAATATATTTTTACTTAGTTTTATTACTTCATCATGACTTTCCATTGAAATGGCTTTCAAGAAAACCTTCTTCTAACCCAGTATATCAATATGATATTTTTTATAATCATACATCTAGCAGAATAGTAATCCATCATTAATTTATTAAAGGTATCTTACGGTCATGTGTGACTGAATTTTTTTTAATTATAGGTGAGTTCCAAATTGCAGTTTTCTTCTACTTAATCCACACACATAGTCACATTTAACTTTTTCCATGTGCTTATGTTTATTATAGGTTGTTTTTTGGTTCTTTGGATGATGTCAAAATGAAGTGTTTTTTAAAAAAATTCTCAGGATAGAGACAACCTTAGGTATTCAATAAATGGATTCATTTTTTTGAGTATTAGTGACTGTCAAAAGTAATCGTTAGTACTCCTCCCAGCGACCTCCATCATGATTGGCCATTGACCCCATATAACAACTATTGTTGGTTGTCGGTATTGGAATTTAGAGATGGGCCAACTGTAACTTCCATTGAACATTGGATGGAGATCTCTAAAGACCATTAGAGAATGCTTTTGGCAGTCTCTAATAGTAAATTTTGTAGTAGTGTACCCATTTAGTTTTATGTGTTATGATATTATTTCTATGAAACCCATATCGTTTTATGTATCATGGTATGATGAAATTTATATTATCTTATAGAAAATATATGTATGAATTCGTGATGTGATAGGTGGGACCCATATCTCACCCCAATGCATTTTGTAATGATTTATATCTCATTATATATACATGGATGGAATGAGGAGTGAAATATGTTCAGTAAAGGACTTTTTTTTCTTCAATGATCTTCAGACTGAACAATGATTACTAAGATGGTCTTGGAAGTAAATATTGACTATATTAAATTTATTTTATCTGAACCTTGACTACTATGATGGTTTGGGGAGGGAAACCATTCCACTATAAGGAAAGGCCAATGACTAGGGATGGTAGTGTGTCCCGCCTAGTAGGTTATCCCTAGAAAATGCCCTAATATGTTTCGGGAATGAGCCATGAATTACAAGGATTGATTTTATATGCTTATATGACTTGAAATATTCCACTTCTTCTTCCAATATTATGATTTCTTGGATTATGATCTTGAGTAACTTATGATTCATGTCCTATGTACATCAAATATTTACACAACGACTCTTGTTTAAGTTCTTTGATATGCAAGGTATGATCTTGTAATTCTATAATAATTTTCCCAAACACATATGACCATGTTATTCTTATATATCTCCATCATAAACACTTAATGAGAATCTATGTTCACCATTTTCTTGTGCTTCTTTAACCCACGTTATAGATAAATGTATCATATAAGAGTATTAAATGGTAAGATCTCTAAATGTGTTGTGGGCGATATTTCACCAAGATAGAATATTATGTTTCCAAGATTCAAAACACACTAAACTAATATGGTCCTTGGGATTCTATTTTTGTAATGTGGTGAATATTATCTAACATGATGTAATATCCATATATGGTATTCCTGGTTCCCAATATATATAATTTGAACTAATTTAATAAATTGAATCCTTTATTAGCTCTCTAAATCACTCTAAATTAAATCTAACAACAGCATTCCAAGTCTCATATTAACATAGTACAATCTATCAAAAAACAAAAATGAATTTAGTAAATACTTGATGGCTAGTCTGATAATGGAAACTAAAATAAAATAAAAAATGGAATTTCCTGGTCAAAACATACCCGATATCCCATAGTAACACTCTATCCAATCATAGGATAACAACACTTTAAGAGATATCACAACAAATAAATAATCTAAAACTAAAATATTTATATAGGTGTGAGAATAAATAATTTTAATAGGACACTACATTCTATGGGGAATGTAAATCCATTAAAAAGAAATACATTTTCAGGATATTTTTCAAAACACCAATATAATGTGAGTTTTTTAGTTTATAGGAAAATAAAATATCCCACCATTAAAATAAATAAAAAATTCAACTTATTTTTATTTTAAGTGAGGACAATAAATTATAAAATAATTCATCATCATATGTTGTTGTTATAGAAAAACCATATTTGAAACTACATTCAATATATATTTTAGAATCATCCCTCTTTCAAATCCCTTTTTAACATTCATATAATAAGGGGAGGAAAATAATATACATTAACAATTATAAAAAAAATAGTGGAAGAAATAAATAACCATTACATAAACATGCACCATAAGAAAAAATCCATAAGTTATCAATGGTTTATGTGTCCTATAATTACTCATATAATCTCATTATATAATTATTCAAAATCAAAGGAACATGATAACTGATATGTAGAACATTCCTTTGGTGTGAAAAGGTAGTGTCCCCCATCCACAGACCACATCCAACCATTCTCTTAAGAGTACATGATTTTTCTAATAGTGTAGTAATTCTATTTCATGGGAGAAAATCCTTTATTTAGGTTTTATTTAGTTAGGAAATTTTTATAAACCTTAAGAGATACCTAAACTAGATGTCCACTATTAGATATCAGGCTTCCTATAAAATTTCCAAATTTTAAATAAATAACATTTTATCGAGGGATAGTAGCTTTCCTATACACATTTCACTATTTAAATAAAGCATATTCCTCCTTAAAAATTATATTATAAAAAATATGAATCAATTTAAAAAATGATACGCATATAAGATTCCTTAAAAAAATAATGGCCTAGTTTTCAAAAAAAAACCATACATAGTTTAAAAAAATTAATAATAACTAAATAATTAGATTTATTCCTTTAAAATTTTCTTTATAAATTCACCCAAATACATGTTTGAAAATAATTTACAAAATCAAATTTAAAATTATTAATGTCCCCACTACTATTTCAGATATTCATATTTCTCTTGTAAAAAAATTCACATATTCTCTTGTGGATTTATATATGTATATGTGTGTGTGTGTTTGTGTCTATTTCTTTGTGTATGTTTGTGTGTACACTCATGTATATGTGTATAACTATTAGATACAAAAATTGGGATTTGAAATGAACCTCACATTTTTGTTCACACCAATCTTGAAATTATTTTTTAATACATGATATTTAAACTATTACATGAAATGATAATTTAAGATTTTAGAGCTAGTTTAGAATTCATTTTAAATAATGAAAACCCCTTTTGGAATCAATTTTAAATCATATAATACATTTATTAATTTCAATATATCTTTTAAAAATCCTTTTAGACTACTCCAAAAGCATTCGTTTTGTGAAATCAAAGAAAAGTATATTTGAAATAAGGCTTCAAATAAAAAATACATTGATTTATATTGAAACCAAAATTATTGAAAATTTTATCATTTAAAATATGATAAATATTCAAAATATAATCATTCTGTATCAAATGTGTTAATTGAAAAACCAAGAAGGAAAGGATTCAAAAATTAAAGTGTCAATCACGGGGGAAAACATAACAAGAACTTATTGTTCTTGATAATAGAGACATACATCCATCTTAATCGAATCAAGGGAATCATGAATAATAGTATACCCCTTGGATATAATAAAAAAACCCAAAATTAGATATCCCTAAAACTAGAGTTCCACTTTCTATGTATAGTGATGTCAAGGGGAAAGAATTATTGAGGAAAGAATTAGTGAGAGGAGGAGGAGGAGGAGGGGACACACACACACACACATAAGAATGATTTGGATCATGATCACAATGTGGTAGGATGATGTGGAAAAGGGGAGGATTTATAAGAATGGCCCCCTTGGTAGTGTTTATTATAAGAGAGGGTAATGTGTGCGAGTGTTTTGTTTTTGGAGAAAATGACAGGATTAGTTTGGTAAATTCCTTTTTTTCAGGTTTCGAACTACATAATTTTTGGTTTCATGGTTGGAAAAACCATGTGACAAATGTGAACCCATTCTTAAAGACTAGGAAAACACCACATAAGCATGAAAAATGGTTTTAAATGTTTTATTAAAACATTTATTTTTGGCTCTATAAAATTACTAATCCATTCACACGATTTCCTCATTGTTCAACATGTCATGCACCAATTGTGAACCTGTCATGAAATTATAAAGAAATTAAAATTTTCATGATAGATTTAATCAATCTCAATAAATAGCCCAAATACCAATAATAAAAAATGTACTTCATGTTCAGTGAATGATAGAACATTACACTAGAAATTTATAGTATAATAAATCCACATAATTAAAAAATGATCAAATGTACAAGGAATATTAACCTTGAAAGAATAATTTTCCAGATTATAATCTCCAAACTGAACCAAAATAAAAAAATATATTACAAAAAAGTTCAAGACATTTGACTCCACTAGTCACTCCATACCAACATTTGAAGGAAAAAAATGCTAAGATCCATGTGGTTTTTCTCATAATTAAATTACTTAGTTTTTATAATAGTTTAAAAAGTATAAATAGATGAAATAGATATAAAAAATTATGGAATGAGATCTCAAGAAAAAAACACAACCAAATAACCCAATGGGAAAAACTATTGTGATTCCATTATACATCTATTTCCACCAATAATAAAAAGACAAATAATCCCCCATGATGTAACCCCTACATTAAAAAATGGAAAAGAAATCAAATAAATACAGATAATACATATGAATGTTATTACCTAAAAAAATATTAATCAACTAAATAATGAATGATGTAGTAAAACACAGCTCATGTTTTCAAGAGAGAGTTCCTACTTAAAAAGACTATACAGAACAAACTTTTTTTAGGTGAATTTAAACTAGAATAATTCTCACAATACATAGGCCCCTGGTGTACCATATATAATAAAAAATGACATATACCTAGAACCCCTTAGTACCCATCCATTTGCTTCCATAGAAAATCCTAAAAGATAATAAGTAATATTTAAAACTAACACTATATCACATGAAAGGATCAAGTGATCACCAACCTATATGAATTACGAACTTTCGACATCTCATAAGTCATGTAATGGTTAAATCCCAAGGGAACAAACCAACAAACATTTCATCTCAAATGATTCAAATATTCTAGATCCAGTAAAAAAGGATACTAAAATGAAAAATCCACACCATTATAATTTGAGACACATAATGGAATTCTATCTCTATCACAAGCAATCTATATAACTCTAAAAAAAATCTAATAAATGAAGGCCTCAAACTAGGGGTATACATTCTAGAAATGGGAGTTTTATTTTTATTTAAACATTTAATGGGGACATACATGAAATAAGATAAAACATGCACCCAATAAAATAATGATTATATACTCGAATAAAACATTCCAATATAAACCATAAAACAGGTTTTAATACCTGAACACAATAGTACAAGTTTTAAAAAAATTAATGCTTTTTAAAATAACTAACTAAAAACAAAACTCAACTCAAAATGAACATATGAGTAATTACAACACAAAACAAACAATAAAGAACATCGACCAAAACCATGTCACAACATAACCAAAGAAAAATAACAACTTAAGAAAAAATCATTGTTTTCTTTAAACCACATTTTAGAAAAACCTTATTTATTATGATGAATATCATACATTTTTTCAAACCCACTTTCAAATATACAATGTTACTTTTTCACATTTTAAAACCCTATTGGAAAATATTCTAAAATTTGACGAATTCCATTGGAAAATCTTTTTATCGCTTTTTAATATCAATCACAGTTTACCACATTTAGTAAAATTATTTTACAAATCTCAAAACACTATTTTAAATCCGTGTTCCCATTTCTAAATCAATAAAATCACATTTCAACATAAAAAAATCATCATGAACTAGGGATTTTGCATGACTTGGACACATGGTATAACAAAGAATTTATAAATCACGAAACAACCACTAAAAGTCATATCGAACTAGGAACTCGATATTAAAATATTTTTCTAGGTTATGTGGGAACATTGAGTGATTATAGTTGACCTCTATTATCATCCCCCAAACAAAAAAACCATAATAAATTGAAATAATTAAACTCTAAAGGAAAATTGAAATAATAACATACCCTTGTAACTCGGGTTTCTTCATGAGTGGTGGTGGTTAGTCACCCACCAATTACATACCTCTTGATATTTGACAAATCTGATGTAATATAATAGAAAATCAAAATAATAATGGAATCCTAAAATACTTGGCCCACTTATAAACATAGACTCTAATGTCATTTTTTATGAACTAACCAGATCTATCCCGATTATGAACATTTGAGCAAGCCCAAAAAAACCCAATTGTGAATTCATGATCTCCTTGGGGTGGATACATGTTCTAAATCATTAGATTTAATTAGTGGAAATGATTTAAAACTTAAAATTATTTTCATTAAATAGAATCAAATTCAGTATGACTCTTCTATATTTTGGACATCTACTCCAAATACATGAAACAAGGAAAAATTAAATAAGTATAATTAAATTACATAATCAAATAAAATCTTTCTAAACCTCCAACTACCACTATATAAATCTTCCACTATTATCCCTTATCTCTTATATATGTACTATAATCTTCCAGAAATCTAAATTGAAAAGAGTAAAGTTATATGAGGATCGTGTCATAAAAGAAACTAAATTAAAATAAACAACTTACATACCTAATCAAACCATCCCCTATGTCCCATGATAAGACTCCAAGCCAAATCAGGGAAAAATGATCCAGGATTGATCACAATATATGTAAAACATAAAACTATAAGGTATATATAGTAATTTGTATAATGATGTGTAGTAGGCCACATCCCGCCTTTCCACGACCCAATCCTTTAATAATCTGTAATTTTATGAAAGTTTTAATAATATGAATAAATGTATTTTTTTATTTTATATGGAAATATAATATCACATAATTATCATTTACAAAAAATATAAATATTTTTATTATAAATTGAAAAAATCACTTAGATAGAATTTCATTGGTCTATGCCAATATTATTGAAAAACTCTATTTGAACAACATTAAAACCCAATATAGAAATGTTCATTTTTCAAATACATGTTTAACATTTATACAATTAATGGAGTAAAATATATACAATATCATTTATAAAAGAAATATGGAACCATAAATTAATATCCATTCCATAAATATCATCCATTAAAAAAATAAAAAGAACATATAATGTTAGTGAGAACTCAATTTCCTTATATAATCTCATGGAATAATTAGAAAAAAAAAAGAATAGGTTCATTAACCACTGAGAATAGAAATTCCATTATAAAATGATGGAAATGTTCCCCATACACAACATCACATTCATACATCTTTTAATGAGTATAGTCCTTGTCTTAGAAATGCAGTTACACCCTTCCATAACACCATGACCTTTATATGTGTTTTTTTAGTTAGAATGGTAGTGTAACTAAAAAAGAGATAATTCAAATTTCCTTCCCCTCTTATATAAAAATCTTCACATAGACCATAAACATATCAAATTACTAAAATTCTATCAAATGGGTCTATTCATCAACCCTTTTTACAAATCTAAATAAACACATGCCTCTTTAAACCATCATCACATTAAATCCAATTAAACGTTTAATGAAATTACATATAGACTTTTCTATGTAATAATATATTACCATATATTTAATAAATCAAAATCTCATTCATATATATGATATATATAGTTATTCAATCCAAAGATGCCTTTAAAAATAATTTTATAATTTCACTTAAATACATGATTCATAACCATGTTTAAGAAACAAAACTAAATCCTTTAATCTTCTCTCTCATTATTCCCACCTAAAATTGCATATATAAATATATTCCACTTATCATAGAAAGTGAAATATTATCATATTAATTTGTACACACACACACAGACATATATATATATATATTTACTCTCATGTATATGTGTATAACAATCATATTAACAAAACATCACTTTCAAAATAACATATTTTAATTGAAACCATTTATGGAATTATATATTTGTACTTGTAATTTCAATTAATAATGGAAATTTAAATTATAAAATCTAACGTCCAATTGATATGAAATTTTAATTATGAAAACCATTTTTTGAATATGTTTAAAATCATAGAATATAGTTATTAATCGAATATATCTTTACAAATTCATTCATAACATTTCTTAAACATTTAGTGTGCTCAGTCAAAGAAAACCATATTTTAACCAATTCCTAAAGTAGATAAATACTTTACATTCTATGGAATACATAATGAAAGATAAATTTATCTTTTTAAGTCCTATACATATTAAAAATATTATATTTACATATTAAATACATGAATTTAAATCCAACCAAACAAGGCTATCCAAATTAAAGAGTTAAGCATGGGTATTAAAAACCTTGAATTCAATGTATTCAACAAGTAAGTCCCTAATCCACCTCAATTTAGGTAAAGAAACCTTGAAAAAATGTCATACAACCGAGGTGAAAGAAAAAACCAAATCGATAAACCATAAAACTACGGTTTAACCTCTTGTTCACGCAATGAGGGAAAGGGGATAAAATTGGTTGTGAAAGAAGAAGAAATAGATGAAGGAGGGGATAGGAAATTTTTACCTAGAGGAATCATGCTCAAAATCAGGAGGGATTCCAATGATGAGGGGGAGGTAACATTATTGGGAACCCCATCGTTTATGCATGTCACCAGTGAGGGAGAGGGGTGAGAGGGTTTAAATTTTGTTAAAATATAAAGGGTGTAGTATGGAAACTTTCAATTTTTTAATCTGTAAACTACGTATGGTTTGTACACACATTTTTCCAAACCCTGTACAAACTGTGTGCCCCATTCTAGAGGACTCGGAGGACCCTACATGAGTAGAACACATGGTTAAATAAACCATTTGTTTTTTCTATGTCAAATTAAATATGTTTTTAGATGGTTGTCACATGGTTTCTACTCACATGGTTCCATACATGGGATGTTACTGAAATCCCAAAAATATAATAATAATAAAATTAATATGGGATAAACATGAAACTCAAGAAAAATCCCAATGAAGAATAAACTAATAAATTATTAATAATATAAATTAGGGTTGGGTTGTGATACTTTTGGTAGTGGAATAATTAGAATACTTATTTCCCTTATAATATTAGTGCACGAGAAGAATGTCAAGTTCATTGAAGGCCTAATTACAACATGGGTTTATGTTATAAACTACATAAGGTAGGTAAAAATGGTATGAAAAATTATTTATATCCTTAAGGATTTGTTGATTCCCCAATGGGATAATTTTTATAGAAATGACTACGTATGACTGGGGGATTCATTGTTGATAGATGGTGGCCATTGGGTATTTGAAATATAATGGGACTTCTAATATATTGGGGAATATGTTTTATGATAAAAAGAATATAAAATGTTGGGGGTAGTCTATGATAATCTTTGTTTCAATTTATTCTGTAGTAGTGTTCTTGATGTAGATTATTGGCTAATCGGGGACTAGGATTGGGGATAGTTTTCCATGATTTTTGTTTTTTTCATGGGTCAATATTATAAGTTGATTAATTATGACAATACATGATGTATGAACTTACCCTTAGTGATTGGGTTTTCATCAATATGTGATGTGTAACCTCACCCTAAGTGATAGGGTGGTGGTCTATATGTAATATGGAACTACAACCAACATGATAAGTTAGTGGGTGAGATGTGATGTTTGACCTAACATTGCGTGATAGGTTTGTGTTCATGATGTGATGTGTAAAATATCCATGAGTGATAAGGTGCTGGTTGAGATATGATGTGGGGTCATGTCCTAAGTGATTTGGTGGTGGTATAGATAAAATGTGTGACCTCACCCTCAATAAGGGTATGGGTTTTGAAGATGTAATGTGTGACTTGAACCTGAGTGATATGGTGGAAGTTTAGATGATATGTGGATCTAAAACACACCCTCAGTGAGAGGGTGGTGGATCTCTATAGGGAATGCAAATTACAATTAGTGTGGGGGTCATTTTAATGTGAGATGGTTGTAGGAAACACTCTATTAATGGTCCTAGACCTGAGAAATAGGAAAAAGGTCCAAGTTTCATTATAAGATGATTTCCTCCCCATGTATGTGATGAAATAGGTAAGGATTGGTATCCAGGGAGTCTGGTTAGAATAATTGAACCTAGATCATATAGTTATGTGTTTCTTTTTTTTAAAATGTATACACATAGTTTATATTTCGGTTTTTTTAAGAACCACACTTGTGGTTCTATATTGATATTGGTTTCTCACACTCTGAACAGTCACCCTTGAGAGTGCGTAGAACTTCATGTTTCACTTTCATGTTCAATGATTTACAAGAGATCTAGTTGGACTGTATTTCTGAGTTTTTTTAATACTATCCAATGAGGGACCTATGAATTATAGTTGAGTCTCCATGATTTTTTCAGATTACATTATGTATTTGATTGAATATATGGTGATCCTTTTGTATGCTTCTTTATAGACTGATCATGGTTTTTTTCTTATTTCATATTGATGTTTTTAGCTATTGATGAATTTTTCTTCGTTATGAATCCCTGAACGTAATTTTTTTATATATTTAATTATTTATATGTAGTCATATATGATGATACAAGGAGTATAGTATCCAAATGATTTCTTACATACTCTCACTGGTAGTCCATAGCTCCAGCCTATGGGGATGCATGTCTTAGGCTTTTGGGAACTCAATAGGGTGTTCTTTAAATATTATCCATGGTGTTACAGTAGAGTGGGAATCATTGAAATGTAATGAATAATTACCATGGTAACAAAATCCACCACATTGAGATTTTGAAAAGAAAATTATCAAAGAGTGTTATGAAAAATTTCATGTTAAAGCTTGAGAATTTTTTTTGGTCCATTGGTTTTGGTCTAATATAGGTCTAGTGGATGGGTTTTGGATAGTAAAAATTGGCATGATATATTATTAATGCATGGTCCACAATAAAAATTCCAATGGTTCACCTGGTACTGGTTGTGGAAATCTAGAAGGTGGAGTTTGGAGACCACCAAGAGGAGTAAAACAGTCATAATTCATAGAAAATGAATCATGATGGATTTAAAATGGTCCATCATATCCCCATATTTTAAATATATAGTTATTTAACGTTTCTCATAATGAAAGCATTTAATTCTGAATCTCACCACATTACAATGGATGTTAATAATATAATTGAGGAAGGTAAAACAATATAATAACTCCTGGATATAAGTTTTAGTGAACCTAAGGGAGAACAGAAAAATATTTAATTATCAACTCATATATAAATTTGGACGTTTGGATCATGTTTGAGAAATTTTAGAGGATATATTTTTGTAAAAAAGAACATGGTTTTATTCTAGTTTTTTAGTAAACAAATAAGGAGATGGATTGGAAATTGTTGGAAAATTGGTACCAAGTATGATGTCACTAGGTATCCAATAGAGGTTTAATGGGTGTGAATCCCTTGGATGAGACACTAGGTGGCTAGTTTCCTACAATGGTTTCCTAGTGGGGGCCTAATCATTTTTATAGGGGATAAACCCTTCTTCTGAGATTCATTTCAATAACATATAGTTTATAGAAGGGGCTTAGGGGAGATTAATTTTCTAACCAAACCCCCTTATGTTCCCATTTTATTCTCGTCCCTCTATGTTTCCCTTGATTAGATATTATTTTAGGTTCCTTTGACTTATTTATTCTTGATGAGATGAAATCCTCTTTGGCTCTTCTATCCTCTCTTTTTTCAATGATTTTGGTTCTTCCCAGTTAGTTATTATGTGTGTCCTTCCACAAGATCATGTTTAAATAACATCATAACAAAAGGTATTGTTTTTGTATTAAATAAAAGAGTCTTGGGTGGCTCGGGTTATAGCCATCACATGCCATTTATCTTATGGTCTATTTCATTATAGGTTAAATTATAGTGTTTAAGGAAATTTTAATTATTTGGATATTTATTTTATATTATAATTTGGGACCTTTTATAGATTAGGATTGTGTGTGTGTTGATAGTGTACAACACCCCTTACTCAAGGTTTCTGAATCATTAATCCACCCTTTGTGTTTTGGAATAAATAATACAAATTATTTTTTTAAATAAAATTATTTTATTTTAGGGTTTCTATAGATGATATTGGTTCATGGGGGGATTTTTTGTGGGTGATTTTATCTTGGAATAAATTTACAAGACACTTATTGAGGTTGGTGGATTTTACACTACCAAGTATCTTGTTTCTTGGTTAATATCACTTTTTTGTTATCACCATAACCCTTGATGGAATATTTTATGATGCCATGGGATCTCATCCAATAAATTGGGACATGTTTAGATCATCATAATAACCAACAAGGACCTTATATCATACTAAATAGTTCATTAGTGGCACATAGGTTGAATGACTTATTATGGAACTATTTATAGATTTCTTGGTGATTTGAGTGATTTTTATTCATATTTTTAAAAGTAACATTATTATTTCTTTAAAATGGTCTTTTTTTGTAATTTTTTTGGAATGGGATTTGGGAGGAAGTGATTATATGAGTAAAAGGATTCATAATGTTATTTCAAAAAAATAAATTTCGATTTTAAATAGGTTTTGGAATGGGGTTTGGATAATGGATACAATATAAGAAATGATATAATGGGGGTTACTTCTTCCGGGTTTTTTTAAAGTGGGGTGGTAATTGGCATAAAACTACGTCAAATATGAATTGGATTGGTTTTTAAAGGAAAATAGAGAATAATTTTAAAGACATTTTTCTCTTTTTCACCCTATGTGGGGGATACACTATTTTATAATGTTTCTATGATTTTGGGTTATTTTATTTATAGTCTTTTATGTTTGAAATCTTTGTATGAATTCATGATAACTATAAGAAAAAGCATCCATTGGATGAGGGGTTTTTTAGACTATATTGATATTTGTGTTGGGATTCTTTTGAGAACCAATCCATAAGAACCTTGTTACAGACTTGTTTAATGTTTTAGTCCTTGATTTTGAACATGTTATGGGTGAATTATCCACTATTAGAATGTAGGAAATTATTATAATTCATGTGATGATGGGTTAGCCTATTTAATTTTTTATAATATAGACTTTTGATTTAGACTTAGTGATTGAGGTGAGAGTTATTCCTAGTGTTCTTAAATTGATATCTTTGGAAATAAACTTATTATGTGGTCCTTATTCTATGAGTATTTATCATATGTATTATTATATGGATTTAAGAGATTCAAGATACCACCTTTGAATGTTTGAAATAAGGATGATGGGTTTCCCTCCTAGAAGACATTGGATTATGACATTTATAAGGTAGATCGACTTGGAATGTTGTTTCAGTGACAATGAGGTTTCAATGATAAACAAATTATAAAGTATCAAAACCTATGGTAGCTATTGTATTGGATGACCTTAGGGGACATTGATCATTTAGATGATTAATTTTAACTATTTAATTATGATATCTTGTATATTTTTGGTTTTTTTCTATGATTTCAATAACTGTTGATATGATATACCAATTGGGCCCATGAATGTGGAGTGATATATGACTAGGCACTAGGAAGGATGGTGTTGGACCCTTGGTATGCGATGGTGGGTATTATGAAATATACCTGACACAAATCATTTTGAGGACCAACCTGAGGTACAACCTTGTCCTTGGAACACACATGTTTAGTTTCAAACTTTAAGGGTTTTTGAATATATCATTCTAATGATTTGGTTACAAGAAGGTATCTGATACATTATACAGTTGCTTCCATCCCCTATGATGAATTCCATATTATGATATCAAGATGGTGATTATCTATGGGTACTCTTGCCATTATTTTGATAGAGACTTAGGAGATAAGTTTATATTCAGAATGAAATCTATGTTATGATTTTTCTTATAGTTGAGACCATTCATTGTATTACCATTTATTTTATCTTTGTATTGTTATTTAATGATAACTATTAGTAATGACCTGAATTGTTTTCAATTATTGTTTTATTTTTTGGAATTTATTACCTATTATATTTTGGTCATTAGATTATTGATGTGTAGTGCAATAACATCAGTTTCAAGTGGGTGTTGATTATGATTCTTCTTGGTTATTGAATATATCTTTAAATTGTCAAATCTAATGATATGGGAGAGGTAATATTGTATACCACAATAGGTCAGGAGGAATTTTAGTTCAATAATTTCAATAATGTGGGACCCATCATGATTATTACATTCATAATATAGATCTTTGAGGTTTGAGTGCCTTCTATCTTTGTTGTCTTATGTATGGTTTTTATGTGCATCTATGTTATGTATCAATGTGGGTCAGCTAAACTAATAAAATATTTTTCTCTCTCTCACTCAATATTTACAATAACATCAACTTGATAACTTGTAATCTATGTTTCTATGGGAGTAGTGGAATCTTACTAGGTAATTGGACTCAACCCACGATCTATGTACATGGTATGATTCATAATGTATGTGGGTAGTCTTCATGTTTCATTTTAGTTATAACTATCTACTTATATCTTGAAGCATATATCTCATAGATCATGGTATTAGAGGATAAGTATTTTAATGGATTTTATCATGTGAGTTAGGATATAATTCATTATATATTTATTTCCTAGTTTTTTAAATGAATATACATGAACCTATGTTTTGATATGATTATTAATTTTGATAGTTCCATCTATGTGTATTCTATTATTAATGCTCTATTTTTTTATTGATTCAGTATATAGATCATAACACATTTCATATGTTAGGCTGTGGGGACCTCTCGGTTCCCTAATTATGTTTATTTGTGAATGGTGTATCCATTATATGGATGGTTCTTTAAAAACAATTAAGAGAGTCATGCATGAGCCCTGTATATTTTATTTAGGGATATTAATTCCCTATGACTATTCTATACCCTCACCACTTCTTTCAAAAAAAGTTATATGGGGAGGTACTCTAGAGTTCTTATAGTTCCACCTACTCGAGTTCAATTCTAGAATTCAATGATTAGAAAATAGAAAATGTTATCAATTTTTTTATTAAGGTAGAGTTCGTTGGCGATAGATATAGGATAATGAAACTAGGGAGATATACTAAGAGAATTCTTTGAAAACATGTTTTTGGTTGAAAACCAAGTTATAATAGGATTTCTATTGTTATAACTAGGATCTCTAGGATCAGTGATTTATTTAACCAAAAATATCAAAGTGATATAATTGTTATTTCAGATTATTTATAGGTCTCTTCTTAGAGATAATTATATCATTCAAACATAATGATAGTGGAAAACTTATGGAAGTATAAATGTTTAAATGGGTGATATTGTTTTAAATATTTCTCACATAAGATCTTTTTGAAATTAATGTAACATATAATATATATATTTTTTCAAAAACATTATAAGGAATGATTATACTAATATGAATATTATGGGCTCATTTGATTGATTATGGATTGTAATTTTTTTAGGTCCCAAACGAAAATTATTTGTGGGATGATAAAATGGTAACAAAAAATGAAATTTCAAAATTAAAACTCATGTGTTTACAAAAACTGTGTGTATATCATTTTATGAATTAGTTTTAATTGTTTTTTGGGGGTTTCAATAATTTTGAAAAAATGTTTTTCAAAATGGATTTATAAAGGGATTTCAAAATGGATCAAATTTTAAAGAATTGATTACATATAAAATTTATTATAGGATTTTTAGTTTGAAAAAATAACATTGATGTGTTGTGGTTTTGAAGAAAAAATTAGTTTGTTTTGTCATGCATAAAGTGATTTGATTGGTTTCTCAAAATGTAGAACAATGGGTGTGCCCATGTTATTTTTTATATGCTTTTTTTCGGTAGTGACCCATTTATTTTTATTTTTAGGTATTTTCATATAAAACTTGTATTATTTGAGATAATTATATAGTTTAGGATCAATGGATAGGTGATTGGAGTAATGCCCCACTATATAGATTTGTGGATTGAGGTTTTCACGAATTTGAATGGATGATAGGTATTTCATTGAAGATTCTTATGCTTCAGATAATCATCCAATAAAATATTCCACTATTTGTTAACCCTTTTAGTGGGGTGTTCTATATAGAAAGAAATTATTGGGGTTTTTGAAATTTGGAATCAAAGATCTTGGTTGTGAACCATCTAAATATTTCGATGATGAGAACGAGTAGGGTGTTTTGAGTATTAGTATTTTTTATATAATGAAATTTATGGATTGTACATAGAAAATATATATTGATATGTTACAAGAAATAAAATAAGATTTAATCATAGTCTTGGCGACTATAAAATGAGGCATTTAGTGAACAATTCAAAGAGGTATAAAAATTTTAAAATAAGAGTTCATTTGGTAATAAAATGTTGAACATGGAATGCTAGGCTTCACTTGATGAAAAAAGTTGTTTAAGATTTTTTAAGGGCCAAAATGGATTCATAAGGACTAGAAACATTATTGTTTGGATTTATAAATGAAAAATAGAGTTTAGTGTCAACAAATCAATGTAATTACTAAAACCCCAATTAATTTTATGGAGGGGTGAATTTGATTTATTGAATTCAGATGAAATAAAGTACAGTTGGGATATAATTTAGTATATTTGAAAGTGGGAATTTAGGTTAGAAACATTTGATTTGTTCTTTTAGGAGCTGATGGATGAAGAAAGAGGGGGTTGGTAATTACTAGCCATTAGGTACTCAATTGGATTTCATCATGTACTCAGTTTGGGTGAAAGCGGTTTAGTTCTACTGGATGAGCAATAATATGTCTATTTTGTTTCACTAGGTACTTATTAGAGTCACCAGATACCTAATTTTTACATATTAGTAACATGGTGGAAGATTTATTTATTTTAGGCGGTGAAAACCCATAATTTGACGTTCAATCTGCATCCCTATTCATCTTTGAAGGGGTTTGATGGAGTAAATGTTAGGTTCATTGAATAATCTCATGTCAACGATATTTCCATGTGATCGGTTTTTATTTTACCGTGATTGAATGTAGTTTTTGGCCCTTATTTAGGATAATCAAGTTGGGATATAATCCACTTCTCTTTATCCCTCCTCTTTTTTTATTCATTTATTTTAGTGTTTCCTAGTTACGTATTATATGTATGATTCCATAAAATCATGTTGGAATCACATCATAACCAAATTAATTTTTTATATGGTTCATATTGATGGATTAAAAGTCTTAGGTTATGGTCATGGAACATAATTTATATTGATGTATGTCACATATTGTAAATACGTAGAAATTTTACTTGAAATAATTATACTTTCCCATTTATTATTGGTTATAGTTTGGTGGCACATCATGGATTTGGCCCCAAAGAATGTTGTGAGTGGACTACAAATCTATTTAGATAGTATTTATGTCCTTCTCAAACTAGATGAGTTTGTAATTAATTATTCCAATACTGGTTTTTATAAAATTTGTTTTTTATTTTATTTGTGGGTTTACATGTATGACATATGAAACGAACCAGAATATTTTTAATAGAATTTCCCTCTTTATTATATAAATATGTCATATTTAGTAATGTAGTATTATTTAGAACACAGGAACCACTTAATGAAAACAAAAAACACTTTATTACATTAATGAAAATATTTAATTTAATGAATAAATATCATCCTAATAATTTAAAGTGTTATAATGGAAAAAAGTAAATAATTATATAACTATATTTTGATATTTTGGATCTGTTTGATCCCCAAGAATGGTCACACTATATAAAAACTCTATATAAAACATTAATATTAGTAATGCAATACTATTTTTAAAACTAATATATATATATATATATAATGGAAAATTGATTAAAATGTATAATGAATGAAGTATAAAGTATTTATAAAAGGTGGGAAACTCATCTGACCATTACAAATATGACTATTGGAATAGTAATGTGACCATTGAAATTATAATGAGATATTTAGGAATAGTTACACAACTATTTGAATAGGAACCCCATCTATGTAATTGTAAAATACTAGTTAATTGTCTTATGAAATTAAAATATAGAAAATTAATTTCAAGATACAAATAATTTTTTTCAAAATGTTAAAATAAGTGTTTTTTGTATAACATATCTGTTTTGTTTACGTTATTATAATAAATATAAAAATTTAAATGTGTTTTTATTTTTTTAAATAGTTTAATAAAATAATATTAATATTATTTATAATTACAATAATCATTTGTGAGACCATTAGTAATATTTTAATGCTTTGAAAAATTGATCATAAAGTTAAAATTTGATGATTTTAAAATAAAAAATACTTTTATTTTAATTTTTTTTATTATATTTAGAAAACTAATTTCATAATTTTTTTTGAATATACACATCATAAATTTTTCAGGGTTTGTTGTTTTTTATTTTTCTATAAAAAGTTTACATTTTGGTGAATTGTGATATATGGTAAAATACAGTATTTAAGATTATAATTTGAATATATGAATTAGTAATTCATAACGGATTTTAGAAACAATTATCTTCAAATCACATGCCCTAATAACTATATAGAGTTAAAATTATAAATTATTATGGTAGTCTAAAGAAAAAATAATAAACTAATAAATATTATATTAAAAAATGATCCTTTCCTCTCTTATAAATAATACCCCATATATCCATAAAATCTAAGATTATATTCTTTAAAATATTTTATCCACATAACTATACATATTTCTCCCCATATACAAGGAGTTGTGTTCTTACAAATAGACCATTCTAAGATGACTTATGGTGTCGTCTATTAGAGGACATCCAAATAGGTAGTGTCCATGAAAAGACTATCCATTAATTTTTTCTTCTTCAGCCTCCTCATTCTTCTTTCCAAATAAAATTAAATAATGAATAAAATATAATAAATATAATATAATTTTATTTTGGTAATGAAATATGAATTGCCACATTACTTATCATTTCATTCTAAAATGAAAAGGATTTTTAAAAAAATTCTGGGTTAACCACCCCTATGAAAAATGTATTTCATTTTTCTCTACTGCCTTTATAAATTGTTATATAAATAATATAATGGTTAAATATAAAGAAAATATGTATATAATAATTTATCTCATGTTCAAAATTTTTTTAATTAACATTTTATAATGTAAAAAAATATAGTTCAGGATGCTCAGTAAAACTACCTAAATGAACTAACCACATAATTAAAAATTTTATACTTAATGAATAATCCATATTTCACAAAAAATTTGAAAATTTAAGACCATTTAAATTTTATATATACAATAATATATATTAATTTTACTTATATCTTTATGGTCTCATTTGACATGATATTTAATAATTATCTAAAAAATAAATTGACATTGAAACTACAAAAACAACACCCTAAGTAGAGAATGAAAACACATGATGTCATTATAAAATTATTCTAAAGGAATGTAAAATAATAGTAATAAATAAAAAATATAATAATAGTTTCTAAATAATTTATTAAGTAAATTTAATTTGGTTATCCTTGAATTTATGTGATCATACTGGGTGAGTTAAGGACCTGAAGTAAGGGAACCCTATGAACAACCCTCTTTTCATTGTGTTATCACTTATCTATCTCTACCTAACATTATATTTTTATATTTTTAATGATAAAATTTTATATTTGATATATTATTATTATTATTATTATAAACTAGGGTGTACTTATTTTATTCATTAGAGATGTATGATCTTCTTATGTTCTCCTTCAAAATCAATATTATAGGTAAAACCAATTTGTGGAAACTTATTATTTATAATAAGTTCAATTCCAATATCATTTCCCTTCCTATTCACATGAAATTTTATTCTATTTATGTATATATATGAAGCATTTAATTATTTAAGGAAATATAAAAACTCAAAATATGCAATTCCTTATTCTCATTTTAATTCTTATGTGACATCATTTGATTGTAATTTGAGGCAATATTTTTAAGCCAATTTCATTCCATGGGAATTTCATAATCTTTTTTCATTTGATATATTTTCTTATGTGGCACACAAAAGATTTTACATGATATGATGGATTCACCCAAGTAGAGATCTCATATATTAGGTAATATTTTTATCTCATTATATGATACTTATTAGATTATGGAATAAACCTTACCCATGATGGGACTCTGTCCAACATGTTATTATGTTGTAGTAGCAAGGATTCACTTTTTCTTATGATTTTTTATATTTTGATTTTCCCACATTCCTATGATAAAATGACTTTATGATTCCCTATAATTAACGTAATTCCTTCCTGTGATAATTCATGTACCTTGTCATTTATTAAAAAAATGTATTCCATTTAACTCATATGTTATGTTTTTTTCATGTTTGCATCCTTACATGGATTTATAGAACACGTCCTTTTGATTATCTATTCCCAAAAGTTATATTGTGTAGATATAGAATATAATATGGATCTAGGATCACATTATAAATATTAAAATAATAATTATTTATTTTAGTTCATTTTTTATGTAATATGAACCAAGTCTCCCAGATAAACTATACCTCTCATTACTTGGGGTTTTAATCACAATTTTTGTTAAAACCCATGTAATTATATGTGTAAGAGTCCTCAGTCCCTATAATATATGTTATCGGTGTATTTTTGAATGGTATGATCAAAAGATTAATTTTTGGATCACAAGTTTGTTTAGGTGGCCTTTAAATTACCAAGTCTCATGATCATTATGTAACATTATATTTGATTGATTCTTATTAAAACATTTATCATATTAAATGATATTTTGTGATACCATCTTATAAATCGAAATAGTACTGCCTTATCCTAATATTAAATAAATAATTTATACATTTATAAACAGTTTATTGGTGTAAATGAGGTCTAATGAGTGATGTTGTCCCTCCTTATGTACCTTTTGGTGGAATTAGTGATTTTTAGTCAGTTTTTAAAATGAAATGGGTTTTTCATCAAAATAGTGTTTTAAAAATATGTGGGTTTCAGTGATATTGAATTTTTATGTGGTGATCTCAGAAAAACCATAGTGAAATTTTATTTAAAAAAAACTAAATTTAAGGGGTTTTGTTATGTTTTTTATCCAAGGGTCTAAGTTTGATAAAATTCATCACGGGGAATATTTTACAAGAAATGGGGAAAGTTACTCAATATTCTATATTTAAGGAAATTAAATATGTATTAGTTCTCTAAATGTAAATATGAAAGGTGTTGTTTCTTTTTTATATATTTTATTATCTTTTACTTCATATGAGGGTATGTAAATAATCTAACTAAACAAAATTAAGATAAGAAAATATAAACACAAAATTAGAATTGATTTTTTTCTTGAGGTTCCATTTTTATTATTGATTGTATTGATCTATATGGTTTTTTCAGTTGAAATCCCAAAATTAACAAAAATAGTTAAAAGAAACCATACCTATTATGAAGAAGAATAATGTTTTTTTATTTTTCTATAACCTCAGCCCTTAAAAAATTAAATATATATATAGATTCATAGAGATGTGACCAACTCAACCAAATATATTAAATCAAATATTTCATTATAATTCATTCACAATACCTTTAGGATCATAGTTTAATAAAATTTTGAAAAATAGTGACAATCAAAACTCATTTCTTTTTAACTAATGGAAATATTTTCCCACTATAATAGAAAATTCATAACCTATAAAAAAGTACATAACATCACCCACAAATTCTTATCATATGAATGTCTTCTAGATATTTTATACACTTATTATCTTTATAACTAGGGTAAATTGATCCAAAATAAAATGTTTGGTATCATACACATAGTAAGGCTAAATATATGCAATATAAACAAAATATTATTAGTGAGCATAAGATGAGATTAGTGGTATAATCTGGATACATAAGAAATATACACCCAAAAAATAATTTGTCGTATGTTATGGAACAAGGATTTTCATGAAATAAAACTAAAATGAGTCAATAAACATGATCCCTAAGATCATATCATTAGAATAAGGATAAGAAAAATAAATAATATATTTTAATTATGGATGTTACATTAGTAATTGAATGAATTACATTCATGCACCACAAAATGATTTTATACTCTTATGAGAAACTAAAATGTAATTTTGAATAATTATTTATTAAGATACATACATTTAACCAATTCATTGAAGGAAGATATATAATTGCATCCATAATTGATATATACTTAGATTTACAATTGGAAAATCATTCACTTACCACATCATAATTAACTCAATAAAAAGTTGGATATATAAAACTTTCAAATGAGAATCATTCCATTTTTATACCGTCTAGGACACATGGAATGAATATATGTTTCATTAAACTCATAAAAATGAAATTAGGGGACTGAAATGTGTTTAAAAAACTTTTCAAATAGTTTCATATAATAAGATCAATAATAATTCAATCAAAAAATATAACATGAAAACCATTGAAAAATAAATGTTTATAAGATTATATCAATTACTTCTCAAGGTAAATACAACATATTTAATATATTAATGCATATATTATATAAAATATATACATAAAGGGTATACTATTAAGATAATGATATCCCTAGTGATTCATTATATGGAACCTTGGTGAATTATCTTCAGTCATAGGAAAAAAATTTATAATTTTCACAGAGGAGAAATATTAGATGATAGCTCATATTAATACACAATGGATGATTAAGAAAGACAAATGTAGTGACAGGACATTCCAAAAAAAGGTAGTGACATTAAATAAGTCATCTTGATAAAGAATTTGAATGTTAAAATTTTAGGAATTTTCCTCACCATGTAGATGATATATCAATGAACAATGACATAGATAAAAACACTTTTTTAAGATTTAGAAAAACCACTTTTGAAATAATAAATATTATTAATATTTTGAATATATATAATAAAAATATATTATAAAACATGTATACATATAATTTTTTTTATAAACCATATAAATATATAGAGATAAATTTATATAAATTAGAAATTTTTTTGGATATATATATTCATAGGTAAACATAAAAAAAGATAAGCATTTCACATTTTAATGAAAGAGGCCCATAGAGAAAATATTACACATTTATTTAAAATTTTGAAATTATTATAAAGTAGTATAAAATAAAATTTAGATATTATTTATGAATATAAAAAAAACCATTGAAACCCTAAAATTTTCATGGATAAGGTAAAAGAGATGTTCTCACCTGATAAGAATAAACACGGTCATTTTCACATATAAGAAACACTTTGTGTAAAATATAACTCAATGTGAAATGAAATTTTGTGTGGAAATATAAAACCCTTTAAATAAAAAATAAAAAATATGATGGTATTTAGAGATAATAAAAATTCTTAAGATGGATTATGTTATTGAAACAATCTTGATTTGACAATAACATTGGTAGTCAAAACAATTATGGATTTAGTTACTTTTTAATCAAAACCCCTATTCAAATTAAGAATCTTTCAGATAAAAGGATATTTAAAGATAATAAATGATATTTATATGAAAAGAATAATATTATTGTAAAATGAAATTATTATAATATAATACCACTATATTAAAAGTATCGTTGTGCACATTAATGAATAGAACTCAAGAAATTGAATCTCATACAATTTACTCATTACCATAATTACTAATTAGTTAAAATGTTCCCTACCCTCTTTTATAAAAAATATAACATTATTAATAAATAATTTAATAAAATTATTCTTATATCAAACATTTTATTACTTGATTTATCATTATTCCTTACATGTATATTAGTTAGTTAGTTTATATTTCCGATATTGTGTGTGGGTAATCATGATAGTTCGGAACTAGTATCATAATCCAAATGTTTTTATTAATTATTTTCCCAAAGTAAAAAATTAAAAAATCATAAATGGTAATATAATATAGGTTTTATAATTTTCTTCTATTTTATAATCTCATTCCATTGGAGTTTTGTTTACAATTTCTAAAGATGACTTTGTCTATGAGGGTGTTTTGATGATTCATTGCGAATAAAGGGTGCTTTCTTAAATAATTTATTAACATTTTCTATTTACATTGTAGAAAAAACTATTTATTAATTTATTTATTTCATATATTACTATAATAAAATTCCCATAGTCATCCAAGATATAAATTTATGGTTTTTTTAAGTGGGTGGTTAAACAAACCCAAATGAGAACATACCGAAATAAACTGATGATTATGAAGTGATTTAGTTTTAATATCATTATAAAAATATATAAAAGATATTATTTATTTTTTATTAGTTTTATATATTATATTTTTATATAATTAGTGAATTATATAACCTATATGATGTTATTGCATAGTACGAAGAAATAAATTTTTCTCTAAGAAATATCTTTTGGATAGTTGAATTTACCATCGATGTTTATTAGTCATATTGTTAATTTGTAGTCTAATAATTCATTCTAGGAACATAATAATTTTATATAAATAATATTAATAAATTAATACCATTCTCATGACTATCAATGTAAGCTGGTGATGAAGATAAAAATACAAATCAATTGTTCCATGAAGGTGGTAGTGCACACATATACAAGGATGTTGATCTCATTATGCACAGAATGGGGAAGATGACTAAAATGGTTTATCATTTAAAAATATGATATTTTTTATAAATTATATAATTTTATATTAAATTCCATATGAGTAATATCCTTTTAAAATAAATAAGGAAGATTAAAATCATTGCATCGTGAAGGTAGTAATACACACAATGAATGAATGACAGTTTCATATATGTTAATAGAAAAGGGAAAGGTGTTTAATTATTATAACATAATCATAATAAAATACCATTATAATATTAATTCTGATATAATAATTATAATATGGTGTAATTTAAATTTATATAGAATAATTCAACATAAATAAATAGAAATGAGCTGGTTGTAGTTAAATATTAGTACCTCGCTTCTTGGATTATATCCTTTTCAATGGGATTTAGGTCTTTTATGGAGGCTACATTGAGTAGAAAATAACCATTGAAATATGGATATAAATTTTTAGTTTAGGTTTTGTTATATTTTTTTCAAAACTAATTTTGTTTTTCTATGATGGTAAGTGAGGTGAGGAGTGCCATTTTTATATGTTAAAAGGGGTGAACTCTTTTTAAACACCAAAAAATTTTTAATAATGAGAAGTCACTCTCAAGGAAAGTAGATTCAAAATTGGGAAATAATTGGTAGTTTAAGGGATATGGGGAAACAATTCACTTACCACCCATACCTACATCTTTTTTAATCATTTTATCAAGTCATTACAATTATCTTTTTTACATTTACCATTTTAGCTTTTACCATGGTAAGTAGTTTTTTGTACCTAGGGTAACTTATCCATTATTTAAGAAAATAAAATTGTATTTATTAAATATTTTTTACCCATATATTCCAAATTTAAAAAATTATTTTCTGTAACTAGTTTTCTAAAATTGATTAAAATTAATTTTCAAATACTAAATGTATCATATATTAAAACAATTTTTAAAATATAACATTAGTTCAAAAATGAAAAAATGGTTTTGTAAATGAAACTCAAAATTTTTAAATTGTAATTTAAATTATAAAATAAACATTTTTTCTAATAAAATGATTCAAGGATTTATAATTTAGACTTATATAATATTAACACACAAAATTATACTTCAAGAAATTTTACATCAATGATTCAAGAAATTAGAATCCTAATATTTATGGGATTGGATGTGGTAAAGTTGATAGATAATGGACGTTATTGGTTTAAACTGAATAAGTTTGTGGAATTTATTTTATCCTATAAAATAATATTATATTTATTTGTTTTTATGAATACACCCTTAGCCAAAAAAAAATTTAGCCAGACTAACTAATCTGCTGGCTCAACCAAGGGCCCCTATGGTAGCAGCCTAAAATACACCATAGGATCCAACCAACCAGCCGACCGAGCAGTTGAAGGTGTGTGTGATAATATCTCAGGTAGTGGGAAGACATGGAATATGAAGGTGTGACTAGGTAGTCCATGCAATGGGGGTGTGTTCCCAGTGAGGGAGCGGTGTAGGTTTTACAGGTGTTGACACTACTACTGGCACACGGGATGGTTTCCATGAAATTTATTATTAAGAAATACTAGAAAAAGTACTAGATCAATAAGGGACAAGAAATAAATATGAAACTATTAGGTAAAATATATAATTATGGTACTTTTGGGTTGATTGTTATTTGTTAGTATGGTTTGAGTTTCTTGACGAAGGATGGTTGTCAAAGAAAACGTGATGAGTTAGAAAAGATGTTTTATCTCATGGAAAGAGGGGATGTATGACAATGTGAAAAGTGAAAATGCTGAACTAAACTCACATAGCATGAATGTTTGAACTAATCTAGTTATTTGATATCACATAATCAATAATATGTCTTTGGAACTCATGATGGATCATGCAAAGCACTGGAATACAAAAACGATGAAAATTATAATATTCTCTTGCGATATCAAGGTGGAATCCCATGAAGGGAATGATTGTCTTTAAGTCTAATCGTGTCATCTCACACAACCCTCATTATTTTCTTTGGAGCTCATGATCAGATCTTGTAAAAAGCACAAATGTAGACCAATGACTTTTAAAAAGAGAAAATATGGACCATTTGAATCACGTAATGTGGGAATTCTGACCAAGGGCTTACACAAATAATGAATGAGAATGAAGACTAGCGACTCACACAATTATTTAATAAGGAAAAAGGACTCATGAATAACATGAATATGGATTAGGGAATTATGAAAAATTATAAATTAAAATTTTCACATAGGTTAGTACAAGGGGTTTGTGTTGGGATCTCATGGAGCACGTGACACACATGAGGTAGACAGTTGTCCTTGTTTTGTTGAGTTAAGGTTGTGTATTTATTCATATAAATACCACATAACCCATTCTTAAACATTGATGAAGTTATTATTAAAATATTGATCTGAAGCATCATTTGGGAAGAAGGTTCGTAGAGAGATGTCATAAAAGAGAATCACTGAGTGAAATAATGATAGAGTTTCACAGAGTGATCTCACAACGGTGAATACGCCATTAACATAATGTAAGTGTTGCGCATGATCTAAACAGGGTCTTTCAAAAAGCATGAAAGTGATCTCGGAGTAGTATCTCATGCTCAATGTGGACCCAGAATCTTAGAACGGACTCATTCTCAACACGAAAGTTGACTCATGGAAGGGACTCGTGCCAACTTTCTACACCATGGTCACATTAAAGGAGTCATGGGCCCAGATCTTGTGCAAGTAGTTATGCACAGTGGTATCATGCATATGTATCAAACTAAACTCTTGTCAATGGAAATACATTCCCACATTTCCTTGTGAATCATATCATTTTCATACCTGAATTCTTAAGGAAAAAAAAATAATACACATGATCTTCACCATTTGAAATACTCATAGTAGAAGGTTGTTCACTAATATTTTCAATGAACTGAAAAGTAGACTTTTAATCTCTTAAAGATTATCCAAAGTTGAGGTAATTATTGTTTATAGAGACAGGTGGAGTCTTTTCCAGTTGTTTAGAAAGTTGAAGTGTTGCATCAAGGTGTTTTCATATAAGTAAAGGAAAATATACAAAGATCATAAATAGAGCATCTATGGAGAACCAAGGATGCATTAATTAGTGATAATGAAGGGCACTACATGTCCATAAACTATTTGTTGACCCTTTGTAGAGAATTTAGAAAAATAAGAAGAAGAAGGTTGTCATTACCACCTATCGTGATTCATTAAAACATATTTAAGGTGTGACCCTTGGGAATGTAGTGAGATGACCTTATACATTGTAAAGGTAGTGAGCAAGGGCATTGAAGTGATCTTTTGAAAACCTTGTAATTTGGCACTGAGACATAATGGATTTGTTACATGGGAAGATCTTCATTGTATTCTTTTTGGATGTAGCCCAATAAGGGTGAACCAAGTAAAATTGATGTGACTCATACATGATTTCATTTCGATTCACACACTACTATTGGGGAAAAGAGAGAATCATATTTGTTTTATTGAAGAAACAATATATGAATGGGAAGTTGTTTTAATATATCACACCCTAATTCACCCCTAAGGGTATTTAACATTGTTGGGATAACATACACAATTCCACCATGAAAATATACAGATAATACCCCCCATTGTCGATCAAGCTAATCCAAGCTATCTGATCCTCCTCTCATGTCTTCCTCAACCCCATCTTAACCTTTCAGACTCCATATTCTCTTGGTTCAAGTCTGAGACACCCAAAATTGTCCCCATCATTAATATACATTATATCATCTCTTTTAATGATCAATTATGAGATAGATGAATCATCCTTCATGTTTCAAGGCCACCTGATTTTCATGAAGCAGATCAACCTATCGCAAGAAGCCATTAAAACATGCACAATGGATAACAAGGTTTCATAGAGACAACCATTGAGTAATCACAAAAGAATACAATGATTCATGGAGGAATTATAATGACCATTATGATGTCACGTGATTAATCATCTGATCATGTGAATGATCACAAATCCATTATGAGGTTAACTGGGTTGTCACTTTCAACCTTCTTCATTAGAGGATATCACATAATAGGAGACACAAGATATTACACCAAGGCTATTGGATAATAATGATCATGTGATACAAGTTCACATAACTAGGGCCACATGAAAAATATTGATGTAATAGGTTAATATATATTGGAATTATTATTATTTTATCATGTTGAGTCTCCGATAGTTTCCTATAGTATTATCTAATAACATATAGATCTATCATTCAAAGCCCCAGAAGTAATCAAAGGAATCCATCTTTGGAAATCCTACAACATTTTGAATGATGGATAAGAAAGATGGTGAAAATCATACATTTTATTCTAGAAGATGATTCAAAAATAAAGTCATTGCATGGTGGAAGATCGGGATAAATCAAGATCCCATTGTGATTTTTTCATGGTCATGCAATAGAGGGATGACGCTTATGCGAGGACATATGGAAATCACCAATGAATTTAGTAACAAATAATGTTACTCTCAATAGTGACAGTTTTCCTTCATTTCTTCTTAAAAAGATACCCAATGCCTCCAGTCAGTACTTTTGGTACCCTTACCGGGAAAAAAATCTTGGATCTTTCTAACTTATGCCAATATAAACCACTACTTCCCATAGAAAACACACACATATGTGATGGAATGGTGGAAATGAAAATTAATAGTGAATAATATATGATCATTGGCAACTAACATTAGAGGGATTATATAGGTAATGGTATCCTCCATCATGTGATGTCATTCACGCAATCGCAGGATTCCTTAAAAATCATGTTATGGTATCATATGAAGATTCAAGCATAGATATCTTCATATAATAAATTTTTTATGTGAAGAATTCCCAACAACCTCATAAAAAATATTATTTCTCCCCAATTTCAATGTCTTGGAAATATATCCCTCAATTCATTTACATTAAGTATTTGATTCCTCCATACAGCCTTGAATAAGTAATCACAAAAATACCCAACCTCTCAATGTTTTCATGAATCCATGGACATTCCTACTAATATATGAGGCCCCCTTATGGAATACACACATGGTTATGTGATGGCCTTATAAGAATATGATCATATGGCCTTAAATTAAAACTCTTAATCACATGCCTCACTGAGGTTTACAAGGACATATTGTAGGCAACTCGTGTATGAAAATGGGTTGAAAATACTTCTTCACACACCCTCAGTCCATGTGAATCACATATAACCCCATAATTTATGACCCCTTACCATAAAAATATCTCCCATTAGGGGTTAGGTTATGTAACAATGACTTGGTGAATAATTATTAATATGTGGACTTGTAAACATTAGATAAGTGTCTTGGGTATAAAACTATGAGACTCTATCACATAACTCCACATGGATCACGTGATCACATGATTCTTCACTAGTCTTTAGATGCCTTAATTTAACCTTAGACATTTTATCCTTTTCATGCAAATTCCAATTTACAAGTTAGTGTGATAGCCCATTTACATTCCATCGTTTTCATTTGAATGGCCCATGACATATCCACTTTGATCACATTAGGAAATCCAGGAAAATAACTTTCTTTGTTAAAATAAATATTGGATAAGTAATTTGATCTGGAAAAAAAATACTTGGACATGTTATCTTTGATAATGAGAAGTATCAGGGACATGTTATGAAGACAACCTTGGAATTTCCAACCATGTCAAAGAGACATTCATGTGGGGATGAAAATTGTGAATAGTCAAGAAAAAAATAAAGACCTATCGTGAAAAAAAATCAACACATGTCAACTCAAAAATTGAGACATGACGGGTATATACCCATGAAATTTCAAGTAGGAACCCAGGTTAGGTAAGGTGGTAACTATCATGAACCATTCCAGGTCAAACCTGAACCGGTCACCCAAGCTGGTACGCGAGAAGGCCTAAAGGGTTTTGCTGATCCCCATGGGTTAGATACTAGTGTGAAGCATAAAAAGTAAATGTGAGAATTATTTGGACAATAAATGAAACCCATGTAAATAAACAAGGACTAATAATAAAATAAAAATAGAAACATAAAGAGAAAAAGAATAAATTTCACATAACTTCGCATGAACTACTAGGCCACCACCCAACTCAGATCAATGTTACCACTAAGAGCAATATAGTACAAATAGACCCATAAACTAAAAGTTGAACATGCATCTGAAAAGATAGTATAGGAGTGAGCATCAAGATTCTCAGTAAGAATGCCAATATAGACCATGCTTTATTGTTCCAAAAAATTTAGGTTTTAAACAAAACATTTAACCAAAGATTTTTTATTTAATAAAATACATATCACATCTATGAAACTTTTAGTAAACAATCCAAAAACACTTAGGACAACTTTCTAATTAAAACCCATTTGTAAACCGGATTAGAAAATCTATGAAAATAAGTGGGAAACCAAAATACAAGGGGTTAAATATTTTTCACCTAACACCTATACATATCAACATATATAAATACCACATGAATATTTGAACACCATTTATGAAAGAATGATAAGCAGTCATGGAATTCAAATTAAAGGTATAGGCATAGAGGACCTACCTCAAAAAGGAAGCAGATCAAGTCGAGACACTTCATCCCTTGTTGCTTTTGATGAAAGTCTCCCACACCATCACACACATACATTCTCATATAAATATATATATATATAACCATAATCCAATGTACACATTCCTCATTCCATGAATGAATATGTTCAAGGAAGATACCCACACCTACACGTACCTATATGTCTGTGTGTGTGCATCATGAAGGATCCACCAAAGCTCCAATTAATTAAACTATAGGGATCTGCATCATTTAAAAACCAATGAACCAATTAAGGAACCAAGGTAATTTTTGAAAAATAATGTATAATTAATGAAACCAAGGTACAAGAAGAGAATAGTTTTAAAGTGTCATCTTTATTTGAAATTCACATCCATATGTGCACCTCGTGCACCCATGGATGTGACAACATCCAATAGGATTACATTAATACCAATGTGACTTACCCAAAAAGAGTTTATAAATCCAAAAATGTTTTCACAAAAATACATCAATTTCACATTATCTCAGGATGTGAAAATAAAAATTTTACAGATAAGGATAGATTAAAAATACAACTTACAACCCAAGACACAAAAAAATATATTCCACATAAAATCAAAAACCACAATAAACCCATTTTAACACATCAATTAAAAGGAAAACTACCACAAAAATAATTTTATTTCATAAAAAAATCAAAATTATATTTAATTAGGCAGATTCGACACTAGAAAACATAAGTATAATTGATGTTTTACTTCTAATTTTTTTTAAAAATGATACTATCGAGAAAAAACCAAATTAAATTTACTAATTTAGATACTCAGGTGAATAACATATGATAATGTTTATTAAAAAAGATTGACCACTTAATCAAACACATTGGACTCAAGAATTCTTAAACAAAATCAATGACCACTTCAAGATCTATTTCTAACAAGTTATAAAAATCTATAAATTCCATTAATGAATAATCAGATATACCATGAAGCAACTAATCAAGTAAAAATAATAATTGATGTCACATAAGAACCAATTTATTTCTTTATACTGTAATGGGATAGAAATGAAAATCTTGAAATTGTGCGAAGGCCAGGAAACTTCAATGGAAGGGAGACTGAGAACGTGTGGAAAAATTGAAAAGACTAGAAAACTTGAAAAACTCCCAAATTACGTTACACAACATTAGGGTTTTGGTAAAATTAAAGAAAAACCAAACAAATAAAACAAATAATTGAAACTTGATTAGGGGTATCGTGAGAAAGAGGGTTACACAAGGAAGGGTGGCCGCCACCGGTGGAGATTCAGCCAGAGTTCTAGGATGAGAGTTGAGCCACTACCGAACCTGGGTGGGTGTTCGGGTCGCATGCTCACTAGGCCTGAGGGAGACCCCATAGGCCAGCTAGAAAGGGAGAGGGATCAGGGAGATCTGGTTGTCACCCCTAGGGTATGAGGAGAAGGGAGTTCGTCGCGAGCTGGGTAGGGGGGAGCATGGGAAGTAGGTGAGAGAGCGCAATGTGTAGGGAGAGGAGGGTGTGTGGGTGCGTAACGCGTTGGTGGTGGAAACTTGTATGGTTAGATAAGAGATTTTTTTAGTTTTTATTTCATATTCATAATAATAATAATAATAATAATCATCATCATCATCACCATAATCATCATCATCATCATGTTAATATCAATAATAACATAATTATAATAATAAATTTAATAATAATAATAATAATAACACCTCAAATAATAATAATAATATAATCAAAATAATAAAATTAATATTATTATGGTGAATTAATTTACCCCATTTTATTTTTTAAAAAAAATTATTTATTTTCAATATTAGACAATTGGATATGCACTTGGGTGGACTCTGCGGTCATTGCCAACCATACGATGCCCGCATACTAGTCTAAAACCCATCAAAATAATTAAATGTCCAAAAAAATTTACCAATACTCAACCTGACATTTAGTGAGGATTAAAGAAGCTAAGAAATAATATAATAAAGAATTCAAAAAGGTTGTGGTGTGATGGGAACCCATGACATGATTAATTTTTCTATTAGAACTATTATAAAATCCCTAAATTAAACAATGAGAACTCTAATTCCTATCCAAAACTAGATATGTAGGATTTCTTTTTAAGGGTGGAGCACCAATGGGAATCCACCACATTGTAATACCGTCTATGTCTCCGAAAAATTTACCCATGGGACCCAAACAATCATATGTGTTCATCTTTCTGCCTCAAAAATTAGTGGATTTAGAAGCCAACTGAACTACAAGGACTCCAATTAGCACTATAAGTAAGATACATAGTATTCATAAGGTCTGAGCTCCATATAAGACACCCATTTTGGGAAGACTTAGTGCATAAGTCTCATACTCATATTTATGGATTCAAGACACTTGATGTCCCTTGTTTATCCCAACAATCATAGATCATATAGAGTTACAGATTCTCAAAAATCATATTAATCACATCAAAAATCTTCTCTGTATAAGGAAACCTCATTGTGTATGTCATGTATAGTAGAATGGAAAAACATCTCCCATATATTAGAATCTATCTACGCATAAGTTCCAAGGGGAATCCCTTATTCATGAACAATGGGGGAATAAACCTCATGGGCCTTAGTTATCTATCACTTTCCATCATTCAGTTGAGGGTATATAGAACTATAATGTATCTAAATATTGATATAAATAGGATAGGTAGGATACTTTATTATGTATTGATCTCAATACCTAGTGCCTAAGTGCTCCACCATATTTCATTTTCATGTGATGTTAAACTACATGGATAAAATGAACTTCATTGGTTTTTATTCATATCACAATTAGGATATGAAGAAAACCTCAAAAATGATTAATCCCATCCTTGTAATATCAATCACCAACTTGGAAGGTAGTAAAATATAAAGTACGTAGTTATATTTCTTCAAAATATATGTTTCTACTTATTGTTAAGAAATTGTGGTAAACATATGAAGAACCTTAGATACATATAGATAGTTTTATTAGAAGAACACCATTAACACATAAAAGGACTCAAAACCCAATAAATTAATTAGGGTAACTGATCCCATATCACGATTTTGAAGAGATTTTGAAACATATCATAAATCTCTAAGAGATTCCTAGTGTGGGAAATAATTCCCCCTAAAAGGATGTGATAATCCAAACCTCTCATTCTATTTACCAATGTGAGTTTCTTAAGCATGAATGGGTTTGAAACCCCAATTCAATAATTGCCTTTAGAATGAAATTTCATATCTTTTCAAAGATATGGGAACCATTGGGAATTTCTATAGATATATTCTAATAGTGTTAGTAATTGTTAAACTATATTGAGTCCCTCAAAATTAACCACTATAGAAGAATATTTTGATAGAAAAAAACGGTGAACCTAACTTGAATCTCTGTAATGATGATAATTATTAGTTGATCATTCATCGATACATTTCTTTTTTTACATCCTACATAAATTAAAATTGTATACTCAATGTAAAATACTACATAATCAGGGTTCCCATTAAATAGTCAATTATCACCATGAGAATTTTGTGTTTGTAAAATGAAAAATTGAGGAATAATAATTGAAATTGTGTTACCTCTTCATATTTGATTGAACATGTTTCATATTTACGATGATAAACTAATTGGTGTTCTTGTTTCTCCTCATTTTCGTTGTTATATTAGATACTACTCTCACAAACCACACATTCGCATGATATCATATCTTCATCCAGTGGAAATTCAAGGACATCAGCTATAGCTGCAACCCATATAGGTTATTAAACAACCTCATCCTCTCAACACATTCATATTTCAGTGAAAAAAACATTAGTTCAAAATTACCATCAACATTGTACAATCAAAAACCTAAATACTACAAGTAAAGGACTCTGAAGGATAAATCTACCAAGGTCACATCATTAAAAGAAAACTTCATTGAAACCAGTGGAACTAGTTTCCCCCCACAAATCCCTTCAGAATCTTATCATGAGAGCAAAAAAATCAGAACCTTCAATATATTGAGATTTTTGATCCTGGAGTTAACTACGAACCCAGTCTTGTGTAGAAGCTAGTGATGAGGGGTCCTATAAATGACCTTCCTAATAATCTTCACACTAGTTCCCTTTGTCTCATTTTGTGGGAACCACGAAACACATTTCCATCTTATACAGTCATTAAAGACAAACAAGGAAGTATCATCTAGCATGGATAAAAGGTATTGGGATAATATCCCAAGATTTTCCAATGAAGATCATAAATATATTCTCGTAGTAGCAAGTGAGTAGGCCCATACCCCTAACCACTCAGATCATGTCTACATGTATATTCCTGCAACAAGCATGTTGGGAGGCATATATCTCTACCCACATTTATTAGGCCCATCGGTATATTTTTATCACAAAATGAGTATTTGAGTGGTCATATGTCCCCACTTCCATTGAAGATATAATCCAGTATATTTTGGAGACTGGAAATGTGTAGGACTATATTCCTAACAAAGTTAGTTAATGTTATATTACATTCTAGCAATAGCTGAAGACATGTATTGGAATATTCTATAACTGCTATAGATACCACGATAAAAACATATTCCAATTTTAAAATCCATAGTAACACTTAAACATGATTACTATGAATTGGTGGATGCTCTAGAAAATGCACAAATTTATGTTTTCATCTTGGAGGATTTTCTATATATTTCAGTAAAGGACAATGCATAGGACCATGATCGTATCTTTTTTCTAACCAAGTATCACCAAGTAAGAGAACAACATTCCTTGAGATATGATCTCATTCTTAGGATATAATTACAATTGACATACTTCAATGTAATCAAACTAGGATCATATTCCCATTATAATGGGTTCTCACCTTGTGAGAGTGGAAAATGCCTCAGGATAGGCTCATATTCCTATAAAAAAGTCTAGTGACATACTCTATTGAAATAGGACCAATGTTATATCCCCATTCTAGTCAAGTCTTACCAAGTGAGAGATCCACATTCCTCTGTACAAAATCATATTTCTATCAAAAAAGACTAGTGTAATACTCTAATAGAACATTAAAAGGCTCATCTCCCCATTCAATATAGGGATCAACAAGTGAGAGTGTCACATCCCACATGAAAACCTCATATATCTATAAAAAAAATTCTTCCGAAAAACACTAAAGGCATAGGAATAGCCTCATATATGTGTTCGAGAAGGGATCACCATGTGAGAGTGGCACATGCCTTGAGGAAATCTCATTTTCTTACCCGTGAAGCTACATGGCATATTTCATCTGCTCTGGGAAGCTAGGATCATTTCTATATATCATCAAATGAATGACTCCACTTTCCTCCTTTATAGTCTATATAAGAAGAGATTAATTTTCTTTATCCCATTATAATGTTCAATCAATATATTATTATAGGGAATGGATATTTGAATTGAGCTCATTCCCTAAATTCATCTAGGATTGAAAATCAAACTCTTGGAACCACCCATTGGTTGTTTGATATTCCTTCATATAATATAGAATATTTTATGTATACTCCAGCATTGTTTTATCATTGGGATCATATTCTGGTAGCTCCATATTTTTATCAACTTATTTTGGAACATGTCATGAAACGTGATTATATCCCTACTCAACCCCAAAATGCATGTCCGTATATTCTGTTCACGGTGCATAATGAGGCTGATATCAATGAACTACTCAATTATAGTGTCCTTGTAGTTTTTTTATGCATATATGTGACACCATAAGGTTTTTTTGTCTCTTAAAATAAAGTGGATGGATATCATTACCCGGATAGTCCACCTACATGTAATGTGGAGATATTTTATAGGGACTATAGTCCTATAATATGTCATGGTCAACCTCCCTACAGTGATTTCTCCACCAAATAAGGAAATTATTACCTTTCCCTAAAACCTCTATATAGATGGGTTTATAAATGTCAGACACCATTGTATAGATATTTTCATGAAACATTGAGTTTGAACATATATAGTCCACCATCATATTTTAGTAGAACTTAAATGTTGTCAATAGTTGACCCGGAGAAGTGACCTCTATGGTTTGTCTAATGTGCAGTATATAAATATGATGAAGAGAAGATGACATGGATATATTGAGTGAATTAGGAGTAAATAACAAATCATACATATTTTTTCCCCTCACTACTTCAGACTATGAGATCCCATATGATCTAGAGAAGGAATACATGCCTAACATGTTTCGAAATATACTGTAAACTTATCAGTGTGAAAAGTCTAGACACCTCCCTTATCTAGGATACAAGGGTCACCTTCAAACCACACACATAATCTATTATGAAACATACATCTCAAATATCTCTAAGGCTAATGGAATGGGTATAGAAAAAACAACATAAATCTATTCATCCTTTACCAATATTTCAGCACAAATATTCAACAAATTATTGATGGATTCTCATCAATTGAACATATTTGAGGGTGGGGGAAGTATTGAAGGGTTTACATCATTTCTTCTATAGAACAATATAACTCCTCATATACGAAGTCATGCAATTCCGCAGACTCTAAAGAAATTAGGGGACCTGAAAATACGTGAGGTAATTCTTCAATATAGTATAATACCCTCGACTTAAGGATACATGAACATCAAAAAAATGGGAGGAATAAAAACATATTTTCAATATTTTCCCCTTGAAAAAATTGGAACACATTTTAAACAATAAATATGAATTTTGGGTATACCCAAAACATTCATGTAGAAAATGACTCCCATCAAGGGCTACCAATGAACAAAGCTTATTCAAATGAAAAATAATTCCAAATCAAAAGTATTACAATAGTGTCTACCATAGAAATAATCTAGGAGATAACCCTTCCCACATGGTAGTTGGAATACTTTCCACTACCTCCAACCCTCAAATCATCAGTCCCTAATAATATCATTAATATATTTGTGGAGTCTTCAAACTAACATCATCCCATATGAGTGGGGAAATTTTTATCACATTCGCCATCACCATGTTCATTACACCACAAGATGGTCCTAAATTAATTAGTGGTGATTCTATATCAGCTCTATCTCATAGGGATAGGGGAACTTAAATATTAATTTACATTTCATGAATCATAAAATCCTCTACTGGAATAATCAAATCCTAAACAAAAGGATCAATAAGTGCTAATAGCGACCATGAATTTTCACCAGCACGAATGGATATGTGAATACGAATCATTACCATTACCGTGGTGGGAAATAGTTTTCTCTTGGTTAAGAGGTAAATTTAATTTTTCATCATCCCATCTATTCCTCTCACTAATAGTCACATCGATTGTATTCGATTAATGTTTAAGAAATATGACCAAAAACTCCAACATAGTCACCATTTATAGTATGGGTTAGGAGGAACACATACAAAAGGAAATAAAATGACATTGTGTTTGTAATAAAAATGGTATAATATGGTAAGGGTTTAAAAAAACGAGGTATAAACCCTTAATAAAGGGGAAACCAATGTTTAATCACCGTTTTTAGCTGAGAGCAACGGGAAAAATACCATTTCCTGATACACCTCGTTGAATGTCATCACTATAAACCAACTGGTGATATGTACCAAGGTAAAAACGTAGAGTTATTCCACATATAAAACATTCCACAATAGGTGAGTGACCTTTATGCACTAACATAGGCTTCACATATGAGGAATTAGTGAAGGATTTAGATTTCAGCACCCCTAAAAAATGTGTTCCCACCTCTATAAATGACTACTTACAAGGATATATGGAAATATTTGGTTATATCTCACTAAGCACTAAGAATAGAGAAAATTATTTCTATTTGGGAATGAAGGTAACAATATGAGAATGAGATAAAAAATTTGATACAAATAAATAAGTAGATACACTATGGAAACATTCTTGAAGTGGCATCATCTTTAGAAAGAGATTAATATCCCTCTTACACATCAGAAAAGAGACTATATCCTTAAAATAACATCATATAAGTGTTACAACGGCTCTAGATTTAGGAAATTAATCTATTTAAATGAATAATTTTAAGATTATCATTAATTTATTTCATTATAGTTACAACTCCACCCCAATCAGGGTGACCATTCAATCCTAGAACAGATTTTGAATCAATGAGATATGAAAATAGTCCCACCGCATGAAGCACCAATAACTCCCAATAGATTGGAGGGGGCCTAGAGAGTGGTACCATAGAAACATCTCAAGGACATTGAATCCCTAGCTTCTCAGATGGAATCGATGTAGGGGTGATGTTCACCCATGATGCTCATGAAGAAGCCATATTCCAAAAGGGTAGATGCAACCTCCCCCCCCCATTTTTGAAATCCTACCTTATCAAATATTGATTGTTCAGGATATATAAATCATTATCTCACACACTTTGTGCCTTGTTGTGGCCCCATGATTAGACATCAATACCAATAGAAGGGGGCCATGATGAGATGTGTTGTACAAACTCCGAGAGGTCCAAATTTCTTCAAGGATTCATTTTGGGATAGGAATACCTTAATCGTCAATTCCTTTATTATTTCATCCCTACATTAATGAAAATGAAATTTATAAACCTCACAAAGTGCAGAAAAAATGAAAATTATAGGGTTTATGAATTCTTCCTAAGATGGAAATGTTTAAACAATTCAATTAGAACACCTCTCTCACAAGATAAAGTCATATAACATTATGTATAAAATCATCATGTTGTGTTGTAAAATCCTTCAATATCTGTGAATTATCTTGGAGGATTCCATGAGTTTACCAAAATAACACAATACCTAAAATATTCCATTCAGTATACTCAAGATAAGTCTCATACCATGCCGAGGACACAAGGGATGAAAGTATTGGTAAGGTAGAAACCACAAAAGTTACCTGAAAAAAGAATTAATTCCCATTCCAGCACCATAGTAGTCCCTGAATCACATGACAACCCCTATTGAGTTTCAAAAACATTATAATCTCCCACAAAATGAAGAAAAACGATATTAGGGATGCTTATGATTTGAGGAATATCTAAATAAAGTGTAACCCTCCAAAAATGATCATGACCATATTTATTTTTTATAGCCATAGAAAATGACCTACTAAATCTATTGAAACCCAGGAAACCAATGAGGTCATCCTCACTAATCATCTTGACTATTTCCCTTTCTAGAGAATTTTTGGCCACAAAATCAAAAATTTATTCATCTTCAAATAAATTATCCAAAGAATATTTAGAATTTGGAAAATTGAAGCTAGAAAATTCTTCTACATAGGGGAATTGTGCAATAATTTCCCAACCAATATAAAGGGGTGACTAGCTAGAGGTTCTAAAAAGAAATTTGATGATGTTTGATTATTAGATTACTTTAATGATAGTTAAGAGACATAACACCACATTGAGAGAACAACATAAAAAAAATAACAATCCTATTACCCGGGAAAGTGACATTGAATTAACCTCCTAGAGGTGGATGTAATTGTTATCCCCATGAATATAAATAAGGGAAAGTGTCATATTCATCTCTTACACAAGCTAAGAATCTTGAAAAAACTTCTCATTAAAAAATATAGAAAATGAGAACCACCCCCACCAAAAAGAATCCTCTTCATATGGATAACTCGTCTTTGGTTTAGTTAACGTAATACACTTAACACCCCATTGGTTTTTTTCCTTCCCAGATCCCTCTAGTGGTCGCATAAGCCCAGTTATCTTTAATGACCACCTGATGGGGGTGTGACTGTCTAATCAGTCCATCCATGGGGATGGTCAACAAGACATGTGCTACTTAATGTAGATTGTCCTTTGACCTCTTCCTAGGATCTAGGACCATCCAAATCAACCACCTCAACTTCTAAGACACAAAATAGGGGCAAACCCAACATTAGGAAGTGCATGTATGGGGATCTCACATATAACATTGGGTTCATGGTTATCAAGAAATATAATACATATAATGTCCTTCTTGGAAGACCTTGTATTCACAACCATATTATGGTACCTTAATTGTTTCATTAGTGTCTGAAATACTAAATATATGAAAATTTCGGTGTTCTATAAAGTGAAAATTCTCCTTTCATGTCCTATGAAGAAATATATACTGAGGAGGGTCTCTACAAAAGGAAAGAAAAAAACAATGGTGGATGATGATATGAAATTCATAGTTCATAATGTCTTTAGGACCACTCCTAAAATCCATGGAGTATAGTTGACAGTTATTATGTGTTACCGATGAACCTGATTGAGTAAAAAGAAAAAATACAAGATTTACAAGTTTCTCTTGACCTCATTGAAAACATTAAATATAATAACAAGATTTAGAATCTCTATGAAATAACTCTAGATGTTTGGGGTGAAAATATCACTTTCTAGGGCCTCTCTAACCATGAAAGTGAAAGATATTCTCTCAAATAACCCACAATGCCTAAAAATGAATCTAAGAAATTAGAAGTGGAAGAGGAAGATTACAACCTTAGGAACTTCTCTCCCACATTTTTGGAAATCGTCTCCACCTCTATCGAGGAGCTCAGGCCTAAGAATTTGGCAACACAACAAGACCCATTAACTATATTTATTAGTGCCACCATTTTTCTTGAGTATCAAGTGATTTATACCGTATTTCAAATAAAACATCAATACATGTTCATTTCTAATTTTATGGAAATTCCCGGGATGAATGCTGATGTGGTAACACACCATCATGGATTACCCAAAGCTAATAGAGGTTTTAATAAATAATATTGGAGGACACACCCCCCATGAGAGTAATGTATATTCATAATTTATAAAATTGATCAAATTAAAAACGTTCCTAGAATTATAATACTAAAAATGGCCCACCAACATAAACCTTATAAAGAAAATAAACAAGCATATTAGTGTCTGCATCAATTTTAGAGACTAAAATCAACACTTTTTTATGGATGATTTCTTATATCCAATCCCATGTATCTTGATTGATGAAACTTTGGATTTCATTTTTTTTCTTTCATTTATGGGTATTCATGGAACAATTAAATAAATATGGCCCATAAAGATAAGGAATCTAACTTATTTAGATCACCTCATAGAATATTTTTTATATCTGTTCATTCCTTTTAGTCAAACGAATGTGCGAACTACTTACCAATTCACAATGTAATGTATCTTTAGGACCTTCTTGTTATGAATATTAGAATGTTATGTTGACAAAATTGTGGTAAAATCTCTATAGGGGTGTGATCAGTTCACATAACTTCAAACAATCACATTTATTTTATGGAGTTTTTATTGAATGATGAATTTTTCGAATTGTACTTTCAAGGTATCATCAGAAAAATTCCTTGGATATTTAGTACACCACAAAAATATCATGGTCAACTAAAAAAATACCTGAAAAACATACTAATTCCACCCATTGAAATCAAAAAAAAACTAAGGGGGTTCCAGGGGAATCTTTCTTATATTTGGTTTTCATGGTTAACAATTCTCAAAAATCTATCCCATTTACAAGGAAAATGAAGATGAGAGTAACCTTAAAATTGGATAATAAAATCCAAGAATCCCTTTATTGTCTTCTATAGTACTTGTTGCACCCACATATTTTGATTCCATGAGTGGGAGGAAAACAACTCATCTTAAATGTAGCCTCCATGAAAGGAGAACGTGGTTCTCTCTTTCCATAGAAAAATCATGTGAGGAATGAGAACATCCTCTACTACCATAGTCAAATGATTCTATAACTGATACATGATATTCCATTATCATGTTGAAATTACTCATTCTTATGTTTACAGTTAAAATGATGAGACATTACTTGCTACATCAAAAAGTCCATTTGTTCTCTCATATTGACCTAATCGGTTTCATAATTTTCTACCCTATGATGATTGGGAATTTGGCCCAATGGGTTATTATACTTCAAAAATATGAAATAATGTTGAATCCATAGAATAAAATGAAAGGAAATTCCTAGGATTATTTTCTTATGGAACATCTCACCATATAATGTACACTAGTGGACACAAAAAAAATTTAAAGAAAAAGTTTTTTCCCATGAAACTCCTAGAATGTGGTTTATATATTTTGATGGTTCATCCTGATATCCTATCAAAAAGTGGCTAGAAACCATTAAATAAATCAATTTGGTTAAGTGATTATATTTTTTCTCTGTAAAAGAAATATTTTCCTGCTGTTTTTTATTATCTGATGGTTTCACTTGTAATGAGGTCAAATATCAGGCCCTCATTTCAATCTTTGAATTATCCCTACAACTACAAATATCTTACCTAAACATCAATGGGGATTTATATATGGTGATAAAAAAAATTAATTGCGAATATACTACAAAAAATGAAAAAAATGGATCTTATCAATTTTTATGTTAGAGTATAGATGGAAGAGTTTCATTTGAAACCCACATTACATTATACCCTTCAATCACAAAATAATTGTCCTAAAACACTGGCTAATCTAGCCACGTTCATGATAGACCCTGATCAAGAGAAAGTGAATTTCTATATCAAGCACTAAAATATGGTATCGTTAGTCATAATCTATGTCATGAATTAAATCAACTAGGTCAATACTTCCTAAGGGAATGATGAACCGATATCCACCCCTAGATGGTTGGATAGGACCCTCCAGTTAATTTTATCCAAAAGGGAGAAGACATAATGATGAGTAGTAAACATTATCCTGTAGGATTTACCAAATGATAAAAGAGTCCTTTGCCAATGATGATTTGAGGGAATCCTCAAAAGATGCATAGAGTAAGGATTGGTTCCTACCATCAAGGATGAAGTAAATACAGGATCTGCATCACTCATCTGTCCAAGAACATATTCTCCATTCAAATTAGGTGGCATTGTTACAAATAGAAAATAATGATATAGGACGATGTGAAATTAATTAGGATATTTAATTCATTCTAGATTTGTGTCAACTTAATCTATAAACCAACATAGTTTCTACATAGAGCTAAATATTAATGGCCATTTTCTTTATGGGGAATAGATGTTGAGGGTCCATATGCCACATACACATCTTGATAGTTTAGATACATCCTTACTCTATCCAACTTCTTTTTAAAATAGGTTGATGTCATACCCCTCAAGGAATTCATGGATAATAATTTTTTTACATCATTATGTCAAATATCATCACCATATTTGGTGCCCCTTATATGATATTGAAGGAAAAAAACACAAAAATCATTTCTACCATGTTGAATAAATTATGCTTATAGAACAAACTCATGTCCAAATATTAATGCCACAATCATGTAGTGGAAAATAGAAAGATGGGGGAATACAATAAGACTATTTCATATATACACTAGAATATTTTTTATATGGAAAAGGTCTCATGTCTATACAATATCCTTCATGATTTATGGGCCTACTAGACTAACACGCATACTAAAACACAAGAAACATAGTATTCATTGGGGTATGAAACCAATGATGTGTTTTAAAAATAATTATAATTTCCCTCCTGATGAATAGATACATGTTTAAATACCTTAGATGATATGAAATCGCAAAAGAGGCTGGAAGAGTTGGAATATATATATGAGAAAATGTTGTGTACACCACAGAACCACAAATTCTATTAGAACTAAATCTCAAAATACTTCATTGAAAAGGTCCTCCTATGCTCATTCTTTGAAAGAGAATTGGAATTGGATCTAAACACTCCAATTATACCTTGAAACGAACATCCAAATTTTGGACCAAAATGGGAAAGGACTTACATTTTATATATGTTCTATTACAATGGATTTTTCTGATTAGCCCAAATGGATGAGAACACGTTAACCCCTCCCCCCCTAATAAATGTATACTGAAGAAATAATTTTACTTTATTCCATAAAGAATCTATATTCCTAGTCACATCATGTTAAAATACATGATACATCTTGTCTTTATGATGTTAAAGTACAAGGAAAATGCCATTGTCACATCACATTAAACTACATGACACATATTTCCCAACTACATGAAGTTAAACTTCATAAAATTTGTCTTGTAAAAAATACATTAAACTATATAGTATATTAAGTCTTCATTAAAATAAATTAAACATCAAAACACCTAACATCCTTACTACTTGACATTAAACTATACGGAGAATATCATTTCATGGATGATTCGATGCACATCATCTATATCTATGTGTATGAAAAAATAAATTCACCATCCTTGTGTGTGATTTGGAACCTAGTGTGGAATTTACCCACTCAAGAACTATATGTTTCTTGTTTCATATAATCACAATATAGATAGTTGGGTATAGATCTAAATTCTTGGTTCCATCCAAAATATATTTATCCCAGCCACATTATAGTAAACTGTGTGACAATGTATTCATAACATGATGTTAAAATTTATACTTACCCTATGTGCTAAATATAATATGCCTTGGGAAACCATATATGGATGAAACATGTCACAAACATGGGATTCCTCTCATGATATGATTTCCCAAATACCAAGGTATCATTTAGGAAGCTTCATGACTTATTTTTCACAAAATCTAACATTATTCTTTTTCAAATGATGTTAGACTGTATGATTTGCAAGAATTACTCATGGATTTATTCTTGTCATCTCAAGACACATAGTGAAGCCATGATATATAATCTTGGGTATATCAATAAAAATCAATAGGAATAATCCCCCCCCCACCCTCTGTATATTAATTTGACTTGTGTGGAGATTTTCCCATTATAGAACTACATGTGGCTTGATTCAGTTCATATAAGGATATGTTGTGATGCTCAGATCACCAATATTGGGTCCATCCCAAACAATTAATTGGAAAAAACCCTCCAATAAATGTGTTAGATCTATGAGGATAGCTTCTGATTCAATAATTATGTGTTTATTGATTCCTGAAATCACATGATATGCACTGATAACCACATATCCAATCCTAGGTCCATCCACAATAAAAAATTGGAACAATTCCCCCTCTATATTTGGGTCTGAATTTCATAGAGATTTTTCCATTCAAGAAGTACATTTTTCATGACTACAATAATTGTATGATATGTAGTGATTCCCGAATCTGAAATCATGGGACCAATTGAAATTATAAACATGAAAAATTCCCCAAAATATATGAGGATTATAAATTTAGGAAGAGTTTCACATTCATGAACTATGTGTGACTTAATTCATATCATTACAGGATACATAGTGATGCCTAGATGTCCAATCCTAGGTCCAAAAACAACAATCAATGGGAAAAATTACTCCTTTTCATGTAAGTCAGACCTGTGTGAAGAGTTTCATATTCAAGAACTACATGTGTCTTAATTTCTTTCATCACATGATATGTAATAAATCCCATATATCCAATCCTTGTTCTAGACACAATAATAAATGGGGAATGTCACAAACTGGATATGGTTCCCAATAATACTGACACCAAATCCATGCATTGACTTGACTCGAAGTTCATTCCTTATCCCCACGGTCTGGTACAAGTTCTCGTGTATCAATAAATTAGGTTTGGTAATGATTCACCTGAGCATAAAATCATAATAATGCAAAAAAAAACAATAATAAGAATCCGAAATTTTCATGCCAAATAAGTCTTGAAAAAACAATATCTGAATACATGATTTTAAACAAATTAAAAGAGGTAAAAATAATAATAAATACATAATCAAGTCATCCAAAATGGCTCCATGTGAAAATGGGACATCACCCCCATACCATCTCCACAACACCACACCATAAGAGGTGACTAACAACCAAAACCACATTCAACCGTGGATTTTCCTTTACCTATGTCAAACATAATGATGTATACCTACACTAAAGGGGTGTAAAAATGGTTTGATCCTAATACCAATAGGTTATCACATAAATATTTTATATAGTATGCAATACAAGTTGAAAAAGCTTGCAGTTTTAATATTTAATGAAAAGTAGTGATAAATTACAAGAAATGCAACTTTCAATTGAAAATAGTTTTCAAAATAAAACTTTTATAATGTTAAAACATTTGAATAAGAAATATTATAAACTATAATTTACATAAAAAAACCTTAATACAATGGTAAATACCACAAATCTAATGAGCACGAAAACCGGGAACACCCCTAGGCACTAGATAGTCTCAGGCCCTATGTACCTCATACCTTGGTGTAATGTAACCATAGAAAAATCTGTTTTCATGAACCATCCACTAGTAGTAAAAATAAAAATAAAATATTGGTCCCACATAATCATACATATAGTTTAGTTATAGTTGTCATTATCCATTTTTTACTTAACGAGGACAACACCCATTTGGTACACTTTCTATACTAGTATATATCCTCCCACCTAGGTATCAAGGCTTACCCTTTTATGCTAAAACAATTTATGAATGCTAAAAAAAATTAGTTTCATATAAAAACGCAACTAATAGTCATATAAAAATAATATATTAGTTTTACACACATTATACCACATAAAATACAGAACCATAGATTTTGATTTTCAATAAAACAACTTCTCAAAAGCTCACATTTTTTTTCACCCAAAACTCTTTGAAATATCAGCTTTGAACACTATGTGCAAACTTTTATGTCCCCAAACCAAAATTTAAGTTCAATAACCTTCAATGTGACAAACAATTTAGTTATGAGGAAACTTCATATGAACTAAGAAGTTATATCTTTTTAAAAAACCCCATTTCCACACAAACATGGCACTTAAAGTCTATTTGCTTCACAAACACCATTTAAAAAAACTATTGTAGAAAAAAAAAGATATTAACCATTAGAAACATTATTTATAACACTAATAATTTTAAATATAATGAACTATGGAATTATAGAAAACCCTCAAATGAACCAATAATATTTCTACGTAAAAAACCCCCAATTTTACATAAAATTTGCAGTCAAAATTTACTTGAATTACAAACACAACTAAAAACTAATTTCTCAGCAATAATAAAATGAAATAAACATTAAAAGTTCCTAAAAATATCATCTAGGTCCCAAGTTTTGAATAAAAAATTGAATCACCTACCAAAATTGTTAATGTGTTGAATCCCTTCTGCAAACATTCAGTCGCATCACCATCAAACTACAAGGGACATAGATCATACCTAAAACCAAATGAAAAAGCCATGAAATACATGTTCAAACCATAGGTTCAAATATGAATTTTTTTTAAATAAGAAACATCAATAAAAATTGGAATAAACCCTATTAAATAGGAAACAAAACCCTAATCAAATGGGAGGAAGAATGAGGAGACCGACTCACTTGAGGGATCTTGAAGAAATCACCCCAAATACACCAGTATCTAAATATCAAAATATCCAAAAATTATGGTGAGGTTAGAATAAGTCTAACAAGATAATGTGGGAATTTAAATGGGGTAAAAAGTAAGAATTTAAGGAGTTATGATGGAAATAATTTACCTATTAAAATATGGATGAAATGTGACACCTTAAGACATTTCAGCCTAATCTGAGAAGTAAATGAGATCCAAGGTGGGGGAGAAGATAATGGGATCATGCCTAGGTTCATTGGCCTTAGTTTGAGAGGTGGAATCACCAAAAATCATTAAACTTGAATAAGATTTTAAATAAATAATTTTTTGTAAAACTGTTAATGGGCTTCCGGGCGGGCCCAATTCCTTAAATAAATACTAAAATACACCATGATTATGCATCAATAAATGGTCCAAATTGATATAGAGGTGTTAATAGGTTTTGGGAGGCCATGTATGAATTGTAATGGATTAAATGTGTTGAAAAAATAATTATTTATAAAAAAAATCTAATTTATTTTTAAATTTGGAATTGGGCTCACAGTTTTGGCCAAATTTTAAAAAACCAGAATTTCAACCAAAATTCATGGTAAACCCCCAAAACAAAGAAATAATTGATATTAAATAAACAATACCATTAAAATTAGTGATTTATGTCATAGGGACCCCCCTGTGTATGGGTAATAGCTGTAAGGAGAGTTTCCCATTCAATAGCAATGTGTCGGATTATTCTTATCATCGCTTGACTTGTATTGACACCAAATTTCCTATCCAAGGTCTAGAATCAAAAATAAACATGAATATTTCTTCACTCTATTTATTTTTCAAACCTATGTGGAGAGATTACCGTTCAATAACTATGTGTCTCGTGACTCATGTCATCACATGATATATATTGACATCAAGAACTCAAATTTTGGGTCTAATTACAACAATCAACTGATACAAGAAACAACTATTTTTATAGGTCAAACCTAGGTGGGGAGTTTCCCATTACTGAACTATGTGTGGATTAATTCATGTTATCTCATTATCAGTAATGATGCTCATATATCTAATCCCGGGTTGATCCATAATGTCAAATGTGAATAATACCCCCTCTATATATGGAACATATTGTTATAGAGAGTATCCCATTATAGAACTATAGGTGTCTTGATTCCTATCATCGCAGGTTGGGTTGTGATACCAAGATCTCTTATCCTAGGTCTATCCATAACAATAAATAGGAAAAATACCATTCTTAGTGTATGGATCAGACCTACCTAGAGAGTTTCCCATTCAAGAACTACATGTGGTTTGATTCCCATCATCTATGGATATATAGTGAAGCTGAGATCCTTTATTCTGATCCTATCTATAAGTCAGTATCACTCATGATCATATCCCCTAAATTTGAGTTATATCTATGTATATGTATCTTCATAGTGGATAAGATTATGGAATGATTCATTCCCTTACAATATACATAAGGAAACATAGGTAATCCCATCCATGAAAATTGAATATTTCAATATTTAATTTGGGTCAAGTTAAAAAAATCTCACCTATATTACATAGGAGTCCTATCTACATATGGATTGCATGGGTATATAATAAATATCCACGTAAAGGGCCCTGACATATGGTTACCCCCATTAATCCTATGCACAAACAAAATGTGTTCCATATATTTAAATTCCTTCGACCATTCAAATGTCTCCTCGTGGTTATATTTCCCAATTTCATGATGGTTCCAACATCCTTACTGTGTTACATTAAACATCAAGGAAAACTTCATTCTCACATGACGTTAAACTCTATGACAAAATAGCCCCCATTACACAATTTTAAAATGTGAAGACTATCACCCATCATCATTCCTTTTTAAGGGACCATAAGATCTTGGCCCTTGTCAACTAGATTATGCGGTGATTTTTCTATGTTATTAGCACCTCAACCAACAAATCAAACATCATGTATTTATAATCTAAGGTTGAATAAAACCTTTACAATCCCATATAACGGATAAAGGATATCCCTGTTTTACCATGATAGTGGTGGATCTGTATAAGTATTTTGACCTACCAACAAAACACATCATGGACTACGTGGGTAGGGGTTTTTGATCTTGGGTGCCTAACATCACCGTGTAATAACTCATCAACTTATGGTGTTATGTGTCATCCCTGAAATGATTGTACCATATTATTAATCCTGACCTGATAACCTTGATCCATAATTTATAACATTTTCATCTAACACTAAAATAAATGTTGGAGTGCTCTTGACCCTGTATTTCCTAACTAGTCTATTATTTGAGATTGCACTCATTCTAGGTCTGCATGCATCATGACCTTAAACTGCATGTATATTTTTCAAAGATGGATGACTATGAACAATATCATTTTATGGTCCCAACTATAAGGCACAAAAAACTTCTAGTTAAAGAGACATAAAACAAGTTTAACTGAATACCCACAAAGGGAGGCCTGATAAGAATTCGATTCTCCACACTCAAAAAACTCTACTTCAGAGTTAAAGAAAATATTTGAGAATAAATTAACAAAGTATAATGATCATATGCACCAATTTTGGCCCCAATAAAAGACAAGACAGTCTCTTTGGAACCCCTAGTAAAAAAACATTATTGTAATGATTTTCTACATGTCTTCTCTGCTATAGTGTGTTCAATTGGTGGTGATAAAATTGTTACGGTTCTCCAAACCTTCTTGAATATTTCACTTTTTATTAAAATCCTATGTGAATTTGAAATCGGAGTCAACACAACTAGTTCCTTGATTTGATATCAATATTTTGGAATCACATGGACCTTGTGTTTCCTTTCTCTTATCTCATCCTTGTAGAAAACTGGTAACAATGACTGGTTCATCCAAAAGAACCCATGCATCCAAGAAAGCGACCCCTGAAATCAAAGATTTATTATTCTGATATCATGGAACATTATAGGATATCACAGTTACCACTAGTTTACCTATAATCACTAGTTCATTCCACCAATTAACTGAGATATTCCTATACCGTAATTTACATTTCCCATAACCAGACTATTCAAGTGGATTTGACACCCTTGGTGTTACATCACCATGTATTGTACCCTTTATCAATACAGTAATGCGAAATTACACTCATTAATCATTTAAAGTCCCACATCACATTAATATAAACCACATAGAATAGGGCCTATGGATCCCAAAAAGGATCTAAATAGTCATAGGGTGTTAGATCCCTCTTTTGATAGGATTCACTTAAAACATCACTTCATCATCTAGATGTTTGAGTCTTCAAAAATAATTCATGTCTCTGAGAATGTGATAGGTAAACCTCTAGTTTTCAATTCATGTTATCTCTATAATCTCATATATAAGGGTTTGTGACCCACTATCTATATTTATATCCTCCATAACATAAATGAACTCTAATCTTAATGAGCCCTGATAACACCATGATGGACCTCAACACCTTATGATGTTTGTGTCACCCCTAAAATTTCTTCCCCATTCCATATTCATCGATTATAACTTCTAGATGAATGATTTACTCAACCCATATTCCAAATATCATTGCAGATTATCATTTAATATTATTTTCACCAACCACCTATACCATATTCACCAAATCACCCATGGCCCTTAGAAAAGAGTGGGAATATACATTACATGATAATGAATGTATTCCCTATGATCCCATATATAGGGGTCTCTAACCTACCAACTAGATATTTTTATCCCTTGCATGAAAGGAATATTAATCCTTGTGATCCTAAAACACACCATGATTAAACAAAAAACATAGTTTTTTGGGTCGTACTCTATATTTTTGTCCAATTCCATATTCTTCAATCACGTCCTGGAATCATGAATCTAAACTGGAGATATTTTCATGGTCGGAGATACATGACTATAAAAATACAGTAAAAGTGGGTTTGAACTAGATGACCTTATACTATAGTATAAGACGGTCCGATATAAATGAACTTAACATTAAAATAGTAGATGGTCTGATATAGAATACCTAAAACTATAACAACAGAAGTCATAAGATATAATTCCATTAGTTAGTGTAGTTGATGTTCCAAGCTGGATGACCCTAAAATATAGTAAAACTATTATCTAATTTTCAAGTCCTTAAAAATACCAATAGAAAGAGAAACAATTCTCTCTATTTTGAAAACCCAAAAAGGAAATCCATGGGAAAAATTGATTCTTACCTTTCTTGACAAACACTTTGTATAGTTTAGGAAATATTAACCATTAATTAAATAGAAGACGTAAAAAATACATATGGTAGAAAAACCATAAAATTGAGAACTGGGAAAAATTTAATCCTTTTCCTGCAAAACATTCCCCATGTGAAACATATAAAAAAGAAGGGTAATAAAATAGAAAGATATACAAATTTTATATGCACTAATACTTATGCCAAGAAAATATCAAGCAATGCTTGCTAGGTCCACTGATCTATGAAAACGTTATAGAAAATATATTTTTCATAGGAACAACCTCAGTGTACATTGATCTCTAATGTCTAAAAACAACATAAGATGTATTCCATCCCATATATTATTAAATTTCTTAGAGTTGCCTAATTTGTGTGGCATGAAATGTGGAATTATATCTTGATCTGTGCATTATCTTCACCAAGACATGTCCCCTACCAATGTTGTTATCATAACATGATGGAATTCCCCTTCATATGTATGGTCTTGATGAACATAATAACATTCATCAATAATTTATTCATCAACTAAGCTATATTATCTATGTATAATCTTGATATGCATTGGAATTCATTATAAAACTATGTATGGCTTTATTTACATTCCCATGGGATATGAAGCAATGTCCATGTCTCCCACCATTTATATTACTGCATGTCCCCTTCTATGAAATCCATTATCCATTAGAAAACATATACACATTCTATTTTTAGTATATACATTCCCCAATTCAATTTTACTTCCCATATTATATTCATCCATTCATTCTAGTCATGGTATCCTCTTAATATCACCTGAAATACATATGTCAATGAACTCTTAAATAATCCACTCTTATATCACTTGGGTATGTGAATACATTGGAGGTATAACATTATAGTATGGATATATATTTCATATGGATTATTATGATAATAATTTATTCTAATGTTTTGTGATCATACCCTATCATTTTTGTTACATTATGTGTTTAATCTAAAACAATACCAAGTAGTTATATCATATGGTTGGGAACAAAATATTATGCCACTTGAAATAAACACATGAAAATGAATTAATGCATATCAAAGATATAAATTTATATATTTATATATTTTTCATTTTTTTATTGGTAATGTGACATTTGTGATCAAAATTCAACATCGATAGTTGTGTTATTTAGTCAATTAATATTCATTACCTGACAATAAAAAGAAAATTCATTCATGTTAATCACTATAGAATCCAATTATATTATTTTATTAAAATCAACAACACAAATATTGTTAATGAAGTCACAACTAGAAGACTTGATGGTGAAAAATACATACCCATTCATGATTGTGGTAATAGTAAGTGGTCATACCATTTCAAATAATATCATATAACATTTGAGTAAACTCACATTTTAATCAAGTACCCCTTCAACATATAGAATGTGGAACATGAATATATTGAATTATATTATGCTTTAATAGTGGAAAATTTAATGGATATATTTATGAAGTATCAAATGAAATATAAAATGAATCATTTGAGAGTGTATTTGTGATTCCATTCTCTCCTAAAGTCTCAATGAGCTCATTGTCTTCTTTTTTCCATCGTTAATTTCTTTTAATTTATTTAAAATTGGGATGGATAGTTTGGGGGATATTTTTGAAAATGGTAATAAATAATAATATTTATTAGAGAATCAAGTTGAAGAGATGTTTTTTCCGGGGGATTTTATAATAGGGGTGACATAAATTGTTGGTTTCTAGGTATTTTTAATAATTAGTTAATTTATTTGATTTCTTCTGAAAAACAAAAAATGGAAAGATATAAGATTCTTTAAATATATGGGATATTGAATTACCCTTATCATTCTAATTAATAAAGGGTTGTATAGAAGACCATAATTGATAGTTGGTAAATTTATTATAAATATTTACACCATGGGATATTAAACTGTCGAAAAAATATTTTTATCCAATGGTATATTATTTATATAACTCCCTAATTGGGATATTTCTACTCTTTTTTTCATTATTTATTTCATTTATTTGATTTTTTGTTGTTTTCTTGTTGAATTTATTATAAATAATCTCATCTACATTTTAGATATTTATTAGATAATGAATCAATGAAAAGTGATGAGTATTATTTAAGGTGATACAAATAATTATATAGTTGTTTATTTAAAAACATCTTGGAAAATATTTAAACCAAATATCTAATTATATATTAGTGGAAATTAATGTTTTAGTGTTCACAGTCTTCTAATGTTTTGGTGAGTTGATATAACTTATCAAACAACTGGTTTGTTTTATTACTACTAATTCTTTATCCATGATGAAACTTCTCATGGTTCAATTGGTTTTAGTTCCAAAATATTTGAATTTGGAGTTCCACAACCACCATGGGGAGTTTAAATTACTTGGTTCAAAAAATGCACAGCATTGTGGATTAAAAATAATCATATATATCATTATAGTTGTGGATATATCTACAAAAATCTTTTCAAGAAGAATCTATTTTTTACTATATTAAAAAATCATTGAGGTATTCAAAATGCAATCTAGGTAGAGAAAAAAAGTAAAAGATATGAGGAATTAAATTTATTTCAAGTTGTGGTTTTGATATATTTATTTGGAAACATTAACCAGGTCATGGAAATTTATAAACACGTCACAGTTTTTAAAATTGTAATTAAATAATTTTTACTTGAAAAAGAGTGATGAGACTTGGTGATAGGTGACCAAAAATATTAGGGGGAATTAAAAAAAGAATATTATTAGCTTTAAAGAAAAGAATTAATGTGGACACTTGACCCAATATTTGAGGTCCATAAGAAATATAGAATAAATATAATTAAAAATCGTGTTTTATATTTATTATTTTTAATATTATTGATATACTAATGGTGTTCATGACACTATCCCTAAATTTTTATTATATGTATGTTCATAATAAGATAAAATTTTGTTATTTGGTATATCAACCACGAAACAAAAATAATTTACCACTCTATAAAAAGTGTTAATGAATCTTGTAAAAATATATCATATTTCAAGTGAATTCTTACTCTATTTATTCTCATAATATCTTATTATAGTCATTAAATCTATTAGTTAACCAAATTTTCAGGATTTTTTTGAAATATTCTTTTTGAAAATCAATTATTAACCCCCTCAATGTAGAGCTCATGCATATTTTTCAAGGGTCTTTCATCCGGGAACTCCCAATATTTCCTTATCATCAACATCTCTTGGTATAACCTATAAATTGTTTTAATGAACTATGATCCAAGAAAAATTATTATATAGATTTACTCCCAAAACCATCTACCATAATTTAGAGACCCAATATTGATTTACATATAAATTATATTTCCTTTGTGGAATACTTAATACATGACACAAACAAATGCTCAAAGGCTGTATTAGTTTAGTGTCTTTGGAAACACAGAAACTAATATTATAATAATAGTGAACGATCATTAAAATATCCCATAATTATATTCCCCTTTTTTTCCTACCAAAAACCATTCTGTATATACTGGGGAAAATGAAACATAAAAAAGGTTGAGATAAAAATCTCAGTAAGGGTAAACATGGATAAAATAAAACAAAGCATGTACATTTGAACGTAAAAAATGAACATAATGTTTAAACATCAAAATCATGAGTCATGAAATAAATATTGGAAGTACTTAAGGCATACATAATAAAGAATCATTAACCATGATAGAATAGCATTGTCATAAAACATGTAATTGTGTAAACCTAATAAGCACATAATATGATTTCCATAGTAGCCAAGGAATTTCTTCCAAGATGGTCATAGTGGACGAAGTCCATTACTAAACCGAGTTTACATGTCATTTCATCTCTTCATTACTGAAATATATTTACTTGTAATTCTAGCCATGTCTATCTCATGAGAAATAAATTTTTAACCAATTAATTAGAGGGAGTTATAGGTCACACCCCTCTTATAATGAAATCATTGTAACATGTGCCACAAAAACATAAATCATTTAGTGTTGCATAACCCATGAAATAAAATGGGATTCTTAAACATCATGCCATCATAACATAATGTATATAAAATAAATGGGATTCATAAAAATATTTCAATAAAATAAAATTAATAACATGGATAGAAACATAACCCTATGTCATTTTAGATAGAAAACAATTTTCATAAAACACCTTAACTTAATTCCTGAGGAAAATATCCTTTCTTCTTTAAAACCATTTTCTTTTCTCAAAATGCCATGAAATTATAAAAGAAATGAATTTAATTGAAAATAAACTAGAAATATTTTAGAGTAATATTCATGTAATTAAGGTGTTAAGAAAAAGTAAAAATCCTTTCATTCCATATAAGTTAAAAAACAACCTCCTTGTACTTTTACTGAAAAAGTAATAAAGTACCTCATATGGTAAACACAAGAAATATTTATTCCATACCATTTAATAAAAGAAAAAAATGGATAAAATGAATTTAAAGATACAAATGAGAATAGTAAACATTTTTTGAAAATGTTTTTATAAAACATGGACATTGATGATAAATATATCCCCATAAAATATTTACAAATAAATAATATCAGATTAAAATGTGATTGCAAAATTATCCCCTACATTAGGTCATATTTATTATGTCTGTATCAAAAAATCTAGTATAGTGGGTTTAAACAAATTATTAACTTTTAATAGAACCATAATAATATTTATGATATCAAGTATTCTTCAATTATGACTTTATAATACCCGTTCATTTGTCAATTACTTGTGAAGGAAACGTTTTAGGTAATAATCGTTTCACTTATCGTACATGTTTGGACTTGTTATTATTTATATGATTACATAGATAATTATTTACTTAATTCCAGAATATAAAAATTATTTATATATCATATATATTCAGTATATTAATATATATATATAATAGATCGTTAAATGGAATGCAATACACCATTCATGGGGATGGTAAGTCGTACGTACACCTAAATGTTGTTTTTGTTTCCTTATTTAATTGAATGGAAGTAAGTAAATAAAAAATATATATATGAATAAATTGAGTAGAATTATTATTTCATATACTAAATTATTATTTATTATATATAAATTACAATCATTCGTGAATGACTAACATGGATAATGAATCTCATGGCGTCGTGGAGATGGTATGGGGTATGTACGCACAAGCGGCGATATCATTCCCATTATTGTTGAATAGTATTGAAGTGGATGGTTTATAATATCTAAGAATCAATATCATGTTATAATAATCATATATATTTATAATTTCTACCATTATATCCATCCAAGTAATGTGGTGGTGGAAAACAGATTACACCACGACGTGGAGTTGGTAAATGCACACACGATGATTTCATTTCTAGTAGGATGGATAAAAGTGAAATAGAGTTGTTTTATATTTATAATTACATATCAGTATATGAGTGATACTTATTTTACTACTTTATAATAAAACAAATTAATAATAGTATGTCGAAGAAAAAATAAATTTGAATGAATTGGTAGAAGAGATTACCTCTTTCTCGATGTGCCTCATTTAAATTTCCTCTTAGGGAACTAGATTTGGTCTTTTGAGAAGACCAGAACCTATAGAATGTTACTAGAGAAGTTTAGAAGAGAAATTGGATGGTTTTGGACGATAATGAAGTCTCAAAATGCAGTGATTAGGATATGTAGGTGGTGACTTTTTATAAGAGAGGAGTGGGAAAATTTAGAAAATTTCCATAATATTAATTTTTTTATAAATTCAATTTTGTTTTAAAATGATCTAAAACATATTCAATTATATGTTAAAATAATTTTTGTTCTAACACCCATCATAAAATATTTTTTTACAGGTTTTGAATATTTTTTATTCTTATTTTTTGGTTTTACCCTTATTTTTTCTCTTTTAATCTTACCATGATATCATGTTATTTACACATTGTGGGTTAATGTTACTACCATATCATGTAAAAAGACCCAAAAAAGTTTTTTATGATATATTTGGACATATATTAACCATTTTGACTAATATTATATTTTAAGGAATTTAATAACATTTAATAAAATATTTTATGTTTTAGGTTTTGAATTATGTCAATTTATGATACTATTCATACTGGGCTTGTTTAAAAAAATCATAAAAACTGTATTTTAAAAAAAAAATACATTAATACATCCTTAATATTTTAATTACATCTTTAAAATTCGTGGATTACATCAAAATATTCAAATTAAATTTATTTTAATATTTATAAATTCATTTATTTTAATCTTTCATTAATGAGGTAATCATTACATCATAATTGGGTCATAAGTAAATATATGTATATAATCTCTAAAAATTATAAATAAAATACATTTATTTAGGAAATATTTTTATATTTTTAATGAGTATTTATAGACATATATATCAGTTACATAACCCTATATTAAAATCAATTTAGTAAAAGATATATGTTTAGGTTATAAATATATTTACATTAAATTAATTCTTATAAAATATAATATTCACATCCATGTTAACCCATGGGATTCCAAAATCGACCAAATAGTGCCCATGGTCTGAAATATATTATAAAATAGTATTACGAAATGTGTTAGGGTAGTTTGATATTAATAAAATATTAGTTTTTACCCTTATTTAATCGATTTACCCTTTAACCATGTTAAATAAAATAATTATTGAAGTTACTATTAATAATATCTTAAAATAAAGTACCTATGTATACAATTTATACATCCTGATTCCAAATATGGAATTTATTTTCCAAATTCAAAACATAGAAGGTTCAAAAATTAATTTAAAATTCATTGCCGTTGTTAATACCAAAAAACAGGTTTTTAAGAAATAATAACTTTCAAAAGATTGGCATTCTTTTTATTTTCAATTATATAGTAAAATTATTTCAAATGACCAAAATTAGATTAAATGATAAAAATATAATCCAATGATACATTAAAATACATAAAAATTACAATCTAATTTTATAAATAAATTAGATCAAAAAGAAGATTTGATTTAAAATATTGTATTTTTAACTATTCATAAAAATATGGATTTAATCAGAAAAATATCAAAATTTCATACAAAGTAAATTTTGACGTAACTATTCTAAATAATAAATTTATTTTATCAAATTGATAATATAAAAGTGACAAAAACAATATTTAAAATTGGTTGACCATCAAAAGGTGGTAAAACTGAATTTTTTTTAAAATTACTTCTTTTATCCAAAAAAATGAATTTTTCAACATATCATGTTCTAGAAAATGTGTAAGAATAATTCTAATGAAATATAAAATTAAAAATGTGGTTAATACTTTTCATAAAGGATAGTTTATATCCCATAAAAATATATTAATGATATATCATTGTTTAGTAAAACTTGGTATCGTGTACAACATAAGCTATCGATGAAGGATACTCTAGCGTGTAACACAAGACAATTTAGTGTTGTGTGTAGTTAAATATTCCTTTGGTGTATCATATTCCATAATTGAAACATATTTCATTTATAAATTGAATAAAATCTATACTCAGTGTTGCTTGAAATGAATTTTATCAAAAGAAAATAAATTTATGTGCAACATAAGACATAAATATTGTGGCACATATTGCAAGCTAATATAGTGTTGTGTATAACACAAGATAATATTGGTGCAGTATAAAACAAAAGACATTAAAGTAATTAAAAAAATCTATCCCATAAAATCTCAGGGTGTTACATTCTACCTCCCTTAAAATGAATTTCCCCCTTGAAATTTGTTGGGGTTATAAATGGTTTTCTGGTTGAAAGTTTCATTCATGGGAAACCACATCATAAAAAGGGATACTAAAGCATAATTTTAAAAAAGAAATGTTATAAATGTAATGATTTCCCAAATTAACTAATCACTAGGTTTCCAAATTGGAGAACATAGGTGGAAAGTGAAAACATGGAAATGGAAGAGAAATCAAACCATAAAGTTCTGATGGATAGTGATAGAGAATAAGGTTTGGAGATAGTTAAATACCCAAAATCTATAAATATGTGATGATTTAAGGGACCATCTAATTAATTGGATAAAATGGTACTAGGATAAAATTTTGGTTTTTCAAGATCCTTCCCATAAAGTTGTAATATTTATCATAAGGAGAAATACTTATTTGATTTTAGTATAATGTCAATGTCTGACCTTCCCTAAAAAACATCCACATCATCTATTATTTAATGAAATGAAGTTGATTTTTTTTTATTCTTGAAGTTTTATTAGATCATGTGATAGAATTATAGGTCATTATATCAATCACAACCAAAAGTTTTAAATAGGTTATCAAATATGCATTAATCCACCTATAGTGACATAACACAATAATCTAACAAACATCAACCAGAATATAACTTATACAATCCATCAATTGATAATATTACATTATAAAATTTTAAATAGGTAAACTAAATCGACTAAAACAATTTCTCCCATATCTCATTTGGAAGTTATTGGTTGTCACATTCCAAACATCTGAATACCTTAATAATGTATTCTCTTGAAAAATAATAATAACATAAATTACCATAGAACCTTATTGAAAAAACTCATTCAATAAAAATTAACTATTTTCACAAAACTAATATAACAAAAATTATATATACTTAATCCATGATATCACTTTTTCATTTTATTGGCCATGAACTCATTAATACTATGAAACATTATATATTCTCGTTATCCCGTCATTATCCACATATCATATGATTTCCAAAAATATTTCAATCAATTTTCATGTTTACTCGTATCATGTATTTATAGAAAATCATAATCGACCAATACATAGATATTCTAATATTCCATAATACTATAAATGAGATTCCACAACACTATTTTTAAATCCGATTACATAAACACTTAATCATTCCACTACCTCTTTTTCATACTCAACATCACTAATAGTGATTGCATGTGATATACATTTGTGTTTTTTCTTTAATAGGTTGTTGATTTCAATCATAATTACCCCATTTATTAGGGAATTGGTTGTCATAATTACCAATTGTCGTACACTTATATCATTGAAGTGTTGGTGGTGCGTTCTCTATTGTCTTTTCTCCATTCACATCATTAGCAAACATTTTCCCATTAATTTTGCATCCAACTGCTCAATGAAATTCTTTCGCACACATGAAACATTTTCTAGTCCCTTTAAGACAATATCCATCATGCTTTTTTCCACACTTTGAAAATAAGGATACATTTATCTTCTTTTCACCAATTTTTTTTGAGATTTTCCATTAAACTCCATCTTTCCTTTAATGTCAAAACCATGAGATATATATGTAAAACCAACTTCCATTTCTACCTTGATAGCGCAATGAACAATATCTTCATAACTACTGAAGTCTCTTATGGATTCTACCCTTTAACGAATTTGTTTTAATCTGCTGAAGAATGAATCAACTTTACATTCAGGTTGGAAGATAAATCCAAAATCATACCTTGCTAGAATTGTAAATTTCACCTCGTATGTACCAATAGATTTATCATTCATATTAATAAGCTCAAGGAACTACTTTTCCAACTCTTTTCGATGAATACGAAGGATGGACTTATTGAAAAATATGTTCTTGAACTCATCCCATTCTATGGATTCAATTTCATCTTGTTGGCTTGTATTCTTAATTAGATTCCACCACTAGTCTACTTCACCTCTTAAATGACATACATCCAAAATAAAACTTTCATGTTCCAAATAGTGAAGGATAGAAAATATCTTTTCAACGGTACTGATCTATTTTTACGCAATAAGTGGATTAGAAGACCCACTGAAATAAGGTTGACATTTCCTTATAAAGAACTCAATAGAATTTTGTTCCCTTCACTGCTCATTTAGGATTCTAGAATTATTCATCGCCTCTATAATTATAGAAATAAGATTTTTCAATACATCTCCCAAAATATTTGGTTGTTCAAGAGGACAATCATGTCATTACACAGTGCATTGATCATTAACACGATTCCTTTTGGTTCCATCTAACATCTCGAACCCAAAAATAATAGTGTGAGTGCAAAAACTCATACTAGGAAAACAACATAGTAAAGGAGGAGTAATTTCAATATCTAACATATTAGGTTTACTCCAAAGATATTCATGATCATTATCATAATTTCATGATTATAAACTATATTTATACTTACCCTTATGTATATCCCTAGACATACCTTATAAATATCCCTATGGATATCATTAATTTTTTCACATCCTAGTTTCCAAAGGTTAACTAATCCATTGCTATGATACCAACTATAGAGACCCAAGCTTGATGTATATGGAAATTAAATTTCTTTTTGGCAATAATTAATACATGACACAAAAAACTTCGAAATCCCATATCAATTTAGTGTCCTTAAAACATTGAACATAATCATTTAATCAGTTTGAAACATCTTCAATATCTCCCATAAAGATCTTCCCACTTTATATTCCTACCTAAAACCATTCTTTATATCCGAGGGGAAAAACATAAAAAATGGTGAGCTCAAATTCTCAATAAGGGTAAACATGGATAAAATAAAACAAACCATAAATATTTGAATGTAAAAATATGAAAATGAATTTTAAACATCAAAATCTTGAGTCATGAAATAAATCGTAGCAGTATGTAAGGAATAGATCATAAAGGAACATTAACCGTGATATAATAACATTTAAATAAAACATTTAATTGTGGAAAACTAATAAGAACATAATATTAATTCTATAATAGCCAAGGAAATACCATCGAGACCGCCATAATGGACTAAGTCCATTACTAAGTCAGGTTTACTTGTTGTTCCAGCCCTGTATTACTAAACCAGATTTATTTGTGGTTTCATCCATGTTTATCCCCTAAGATATAAATCTTTATCCAATTCATTTGAGGGAGATATTGGCCCCATCCATATCATAATGAAATAATTCTTACATAATCCACAAAAACATGAATCATTCAGCATAACATAACCCATGAAATAACATTGGATTCTTAAACATAATGCCTTTATAACATAATCCATATATGATAAATGGGAATATTATAAATAATTTAATAAAATAAATGTAATTATAGGGATAGAAACATATCCCTATGTCATCTTAGATGGAAAATAATTTTGATAAAATACTTGAACTTAATTCCTGAGGAAAATAAACTATATTCTTTAAAAAAAATTTCTTTTCACAAAATGTCATGAAATTTTATGTAAAATGAATTTACATGAAAATAAACAGGAAATATTGTAAATTAATCTTCATGAAAATAATTCATTAAGAATATTTCAAAATCTGTTCATGTCTTATATGTTAAAAAACATTATCCTCATACATTTACTAGAAAAGTCAAAAAGTACCTCGTATGGTAAACAAAAGTAAGATTCCATCCATTCCAAGTAGTAAAAGTAAAAAATTGATAAAAATATCTTTATACATACATAGAAGAATATTAAAAATTTTATGAAAACATTTTTATAAAACATAGATATGGATGCTAAATATATCCCTAGAAAATTCATATGTATAAACAGTCTCAGATAAAAATGATATTGCAAAATTATCCCTTACCTTATGTCTGATTTCTTATGTATGTGTCTCAAAAATCATTACTATGGTCATGAACATATTATAAAATTGTAAAAGAACCATAAAATTGTTTTTTCTATCATGTATGATTCACTCACAACTTTATATTACTCATTCATTTGTCAATTCCATGTTAAAGCAATGTTTTCGGTAATAATCATTTCATTTATCATACGTGTTTGGTCCTTCAATTATTTAGATGATTACAAAGATCATTATATAATTACTTAAATAATTTAAAAGAATTATTTATATATCATATATATTCAGTATATATATATATATATAATAGATCATTAAATGGAGTGGAATACACCGTTCATGGAGACGGTAGGTCGTACGTACGCATGAACGTTGTTTTTGTTTCCTTATTAAATTGAATTGAATTAAGTAAATAATATATGTATACATAAATCCAGTATAATTATTATTTCATATATTTTAGTATTATTTATTATATATACTTTATAAACATTATTTAATGGTTAACATGGAGAATGAATCTCATCGTGTTGTGGAGAAGGTAAGCCATACATACACACGAGCGACGATATCTTTCCCATAGTTTTTGAAAGGTATTGAAGTGGATGGTATATAATATATAAAAATTAGTATCATGTTATAATAATCATATATAGTTTTTACTTTCACCATTATACCCGTCCATTTAAGGCGGTGGTGAAAAACAGATAACACCACGACGTGGAGATGCTAATCTGTACGTACACACGCGTGGTGATTTTTTTCATATGATGGATAGAAGGTTAAATAGGGTAGTTTTATCTTTATAATAACATATTCTTATATGATTGATACCTAATTTATTACATAACAATTAAAAAATAATGGATAGGAAGTATAAGAATAAATAAATTTGAAAGAATCGGTAGAAGAGATTACCTTTTCCTCGACCTGCCTCCTTTAAATTTCCTCTTGGGGCACTAGAATTGTTTTTAAGAGGACCAGAACCTCTATAAAGTGACAAGGTTAATTAAGAATATAAATGGGTTGGGTTTGGACGATCCGGAAGGATCAAAATGGAGTAAAGTGGAGGAGTAGGAGGTTCATTTTTATAAGAGAAGAGAGGGGCACTTCAAAAAAGATCCAAAATATTAATTTCTTATAAATTAAATTTCAATTTAAAATTCTCCAAAACATATTTAATACTAATATAAGCTTATTTTGGTTTGAATACCAGTCATCCAATAATTTTTTGACAAGTTATGAATATTTTTTTATCCTATCATTTTAGTTTTTCCCTTATTTTACCGTTTTTAATCTTTGAGTGATATCATATTATTTACACATTATGGGTTAATGTATTTATCATATCATGTAAAACTACCCACAAAAAGTTATTTAGGAAATATTTGGTCTTATATTAACTAATTAGAAAAATAATATATTTTTATGAATTTAATATCATTTAATAAACTATTTTATATTTTAAGATATGAATTATGACAATTTTGGGCACTGTTTATATTTGACTTTTAGAGAAATCATAAAAAATTTCTTCCCCAAAAAAGGTATTAACTCATCACTAATATGTCAATGTCTCCTAGAAAATTTATGTATGGCATTAAAATATTTAAATTAAATATATTTTAATATTTATAAATTCATTTACTTGAATATTTCATTAATGAGGTAATCATCACATCATAATTGTTTCATAAATAAATATATGTATCTAATGTCTAAAAATTATAAATAAATAACCATGAAGTATAAATTTAATTTATATTTATCATTAATATTTATATTCATGTATATCATTTATGTAACTATATATTAAAATCTATTTAATAAAAGATATATGTTTAAGTTATAATTATATTTACTTTAAATTAATTCTTTTAGAATGTCATTTTCACATTCAAGTGAACCCATGGGGCCCCAAAATGGATCCATGGGTGACCATGGTGAAAACTAGATTATAAAATAGTATTATTAAATGTTTTAAGGTAGTTTAATATTATTATAATACTATTTTGTTACCCTTATTTACCAGATTTACCTTTTAATCATGTTAAATTAAATAATTATTGATGTTACTATTCACAATGTCTAAAAATAAAGGTGATTATTTACAAAATTTAGACCTCCTGATTCAAAATATGGAATCCAATTTTTCAAAATTCAAAATAAATTATTTTCAGTAATTAATTTAAAATTAGTTCCCATTGTCAAAATCAAAAAGTGGGTTTTTAAGAAATAATTACTATCAAAAGATTAACATCTATTTATGTCCAATTTGAAAGTGAAATTACATAAAATATCCAAAATTATATTAAATAATAATAAGATATTCTGATTATAATTTAAAAACAATAAAAATTACAATCTAACTAAATAATTAAATTAAGTTAAAAAGCTGTTTTGAATTAAAATACAATATTTTTCATTATTAATAAAAATTTGAATTTCATCAGAAAAATACCAAAATTTCATCCATAGTAAATTTTGATGTTTCAATTCTATAGAAGAAATTTATTCTATCAAATTTAACATATAAAAGTGGCAAAACAAGATTTAAAATGGCGGTGCCATCAAAAGGCGGTTAAACAGCATTTTATGAAAAATACTTCTTTTATCTGAAAAATTATTTTATTCTCATATCAAGTTCTATAAAATCTTTAGGATGAATTATAATGTTATATAAAATTAAAATTGTGGTTAATACTATTCATAATTTCTAGTTTATATTGTATTAAATAATAAATTTTTAATAATATATCATTATTTACTGAAACTTGGTATCACGTACAACATAATCCATCGAGGAAGGTCGCTCAAGCCAGTAACGTAAGAGAAGTCAGTGTTGCGTGTAGTGAAATCTTCCATTGGTGTTGTGTCTGACATAAGGCAAACATAGTTCATTTATATATTGAATAAAATCTATACTCTTTATTGCATGAAATGAATTCTTTCAAAAAAAAACATAAAATTATGTGCAACACAATACCAAAAGAGTGTTGTGTATACTGTATGAAAATAGTGTTACGTATAGCGCAAGCTAATCATGGGGTAGAGTACAACACAAGGAATAAAATAAATTAAAAATAATCTATCTCATAAAATATCGGGGTGTTTCCCATAACATACAAGATACACCCTAAATTATATAAATAAATATCTATAACATCAATATCTCTAGAATAAAAATGAACTGGAATATTTTTTGAACACTCTATAGCCAACCAAAGCTTCCTAAAATTCTTCATCATGCATAAACACAACATGATTTTTACTATTAATTTTTTTGTAATGATAAACATTCTTGGGTTATTTCTGATCATTTCTTCTTCAGTGTGCTTGAATTTAAAGGACTAATGAACTCTATAGTTCAGTAAATATTTCTTTGTTCCTAAGTGTTTTATCATGGATAATTTCTCTATAAAGTATAATTTCTATAAAAAACCCAAATGAAAAATGATAAACTAAATGTAAATTATCTCTACCTTGGACACATGCATTCTAAAACAGTAAACACAACACTTCAATTCTAAATCAAAATTTTTCTATCCACTTTGAAAAATTGAATCCTTTCATAATCCAAAGGTAAAATTGGCAATCAAAAATAATTTAAAAATAAGAATTAATAAAATAAAAATATTTTAAAACCCATTTTAAATTATTTTAAAAAAATAAGGTAGTGAAATATTTTTCAAAAATAAAATGTTTATTTATTTAATCTCCACACATTCCTAAATTTATATATGTGAAAGGGTTCATAGGGTAAAACAATATCCCAAACACCTTGGAATAAATTAGATAAGACCCATTTTCCATGATACATCCATTAAAAATAGACATGAAATTATAAATAAATTATTTATATGTTTTATTTATTGAAATCAGCATTTCAATGTGACATAAAAATTTTCAAATAAATACTTTCATAAATATTCATTCTTATATTTAATATGACAATGTAAAATTAATTTGTTTGTGTTTTTACATAATGAAATTAACCATGATTTTATATACATATTTAAAACATAGGTCGATTACCTTACATAATTTTCTTAGAAATATTTAATCAATTATAATGTAATTTTAGAATAATAATTATTTATAAAAATGATTCTATATTACATATTTTTGTATATTCAGATTTCTATTTATCAACCCAAATATAGGAGATTCAAGAGGGTGTTAATATATGTTTAAAAATAATATAAAACTTCATCATACTCAAGAAAAAATACTTTCAAAAATTAGAAAATTACAAAAAATAATAATAGTATAATGATAAATAAATGAAACAAAAATTATATTACCCATTAGTTAATAATTATTCAAGATAATATAGTTAATTAAAAATATGAGTTAATTGAAATTATGTAATGTATTTCCACAGAATAGAATAAAATATTCATTATAAAATTATTATAAATGTTATAACAAACTCCAATCGATGTAAATATTCACATTTATATTGATGTTTTAAGAGGATAAGTACACATATATAATGGATTCTAGTTCATAAACCAAGAACATAGTCATTCTAACTGATTAAGATATAAAAATACAAAAATATACTTCTTTAAAAAACTTATAATGAAAAAATCTATCTATTGGCTAATATTTTATCACCATCTACGGAATCAAGTCACCTCTGTACTTCATGCAACTATACATTAAGAAGATATATACTCCTAATCATAAAATCACATTAACCAATTAGGATTAAAAGAGAAAATTACAAATAGAAATAATAGATCTTTAATAATTAGTTCCTCACAAATGAATTCTCTAAAAAATACTCTCAAAAATAATACTTGAAAAATACATCAAACATTTCGATAACAAAAAGCTCAATAGTAAAAGTTGCAGTTTATCTCATATTCCTTAAATTCAAAACCTAAATTTGTGAGAGTTTCTATAAAAAATTCCCAATAGTTAGAACTGAGATATCCATGACATGTAAGAAACATAGAATCATAAATTTACATTGTATTGAACTTATTTATTTTGTCTCCACCATGTTATATAAATTAAATGTATCATAATTATATCATCGAAACATGAGATATATAAATTATGTTTGCAAAAAGTAATTAATGTAAAATACAGAACCCTAAGATTGTAGTACATATTTTTCATTAAATAAATACTATGTTTCATATAGTTTATAATACATAATTTATAACTAAAATTAATTACTGTTTATTTTAAAATGAATGATAGTCATTAATACATTATGAGAAAAAATTTGAAATATATGTAATAATATTATAAGATGAGTTTGACCTCATGTATATAAAAACATGGGTAAAATGAATTAATTTTTTTGATTTTATATTATAATTATTCTATTAAAAAATATTTTTTTATAATACTAATTAATTGGAGAAATTTAATGGTTAGATGTGATTAAAATGTTTTAGTGTTAAAAATGCCAAAGATTCAAATAATTTTATTTTTAATTATATCATATATTTAAATCATAATAAATTAAAGTAAAAAATATAAATTATCAATATAAATAAATTATATACTATAAAACTAATATTTCAAAAATCATTTAATTTGTAATTGATATCAAATATTCTTAAAAACCATAAATTTTAAAATGTCATTTCATAATAAATATAGTTTTCATTGTATTAAAATTTTTAATTTAATTTTTTATTTATTATATATAATTTTTTTCATTTTATAAAAATTAATTAATTTTATCTTCAAAAATTTTCAATTTTCATAGGGTTATTTTTTTGGATTTTTCAGAATACGTCTATTTTTTGGTCCAATGTACTAAATAAAGTTTTTATGAATACTGAAAATCTATGAAATTATTACTGTGTAAGAATAATTAAAACATTTATAAAACCATTGTTTCTACAAAAACACTATTTATGATTTAAAATAATGTATTTAAAACCATTTTGTTGAATTTATAAAAATTTATTTATAATATTTGAACCTAAATTCATTTTATGAAAGAAAAAACTTTTTGATGATTTATTGCATTTAATGTAGTTCTTTGGAGGATCCATATTCTTTTAGCTCGATTAAAATTTCAGATAGATCTTATTTTTATAAAAATTAACCAAATAATTTCATTTTAATTAATTCCACCCAAAAGTATTTGGCTTAAAGAATAAAATAATCAATATTTTTACACAAGAGTCCCCAACTCAAGTATAAATACCCACCAATTCTCGAATTACTCTCCACTCCAAATCCATTGAGTAAAAATTATATCTAAATTCTCCTCTAATTAGTCATAATAATTTTTATCTTGTGTTATATGGTCATAATCTCACGCATTATGAAGATACTTTTCAAGGTAATGGATCTTACCCTCTTTTCTAATTTATTTTTATAATCCACAAATTGTCTTTCCATTTAAAAGATAAAAGTTATTATGATTCCTTTTTATAGAAATTATATTATATTTTAAATGGGGTATAATAATTTAATTTTATTATAAAGCATTTATAATTCATTATATTTCTCAAAAACTCTCGTTTCCAAAATATATCCTAATTGTTTTCTAAAGAATGTTTGGTTTCTTGGCTCTGAAATTTCTATCTACAAAAAAACAAGTGTAGAAAGGCGCTATAACTGATGCACCTCGGGGTATTAAACGAGTAAATGTTTGTATGATAACTCACTTCATATTTTCTCGGTGAACAATAAGAGAGACAAACTGAACATCTGGTTTGACACTTTTGAGGGATATTATTTGGATAATTTACAAGCTATTTACCGACTAAAATGAAGAATAATTTCATATTGATTATGGATAAAAGGAATTTCAGAGTTTATTTTTTATTTTAAATTTATTTAAATATAATATACAGTTGTTGAAGTAATTTCAAAAAATGAAAAAATTAAAGATGATAAATTTATAGATATCAAAAAAAAATAGAATAATTTAAAAGAAAACATGTCTTCAATCCCTTATCTATTCAAACAAAATTGTACTAAAAAAATTAAAAATATTATAACTAATAAATAATGATAATATTATTATACTTCCACTCAATATTAATTATTTATTAAATATAAGTTTATTATACAGGGGCACAAGTAAGAAAAAATAAAACACTTCCAAATTTATGGGTTCTTTGACTCAAAATTCAATTACATGAGGCATAATTCTTATTATGCACCGATTTACATTTATATGGTCAAAATCATTAAGAATTTCTTTCTTATATATTAAATCCTCTTTTTTATTTGGTATTATTACTTTCATTTAATCTACAATTTTTTTCAATTCATATATTACCAAAGTCATATGGGATGTTGTTAACTAAATTCACTTTATTTGAGTTATAATATTTATTGTTAAACATTGACCTTTTATTTATGGTTTCTCACAACATATTATTGTATTATATTATATTCCATATTTATTTTATAAGGCCTACATGTCTTATTTAAATTTCACCTCCCTTTTCATTATAATTCATCCAAAAAATTATTCTATGTGGGCTCAACTTATATATTCATTATGAGTGGGAATATTTTTCGTCAAGGTCAATATAATATATATTATTATAAGAATTATTATATGTATACATAAATCATTGATTAAAAAAAATTATCAGTATCTATATTTAATTTAAAATCATTTAAAAATAAACAATTTAATGTTTTCTATATGTTTCATTTTTTATATTCTTCACAAAATCATGGAATGGATCCAATCTTTAACATTTTCTACATGAAAACCATTTCCTTTTTTAATTCCAACTCATAATTATAAATCTTAATATTTACGATTAAATTTATATCTAAATAAAATTATATTCCCCTTTTTATATGTTTTTGGTAAAAAATAATGTGTGTTAATAATTTTAAAGAATAAATAAAAGGATTTCATTACAGTTATATATTTATATATTTCAACCAATACAAATTAAAAAATTTGAAATTCAATTATTTTGATGGTTTAAAATTTTTTAATTCTATTGAAACTAATTTTTTAAAATTCTACTTTTCACCACCTTGATAAAGATTTTTAGGTGAGTTATATGTTTCTTTATAAACATATTATAAAGATTTATATAAAATTATATTTTTTATTTTGCATCCATTTTACTCTAAAACATAACAAGATATTACAGATTTAATGTATGTATCTTTTATTACACAATAAATTATCCTATATATTTATATATCATACCCCCATGTTCATAAGTTTTATATTTGTTATCACTATCCATCTCTCCCTTCATCTTATTTTTCTCCTTCATGATTATATTCATTAATTTCATGTATATATTCTATATCACTTACAATGTTTATACATTATATTTTTTAAATATTGACATAAATGTATGCCCATTACCCTATATGGTGTTAGTTTGAAGTGTTATTACCAAGAAAAATATTCCATTTGTTGACTATAGAAATATTGGCCATCTGTATACTAGTAACATAAATATATATGTTCATTGATTACTAAGACATGTTATTCATTTATTGTTTGTTAATTCATTTAGATAATGATTCAATTCAAATTAATTAGTGACTAGTGGAAAATATAATTTTATATCCCATCTAATCATCAGTAGGTTTAATGAGTGAAACTAGCATGGTAATTAATATGAATCTTACCTATTAATTTATAATGTCTTTCCACTTGGCCTTGATGGTTTGTTTATAATGCTCTATATTTTACAACACATCACTATGAAATCACTTATTGTTATCCATGTGATTAATTATATTTTTAAGTTATCCAAAGATATATTTCATATTCTAGTTATTGGTTATATGACATTATTCTACTATTATTTATTCCTTATATATCATATATTCCTTATTTATTCCATGATTATTGTTTTCTTACATTTTACCTTACATTTATTTTTTATCACAATTATTATTTTTTCCATCCCCTAGGATATGAATAACAGTATTTAGTATGATATTTTATATGGTTTTCACGTGTGGATAAAATTATAGGAGATGTTTAAGTCCTATTGTAAAATAGTAAATTATTGGTATAACTGGAAAAATTTACATTGGATGGGATATATATGAGTTCATTAGTTGAATGTTTTTTTTGCAAATATCTAGAACACTAAATCTAAAAGATATTAGGTATGAAAGTGAATTAATATTTTTAATTGATATTGTAACTAAGAATGGTTAAAATTGGGTCACATTTTTTGGTTTAAAAACTGATGGGTAAAGAATTTGTTATTAGCTATAAATATTGAAGTGTGGCTCTAGATCATTACACTGAGAATTTTAATCTATGTTCAATTAAAATGGGGAATGAAAACAAATTCATATGAATTTATTTTAGTAAAATAACTCAATATTCACCAACTTGTTGAAAATAAATAACCAGATCAACAGAAAAAATTCGAAAATTCTAGTGAAATAAATAAATCAAGATTACTTCTTGTGTAACATCCCAAGTAAGTAATGAATAATAGATATTTTTATCTATGTCTATTAATGATTAATATAGTTTTTTAGAGGCTTAAAAAGAAAATAAATCAAATAGTGGTCGTTGGAATTAATTTCACTTTGAAATTGGACTTAAACTAGTGTCAATCTTTTGATACTTATTATTTCATAAAAACACGCTATTTGCTCTGACAGCGGGAATTAATTATTAAATTAATTAATGAGACTTATATGTTTTGAATTTTTTAAAATAGGCTTCATTTTTGAATTCGTAATATCAAATATAGCTTAGGGTGAATTTTTGGTAATTTTCTGAAAAACTTCAATTTTTGATGAATAGTGAAACCACTAAGTGGTACTTATAAAGACTGATTTTCTGTTTAAATGAAATTTTTCCATCATTGTGTTTTGAATTTCAAAAATCCGACATAAATGGTTGTCATTAAGAAGTAAAATGTGGTTCAATGAGATTATAATAATTTTTTGGTGAATAGTAACTTATTAAGTTCTTAATCACGATTAGTGGTAATTAGTGTAGTTTAAGGTAAAAATAATGCTTTAATAAAATAAGATGAGCATGACACATGTCCTACCCTCATTGGTTGTGTCATGGCCGACCAAGCCAAGCCATAGGTCAACTTGGGGACCCCATGGAGACACTTTGGATGGGAAATGACCTAAATAACTTTTTATTTAATGTAAAAGTAAAAATGACACAAATATAATATGTTTTATGAAAAAAAAATTTACATGGGGTTATAAAGATCCGAATTTTTATTATAAATAGCCATTCGAAATATAAAAATAATTCCTACATCATAGTATTTTATTTATAATTTTTAGACATTAAATAAATTAAATTATTTATGACATAATAATGATGCAGCGATGACATTATTATTTAACGATTTAAATAAAATGGAAAGATAATGAAACATCTAAAACCTACACATGTCCAAAACCACTTGGATGAGTGGATTTATAACCCTTATCACCTTATCATCGAATTATAGCAATTTGGGACCTTTTTAATCCGAAACTCTTTTAAAATAAAGTAACTTATCGTTACTTTCCAAAAGTGCCCCTCCTCTCCTCTTATAAAAGGCCCCCACCTCTACCTCATTGCAAACACTCCTCAAGCCTTTGGATCGGCCAAACCCTGCCCATTTACTCTCTCCACATCCCTCTCCTCATCCTAGAGGATTCCCTTTGGGCAGAATCCTTTCAAAGGAAGCCTTTAGGCTCAAATCAAAAGGAGTTACACTTTTAAAGGTAATTCATTCTCTCTTGTTCATTTGTTTTATTTTGCTTCTCCAACCATCTAGACTATTTTTATTTACTTATTTTGTAACAACACCAGTATATTCAATATACTAGGATGTTGTTATAAGATTTATTTGAGCTACACTCTCACACAACAACCTCAAATGGTTAAAGAACATACGGTTTCTGTGGATGGCGAAATTCTGCCTCCCGAAACGATGATTGTTCAATACTCATTTAACACCTTCAAAGGTGGCCATTATGATGTCACTATTTTTATATATGATATATAATATGTTTATGTTTTCCTTAAGCTTATGTTTTTTTCATTTTGGGAATACCTTTATGGTTTCCATTATGGGTAAACACAATATCTTCATTTAAGGAAGTGCGGACTACCGCCCCCTCAAAGTGATGTGATTTGTTAATGCCATATGTGGGACGTGTAAAGGATGGATTTAAAGTTATTATATATGATGTTATACTGGAATTATAATATACCTCTATATCATTATTATTTCTTTCCATTAAAGTATGAGATAGAAATGAAAGTAGCGTTCATGCGTACGTATGGCTTACCGTCTCCATGAATGGTGCATTTCATTTCTTATCCCCAAATGTAATGTACTATTAAAATTACATGTATATAATGGATATATATAATGAATGATATATCTAAACGATGAATATAATTCTGGAATTAAAATATACATACCTCTCATTTAGTTTTAATTCCATTAATATGACAAAGAAATGAAAGTAGCGTTCATGCGTACGTACGGCTTACCATCTCCATGAACGGTGCATTTCATTTCTTACCTCTAAATGATAATGTAATATTATAAATACATGTATATTCTGGATATATATGATAAATATTATATCCAAATCGGGAATTTCATTCTGGATATAAATAACCTTTGACCACACGAACAACATGTAATTGTAAGAAGTCCACTTTCGACTTAAGAACCAAATACTGAGAAAACAAACATTATTAACGTAAATGGTTACATAATGTTTATAACATGGCAATAAGTGATATAAAAGGAATAATGAACTCTAAAAAGGTTCTTAATTAAGTATAAATTAACTCAAGTTTATTATTCAGGACGTTAAAGAACAATCGAGTCAAGTCGGACCCGAGGTAAGGGACTTCGTCTCGATCTCCTTTCATTGAGGCATATTTCGTTTTATACACAAATTTCTTTTATACAGTGTATAAAACCCTTTGAATTTTACTTTTATACAAAAGGAATCTTTTTCTATGAAGCGTTTTACAAAACGACAAAAAGGAATGTTTCTTTTAACGTACGCGGCGACAATGACCTTTTCCACCGCCGTGAGTATTATTTGGTCTTTGGATTTCTCAAAAAGCCGTAATGTTTTTAGAATAAAATAAATACCATATACTCTTTTATGTATTTGGGTATTGAAAATGGTTTTGAAAAAGGATTCTATTATGTCAATATATTTATGATATATTGTGATTGAAATGTGGAAATGTTATCATTCCTTTATATTGGTTTTATGTTTTATGATTTTATATTGGTACTTGGACATTTTAACGGGTGGTTACGTTATAAACCATATGACGGGTGGTGCCGTGAATACCAGGACTGGTGGTTATGTTATAACCTCCAATGCATTGGGTATGGAAGTCGGCCGTATGGCTATTCCATTATGTATGGAAATTGGCCGTATGGCTATTCCCTTAAGTGATATGTGTGAAAGTCGACCGTATGGTTATTCCACTTATGTATGTTTATGTCCCAAGTTACCTTTATATATGTTATGTTTTCTTTATATGGGTTTTATGGTAATCCTTTGGTTACAAAAAGGTAAGTAATGATACTTTATTCAGTGAAGAGTTTTTACTACTTTATGAAGGTGAATGTATTACTTTGATAGAGTATACATAGTTTACTTGATGGTTGAAAAAACTAACAGTTTTCATTCTTTGTGTATCCCTTACTGAGCTTTTTATGCTCACCCCATGTTTTTTTTGAAATGTTTTTCACAGGACTTAATGTGGAATAAGATCAAGGATGGGATCAAGGTAATTTCATGCTATATAAAACATGGAACTATACATGTTTATTTTAAGAGTTTTTATTATGGAAACTTAGTAGAAGTGACTACTTTGTAATCTTTTGAGATGTAATAGTTATGTTCTAATTCTCTAAAACTCTAAACCTGAAAAGATCCTCAACGTGAATTATTAATTTAATTCAATATTAAGTTAGGTTTAAGGTCGGGGCCTTATAGTTGGTATCAGAGGTCGGTTTAGATAACTTTAGGAGTTAGAATTCTATAAAATGATTATCCAAAAATATTTTTTTTGAAATGATATAGCATTTGATGATTACCTTGTTGCTTCATCTAAGACATGTTTTTTAAGAATGGTTTTTCATAGAGGAAACAGAACAGATTTTCTGGGAAGGCATACAGAGGGAAATGACCTTTCAAATCAGTATCCTGAGATGGTCAGAATCAAAACTAAACAGTTTACTGTAGTGATGGCTCAGTTGAATCAGGTGAAAAATGTTGGTTGTTTTTATTGATGATATTTTGGTGTTTTCTAAAAGTAAAGAGAAGCATGAAAGACATTTAAGGGTTATCTTGCAAACTTTAAAAGAAAATAAATTGTATGGGAAATTCAGCAAGTGTGAGTTTTGGTTGCAACAAATTTCTTTCCTTGGTCACGTTGTTTCTAAAGATGGAATAACTGTTGATCCTGCAAAAACAAAAGTTGTGGAAGAATGGCCAAGACCCACAAATGTAACCGATATTCGTAGCTTCCTTGGTTTGGCGGGCTATTACCGAAGGTTTGTTAGAAATTTTTCACGGTTATCTAGTCCAATGACTAAGCCAAATCGGAAGGGTGTTAAGTTTATCTGGACAAAAGAATGTGATGATTGTTTTCAGGAATTGAAAAGAAGATTGGTGAATGCTCCAGTTTTGGCACTACCTTCAAGGAATGGTGAGTTTGTTATATACAATGATGCTTAATTGAAAGGACATGGTTGCGTACTAATGACGAATGATCAGGTAATTGCTTATGCTTCACGAAAGTTGAAAACTCATGAGGTAAATTACCCTACACATGATTTGGAATTAGCTGCTGTTGTTTTTGCTTTAAAAATTTGGAGACATCATTTGTATGGAGTAAAGTGTGAAATATATACCGATCATAAAAGTTTAAAGTATATATTCACTCAGAAAGAATTGAACATGAGATAGAGGAGATGGATGGAATTGATCAAGTATTATGATTGTACAATTCATTACCATCTGGGAAAAGCAAATAAAGTGGCTGATGCTTTGAGTCGAAAAAGTAATGATTCATTAACGATGTTGCGTTTGGAACGTGATCCTTTGGTTAAGGATTTGATGAACTTTGGCATAGAAGTTGTTGGTGCAGGAAGTCCTTCTGTTTTTTTTCAGGTATCAGTGAGATCTTCTCTATCAGATAGAATCAAGCAAGCATAGAAGCAAGACAGTGAGTTGTAGAAAAAGGTATAGCTGGTTCAGAAAGGTAAGTTGCCTGAATTCAACATTGATAATGATTGTGTTTTGAGATTTGGGAAGAGATTGGGTGTTCCTTATGATCCACAGTTGAAGAATGAGTTTTTATGTGAGGCTCATAGTTCCCTGTTTTCAGTTCATCCGGGCAGTACTAAGATGTATAGAGATCTGCGAGAGTATTACTGGTGGGATGGAATGAAAAGAGATATTGATGATTTTACTATGAAGTGTTTGACATGTCAGCAGATTAAAGCAGAGTGGCAGTTACCTAAAGGGATGCTTCAGCCTTTACCAGTGCCAGAGTGGAAATGGGAAAACATATCCATGGACTTTGTTGTGGGATTACCGAGGACATCTCGAGGTAATAATGAAATCTGGGTTATTGTTGATCGCTTGACCAAATCTGCTCATTTCCTTTCTATACGAGATACTTTCTCTCTAGATCAACTTTCTCGTTTTTATCTTAAGGAGATAGTCAGGTTACATGGAGTTCCTCTCTCCATTGTATCTGATTGTGATCCCAGGTTCACATCTAACTTTTGGAAAGGCCGTCAGAAGTCGTTGGGTACGGAATTAAATTTTAGTACAACTTTTCATCCTCAATCAGATGGGCAGTCAGAATGAACAATTCAGACCTTGGAGGATATGCTACGAGCTTGTTCGATGGATTATCAGGGAAGTTGGGACCAACATCTTTCTTTGGTTGGATTTTCATATAATAACAGTTTTCATTCTAGTATACAGATGGCACTATTTCAGGCATTATATGGGAAGCGGTGTCGTACTCCAGCTTTCTGGGATGAAGTTGGTGAAAGGAAGTTGACGGGACCAAAATTGGTAGAAGAGATGGATGAAAAAGTTCAGTTGATTCAGAAGCACATGAGGACAGCTCAGAGTAGGAAGAAGAGTTATGCAGATAACCGGAGGAAGGATCTATCTTTCGAGGTAGGTGATCATGTTTTTCTCAAGGTTTATCCTTGGAAAAGTATGATGAGATTTGGTAAGAAAGGAAAGCTGAGTCCAAGGTTTATTGGACCATACGAAATTCTGGATAGAGTTGGATCAGTTGCATACCGGGTGGCTTTACCTCTGAGTTTATCTCATGTACACAATGTTTTTCACGTTTCGATGTTGAGAAAGTATATGCCAGATCCATCTCATGTTTTGAGTCTAGAGGTAGTTCAGCCGGAAGAGAACCTATCTTATGAGGAACAACCGGTCCAGATTCTTAACCACAGGGACCAAGTGTTACGGAATAAGGTGATTCACCAGGTAAAGGTTTTGTGGAAAAACCACATGATTGAAGAGTCAACAAGGGAATCTGAAAATACAATGAGGGATAAGTACCCCCATTTATTCGATAAGTAAATAAATTGCGGGGACACAATTTTCTAAAGGGGGGAAGGATGTAACATCCCAAGTAAGTAATGAATAATAGATATTTTTATCTATGTCTATTAATGATTAAGATAGTGTTTTAGAGGCTTAAAATGAAAATAAATCCAATAGTGGTCGTTGGAATTAATATCACTTTGAAATCGGACTTAAACTAGTGTCAATCTTTTGATACTTATTGTTTCATAAAAACACGCTATTTGCTCTGACAGCGAGAATTAATTATTAAATTAATTAATGTGACATATATGTTTTGAATTTTGTAAAATAGACTTCATTTTTTAATTCGTAATATCAAATATAGCTTAGGGTGAATTTTTGGTAATTTTCTGAAAAACTTCAATTTTTGATGAATAGTGAAACCACTAAGTGGTACTTATAAAGACTGATTTTCCGTTTAAATGAAATTTTGCCATCATTGTGTTTTGAATTTCAAAAATCCGACATAAATGGTTGTCATTAAGAAGTAAAATGTTGTTCAATGAGATTATAATAATTTTTTGGTGAATAGTAACTTATTAAGTTCTTAATCGCGATTAGTGTTAATTAGTGTAGTTTAAGGTAAAAATAATGCTTTAATAAAATAAGATGATCTTGAAACATGTCCTACCCTCATTGGTTGTGTCATGACCGACCAAGACAAGCCATGGCTCAACATGGGGACCCCATGGAGACACTTTGGTTGGGAAATGACATAAATAACTTTTTATTTAATGTAAAAGTAAAAATGACACAAACATAATATGTTTTACGAAAACAATTTTTACATGGGGTTATAAAGATCAGATTTTTTGATTATAAATAGTCATTGGTAAGCTAAAACGATTTCCTACATCATAGTAGTTTCTTTATAATTTTTAGACATTAAATAAATTAAATTAATTATGACATAATAATTATGCAGCGATGACATCATTATTTAACGATTTAAATAAAATGGAAAGATAATGAAACATATAAAACCTACACATGTCCAAAACCAATTGGATGAGTGGATTTAGAACCCTTATCACCTTATCCTCTAATTATAGCAATTTGGGACCTTTTGAATCCGAAACTCTTTTAAAATAAAGAAACTTATCTTTACTTTCCAAAAGTGCCCCTCCTCTCCTCTTATAAAAGGCCCCCACCTCTACCTCATTTCAAACACTCCTCAAGCCTTTGGCTCGTCCAAACCCTGCCCATTTACTCTCTCCACATCCCTCTCCTCATCCTAGATGATTCCCTTTGGGCATAATCCTTTCAAAGGAAGCCTTTAGGCTCAAATCAAAAGGAGTTACACTTTTAAAGGTAATTCATTCTCTCTTGTTCATTTGTTTTATTTTGCTTCTCCAACCCTCTAAAATATTTTTATTTACTTATTTTGTAAAAACAACAGTATCTTCAATATACTAGGATGTTGTTATAAGATTTATTTGAGCTACACTCTCACACAACTACATCAAATGGTTAAAGAACATACAGTTTCTGTGGATGGTGAAATTCTGCCTCCCGAAATGATGATTGTTCAATACTCATTTAACACCTTCAAAGGTGGCCATTATGATGTCACTATTTTTATATATGATATATAATATTTTTATGTTTTCCTTAAGCTTCTGTTTTTTTCATTTTGGGCATACCTTTATGGTTTCCATTATGGGTAAACACGATATCTTCATTTAAGGAAGTGCAGACTATCGCCCCCTCAAAGTGATATGATTCGTTAATGCCATATGTGGGACGTGTAAAGGATGGATTTAAAGTTATTATATATGATGTTATACTGGAATTATAATATACCTATATATCATTATTATTTCTTTCCATTAAAGAATGATATAGAAATGAAAGTAGCGTTCATGCGTACGTACGGCTTACCGTCTCCATGAACGGTGCATTTCATTTCTTATCCCCAAATGTAATGTACTATTAAAAGTACATGTATATAATTGATATATATAATGAATGATATATCTACATGATGAATATAATTCTGGAATTAAAATATACATACCTCTCATTTAGTTTTAATTCCATTAATATGACAAATAAATGAAAGTAGAGTTCATGTGTACGTACGGCTTACCGTCTCCATGAACGGTGCATTTCATTTATTACCTCTAAATGATTATATAATATTATAAATACATGTATATTCTGGATATATATGATACACATTATATCCAAATCGGGAATTTCATTCCGGATATAAAGAACCTTTGACCACACGAACAACATGTAATTGTAAGAAGTCCACTTTCGACTTAAGAACCAAATATTGAGAAAACAAACATTATTAACTTAAATGGTTACATAATGTTTATAACATGGCAATAAGTGATATAAAAGGAATAATGAACTTTAAAAAGGTTCTTAATCAAGTATAAATTAACTCAAGTTTATTATTCAGGACGTTAAAGAACGATCGAGCCAAGTCGGACCCGAAGTAAGGGACTTCGTCTCAATCACCTTACATTGAGGCATATTTTGTTTTATACACAACATTCTTTAATACGGTGTATAAACCCCTTTCACTTTTACTTTTATACAAAAGGAATCTGTTTCTAAAAAGAGTTTTACAAAACGATGAAAAGGAATGTTTCTTTTAATGTACACGGCGACAACGACCTTTTCCGCCGCCGCGAGTATTATTTGGTCTTTTGCTTTCTCAACAAGCCATAATGTTTTTAGAATAAAATAAATACCATATACTCTTTTATGTATTTTGGTATTGAAAATGGTTTTGAAAAAGGATTCTATTATGTCAACATATTTATGATATATTGTGATTTAAATGTGGAAATGTTATCATTCCTTTATATTGGTTTTATGTTTTATGATTTTATATTGGTACTTGGACATTTTAACGGGTGGTTACGTTATAAACCATATGACGGGTGGTGCCGTGAATACTAGGACGGGTGGTTACGTTATAACCTCTAATGCATTGGGTATGGAAGTCAGCCGTATGGCTATTCCATTAAGTATGTATGTAAATTGGCCGTATGGATATTCCATTAAGTGATATGTGTGGAAGTCGACCGTATGGTTATTCCACTTAAGTATGTTTATGTCCCAAGTTACCTTTATATGTGTTATGTGTTCTTTATATGGGTTTTATGGTAATCCTTTGGTTATAAAAAGGTAAGTAATGATACTTTATTCAGTGAAGAGTTTTTACTACTTCATGAAGGTGAATGTATTACTTTGATAGAGTATATATGGTTTACTTGATGTTTGAAAAAACTAACAGTTTTCATTCTTTGTGTATCCCTTACTGAGATTTTTATGCTCACCCCAAGTTTTTTTTGAAATGTTTTTCACAGGACTTAATGTGGAATAGGGTCAAGGATGGGATCAAGGGAATTTCATGCTATATAAAACATGGAACTAGACATGTTTCTTTTATGAGTTTTTTTTATTATGGAAACTTAGTAGAAGTGACTACTTTGTAATATTTTGAGATGTAATAGTTATGTTCTAATTCTCTAAAACTCTAAACTTGAAAATATCCTCAATGTGAATTGTTAATTTAATTCAATATTAAGTAAGGTTTAAGGCCGGGGCCTTATAGCTTGTCCATCAAAGAAACTTACCCCCTTGATATACGAAATTAGAATATTCCTCCAAAAAAATCTTTTTAACTTATCCCCCATTAACATCATATCCAAAAAAATTGACATTTTCCCAATAATATTTGTATTAACTTATCACTTCTCAATCATTAATATTATAAAAAATAAGACCAAGAAAATAGAAAATACAAGTAAAATAAAAATACAAATGTTAGAAAGAAGTAAAAATTGATGAAAAAACAAAATAATATTTTCAAGATCATGTAATATTATATTTGATATAATACTTATATTTTGGAGTAATTAAAACATAAAAACCCATATTTATGGTCAAATAAATATTCTTAAAGTAGACAGAAGATTAAATCAAACAAATTAGGGGGTCTTCATGAACAATTACATAAGAAAAAATAAATGAAGTAAAAATGTACATTCTAAAAGGTAATTTCCAATAAGTGCATCAAATAAAATATTTTCATATGGTCTAGTTTCTAAATATGATTAAGATATATCTTATAATGTTAGTTTGATTTTATTATAAAATATATTAATTACTTATATAAATAGTTATAATAGATTTGTATAATAAAGGAAATTTACACCACCATTATAGAGGATTTTTTAATGTCAGAAGAATATAAGAAAAGAACCCAAATATTATTATATAACATTAATCATAGTTGTATTATGTTTAATGTTTTTAAATCATTTTAAATATAATGGTATGATAAATATATAACTTAGTTGATCTTCAATTACGATAAATATGTGATTAAGGTCAACATTTTTTAGGTAATTGTAGTCTCAATAGTGTCTTATATTTATGTTTTCTCAGATATAGATTGATGTGTTTGATTGATATGAAAACTAATAGTCATTGTACAGTTATAAATAATCAATGAATGATTTAAAATCATAAAAAAATAATTTGGTGTGTTATTCATCAATAAATATTTGGTTTAATAACCTCTAGCTATTACTTATTCAAATTCATTGTAGGAAAGTGAAACCGAAGTGTTCTTCTTGTTAGACCATGAAATTAATCATTACATAGGAAATTACTTGTTCTAGATGAAATATTCATATACATCGTGTAATATATGAAATATGAATCTTAATAACTTTTAGGAAAAACTTTGATCCAAAAAAATAAAAAATTATAAGTTTTAATTTTATTTTAAGGTAAAAGATTACTAATTAAATCCCTTTAATATGGGACTCTATCAAATTATATTTTAATCTCACACATAAAGACATCGAGTACTTAATTTCTGATCATCTATATATCACGTAATCTTCTTACCATCCCCATATAATTTTTTTAATCTACAAGTTTCACTAATTCATCATGACAATGTTTACATTAGTTACGTATGAAATTACTTATACAAGAAGAACTATAAAAAAAACATAAATATCGGATATATATATATATAATGATTTAAAATTTTTCCTTCCACTTTCTATGTGATTTAAAAGATAATAAATTTTGTTTGTTCCCTCATCACAGACATCACAAATTCACTTTTAAATTTTTTGGGTCGTACCGAAAATAATTTCATCAATATATACTTTTATGATAAATATTTTATTAAAAAATTATATATAAATTTTGTATAATCATTAACTCTATTTAAAACTAATTTTAATGTATAAAACTAAAATAATAATCCTTACCTTACTCTTTATGGAAGTTTTAGTTATAAATTCACCGTAGTATGTCTAGAAACATGTTTAATAAAATTATTGTCTTCAAAATTAGAATTTTTCTCTACATAAAACATCCCTAAAAAATAATGAAGGAACTCCTTATATTCATTTCAAATAGCGTTAAATTAGGATCATCTATGAATGATAATATGAAATGGATAGATTCTACTCTTTCTTATGTATAAAATATTTTATCTCTATTATATGACATCTAATAGATTATTACCCATATAAATGAGTATAAATTTATTTAAAAATTTATTCTATCCTCAAAAAATATATTCCAGAATACATATTCCACTCATATAACTATAATATCAAAAATACATTCAACTAGATTCCATTTTTTATTTAATTATTATCCTATTATATTAGAATTATCAAAATTTTATTAACCAGGGAATCTCTTATCATTTTATTACTACATTAAGATAAAAATACAATATGGTCGCATTCATTTCATATTAATTCTTCTAGATCTAACATGATGATCTATATCCCCAATGATATTATTTTTAGGATGATTTGTTAATATTATCTAGTTCCTAGGAAAATATAAATATTATTTCCCATGTAATGGATGAGTATCTTATATAAAAATTGTCATGTCCCATCCCCTGGGGCCCAAGATGGACTATCCAAGAATTCTTTCCATAGGCCAGAGGCTGGAGACTAGCACCGAGTAGGTATTTCTCAAATAAATGGGAGGAATTTTCCTATGTACCGGTTCACAAGAATAAAACTCCAAGACACAAATGATAGAAATTGAAAGCACTATGTCAACTAACACAAGGTATGACATTATTAAACTAATGGTAAATAGTTCATAAATATAAGTCCCCCAAAAAAGAAAATAAAAGTAAAAGTCAATGGAAATCATCCATAGAAAACTCTACCTAAATGTCCCATGCAGGGGTGAGTAAAACAATACTCATTAGGGAACCTCAAAATAAAAAGAAAAATACCATAAAGGAAACACCACTAAGAATACATAGTGATCTCAACAGAGTTATGTGTCAAAAACACATATAACAAGAATATCGAGGTATACACAAAAAAGGATTCCAAGACACAAGGTTTAATCCACTGCTGTCTATAAGGTCCCACTCATAGCATGATCAATCTAGGAGATCTCACTCCTCGATCTATTTGATAGTAAGCACATAGAACTAGTCTTCCAAAATTATCTGAGAGAACATATGGTCTTGATACATCACTAATTATCTAAGGAACCAGGTCTTACTAAGACAAGGAGTCTCGATATCACAACTAATCTTTAGACACAGTATTCTTGTCAAGGCATATTCAAATCCAATGAGACATATAGTATCTATAGGAGGCTCACTCTAAATCTTCACGGGAGACCTACTCCGCGTCTACACACGGACCCACTCTGCATCTTAACAAGATACTTACTCCACATCTTCGCATGAGACATACTCTGTGCCATCATAGAAGACATACTCTACATCTTCTTATAAAACCAAACCCTTCACATCTTTGCAGGAGGCATACTATGGGACTTCATAGGGGACCTACTCTCCATATTTCATAGTCTACATGAGACATTCTCTACGTAGGTCTCAGCCATAGGATTCTTCTCTTGGCATGCTTATTCCGAGAGCACATACTAGTCGATCCAATAGTTCATACTCCAATTTCAATGAAAACCTACCTAGAGTATCACAAAAGGACCATCTCTTTGTGAGGGTTCTAATGCGGAAAATTGATCATCTAATGGATTTACAGTTTTATAGTTATATACTTTTTAATAAAAAGGTGCTAGTTAGGTCCTAGTCTGACCCAACCCAACCCGTTTAGGCCGACCAAACCTAACCCAATCTGGTATGGGAAAATATGAATCAGCTAGTCCTATTAGGCCACCAGACCACATCCTTGTTTTTCTCCATCTTGGCCCACCTATGAGGGCTAGTTCTTCCAACAGAGCATTGCATGCAGGCTACACCCCTCCCACCTGGAAAATGTAGTCAGGTGACCGTGTTGCCAAGTAAATGCATCCAGTCATGGTACAAGTACTCCTATCACATGTGATCCACAGGGACACATCCCTTCTAGCTGATGTGGTTCCCTAATGCATGACCGTTTAGTACCTTCATATCTTACCCTTACTACAACTTTTATTCGTCCAATGTGGTTGCACCACCGTAGGCCTTTCCACCATCAACCATAGAGACTGAGGTCAGCTGCTACCGAGTGGCCACACTACCACATGCCCCTGCTGGTGTGCCTGTGTACCATCACATGTGACCCTTCATATTCAGGCTACCATAGTCACACTGGTGGTCTGTTATTCGAACTGATAATGCCATCATGATCCTTGGGTCTCCACCATCACTACAGTGACCTCGAGATCTTCTTGTTGTCACTATGGAGGTCCGACCACGATCATAACTACTCGGAAAAATATGATGTGACGATGGGGACTTCCGATGAATAATTAAAAAATATGTAGAGAACGATCACAAGAACAACCTTATATCTATCCTGGACATTGTTCGTGTATTCCTTGGTCTGTTCGTGTCCGCGGGATTATTGAGAAGATCAATCATCCAGATATTCCCTTTAATCCCATAGTTTATCCATACCTCAAGAATGATCAAACCGCGTATCAACCTGTTCATGGGTTGGTCCACGTTCATTATAGAAATCAGTAATTGGCACTAAAATATCATGTACAAATGAACCACCTACCTCGAGGATTGGATCTGTCATTGGTGGATAATAGAGTTGTACCACCATAGTTCATCCATCTTCAATCATTGATCTATGATCTTCAATCCGTGATCCATGATCCATCGATGTTCTCCATCATTTTTCATTCACCAACACCATCCTCCCATGTTTCAATGGAATTAAAGGGTTATGAATTAACCCATAATTCTTATCTAATCAGGTATAAAATAAAACATGTCACCCTATTGTAGAACTGTAGTGTTTTCATGTTGATTCATTTATGAAATGAAATGGGATGAATCCTCACTATTTCATAGATTCACTACAGTTTTTTTTCAAATAAATAAAATAAACTTCTTTAAATTTATTTTCATATTGTTTAAAACATCCAAAAATTATCTTTTACAGTCAAATCATGTCGATCGATGTTTGGCCCCACCTAAGTAAAACACCACATTACAAACTAAACCATGGTCTCATGTTTTCAATTCATGTCACCATTTATGAGTTATTACAATTTTAAAATAAAATAAGTGTATTTAATTATTTTATTTGTGGTTATGTCGTCATGTTTTCTCGCTGGAGACCCATGTTGACTAATTTTAAGTTGCGCCTAGGAAAAAACCACCATGAATAATATAACAGTCCCTCAGACTTCTGGTTTAGGTTGCCATTGGATATTTATTCCTTATTTTATGAAAATTACTCAAGCTCATTATTAAACACATATCATTTTTTTCAAACCATTTAGTGGCCACTGGACATTGGAATCACACGCCATCTCAACTACTGGTCTTAGAATTTTCATAGAAATTTTATAAAAATAAAACCATGAAAATATGAGTCATTAAAATCATCCCACCATAAGGCCTTACATCCCAAAAATCACAACCAATGGATACCCAAATAGATGAGGGTATGAGCACAACCCTAACCCCCCCCCCCACTCCCATGTGCTCTTCCATAGATTCTCATGCTTCCATCGGGCACACACTAAATAAATCGACTACCCATAGAGGGTCCTCTACTACCGATAGTTGATCTCCATGACCATGATTCAAAGTGATCATCCCGTTGAAAAAATATTTTCTATGGGATCCCATGAATTTGAGATACCTCCCACATGTAGAGGCATCCCAAGATCTATATTAAACTCTAATCCTGAAAATCTAATAAGTGTTTGACTTGGTGAGATTATTAATTATCACCCAGATGGAATCTTGTTCTCTGGTCGTATGTGGTAAAACCATCACGAAGTCCATAAATATCCATCCACACTCCCTTCTTGGCACCCAAAGGAAGAAAAAAGTTACCCCTTCCATGCACCTGGGCTCAACCTCGTGAGTTGAAAACCCACGAAACCAATTCAAAAATCCAACCAGCATTTATATCAATAGGTAAGTACATATTCAACCTCTCCCATCATCCTCAATGTCAACCATGACACCAAAATGCATATACCGATGTGTCTCACCACTGTAGGAGACCACTATTTTCATAAGAACTAGGCACTCAAAGACTAAAAATGATAATATATAGATGTCCTTCAAAACTCCACCTGCAACACCCCTGGAACTATTGTGCATCCTTTGGAACAAAAAATATGCTCCACACATTTCAAATATCCCTTAGAGGAATTCCCCATGAAAAACTACGATCGTAATGGTTCATCGGCAGTGTCGCTGAGTCATGCCTCCCTCACTCACAATAAGAGTGGGGGGGGGGGTAACAACAACCAATTGGACATAAGATGCATCATATCTATCTATAAAGGATAATTGTAATGATGAAAACTACTTTGTTTACTCATTTAGAAAATATGAACTAGATCTCCAGCTACGAGAATCTGCTACAATGTTTCCCTTACCAAGAGTATTGACTCTCTCCAAGTCATAGTCCTAGAGGTACTCTAAAAAATGCCTCTATCTCAAGTTCAGAAATTACTAAGAGAAGATATAAATGAGACTCTTATGGTCTGAGTAGATGATAAACTATTCTCCCATTAGGTAGTGTTACCACATCTTCTACGAAAATACTAAAATTTTCAACTCATGATTATTTTCTACGTATTTATACTCATGTGGTCTCAACAAACATTAACCATAGGAAATATTCACTTGAGTATGCATCATGAAACATACATGGATCATCCATGATTCATTTTAGAACACTACTTACTCACCTCCATCCTCTAGAAAACTCATGATCTGGGCGCTCTTAAAACTCTATCATATCAACTGAAAATACTTTGGGCACCTTTCTATCAACCCAAAAGGATACCCCTTTCAACAGATCAAAGTGTTAATTAAACCATTTTAAGTGGATACTAATTCTCCATGGTCGGTTTTTTAATGTTTTGGTAATACACACATAACCTCAAAAACTGGGTCTAACTAATCCCTTCATCTGAAATTCCTCCACCTGTAACCATAGTTTGCGATGTTTAGTGAAAGCCATCTGATATACTGATGCTGATATCAGTTCCATCCCAAGGTGTAAAACAAAATTGAAATTTATTTCCTAGTGGGGAAGTAACGCTATAACTTCTTTATGGTAGACGACCTCATACTCTACCACTACAACTGAAATCTTAAAATATCATAAAATCTACTTCTCTACGGTAAAGGCGTGATGACACATTAGTGATATATTATAAACAACTATGCATGAGTATATCTCATGCTTCATGGTTTTCGTTTTTTTGTAGATCATGGAAATCCTCATTCAATCTCTGTGGACAGACCACACCCTTTGCCTAAAAAAATTAATCTGGGTATCGAATGTGTATAACCAATCCATACCCAGAATGTCATTATAAGGACTCAATGCTTCCACTAAGAGGTTCAAACTAAAACTCTCACATCAGTATTTAGATCACACTATCGGAATAAGTGTGATTATCGAGTCTCCTCCCACAGGTATCTCTAGACATAATGTTCTTGGCAATGGTTTAACCAGAACTCTAGTTCTGAAATAAGATTTGTGATAAGAAAGAGTGGTTAGCACCAATGTCTATTGAAATGGTAGCTAATAGTAGACATAGGCTATTCCATGAATCATTCATGGATCCCTTAGGTAATATTCCTTGACTATAAGTAGCTGCTTCTTCCCCTATCCTCTATATCCCCAGGCATGGTGTATGGAACATGGGGGTAGTGGTTTTATAATGTCGAAATGTATACCCTCTCCTATAACTATCCTAGATCCTCTTCCACATCAGTTTCCCAAGAAGTCCATATGTTCTGGTCACTATCTCTTCCTTAGTGGCCCATCCATAATTTCCTTGTCAACATCATGACATAATAGACAGTATCTAGCATGATATCCCCGAACGTCTCATGAAAATCATTACCTATCTCAAAGACAATTTGTCTCACCCAATGAGACCTAGGATATAGATTCCCAGTCATGGGATCTCCTCTTGGAATGTATCCCCTATCAAACTCTATGAGACTAACATTGAATTCCTACTCCTAAGGTATCTGCTCTTTCTTTCCCACAACTTACATCCACTGGGTGTATATACTCATCCAATGGACATTCAACCACCTAGGTTCACATTAGAACCCTATCATATTTAGGAATTCACATAAGAATAAAATTGATTCTGATGTCCCTAAGCGCACCTAGCTCAAAGGTCTAATACATGAAGCACAAGTTGTGTATCATATTCATTGTTTACCTAGAAAGGTCGGTATGCCTCTATGAATAATCAGATACCAATTAGTGGTCCTTCGGAATCTATAAAATCTCTATGGAATGCATAGACATTTTCTTTTATGGTGAGATCCATTTATCTAATAAAGGTTCTCAGTCCTTATATATGGAAGAGTAACCTCATTGTAAGATCAGGTAATCTAAACCCCACCATTGCCCGGTTGATCCATGTAGAAGGCTCACCACCAGGATCACCATTTGATCTGTTGACATCCTAACGAGATAGAAAACTCAGTCACCACCTCATTCCAGTCATGATCCTCCTGAGAGTCGGGCCAACCTCAGAACCTCAGGGTACTATTTCTTTGAAACTCATGAATTTTTCTTAGACTCTGCATCTCATCCTCTGGTATTACGAGTACTATATACTACTCTATAGGTGTTGGTATAGCTGGTACACCACCCAGAGCTTCTATCTATAGTACAAATGTCTCTAACAATATCTCGTTACACCAAAAATCATCCCTTTTATCATGTGGTGGAATTCTAGATGGATGTCTACATGGAATCATCTTGAAGTAAAAAAAGATGTATCGTGGTCATTAGAGTGTACTTTGTGAGATAACCGAAGATAGATATGGGAAGCACAACCCATTCTTAAATGATATAGGTACCATCATTTTCCCTTGAAAATAGTGTTTTCATGTATCGAGTGGAAAATCATAATATAGGCTCCTAGTGTATGGATAAATCAATAGTCACACCAACACTAGATTACCTTACCTCAAAGAAGAACTCAAAAAAATATCACAATTTCCCTAAACCAAACTCTTAGACTTTTGGTTCTTAAGATAGAACTGACCAACCTTTAATGCCACTCTTTCATGACCCATACCCCGGGGCCAATACCGCAACTACCCCAAGCCTGCCTCCCATATGCTAGGGGCTAGCGACTAGTATTGAGTAGGAATATCACAATCAAATGGGATGCATTATCCTAAGAACTTTTACCAATGCACACAACTTCAATCCACATATGCTAGAAATTGAAAGATCTAATTAAACCAACACAAGGTATGATAGTAGAAAACTAAAGGTAAATGGGGTTAGAATACAACCCAACAAAAAGAAAACATAAAATTAAGAGTCTCCAGGACTCCTCCGTAGAAAATCCTACATGAAGGTTATGTACATAAACAGCTATATGAAGCCACATAAGCACACTAAGTCTATCATGTCACACATAGGACCACCTGGCCCCGATCCACCAAGGACACCGTCAAAGTGTAGATCATTATAACAAGAACCGAAACATGTGGGAAGAGAATATGAAGGGGTGATTATAGAAATACTCAGTTGGTCACCCCAAAACACAAAGTAAAAGACTGTAAAAGAAACACCCCTAAGAAGATAAAATCATCCCAACATCGATATTTGTCAATAATACATATCAAAAGAACATCTAGGTATACTCGTAAAAGAATTCAAGATTGAAGTTCTAATACACTATCATCCATATGGTCCAACTTGTTGCATTCTCAATCTATTATATCACACTCCTCGATCTATTTGATAGTAATAACGTAGAACTAGCCTACCAAAATTTCTTGAGAGAACATCTGGTCCCGATTTGTCACAATGTTCCCTAAGATATTTGGTCTCTCTATGACTAGGATTTTTGATATCCCAACCAATACATTGAAACAAGATTATGATCATGGTCTATTCAAATCCATTTATATAAAGAGTCCCTACAGGTGACTCAATCCACATATTAATAGGAGACATAATCTTTGTCTTTAGAGAAGACATACTCTGCATCTTTTTAGGAGACATACTACATGTCTTCGCAGGAGACCTACTTTGTATTTTCACAAGGTACCTACTCTGAATCTTCACAGGATATACACTTCACATCTTCCCATGATACCTATTTCACATCTTTACATGATAATGAAACCACATATGTCACAGTTCTTAGGAGACTTATTCTGTAGATATCAAATCCACTTGATTCGACTCTTATTGTTCTCCTTCATGGAGCACCTAAATCTCAAGCAAATAGATCATACTCCAACCCCCATGAAAAATAATTTAGTGTATATCAAAAAGACCACCTTTTTTTGAGGGTCCCTTAGCCACAAATGGCTCATCCAATAGACGCATGGTTTGAGATTTCGGGGCATTTAAATAAAAATGGGATGGTTGGGTCCCGGTCTGACTAGACCCGGTCAGGTATGGGCTAGCCTAAAATAGCTGATCCCATTGGGCCACTGGCCCATATCCCACTATGTCATGTGGTCTATCTTAGTGGTCTGGTTTTTTCCCAGGCCTTGCTACCAATATGGGTAAGTTAATCTAGCTGGGCGCGACATGCAGGCCGCACCCCTGCCACCTGGAAGATGTGGGTGGGAGACCGTGTCACCGAGTCATCACTACTTTCCATGGGCCAACCACACTTCTTACATGAGATCAATGGGATTGCGTTCCATTCTTCCAACATGGAACCCTACCATATCATCAGTCCACACTATCGTGGCCATCCCTGGTCACAGCTCCTAGTCCCCACCAATGGTGGTATGGTCATGGGCCCCTCCGTCGCCAACTGTCGATCAGGTGGCTTCCTGCTACTAGGTTTCCACGTTATAGTGTGCTACATCTAGAATCCCCTATTCTGTGGGCACTATATTCATTTTTGTGGTTTTTTCTTTGAATCAAGAATAACATTTCTATCATTGAGTTGCCACCATCATTGTCGTGTTCCCCAGATCTTCCCATCCTCACTATGGGGGTCCGACTATGTTTTGAACCACCCAGAAAAACAAAACATGACCATAAGGTTCTAACAACGAAGCACACAATAATTGGGGAGAGAAAGAGAACAAAACACCCTTAGAAAAGAACTTGTCCTTGTTTGTTTCTGGAATGGTCCATTCATGTCAGCAAGATTATAAAGAATAATAATCATTTTTCTCTTATCTATAATCCCATAGTATATCTAGACTATAAGAACAATCAAACAACAAATCAACCTATTCATGGGATAGTATGCATTCTTTATTGAAATCAAGAATGCGGATATAAATATCATGAATAAATAAACCCCCTGCCTTGTGGTTTGGATCTGTCATTGGTGAAGAATAGAGATGCGCCACCATCATTCCTCAATCCTTAAACCTCAATATGTGATCTGCGATCCATGGTCCCTCATCCACTAGTGTTAATCATATTTTGTTTCTATCTAACGGGATGGAACTACTAACTTCATTCAATAGAGATTTCAGATAATTATAGGGTTATGTTTTAACCCTGAATTTCTGTTTAATTAGATAAAAAACAATATGTGTCGCCCCATTGTAGTGTTGCAGTGTTTCTATGATTTTTCATTTAAGAAAAGAAATGAGATAGGTCATCACTATTTCACAGAGTCCCTGCGAAACTTTTAAATGTAAATAAAATATAAATTTTTAGGTTTATTTTATTCTTCTTTAAACCATCCAAATATTAACTTTTATAGTCAACCCACACAAGTCAATGTTAGGCCAAGCCTAAGGAAAATGCCACAATATGAACTCAACGGTGCCCTTGGATTTCCATTCCAAGTCATCGTTCATGAGTTATTAAAAATTTAAAATAAAATAATCTTATTTAATTATTTAATTTAAAGTTATGCCCTTTTCGGGTTTTATCACTAGAGTCCCGTGCCGAGAAAATTTATGTCATGCTTAGGTTAAACTCGTTCCCCTAAATGCAATGGTTTCCTTGTATTTATTATCTATGTCACCATTTAAGTCTTATTCCTCTTTTTCATGAAAAATCTCATGTGCATTATCAAGAACATAACATTTTTTGTCGAACTATTTTTGGAATACTGGGCCTTGGAATCGCACACCATCTCAATGCCTGGTCTCGGAAATTTCCCTAATTTTTTTTAAAAAAATAAAAATATGAAAATCAAAGTAATTGCGAGGAAAGAATTCATAAGGATAGTATCCTCTATATGTTATCAAACATCAAAAATTAAATTATAGTGGTTTTCAAAAATTCAATTCAAAAAATTTCCATAATCCATATGTTTTAACCTTTCATAAGGATTAACTTCATCAAAAATAACATGAATAGTTTATTTAATTGAACATTTATATATATTGAAAACACACTAACACATATAATAGAGTAACAAAAAAATGACTTTATTAGATTTCAAATAGAATTTATATAGATTTTCATTAGTATTTAATTCACCTAAAATAAATAAATAATAATGTTTCATCTTCCTTAGGTTCAAAAATTAAAAAGAAACTCTGTTTATTATTTGGAAAAGAAGGAGATGATTTTTATTGTAAATGATTTTACATGTCACACTCTCATTGTTTCTTATGGGTACGATTAATCACTTATTTAATTTACATTATTTTCTAGTCAATCCATAGTTTTTTCTAATTGTGATATGTCCTTAAGATGTCAAGGGAGTGACTTGAGAGGTGCGTGATAGTGTAAACACGAATCTATATCAGGAGAAGATATAGGTTGTCCAATGTCTATCCTGTGAGAGCAACTAATAAGATATTGGATTATATAGGACTAACCTAGAGTATAGGAATTCTGTCAGTCATCCAGTGGCGATGACTAAAATCATGTTTTATCTCAACTCTTAGAGGATCAAAGTATTTTTTTTCTATGTGGTTTCTGATCAGTTATTATAATCTTGTTTGGTTGTAGTTATCTCTTTTCCATTAGTGTCTAGATATTTATTATCGATGAGAGCCATATACATTGATTAAATAGTGGACATGGATAATGTTTTCTACTATCTAGGACTCTTTCTCACCTTCTATATTTTTGGTGGATCACTTTCTAGTTTTTGATGCTTTGAGTAATAAGTTGAGATGTTTCATATAATGATACTATTAATTAAATCATTTTTTATTATTTTATTAAAAATGGGTTTCTAAATATAATTTTGAAACATGATTTTTGGTCATTGATCAGGGATTATGAATGCCACGTTAAATAATAAAAACCTATATGAAAATGGATTCTGAGGAAAATTTATTGACCCTTGAAAATGGTTTTAAATTATAATTTATATTCAAATATCTTTCATTGACGTTGATTTTTAAATTTATAGTGCATGAAATGTTTTATGATTATTTGAAAAATAATTTTTTTGAACGGCTTGGGTTTTTGGAAAGACCTTTTGATTATGGTATTTGAAATTGATATCACATGTATTGTGAATACTTCCATTTCAGGGCTACATGTGAAATTATTGATGAAACAAGTTATTGATGAATCATAAGACTTAATTTTACATTCATATTATGTCCCTCAGAGTTATGAACATAGATTGGGTAATCCAATACAGGAATACATGGTGTGTTTAGCTCTACCTAGAAAATTAATTGATGTTGGAAAACTGACTAAATAATGATGTGGTATGAATATAATTTTCGGGTTTCACTTTTAACCCTATTCCTATATTCATTGGGTAATTATTAATTGGGTGGCCATGATCACTAATAAGTGTTTTGATCCTTGGTCCTTGACCTACCCTGCCTATGAATTCCTTAACATGGTGTTGGGACTTCTTAGAAAATATTATTTCATGTTTTGCAAGAAAATGATTATTATATACATTCAAGATGAAATATTTTTCGTGTAAATTTCTTGATATCCCATATTTCATAATGCATATAAATTGGTATAAAAATATGCTTATCTTATATTAGTCAACTAAGACTTTCATGCTCCATTTTTTTAATTTAGCATATTTTTTATTTAATATAGACTGATTATCAAAAATTTGGTGGGATCCAATTGATATAATTTTTCTGACAACCTATATATGTTTATGGGTGTATATTGTCTTCTTTTTTGTCCATGTAATTGAAATAATCCACTATGAGAGACAGGGTACACATACTGATGGGAAGCGGGTTATTGAAGGTGGGATGTGTGTTTTACAACCCACATGTTACATTGAGATTGATTTTCATTAGTTTCATTGTCTAATTTATCATGTTCCCTATGATTATGTTCATTATTTTTTTCGTATACTATTTTTGTAGCTTGTCTGTATGTGACTTAGTATATCTCCTTGAATTGTTGGATTTTAACTATTTTGTTGTGAAAAAAATAATTCCTATGTGTTTCTCATTAAACCTATGAACTTATCAACATCTTGTGGAGATTAAGAATGCCCATCATTCATGTTGTAGGCCACATAGGGTTCCCTGAGTGATTGGGGAGCTAGGTTGGTTCATTAAAAACTATTATCAAAGGGAGGATGGTTAAGTTTCCATTATCATTGTGTATTTTTTGTATATCTTGGTAGGTATTAAACATGACCTGTTAGAATTAACTTTTTGGTTGTGGGTGTGTTCCTGAACAACCCTCACCATGGATATCCATGAGTAACCCTATACAGTTTGGAAATATTCCTTCAAAATTATAGTTTAATTCGATTATAGTTATTTTTTAATTTCTAATGGTAAAAATACATCTCCTGTATTCTTATGATGTTTTTTGTGTTTTTTTATTTGATGTTTTGTAGTGAAATGTCCAACAAAGTACTTATGATTATACTACATGAGGGATATATTAATGAAAAATAGAATGGAAACCCGATGGTCGACTATAACCTCATTTAGCTACTAGTAAATGTGGTAAAACCCATAGTCCTAGATTTCACACTTGCTCCTACTCAGGAAAGAGATATGGAACATCAAAATAAAGGTGATATTTATCAAACATAAGAGTTTCTCAAAGAAAAACACCATCATTCAAAGGAAAAATGATACTCAACATGTTTATAACCAGATAATAATGATTTAAATATTCATTTAAATCATATATACACTATAATATATCAAGGTAAATTCTTTCTAACAATAAAAATTGAATGGATGAGTAGAAAGTGATGGGATTTGGTAGTTCATGAAAAGAATCATGTGGTCATGGAGTGGAAAGGTTTTATATACATCATTACCCTATAGCTATACCTATATATTATAATCATAGTGAAGACTATATAGTTCCCTAACCATTAGTAAGGTGATTGATCTTTTATAGAGTATGCTAATCCTTTTTTCAGTCTCTCCTAGTTTTCACATATGCTTTAATCGAATGAGAATTTTGACGATCAATGATTTTAGATGGGTCTTTATCTAGATATATAGTAAAATATTATTATTTTAAAACTCTACACAAAACATGAGGTGGTGGATAGGTAAATGATAGAAGAGGTTTTCATGGCTGGTAAATTAGTACTGATAAATATTTTTCTAACCCCATTGGTAGTTTCAATAGTTTTTATAGGTGGGGAACAAAATCCAATTGAGTCTTGTGCTGAAAAAATAGGTGGTTTCCAAAAATTGTATCCTTATTTTTTACTTCCAATATAAAATGAATAATCACATTGACTTGTTTCCAATGTTATAATATGTGTCACTCATTGAATGCTTTTTTAGAGGCACTAAAAATTTGGAACTATTTTGGGTGCTAGGGCCATATACAAGGATTCGTCTAGGTCGTATCAACTTAGTACAGAGGAAAAAGAACTTCAATACTTAGAGGGTCTATGGTGTAGTTATAATCTTCAAGGACAACAATTATCCTTCCTCATGACTAAGTAATAATGTTTCTACACATAGTTCAAGAGTTTCTAGCATAAGATTTTGTGGGCCCTATGTCTATGGGAGGTATCATCTCTATTGTTTGGTCTTTTTCAACTAATTTATTTGATATAGGTTCCTCTAACTCTCTATTATCTTCCTAAACTATGAATATTTTTAATCTCTTGGTGGATCTTCTTCCATGTGTTATTGAGATAGTTTTATCTCTCTAAATGAATTGTGAATGGGTTCATAAATAACACTATTATATGTTCTATTTATCCAAAGATATGATATATATTTATATTCTAGTAATTTACATGAATATTTTTTATTTTATTTTTGGGATTATTTGGTAGACTACTAATAGAAATTTAGTTTGTTAATATCATTGATGGATGTCATTAATTACCCCCAATGGAAACTACTGTGTGATTCAAGGTGAGTGTGACTTGCATGTCTAGTTGAGTTGGGACTCCACTAATAGAATTTGGTAGGTTTATATCCTTATTCATTGTTAAACTAGAACAAAAATCTATTGGCAGTGAACTTCCTCCAGTGTATAAAAAGTTTTCTAAATAGTTCAAATAATTTTTATTGGAATTCTTATAAAGAGAGAGCGGGGGATTTATTGGTTGACTTAGGGTCAAGAACTCATCCAATATTGATAAAATATTACCAAATGGATCTATTAGTGGTAAAAATATCATCTAAATTAGCTTAATGACTTTATATCCAAGGGATTTGTATTCCATAATATGTCACCCAAGGATACCCTTATTCTTCTTTTTAACAAGGTGGATGGAACTCGCTACATATATTTTGATTACCGAAATCTCAACTAGGTAGTGATAAAAAAAATACAATTCACATATCATTTATGATTTATTGGATCAACATAAAGGTTAAAGGTGGTTCTCAAAGATTGATCTTGAGTTTATTTACCACCATCTCAGATTCAACGAATCAAATATTCTGAAGACCACCATTAGGAGCATGTTTTCCTATATTGAATAACATGTAATGTTATTTGGAATAACCAATGATTATATAGTATTTATAGAACTGATGAACTATATATCCAATTAGTATCATGAAACTTTATCATGGAATTCGTCTTTTAAAAACATTTTTACTCAAGAACTAAAGAAGATCTTCTGTTTAAACTAATTACTGTCATGGGAATTGTGAAGGATCACCACATGCATGAAAATTTATGTAAATGTAAATTTTTGCATCTTTAATGTAAAAATTCTGGGGATGGTGGTTTCTATACATGGTGTTTCAATCGACTAATAAAATTCGATTTTAGTCATGAAATTGGAGGAACTAGATAATGTCTTTGATATTTAACAATTCTTGAATTTTTATATAATATCATTGATGGTTAATAAAGGACCCTCCAATGCTTGATTCACATTTGATCAATTTTACCCAAAAATGGGAGATTATAATGGGGGACTTTATTTATCATGTATCCTTTGATGATGTAAAGAGAATATTGACCTCATCACCAATTTTGACTCCACAAGAGGCTGAAAAGTTCGTTGAAGTTTATTTTTATACATTCGATACAGGTTTGGGTTGTCTTCTCATGAAATGATACAATAAGGTGGCTTATGATTCACATATGATTTAACCTCAGGAGGATAACTAACCCACCACTGATATAGGAATCACAGTTTTTGTGTATTCTCTTAAGAGTTGGTGACAATAACTTCTCATGGAAAAGATCATCATCTACTCAAAATATAATATTTTGGGTAATATCTTTTCCATGAAATATTTAAATATCTGGAAACAAAAATGGGGGGAATACCTATAGTCATATGAATTTGAATTTTAAAATAATTTGGAAAGGGGAATGTTCTTTATGATGAAAATAATAGGTTTTCTCCTTCATATTTGGTGATGGACTTTAGGGATAAATATTACTTGATGGAACCCTTTACACAGATTCACATGGGTGTCTAAGAGAAAGTGTAAGATAATGTTCTGAACTGATATTAATTGAATATATGTCTTCTTAAGATGATCGTATTGGATAGGAAGTAGGGAAAAGAGATCTATAATGTTAGAGATTCATTATATGTTGGGGAGATCCTAAGTTAATTATTTACCCCCTTTAAAGGTATTCATTGATTCATAAACTGATATTTTTTCCCTATATCTTTGAAAAAATATATATTGGATGATTTTCATTATTATATATGGGTTTTATATATAGTCACTATGGAATTTTTTTCCAGATGAATAAATGGTTTTGGTATCCTCGTATGAAATATGAAATTTAAAACTTTTTATCTTGATGTTAGACTAACCAGTAGAATTCAGATGAACATCAAAAGAATAATGGTTTTATTCAGACTCTCCACATGCCAACATGTAAACATAATGAGTTGTAAATTTATTTAATTATTGTTTTACATCAAACTCCCTAGAGGAATAGAACCATTTGGGTGGTCATTTATAAATTGAATAAATTGGATAATTTTATATAGATTCATAATAAATCAATTGTAGACGACATGGGGATGTTATATGTACAAGAGATCATAGGGTTTAATGGGATATAATTGATAGTATTGTGGATAGAGATCATTGTCTTACATTTGAGTTTCGAAAGGGCCTTCAAGAGGTGATGTGGTCTCATGTGAAGTTAATAACAACATATCACCCTCATATTAATGTAAAAAATAATAGGAAATCCCAATTCCAAAATATATGTTATATAGTTGTTTCATAGACTATCCAAGTTCTTGGGATGACCATTTATGTCGGGTTGAGTTAAACAATAATAAAAATATACCATTCATCCATAAATATATAACAATTAGAAGAATTATATGGATAAACCTATAACTCTCTATTGTGTTGGATAGATCTAGGTGAATCCTACTTGATTGGACCGAGCATAGTTTATAAAATAGAAGATCTAGACGATTCATCATTATTTAGTAATGGATCAATGTTGGAAAAAATTATTTTTGTGTCACCATAACCATCCTATAGATTTTTAAATTTATTTTTTGATGTTATTTAAATTCTCACCTCTATTTGGTAACTGCTGGATGAGAAGGAAAGGAAAATTATTATAAGGTATGTGCGACTATTTCAAATCATTCAGTTGATCGGAATGATGGATTACCAATTGTAATTTCCATAAAAATTGACATTAATCTATAATGGTGTCCTCTTTATCGACTCAATAAGTATCAACATGATCTGTATCTTGTTTAGAATTAAGAAGACATGGACCTAAAACCTCATATTCTAGTGACCAAGTAGAAAATTCATATTACAAAAACTCAAATAAAGGTTCTTCATGATAATCCCATTCCATTGGTCATAATTCTTGGGTAGAATGTATATGATTTACAAGCTATGTGTGATTGTGAGTAATTGATGTGGAAATAATGAAATCACCTCTTTGAGGATAAACCTTCTTCAACATGACTTTAAGGGGGTAGAGTGAAATATGTGGGAATATTTTTCACAGTTCTATGTTTATATTATTCAGGGAAGCATAATTGTTTTATTTAATTTCTTTTCATTATAATTTATTCTTTTCTATATTTTTTTAAATATTTAAGGTTTCAAGGGCATGTATTGTGTGGTATGTTTGAGTGAAAACCTAAACCTCTAGCTAGAAAAGATATTAGCGTAAAACTGACTAGCTGGTGAGATTATATGGACACAAATTTGACTACGGTGGGAAAACCCAATATTCAAGAAGTCTACCAGACAAATAGAGACCGCACAACTACCATCAATGCAAAATTCATAATACGAGTATTCTATTTGAAAGCACTAGGAAGTCTGCCAATCGATGGAGGGATAGAGGTATCCCCTTGGCAGTAGTCTATTAAGGATTAGTAATTGTTATATCATATTTTTTCACTAAAACCTCTTCTTTATTATTTCATTTATCTTCTTCAACCTCATTACAATCTATAAAAATATAGGATCCATCTTTAGAATAATTTGTACCTCTATCTCAAATCATTGTGAATTGTTTTATTATTCATCAGGGTGGTTTTTGATCAGTTAGTATAACCTTTTTTTCCCTATATCTCTATTCTACTCTTATTTATTTCTAGTTATTAGACATAAAAGACTTCTATATTGATTTAAATGTATATCATGAAGAGGATTTTTTTTCTTTTTAGGTATCTTGGTCATATTCTCTTTTTTCATTTGTTGAGTCCCATTTTCTTTGTTGAATCATTAAGTATTATGGTGGGTGGATTCAAATGACCTCTATACTAATTGAATCATTTTCTCCATCATTTTTTGAAATTAGTTTCCAATGATATTTTTGAAATATTATTTGTTGTTTTTCAACTTGGATTTCATATTCTATGACAAATGATGAAAACATCATTGAAAGTGGCATTTGAAACTAAGTTTTTTACCTATGAAAATGGTTTTAAATTTAAATGATTGATTAAAATTGGTTTTCATGATTATTGTTTTAAAATTAATATGGAATTAAATGTTTATAGATTCTTTAAAAATGTTTTGTTTTTAAATGCATTGTTTTTTGAAAAAAAATTGATCAGATTTTTTGAAATTGAAACAAAATAACTTTTGGAAAAACTATTTTTGGGGTTTCATATAAAATTATTGATGATTCAAATGAATGATAAATAGTATATATTGATTTAATAGTGAACTGAATCTTCTAAGAGTCATAAACCTCGACACGTAATCCATAACAAGCTCATTGGGCATGTTTATCTCTAACTAAAAAAATAATTTTGGGTGACAACACTAAATAAACATTGATGAGGTAGGGATAAAATTATAGGGGTAGACTCCTACTCCATTTCCTAGTATCCCAAGGGTAATGTGTGCACCATCTATCATTTATCACAAAAAATTTTAAGGCTCCTAGATCTGTGGCCTAACATTCCCTGTAACTCTTTACCAAAATTATGATATTTTTGATAAAATATTCTTTTCATGATTCATAATAAAATGAAATTTTTATTAATTAAAGATTAACGGTTTTCCTTAAAATGTGATTCTATTTCATAATTAATAAATTATTTTCATTTGAGAGAATTGAATTATTTCCTTTAATTTTTTAAATATGTTTCTCATGTTTTTTTTAGGTTAAGCATTTTTTGTATTTAATATGGACTTCTTATGAAATAATTGTTGGTATCCTATTGGAGTCATCTTTCTCACACCATATGTATGCCTTTATGAATATGGATTTTTTCTATGTATAGTTAATAGATAGGAATTAATAGGATGTAGTTGGTACTTATAGTCATAGGATTTGGGATTTTGGTGATAACATGTGTGGTGTGATGGCCATAAGATAAATGGAGATATATTATAATTAGTTGCATTACCATGATTATATTATTACTTGAGATTATGTAAACCCATATGTTCTTATACCAAACTTGTTAAATGTTCATATGTGACACTATTATTAACATGTAATGATAGGATTTTAAATAAATTATTGTTGATATAACATGCCTAAAAGTGGTTTTTAATTTATGGGCACTGGTTTCTAAAACTTGGGGATTGGTAGCACACATAATGTATTGTTATATGACACCTTAGGTGATTTGATTGATAGGTGATCCATGTTGGTTTGTGACGGTACTATTAGACTCCACCCAAATATTTTTACCAACCCAATATCGACATAGTAATGAATAAAAAATTTATTTAACTAATCTATTCCTTATTTGAATTGAACCATTATAATGTTGAGTTAATGATGCTATAAATTTTTTGTAATATATTTCTCACTAAAAAAATTATTAAAATATATGTTTATCTAATATAAAAAATGATCACTCTTGATATTAATAATAAAAATTATTTATTTTTATTAAATGAAAATAAAAACTAAAAATGAGTTTGACTACAATTTATGAAAATAAAAATTGACTTATATTTACCATGAATAATAATAAACTTATACATACAGTCAATATTTTCCCATGATGTAGTTTTTATATGTTTGAAAACTCAATTTTGAATAAATAATGATGTTCAGCACCTAAAACATCAATGATAGATATAAAATTAGAATTATTTTTTGACTATATTAGAAAAGTTCATAAAACATAAAACAATTAATCATATATTCTGGTAGATCGTTCACATGTCCTCTCTTAAAACGTTTACCTAGTTTTTAAACATCACATTTTCATAAAATTCTATTAAAAATACCATATTTATACCCAATAATATTAATCATTATTCAAGGAGAATAAATTCATCCATTGACCTCCCCTTTGATATTTAATAAAAAGCAGATCACTTTTTTCAAACAAAAATTATCCTAGGAATATGACTTTTTAGAAGTGTAAAAAACACTTTAAGATGTTGTAGATGGTTTCAATTTTAATGAATATTTTCAAAACTCTTCCTTTTATAAGTAAAATAATAAATAATCTTATTATGGTTACTAAATTCAAATTTAAATTTTATAACCGCACAATGATCATTACCAGTTTAAAAATAAATTTATTTATCATCTAACATAGAAGGATGTTTATAAATTATATCATCATCCCTGGAATGATCTTTTTAGCCTTATCATAGTTTCTCATTATTATTTTTATTTAGTTACTCTAGTATAGTAACATATTCATCTTCCTCTACAAATGACGTTATATTTATTTCACTATCGAAAGTGTAAGATAATGAAGAGTCTAAAAAATCATATGAAAATATATTTTTACTTATTACATAATACATGTTTCATTATATGGTACATTAATATAAAAACATATTATCTTCCCATTATCATTACTTTTTTCATCACTATTATCATAAGATGAATCTTCACTCTCACTTCAACTTCCAACGGTAGATATTAAAAAATTTCAATATTTTCACTTTAAGGAACTTCTTTAATACTTGTCCTTTTTCTTTATTCAAGGAAAATATTACCTATTATTTTCCAGATTCTTACACTAATAAAAAATCAACTTGATAGAATCCTTATTCTCATCTCATCTTCATACAGTATCATGTATATCTCTTCTATCATTCAGATAATAATTATAAATGTTCTTATTTCCAATAATATTGTTCATATAACATTTAGGATGGTAAAATTAACCATCACTATATTCTAAACTACTACAATCCGAATAACTCATATACTTATTTGAATTACGCTGGTAATAATTAGTAACAATTGATGAATTTTAAGTAAGCCCAACCACATCATTATTATGTTTCTAGTTTTTATCATTTAATTTTTATCTATTTCTAAACTATATTAATGTTCAAGTAATAAAAAATAAACTTTATTAGACTTTGTATATCAACATTCCATATTTTTCTGGACACCAACCCCTTCAGAATTATATAAGTAATTTTCTCAACAAGATTCTCAAACAAACACTCCCTCTCTCCAAGACATTTTGATCCATTCATAATATTAAAAAAATGATAATACATTTGATCTACTAAATATAATTAATGAAAATAAAAACATTGATAATTTGTGTGTCGCATATCTTATAACACCCCATGATTTTCAATGTATTTTTTAAAATAATACATTGTTGAAAATCAGGATTTAGACAAAAATATTAGACATAAATGAACTGCAATACATTTAATTTAGGTAAAATAATTTTTTCCAAAAAGATAAACATTAATACATTAGTTGAATACAATATGATACATTATTAGTAAATGTACTATTATAATAAATTTTTAATAAGTAATATAATAAACCCAAAAATATTTATCCACCTAGTTTTACTTAAAGATAATCACCCTGATTGAAACTATAGATGTCCGGAATAAAATTATAAATATAATATATACATTGATAAATAAGATAACTAATAGAATACTTAGAGTCATTAATGAATGTATGGTTATACAGATAGAAATATATTTCTTCATTTGGAATATATAGTAATTGATCATATATGATCATTGGGATTATATAGTAATTGCGACTATATGGGCACTGGTCATATAAATATACGACATAATCACTAGAAATATGAATAGTTCACAAGATAAGCTATTAAATTTTTGTCATCATAACATAATAGTTGAATTATTATGTATAAATATATGTGATCCCATTGTAAAATATATTTAGGAAGGATAAGTAAGGGAATCCCATAGTAGAATTATTCCTTATGAAGATCTTTTGCTATAGCTTGGAGTGAAGGTATATTAACTGGTTTTTCTCACAATACTAATACCAATATGAACTTCATTATGCATGTATTTAGTGATGTATTCTTCATAATATGTTAAAGTACGTGGAAATATATACAAGATCCACAATATCTAAATCTTCACTTGTGACTACCACTATTTCATAACATGCTCATAGGTGTTATATGGAGGCCTCTAGAGTTTTATAAGTAGAATTTAGGATTATATAAACATACCATTATAAATAAAATACATACATATATATATATATTCATAATTAAGTTTATTTATATAAATCATTCATTTTTCCAATGTTATACATTTAAAAATTAAGTTAATTAAATGATTTTTTTTCAATATATATATAAACATTTTATAAAAAGAATAATCAAAATATTTTTATTTTTAATGTAATCTGAATAAATTATTTTAATACATAAAAATATTTTTTTCTCAAAACAATTATGTGCTACTTGTTTTTTATTTTCTTATTAATTTATACCACTTTTATAAAATGAATAAAATAAAATTTGTTTCATGTTTGGAATAAAAATTTATAAATTAGGTAATAAGTTCAATTTTGATATTGATACAAAGATAATATTACAAGGTGAAACATAGCTAAATCAATAACACTAAATGGATTATTTACACTGATTTTTTTAAAAGTCCTATATCCTTTTTATTGAAATAAGTTAAATTTATCTCTTTTAAATAATGGATCATATTTAATTTTTTTATATATAAACAACCTTATTCACACTCAATTAATGTGGGGATTTAAAATAAATAAAAATAAGAATCCTTATTTTTTAAAAATTTATAGGCCCATAAGTACATGTCCCAATGTTATAAAGAAACAATAAAAAATAATATAATAGAAGATACTATTATATTATTATCCACTATACAATTTGTCCAACATCACATTTGTATTCTACTGTCTTCCACACCTTGTTAAGGATAGGGGAGTTGTTTAAAATCTATTTATTTCTAATCGTGACTGATTACATAGATGATCATCATGCCTCTAATTTCATCATTGATATCCATAACATGATTATATCCATTTTTAGAAGTTTTATATATATCTTAGGGACCCTAAAGTAGTGTCTTTATGGATTATGATAGCCTAGTTCTCCATTTCCTAAAGGCCTTATACCAGGACCGAAATCCAAAATCAAATGAATAATATCACTGATATAGAACCTTAATATAGTAATTTATATAGTACTACTATAGTACCAATGAAATTATCTTTTACAAAAATTTGAAATTGTATGGAGCTTAAATTAAGGTTCAACATGTCCAAATTAGGTAATAGGTTTATATTTTATTACTTGTAAGAAACTACCCTGGAAAATCAATAAATATGTAAAAATGGTATAAAAAGGATATTTGAATGTAACTAGAATTTATAATATCTATAATTCTAAAAAATATTTCCATAAGACCCTTTCTATTGGTTGGGGTCAATAAAAAATATCTCAAAAAATAACTTTACCTAAATCCCTTGTGATTCCATTATTATCCCTCACAAAACATAAGTTTCTAAAAATTACCCCCCATTTTCAAAAATTAACTAATATATCCTACACAACTCTAAAAATATCTTATACATAGTATTCATCTTGAATCCCTAAATAGTTTACCTCTAAATTCCTATTACAAATAAGGTAATATCTTATCACAAGATGTATCCCCAAAAGCCTTCATTTTTAAGAATATATCCCAGAGAATAGTCAAGCCTTAAATCTAACCATTACCTACTACCTAATTATTTCATCATTATCTTTTTAATCCACATATTCTCCAATTTGAATCATCGCATTAATTACATATAAATAATATTGTTATAATTCAAAATAATTGTATTATAATAAATAATATCTTTAAAAACCATACTCAGCCATAGATTGCAGCATGTTCTCACATTGGACTATTTATCCACCTATATAAAATATACTATATATATATCAATCATGGATGAGTATGGAAAAATAATTTCTTGAATAATATTACAATATTAATCAAATAATTTTTTTTGCTTTTGGAATTATGAAATTTATATTTAACTCATTATTAATATATGCTCATTTGTTGGTTAAAATTACACTAACAAGATGGTGATAGATTTCATATCTAATACTTACACCTAAAAGTCTCAGTTAGTGATCCTAGAAGTTCATAACTTGTTATAGAACACCTATTTTAGTGCATTAACCTTTTTATGAATGATAAACTCATGAACATGTAAAGTAGATTGAAACTGAGATACTAGAACGAAAAAAAGATGATTAAAATCACTAACAACAGATTATCAAAATTAACTAAAAATAAGTAATAACTACATAATAAATTAATATAAATTATTTATATTAAAAGTAAAAAATATGAATAAAAATATGAAATATATTTTTATAGTGTTTAAAATTTATATACGGGAGGTTAAAACATATCTGATAAATTAGGAATACAATGTAAGAGTTTTAGTCTCATTTTCTATTCATTGATTCATGGTTCATATTATAAAGCTATTTTAATTTCTATCATATATTTACTTCCAACTATAAGTATTATTATTATATTTATATCAATGGTTTTTAATTTCCAATTTCATGCTCTCTCGGAAAATGGTTTTTATTCAAAACCTTCAAAATTTTTAATATTTTTTATTAAATCATATCCCTTTAATATAGTTATATAGTTTATTGGAAAAAGAAATTATTTTATTTTTTCATTTATTTCACCATAATATTTTGTTTTATTATTTATCCTCCTTATTTACTATGTTGTATTCATTTATAAATCAATATATTTTTCTTTAATGAATTTTTTTATTATAAAAATTTAATGTTCCTAAGACATACTTCTCTTACCGTAAATGTTTCCTTCTAAAATTTAGAAATAAAAATATAAATTACAATCTATAATTTTCCATTATAAATTTATATCATTAAAAAATGTGAATTTTTCTACTCATTCATCATTTTGTATTTTCAGTAAAACTACATAAAATTTTTATAAGACATTTATACTCACGTTCTTGTGTTTTATTTTATCACTATGTATCTATTTATTTACATAAAAATTATTCATCTATCTTTTTCCATTATTTTTGACTCTTTTAAATATTATGTTTTAATAATCTCCAATTCTATAATATTACTTTTGTATATGAATAATAAAATTTTCTTTTTATGATAATGAAACAATTGTTTTCTAAAAAATCATTTATGTCTTCTCTTCCTTTTTTTATCTGTATCCGAATGATATATATATATATAATATTAATTTTCAGGATAATACTCTATGTAATTTCACGATACACTTCATTATTATATTTATTTTTCATATCAATAGATCTATCCCTTGATTAGAATATAAAAGATACTATTTATTTTATATAACCCATTTTCTTTCCGTGGGAAATCGCAGTATGATGTAAAATTGATTTCAAGTGTAAAATAATTTTAGTTTATCATTATGTGATTTTAATGTTCCAATACCACCCTTAAATTAATTGGTTTATGTTTTATACCTCCTGAAATAATTATGAGGTGTGAGTCAAGATGCTTGATACACTTTTGGGCACAATCAGTGATGCATGATCCACTATGTTATGGGGAATATGTATTGATGTATAATATAATATTTTATAATTTTATTAGTTGTTAAGATTGGAATATTCATTTATTCCCCACAATTAAAATTATTCCACATTTATATTGTATTCATTATGTTCTAATTAAGTTCCATAACTGGTGATATTGTATTTGGTTTTTGTATTTTCTCAATCTGGTATGCATTTTATATTTTGAGGATATACTTCCTTATATCCTAGTTTATAGATAAATCATCGTGATCCATGATCCATTTAATCATATTTTTATCTCACACTCATGTTTTCTCAAATTCTTATGATCTAACCACTGATGATGTTTTGATATGTTTTCTCTCACAGAGTGTCTGAGATCACTCCTTCAGTTTTATATTTCCATTGGATGTATATGTAGGATTATGTTTATAAAGATATTTTATGTATAAATTCTTCTGTGATATGTCAAATAAATATTTTATTATAGAATATTTATATTAATTATCTCTAAAAAACAACATCATTGGGTTTTGTGATTGTGTGATTATTTGTGAGATATAACAGTTAAATTATAAAAATGATAAAAAATAAGTGGAGATTATGTTGGGGTCATACCAGTTTGTATCAAATGGTGTACTATTTGATTTTTCGGATTATCATAAAAAGTATGAGAGAACCTACAACAAATCCTCCAATGTTTAATCAAAATTATCATAGGTTAAAATGAAGGTGTCCTAGATTAAGACATCATGAGATTGACATTTCAAAGGGTTATTATTTAAAGATGTTATTATTTATTACAAAAAATTAACCATTTTTAGTAATGGATTGATCCAGGAGAAAATATGTTATAAAAGGAAGTGATGTAAAATGTGATGATTATACCAATGAGAACCCTAACAAGATGGGAGTTATAGTGAAAAATATCATGGAAATTATCTCAAAATTTTCTTAAATAATGAAAAATATCAAAAACCATTTTCATCTCCCAAAACATTCTAGGAAATGATCAACTCCCCATGGAATACTTCATTTTTTTATGTACCCTACCTTTAGTGGGACTTCCCATACACATATTATATATTACCATTAGTGAAATATTATTAATAATACAACACAAATGGAAGAAGTTAACTCTATGGAATGTGGGGATTTTATGAAAATTTTATTTACTTGATATTTTCCCTGAACTCATAACATGAAAATAGAGAGAGAATTCACATAGTTGAGACCAAAGGAGGATGAATATGTCGGTAATTATTAAGTAAACATCACAATACTCACAATGTACATCACATGTATTATTATTGACCCTGAAATAAATATGGGTCAAGTATTATATTTTCAAAAATAAATTCTTCAGAAAGAATTTTCAATAACATACTTTGGTGGATATGAATAAATTATCCAATTTGAACTAATGGAAAATGTTATGAAAAAAATACTCTCATTATTCACATAGATATTGAAATAAAAAAATGACATTTCAAGGAAATATGAAGGAAAAATTACATAGAGGTAAGAAATCCCAACCACCCATATACTAAAAATATGGGATAAGGAACTCATTAAATTACCTCAATGGTTAAGAATATTTTTTACATGTTGTAGATAAGGTCGTAATGTACAAACTTGTTAGAGAAATATGATGATTCTAATTAAAACAACAAAAAAGAAAAAATACCAAAATAATGCACCATTCACCTTTTAATGATATAGATGAATCGATTACTAGAATTATGAAAATATGTTCCCAAAGATTTGATCTAATAAGGATAGTAAGTATAAAAACCTAATAGACCAAAAGAAAAAGTTAGAGCCTATGAAATCAATTTCACTAAAGCAAGCCATGATAATAAAGTAGTCAATGGTACACATATTCTACACTCCAAATATCTTAATTAATTTTTTTATTCTAGTTTTATTCATTATTTTATATCATTATAATTTTACAAGAAACATTATTCACCACCAAAAACATTTCATATAGAATTATCGGCGAAAAAACAGGGTGGTGTGATTATTATATCCAAGATATACAACTCTTCTCAAATTGAGTTTTGAAATAAGATGCATACTATGGATCCACTTATTCTTTTCTTATTGGAATTATATGTAATATTTGGAATAGATTAACTTTCCATATATAGATAACATTTTGATTATTAGGATAAATAAATCTCACTTAATTTCCAATAATTATATAATTCTCAAATATCAGTGCAAGGATGAATAATAAAAATCATTGGTCGAAAATCTCATATTATTCGTCTAGATACCCAATATGTAACATCCCAATTAAGTAATGAATATTAGATATTTTTATCTATGTCTATTAATGATTAAGATAGTGTTATAGAGGCTTAAAATGAAAATAAATACAATCTTTTGAATGGAATACACTAATATTCTTAAAAGATTGTTTTACTGCCTTTTGATGGCAAACCATTTTTGAATCTATATTTTGACAATTTTATAAACTATGGTTGTCAAAATAAACTTATTCTTTATGATTGGGACATCAAAATTTACCTTGTGTGGATTTTTGGTATTTTTCTGACAATGTTCATTTTTTAATGAATAGTGAAAAATACTGCATTTTACATCAAAACTGCTCTTTAATATAATTTATTTATATGATTATATTATGTTTTGAATTGGTTTTGAAGTGAAATTAGAATATATTTTTACCATTTTATCCAATGGTGGTAATTGGAATCAATTTCACTTTGGAATTAGACTTAAACTGGTGTCAATCTTTTGATACTTATTGTTTTGTAAAAACACGCTATTTGCTCTGGCAGCGTGAATTAATTATTAAATTAATTAATGTGACTTATATGATTTGAATTTTGTAAAATAGCCTTCATTTTTGAATTCGGAATATCAAATATAGCTTAGGGTGAATTTTTGGTAATTTTCTGAAAAACATCAATTTTTGATGAATAGTGAAACCACTAAGTGGTAATCAAGCAAACTGATTTTTCAGTTAAATGTAAGTTTACCACTAATGTGTATTGAATTTTTAAAATCCGACATACATGGTTGTCATTAAGAAGTAAAATGTGGTTCAATGGGATAAAAATAATTTTTTGGTGAAAAATAACTTGTTAAGTTTTTAATCGCGATTAGTGGTAATTAGGGTAGTTTAAGGTATAAATAATACATTAATAAAATGAAATGACCTAGACACATGTCCCAACATCATTGTTTGTGTCATGGCCGACCATGACATGCCATGGGTCAACTTGGGTACCCCATGGATCCACTTGTTTTGGGAAATGACATAATTTACTTTTTATTTAATGTTAAAGTCAAAATGACACAAACATAATATGTTTTACGAAAACAATTTTTAAGTGGAGTTATACAAGTCCAAATTTTGATTATAAATAGTCATTGGAAAGATAAAAAGATTTCCTATATCATAGTATTTTTTTATAATTTTTAGTCATTAAATAAATTTAATTATTTATGACATAATAATGATGCAGCGATGACATCATTATTTGACGATTTAAATAGAATAGAAAGATAATGTAAAATCTATGAACTACACATGTCGAAAACCCATTGGATGAGTGGATTTCGAACCCTTATCACCTTATCCACGAATTCTATCAACGTGGGACCTTTTAAAACCGAAACACATTTTCAAATAAAGTAATATTTCTTTACTTTCCAAAAGTGCCCCTCCTCTCCTCTTATAAAAGGCCCCCACCTCTACCTCATTTCACACACTTCTCAAGCCTTTGGCTCGGCCAAACCCTTCCCATTTACTCTCTCCACATCCCTATCCTCATCCTAGAGGATTAACCTTGGGCAGAATCCTTTCAAAGGAATCCTTTAGGCTCCAATCAAAAGGAGTTACACTTTTAAAGGTAATTCATTCTCTCATGTTCATTTGTTTTATTTTGCTTCTCCAACCCCCTAAACTCTTTTTATTTACTTATTTTGTAACAACACCAGTATCTTAAATATAAAAGGATGTTTTTATAAGATTTATTTGAGCTACACTCTCACACAACTACATCAAATGGTTAAAGAACATACGGTTTCCGTGGATGGTGAAATTCTGCCTCCCGAAACGATGATTGTTCAATACTCATTTAACACCTTCAAAGGTGGCCATTATGATGTCACTATTTTTATATATGATATATTATATGTTTATTTTTTCCTTAAGCTTCTGTTTTTTTCATTTTGGGCATACCTTTATGGTTTCCATTATGGGTAAACACGATATCTTCATTTTAGGAAGTGCGGACTACCGCCCCCTCAAAGTGATTTGATTCGTTAAATACCATATGTGGGACATATAAAGGATGGAACTATGATATTATATATGATATTATACTGGAATTATAATATACCTTTATATCATTATGATTCCATTCTATAAAATATGAAATAGAAATGAATGTAGCGTTCATGCGTACGTACGGCTTACCGTCTCCATGAACGGTGCATTTTATTTCTTACCTCTAAATGATTATGTAATATTATAAATGCATGTATGTACTGGATATATATGACATATATGATATCTTCATCATGAATACCATTCTGGATATAATGAACCTTTGACCAAATTAACAACATGTAAGTGTAAGAAGTCTATTTTTGACTTAAGAACCAAATACCGACAAAATGAACATTATTAACTTAACTGATTACATGATGTTCATAACATGGTATAAAAGGAATAATGAACTTGAAAAATATTCATAAACAAGTAGAGATTAACTCAAGTTTATTATTCAGTAGATTAAAGAACGGTCGGGTCAAGTCGGATACGAGGTATGGGACTTCGTCTCAATCTCCTTTCATTTAGGCATATTTTATTTTATACACAACTTTATTTTATACGGTGTATAAACCCCTTTGACTTTTACGTTTATTCAAAAGGAATATTTTTTATACGAAGCGTTTACTAAATGACAAAAGGGAATGTTTTTTGTCGTACGTATGCGGCGACAACGACTTCTCCGCCGTCGTGACCGTTATTTGAGTTTGAGCTTCCTCTACAAGCCATACATTCTTTTTAAAAGAATGATAAATACCATATTTTACTTTTCTTTTATTTTGGTATTGAAAATGGTTTTCATAATGTTTTTATATCAATGTGTTGTATTGATATCTTGTGATTGAAACGTGGAAATGTTATGTTTCATTTATGCATGTTTTATGTGATACAATTATGTTATGGTTCTTGGGAATTATTATGAAGATGGGTGGATCCGTGATAAACTAAGGGCGGGTGAGCCCGTTATAGCTCTCCAATGCATTGGGTAACGCGAAGGAGTGAAACGTTAAGGTTTCTCCGAAGAGATTTTAGGGAATATACTATGATGGGTATTCTAAACGTAACCAAGAGGGTTACTCCCTACATAAGAATGTTATGAATGCCTCAAGTTACCTTTATGTCTTATGATTTCTATGATTTATTCATGATTTTATGAGTTATGTTAAAGTGCCTATGTTTTATGGGTAAAGTATGATTTCATTCTTCTGTATATATGAACTCATGTTTCCTTTCCATGTTTTTTTATAACCCATACTGAGTTTTTATGCTCATCCCAAGTTTTTGAAATGTTATTCACAGGTCAAGGGAAAGGTACATGATAAGATGATAGAGTCAAGGATGTGTCAAGAAATAATCCATGTTTTATTTTAAATGTGTTTCCATTGATGGGAATGAAGAATACTATCTTTATGTAACCACTTTGTTTATATGTGGAATGTAATGCAAGTTTTATGATCTAATTCTCTAAAACTATAAACCCGAAAAGATCCTCAATGTGTAATCTTGTAATAACTCAAGATTAAGTAAGGTTTAAGACTGGGGCCTTATAGTTGGTATCAGAGGTCGGTTTAGATAACTTTAGGAGTTAGAATTCTATTAAATGATTATCCAAAAATATTTTTTTTCCAAATGATATAGCATTTAAAGATTACCATGTTGCTTCATCTAAGACATGTTTGTTCTGAATGGTTTTCCGCAGAGGAAACAGGGAAGCAGTGCTAGGAAGGCATACAGAAGGAAATAACCTTCTGAATCAGCATCCAGAAATGGTCGGAATTGGAACTGAACAGTTTTTTGCAGTAATGGCGCAGTTGACTCAAGCGATAAATGGCGGTGGTATCCATGCACGAGATCTGCCAGATCAACCGCAGAGGAACATGTCAGTGGTGGAACATTTCATGAGGCAACATCCACCATCATTCAGAGGATCATCTGACCCTGTGCTAGCTGAAGGGTGGATTAAAGCACTAGAGAAGATTTTTGATGTCATGGGGTGTTCAGAAAATCAAAAGGTTAGTCTTTCTATTTACCGTTTCGAGGGTGAAGCAGATCTGTGGTGGTCTATGGTTAAAAATATCAGGGACACCGATGAGATTGATGCTCTTGACTGGGATGAATTCAAAGGTATGTTTCTTGAGAAGTATTTTCCTAAGGCTGTTCGACTTAGGATGGAAAAGAAATTCTTGGAATTGAGGCAAGAAGAAGACTCAGTGGCTGCCTATGAAGAAAGGTTTACTCGATTGGCAAGGTATGCTCCAAATTTTATCCGAGACCTTGATAGTAAAATCAATCGTTTTTACTCAGGATTAAAGCCAAAGTATCGAAGGGCATTAGCTTCTCGTGAGTTTAAAAGTTATGAAAAGCTTGTTCGATGTGCTGAGAAGGTGGAAATGGAGTTTGCCGATGACCAAGTTTTCTATAACAACCAGCAGAGGAAGAGACCGAGGTGGCAGGAGAAAGGTAAGAATTCTTCAAAAAAGTCTGATGGTAAGAGAACTAAGTTTCCAGTTTGTGATAAATGTGCCAAAAGGCATGCTGGGGAATGTCTTCTGAATTCTGGGAAGTGCTACCGATTTGGTAAGATGGGACATAAGGTTCGTGATTGCACTGAAAAGGATCAAGGTGAAGGTAAGAACAAATTTGATTTACAGTTAGTGAAATGTTTTAAGTGCAATGAAATGGGTCACTATGCAAATGAGTGTCCGACAAAGAGCTTGAGTGATGGGAAGTAGTTAGACTACAAGCAGAAAGGGGTGGTGAAATCCTTTGCAACTACTTCAGCAGATGTCGGGCCATCAAATGAAGTTGTATCAGGTACATTGTTTGTTTTTTCAGATTATGCCAGCGTGTTGTTTGATTCGGGGTCTACACATTCTTTCATATCTGAAACCTTTTCTAGTAAAATGGGAATACCATCTCAAGAAATGACTCCTGAAATTTTGGTAAAAACACCTGGGGGAAATGTCGAGGCAAAAAGAATTTATAAGAATCTTCCTATCCTTATCTGTGGAAAGAACCTACTTGAAAACATTATTGTTCTACCTCTAGTAGAGTTTGATGTTATCCTGGGTATGGATTGGCTCTCTATTTACCATGCTAAGATTGACTGTAGAGCTAAAGAAGTTTCTTTTCAGAAAGACTTTCAGTTTGTTTACAAGAATGAACCCTTACTTTTGATAACATATCAAGAGGCCGAGAAACTTGTAAAAGATGGAAATGAATGTTACCTTGCACACGTCGTTGAAAATAAAGGAACTATTCAGATTAATGATGTGCCAGTGGTAAATGAGTATCCTGATGTTTTTCCTGATGAGTTGCCTGGAATAATACCAGATCGGGAAGTTGAGTTTACTGTTGACTTAGTTCCTGATGCTAAGCCAATTTCAAAACCCCCTTATCGAATGGCACAAATTGAACTTTTATAGTTAAAGGAGCAATTGCACGATTTATTAGAGAAAGGTTTCATTAGACCCAGCACTTCACCATGGGGTGCTTCTGTTTTATTTGTTAAAAAGAAAGATGGTTCTATGAGACTTTCCATTGATTATAGAGCCTTGAATAATATCACTGTTAAGAACAAATATCCTTTGCCTCATATCGATGATTTGTTTGATCAGCTCCAGGGAGCTCAGTTTTTTTCAAAGATTGACTTGAGATCGGGGTACCATCAGCTGAAGGTAAAGGAGGCAGATATTCCGAAGACCGCGTTCCGTACGAGATATGGCCATTATGAATTTGTAGTAATGCCTTTTGGGCTAACCAATGCACCTGCTGTATTCATGGATTTAATGAATAGAATTTTCCATGAGTTCTTGGATAAGTTTGTGGTGGTTTTCATTGATGATATTTTGGTGTTTTCTAAAAGTAAAGAGGAGCATGAAAAACATTTAAGGGTTATCTTGCAAACATAAAAGAAAAGAAATTGTATGGGAAATTCAGCAAGTGTGAGTTTTGGTTGCAACAAATTTCGTTCCTTGGTCACATTGTTTCTAAAGATGGAATAACTGTTGATCCTGCAAAAACAAAAGTTGTGGAAGAATGGCCAAGACCCACAAATGTAACCGAGATTCGTAGCTTCCTTGGGTTGGCAGGCTATTACCGAAGGTTTGTTAGAAATTTTTCACGGTTATCTAGTCCAATGACTAAGCTAACTCGGAAGGGTGTTAAGTTTATCTGGACAAAAGAATGTGATGATTGTTTTCAGGAATTGAAAAGAAGAATGGTGAATGCTCCAGTTTTGGCACTACCTTCCAGGAATGGTGAGTTTGTTATATACAGTGATGCTTCATTGAAAGGACTTGGTTGCGTCCTAATACAGAATGATCAGGTAATTGCTTATGCTTCATGACAGTTGAAAACTCATGAGGTAAATTACCCTACACATGATTTGGAACTAGCTGCTGTTGTTTTTGCTTTAAAAATTTGGAGGCATCATTTGTATGGAGTAAAGTGTGAAATATATACCGATCACAAAAGTTTAAAGTATATATTCACTCAGAAAGAGTTAAACATGAGACAGAGGAGATGGCTAGAATTAATCAAGGATTATGATTGTACAATTCATTACCATCTGGGAAAAGCAAATAAAGTGGCTGATGCTTTGAGTCGAAAAAGTAATGCTTCATTAACAATGTTGCGTTTGGAATGTGATCCTTTGGTTAAGGATTTGATGAACTTTGGCATAGAAGTTGTTGGTGCAGGAAGTCCTTCTGTTTTGTTTCAGGTATCAGTGAGATCTTCTCTATCAGATAGAATCAAGCAAGCACAGAAGGAAGACAGTGAGTTGCAGAAAAAGGTAGAGCTGGTTCATAAAGGTAAGTTGCCTGAATTCAACATTGATAATGATTGTGTTTTGAGATTTGGGAAGAGATTGTGTGTGCCTTGTGATTCACAGTTGAAGAGAGAGTTGTTATGTGAAGCTCATAGTTCTCCGTTTTCAGTTCATCCGGGCAGTACTAAGATGTATAGAGATCTGCAGGAGTATTACTGGTGGGATGGAATGAAAAGAGACATTGCTGATTTTAATGTGAAGTGTTTGACATGTCAACAGGTTAAAGCAGAGTGGCAGTTACCGAAAGGGATGCTTCAGCCTTTACCAGTGCCAGAGTGGAAATGGGAGAATATATCCATGGAGTTTGTTGTTGGATTACCGAAGACATCTCGAGGTAATAATGCAATCTGGGTTATTGTTGATCGCTTGACCAAATCTGCTCATTTCCTTGCTATACGAGATACTTTCTCTCTTGATCAACTTTCCCGTTTGTATATTAAAGAGATAGTCAGGTTACATGGAGTTCCTCTCTCCATTGTATCGGATCGTGATCCCAGGTTTACTTCTAACTTTTGGAAAGGCCTTCAGAAGTCGTTGGGTACTAAATTAAATTTTAGTACAGCTTTTCATCCTCAATCAGATGGGCAGTCAGAACGAACAATTCATACATTGGAGGATATGCTACGAGCTTGTTCTATGGATTATCAGGGAAGTTGGGACCAACATCTTTCTTTGGTTGAGTTTTCATATAATAACAGTTTTCATTCCAGTATACAGATGGAACCATTTCAGGCATTATATGGGAAGCGGTGTCGAACTCCAGCTTTCTGGGATGAAGTGGGTGAAAGAAAGTTGATGGGACCAGAATTGGTAGAAGAGATGGCATAAAAAGTTCAGCTGATTCAGAAACACATGAGAACAGCTCAGAGCAGGCAGAAGAGTTATGCGGATAACCAGAGGAAGGATCTATCTTTCGAGGTAGGTGATCATGTTTTTCTCAAGGTTTCTCCTTGGAAAAGTGTGATGAGATTTGGTAAGAAAGGAAAGTTGAGTCCAAGGTTTATTGGACCATAAGAAATTCTGGAGAGAGTTGGATCAGTTGCATACCGAGTGGCTTTACCTCCGAGTTTATCTCAAGTACACAATGTTTTTCACATTTCGATGTTGAGAAAGTATATGCCAGATCCATCTCATGTTTTGAGTTCAGAGGTAGTTCAGCTGGAAGAGATCCTATCTTATGAGGAACAACCGGTCCAGATTCTTGACCACAGGGAGCAAGTGTTACGGAATAAGGTGATTAAGCAAGTAAAGGTTTTGTGGAAAAACCAAATGATTGAAGAGGCAACATGGGAATCTGAAAATGCATTGAGGGATAAGTACCCTCATTTATTCGATAAGTAAATAAATTGCGGGGACGCAATTTTCTAAAGGGGGGAAGGATGTAACATCCCAAGTAAGTAATGAATAATAGATATTTTTATCTATGTCTATTAATGATTAAGACAGTGTTATAGAGGCTTAAAAAGAAAATAAATACAATCTTATGCATGGAATACACTAATATTCTTAAAAGATTGTTTTACTGCCTTTTGATGGCAAACCATTTTTCAATCTATATTTTGACAATTTTATAAACTATGTTTGTCAAAATAAACTTATTCTTTATGATTGGGACATCAAAATTTACCTTGTGTGAATTTTTGGTATTTTTCTGACAATGTTCATTTTTTAATGAATAGTGAAAAATACTGCATTTTACATCAAAACAGCTTTTTAATATAATTTATTTATATGATTAGATTATGTTTTGAATTGGTTTTGAAGTGAAATTAGAATATATTTTTACCATTTTATCCAATGGTGGTCATTGGAATCAATTTCACTTTGGAATTAGACTTAAACTGGTGTCAATCTTTTGATACTTATTATTTTGTAAAAACACGCTATTTGCTCTGGCAGCGGTAATTAATTATAAAATTAATTAATGTGACTTATATGATTTGAATTTTGTAAAATAGACTTCATTTTTGAATTCGGAATATCAAATATATCTTAGGGTGAATTTTTGGTAATTTTCTGAAAAACGTCAGTTTTTGATGAATAGTGAAACCACTAAGTGGTAATCAAGCAAACTGATTTTTCAGTTAAATGTATGTTTACCACTAATGTGTATTGAATTTTTAAAATCCGACATAAATGGTTGTCATTAAGAAGTAAAATATGGTTCAATGGGATAAAAATAATTTTTTGGTGAATAGTAAATTATTAAGTTTTTAATCGCGATTAGTGGTAATTAGGGTAGTTTAAGGTATAAATAATACTTTAATAAAATGAAATGACCTAGACACATGTCCCAACCTCATTGGTTGTGTCATGGCCGACCATGACATGCCATGGGTCAACTTGGGGACCCCATGGATCCACTTTTGTTGGGAAATGACATAAATTACTTTTTATTTAATGTTAAAGTGAAAATGACACAAACATAATATGTTTTACGAAAACAATTTTTAAGTGGGGTTATACAAGTCCACATTTTTATTATAAATAGTCATTGGAAAGATAAAAAGATTTCATATATCATAGTATTTTTTTTATAATTTCTAGACATTAAATAAATTTAATTATTTATGACATAATAATGATGCAGCGATGACATCATTATTTGACGATTTAAATAAAATAGAAAGATAATGTAAACTCTATGAACTAAACATGTCCAAAACCCATTGGATGAGTGGATTTCAAATCCTTATCACCTTATCCACGAATTCTATCAATGTGGGACCTTTTAAAACCGAAACACATTTTCAAATAAAGTAATATTTCTTTACTTTCCAAAAGTGCCCCTCCTCTCCTCTTATAAAAGGCCCCCACCTCTACCTCATTTCACACACTTCTCAAGCCTTTGGCTCGGCCAACCCCTGCCCATTTACTCTCTCCACATCCCTATCCTAATCCTAGAGGATTACCCTTGGGCAGAATCCTTTCAAAGGAAGCCTTTAGGCTCAAATCAAAAGGAGTTACACTTTTAAAGGTAATTCATTCTCTCATGTTCATTTGTTTTATTTTGCTTCTCCAACCCCCTAAACTCTTTTTATTTACTTATTTTGTAACAAAACCAGTATATTCAATATACAAGGATGTTGTTATAAGATTTATTTGAGCTACACTCTCACACAACTACATCAAATGGTAAAAGAACATACGGTTTCCGTGGATGGCGAAATTCTGCCTCCTGAAACGATGATTGTTCAATACTCATTTAACACCTTCAAAGGTGGCCATTATGATGTCACTATTTTTATATACGATATATAATATGTTTATGTTTTCCTTAAGCTTCTGTTTTTTTCATTTTGGGCATACCTTTATGGTTTCCATTATGGGTAAACACGATATCTTCATTTTAGGAAGTGCGGACTACCGCCCCCTCAAAGTGATTTGATTCGTTAAATACCATATGTGGGACATATAAAGGATGGAACTATGATATTATATATGATATTATACTGGAATTATAATATACCTTTATATCATTATGATTCCATTCTATAAAATACGAAATATTAATGAAAGTAGCGTTCATGCGTACGTACGGCTTACCGTCTCCATGAACGGTGCATTTCATTTCTTACCTCTAAATGATTATGTAATATTATAAATGCATGTATGTACTGGATATATATGACATATATGATATCTACATCATGAATACCATTCTGGATATAATGAACCTTTGACCAAATTAACAACATGTAAGTGTAAGAAGTCTATTTTTGACTTAAGAACCAAATACCGACAAAATGAACATTATTAACTTAACAGATTACATGATGTTCATAACATGGTATAAAAGGAATAATGAACTTGAAAAAGATTCATAAGCAAGTAGAGATTAACTCAAGTTTATTATTCAGGAGATTAAAGAACGGTCGGGTCAAGTCGGATACGAGGTATGGGACTTCGTCTCAATCTCCTTTCATTGAGGCATATTTTATTTTATACACAAATTTATTTTATACGGTGTATAAACCCCTTTGACTTTTACGTTTATTCAAAAGGAATCTTTTTTATACGAAACGTTTACTAAACGACAAAAGGGAATGTTTTTTGTCGTACGTATGCGGCGACAACGACTTCTCCGCCGTCGTGACCATTATTTGAGTTTCAGCTTCCTCTACAAGTCATACCTTCTTTTTAAAACAATGATAAATACCATATTTTACTTTTCTTTTATTTTGGTATTGAAAATGGTTTTCATAATGTTTTTATATCAATGTGTTGTATTGATATCTTGTGATTGAAACGTGGAAATGTTATGTTTCATTTATGCATGTTTTATGTGATACAATTATGCTATGGTTCTTGGGAATTATTATGAAGACGGGTTGTTCCGTGATAAACTAAGGGCGGGTGAGCCCGTTATAGCTCTCCAATGCATTGGGTAACGTGAAGGAGTGAAATGTTAAGGTTTCTCCGAAGAGATTTTATGGAATATACTATGATGGGTATTCCAAACGTAACCAAGAGGGTTACTCCCTACGTAAGAATGTTATGAATGCCTCAAGTTACCTTTATGTCTTATGATTTCTATGATTTATTCATGATTTTATGAGGTATGTTAAAGTGCCTATGTTTTATGGGTAAAGTATGATTTCATTCTTATGTATATATGAACTCATGTTTCCTTTCCATGTTTTTTTATAACCCATACTGAGTTTTTATGCTCATCCCAAGTTTTTGAAATGTTTTTCACAGGTCAAGGGAAAGGTACATGATAAGATGATAGAGTCAAGGATGTGTAAAGAAATAATCCATGTTTTATTTTAAATGTGTTTCCATTGATGGGAATGAAGAATACTATCTTTATGTAACCACTTTGTTTATATGTGGAATGTAATGCAAGTTTTATGATCTAATTCTCTAAAACTCTAAACCCGAAAAGATCCTCATTGTGTAATCTTGTAATAACTCAAGATTAAGTAAGGTTTAAGGCTGGGGCCTTATAGTTGGTATCAGAGGTCGGTTTAGATAACTTTAAGAGTTAGAATTCTATTAAATGATTATCCAAAAATATTTTTTTTTTCGAAATGATATAGCATTTAAAGATTACCATGTTGCTTCATCTAAGACATGTTTGTTCAGAATGGTTTTCCGCAGAGGAAACAGGGAAGCAGTGCTAGGAAGGCATACAGAAAGAAATAACCTTCCGAATCAGCATCCAGAAATGGTCGGAATTGGAACTGAACAGTTTGTTGCAGTAATGGCGCAGTTGAATCAAGCGATAAATGGCGGTGGTATCCATGCATGAGATCAGCCAGATCAACCGCAGAGGAACATGTCAGTGGTGGAACATTTCATGAGGCAACATCCACCATCATTCAGAGGATCATCTGACCCTGTGCTAGCTGAAGGGTGGATTAAAGCACCGGAGAAGATTTTTGATGTCATGGGGTGTTCAGACAATCAAAAGGTTAGTCATGCTATTTACCGTTTGGAGGGTGAAGCAGATCAGTGGTGGTCTATGGTTAAAAATATCAGGGACGCCGATGAGATTGATGCTCTTGACTAGGATGAATTCAAAGGTATGTTTCTTGAGAAGTATTTTCCTAAGGCTGTTCGACTTAGGATGGAAAAGCAATTCATGGAATTGAGGCAAGAAAAGACTCAGTGGCTGCCTATGAAGAAGGGTTCACTCGATTGGAAAGGTATGCTCCAAATTTTATCCGAGAACTTGATAGTAAAATCAATCGTTTTTACTCAGGATTAAAGCCAAAGTATCGAAGGGAATTAGCTTCTCGTTAGTTTAAAAGTTATGAAAAGCTTGTTCGATGTGCTGAGAAGGTGGAAATGGAGTTTGCCGATGACCAAGTTTTCTATAACAACCAGCAGAAGAAGAGACCGAGGTGGCAGGAGAAAGGTAAGAATTCTTCAAAAAAGTTTGATGGTAAGATAACTAAGTTTCCAGTTTGTGATAAATGTGGCAAAAGGCATGCTGGGGATTGTCTTCTGAATTCTAGGAAGTGCTACCGATGTGGTAAGATGGGACATAAGGCTCGTGATTGCACTGAAAAGGATCAAGGTGAAGGTAAGAAAAAATTTTATTTACAGTTAGTGAAATGTTTTAAGTGCAATGAGATGGGTCACTATGCAAATGAGTGTCTGACAAAGAGCTTGAGTGATGGGAAGCAGTTAGACTACAAGCAGAAAGGGGTGGTGAAATCCTTTGCAACTACTTCAGCAGATGTCGGGCCATCAAATGAAGTTGTATCAGGTACTTTGTTTGCTTTTTCAGATTTTTCCAGCGTGTTGTTTGATTCGGGGTCTACACATTCTTTCATCTCTGAAACCTTTTCTAGTAAAATGGGAATACCATCTCAAGAAATGACTCCTGAACTTTTGGTAAAAACACCTAGGGGAATTGTCGAGGCAAAAAGAATTTATAAGAATCTTCCTATCCTTATCTGTGGAAAGAACCTACTTGAAAACCTTATTGTTCTACCTCTAGTAGAGTTTGATGTTATCCTGGGTATGGATTGGCTCTCTATTTACCATGCTAAGATTGACTGTAGAGCTAAAGAAGTTTCTTTTCAGAAAGACTTTCAGTTTGTTTACAAGAATGAACCCTTACTTTTGATAACATATCAAGAGGCCGAGAAACTTTTAAAAGATGGAAATGAATGTTACCTTGCACACGTCGTTGAAAATAAAGGAACTATTCAGATTAATGATGTGCCAGTGGTAAATGAGTATCCTGATGTTTTTCCTGATGAGTTGCCTGGAATAATACCAGATCGGGAAGTTGAGTTTACTGTTGACTTAGTTCCTAATGCTAAGCCAATTTCAAAACCCCCTTATCGAATGGCACAAATTGAACTTTTATAGTTAATGGAGCAATTGAACGATTTATTAGAGAAAGGTTTCATTAGACCCAGCACTTCACCATGGGGTGCTTCTGTTTTATTTGTTAAAAAGAAAGATGGTTCTATGAGACTTTGCATTGATTATAGAGCCTTGAATAATATCACTGTTAAGAACAAATATCCTTTGCCTCATATCGATGATTTGTTTGATCAGCTCCAGGGAGCTCAGTTTTTTTCAAAGATTGACTTGAGATCGGGGTACCATCAGCTGAAGGTAAAGGAGGCGGATATTCCGAAGACCGCGTTCCGTACGAGATATGGCCATTATGAATTTGTAGTAATGCCTTTTGGGCTAACCAATGCACCTGCTGTATTCATGGATTTAATGAATATAATTTTCCATGAGTTCTTGGATAAGATTGTGGTGGTTTTCATTAATGATATTTTGGTGTTTTCTAAAATTAAAGAGGAGGATGAAAAACATTTAAGGGTTATATTGCAAACCTTAAAAGAAAATAAACTGTATGGGAAATTCAGCAAGTGTGAGTTTTGGTTGCAACAAATTTCTTTCCTTGGTCACATTGTTTCTAAAGATGGAATAACTGTTGATCCTGCAAAAACAAAAGTTGTGGAAGAATGGCCAAGACCCACAAATGTAACCGAGATTTGTAGCTTCCTTGGGTTGGCAGGCTATTACCGAAGGTTTGTTAGAAATTTTTCACGGTTATCTAGTCCAATGACTAAGCTAACTCGGAAGGGTGTTATGTTTATCTGTACAAAAGAATGTGATGATTGTTTTCAGGAATTGAAAAGAAGATTGGTGAATGATCCAGTTTTGGCACTACCTTCCAGGAATGGTGAGTTTGTTATATACAGTGATGCTTCATTGAAAGGACTTGGTTGCGTCCTAATACAGAATGATCAGGTAATTGCTTATGCTTCACGACAGTTGAAAACTCATGAGGTAAATTACCCTACACATGATTTGGAACTAGCTGCTGTTGTTTTTGCTTTAAAAATTTGGAGGCATCATTTGTATGGAGTAAAGTGTGAAATATATACCGATCACAAAAGTTTAAAGTATATATTCACTCAGAAAGAGTTAAACATGAGACAGAGGAGATGGCTAGAATTAATCAAGGATTATGATTGTACAATTAATTACCATCCGGGAAAAGCAAATAAAGTGGTTGATGCTTTGAGTCGAAAAAGTAGTGCTTCATTAACAATGTTGCGTTTGGAACGTGATCCTTTGGTTAAGGATTTGATGAACTTTGGCATAGAAGTTGTTGGTGCAGGAAGTCCTTCTGTTTTGTTTCAGGTAACAGTGAGATCTTCTCTATCAGATAGAATCAAGCAAGCACAGAAGCAAGACAGTGAGTTGCAGAAAAAGGTAGAGCTGGTTCAGAAAGGTAAGTTGCCTGAATTCAACATTGATAATGATTGTGTTTTGAGATTTGGGAAGAGATTGTGTGTGCCTTGTGATTCACAGTTGAAGAGAGAGTTGTTATGTGAAGCTCATAGTTCTCCGTTTTCAGTTCATCCGGGCAGTACTAAGATGTATAGAGATCTACGGGAGTATTACTGGTGGGATGGAATGAAAAGAGACATTGCTGATTTTACTGTGAAGTGTTTGACATGTCAACAGGTTAAAGCAGAGCGGCAGTTACCGAAAGGGATGCTTCAGACTTTACCAGTGCCAGAGTGGAAATGGGAGAATATATCCATGGAGTTTGTTGTTGGATTACCGAAGACATCTCGAGGTAATAATGCAATCTGGGTTATTGTTGATCGCTTGACCAAATCTGCTCATTTCCTTTCTATACGAGATACTTTCTCTCTTGATCAACTTTCCCGTTTGTATCTTAAAGAGATAGTCAGGTTACATGGATTTCCTCTCTCCATTGTATCGGATCGTGATCCCAGGTTTACTTCTAACTTTTGGAAAGGCCTTCAGAAGTCGTTGGGTACTGAATTAAATTTTAGTACAACTTTTCATCCTTAATCAGATGGGCAGTCAGAACGAACAATTCAGACATTGGAGGATATGCTACGAGCTTGTTCTATGGATTATCAGGGAATTTGGGACCAACATCTTTCTTTGGTTGAGTTTTCATATAATAACAGTTTTCATTCCAGTATACAGATGGCACCATTTCAGGCATTATATGGGAAGCGGTGTCGAACTCCAGCTTTCTGGGATGAAGTGTGTGAAAGAAAGTTGATGGGACCAGAATTGGTAGAAGAGATGGCAGAAAAAGTTCAAATGATTCAGAAACACATGAGAACAGCTCAGAGCAGGCAGAAGAGTTATGCGGATAACCGGAGGAAGGATCTATCTTTCGAGGTAGGTGATCATGTTTTTCTCAAGGTTTCTCCTTGGAAAAGTGTGATGAGATTTGGTAAGAAAGGAAAGTTGAGTCCAAGGTTTATTGGACCATACGAAATTCTGGAGAGAGTTGGATCAGTTGCATACCGAGTGGCTTTACCTCCGAGTTTATCTCAGGTACACAATGTTTTTCACATTTCGATGTTGAGAAAGTATATGCCAGATCCATCTCATGTTTTGAGTCCAGAGGTAGTTCAGCTGGAAGAGAACCTATCTTATGAGGAACAACCGGTCTAGATTCTTGACCACAGGGAGCAAGTGTTACGGAATAAGGTGATTAAACAAGTAAAGGTTTTGTGGAAAAACCAAATGATTGAAGAGGCATCATGGGAATCTGAAAATGCAATGAGGGATAAGTACCCCCATTTATTCGATAAGTAAATAAATTGCGGGGACGCAATTTTCTAAAGGGGGGAAGGATGTAACATCCCAAGTAAGTAATGAATAATAGATATTTTTGTCTATGTCTATTAATGATTAAGATAGTGTTATAGAGGCTTAAAATGAAAATAAATACAATCTTATGCATGTAATACACTAATATTCTTAAAAGATTGTTTTACTGCCTTTTGATGGCAAACCATTTTTGAATCTATATTTTGACAATTTTATAAACTATGTTTGTCAAAATAAACTTATTCTTTATGATTGGGACCTCAATATTTACCTTGTGTGAATTTTTGGTATTTTTCTGACAATGTTCATTTTTTAATGAATAGTGAAAAATACTGCATTTTACATCAAAACAGCTTTCTAATATAATTTATTTATATGATTAGATTATGTTTTGAATTGGTTTTGAAGTGAAATTAGAATATATTTTTACCATTTTATCCAATGGTGGTCATTGGAATCAATTTCACTTTGGAATTAGACTTAAACTGGTGTCAATCTTTTGATACTTATTGTTTTGTAAAAACACGCTATTTGCTATGGCAGCGGGAATTAATTATTAAATTAATTAATGTGACTTATATGATTTGAATTTTGTAAAATAGACTTCATTTTTGAATTCGGAATATCAAATATACCTTAGGGTGAATTTTTGGTAATTTTCTGAAAAACTTCAATTTTTGATGAATAGTGAAACCACTAAGTGGTAATCAAGCAAACTGATTTTTCAGTTAAATGTAAGTTTACCACTAATGTGTATTGAATTTTGAAAATCCGACATACATGGTTGTCATTAAAAAGTAAAATGTGTGTCAATGGGATAAAAATAATTTTTTGGTGAATAGTAACTTATTAAGTTTTTAATCGCGATTAGTGGTAATTAGGGTAGTTTAAGGTATAAATAATACTTTAATAAAATGAAATGACCTAGAAACATGTCCCAACCTCATTGGTTGTGTCATGGCCGACCATGACATGCCATGGGTCAACTTGGGGACCCCATGGATCCACTTTTGTTGGGAAATGACATAAATTACTTTTTATTTAATGTTAAAGTGAAAATGACACAAACATAATATGTTTTATTAAAAAAAATTTAAGTGGGGTTATACAAGTCAAAATTTTGATTATAAATAGTCATTGGAAATCTAAAAAGATTTCCTATATCATAGTATTTTTTTTATAATTTTTAGACATTAAATAAATTTAATTATTTATGACATAATAATGATGCAGCGATGACATCATTATTTGACGATTTAAATAAAATAGAAAGATAATGTAAAATCTATGAACTACACATGTCCAAAACCCATTGGATTAGTGGATTTAGAACCCTTATCACCTTATCCACGAATTATATCAATGTGGGACCTTTTAAAACCGAAACACATTTTCAAATAAAGTAATATTTCTTTACTTTCCAAAAGTGCCCCTCCTCTCCTCTTATAAAAGGCCCCCACCTCTACCTCATTTCACACACTTCTCAAGCCTTTGGATCGGCCAACCCCTGCCCATTTACTCTCTCCACATCCCTATCCTCATCCTAGAGGATTACCCTTGGGCATAATCATTTAAAAGGAAGCCTTTAGGCTCAAATCAAAAAGAGTTACACTTTTAAAGGTAATTCATTCTCTCATGTTCATTTGTTTTATTTTGCTTCTCCAACCCCCTAATCTCTTTTTATTTACTCATTTTGTAACAACACCATTATCTTAAATATACAAGGATGTTTTTATAAGATTTATTTGAGCTACACTCTCACACAACTACATCAAATGGTTAAAGAACATACGGTTTCCGTGGATGGCGAAATTCTGCCTCCCGAAACGATGATTGTTCAATACTCATTTAACACCTTCAAAGGTGGCCATTATGATGTCACTATTTTTATATATGATATATAATATGTTTATGTTTTCCTTAAGCTTCTGTTTTCTTCATTTTGGGCATAACTTTATGGTTTCCATTATGGGTAAACACGATATCTTCATTTTAGGAAGTGCGGACTACCGCCCCCTCAAAGTGATTTGATTCGTTAAATACCATATGTGGGACATATAAAGGATGGAACTATGATATTATATATGATATTATACTGGAATTATAATATACCTTTATATCATTATGATTCCATTCTATAAAATACGAAATAAAAATGAAAGTAGCGTTCATGCGTACGTACGGCTTACCGTCTCCATGAACGGTGCATTTCATTTCTTACCTCTAAATGATTATGTAATATTATAAATGCATGTATGTACTGTATATATATGACATATATGATATCTACATCATGAATACCATTCTGGATATAATGAACCTTTGAAAAAATTAACAACATGTAAGTGTAAGAAGTCTATTTTTGACTTAAGAACCAAATATCGACAAAATGAACATTATTAACTTAACTGATTACATGATGTTCATAACATGGTATAAAAGGAATAATGAACTTGAAAAAGATTCATAAGCAAGTAGATATTAACTCAAGTTTATTATTCAGGAGATTAAAGAACGGTCGGGTCAAGTCGGATACGAGGTATGGGACTTCGTCTCAATCTCCTTTCATTGAGGCATATTTTATTTTATACAGAACTTTATTTTATACGGTGTATAAACCCCTTTGACTATTACGTTTATTCAAAAGGAATATTTTTTATACGAATCATTTACTAAACGAAAAAAGGGAATGTTTTTTGTCGTACGTATGCGGCGACAACAACTTCTCCGCCGTCGTGACCGTTATTTGAGTTTCAGGTTCCTCTACAAGCCATACCTTCTTTTTAAAAGAATGATAAATACCATATTTTACTTTTCTTTTATTTTGGTATTGAAAATGGTTTTCATAATGTTTTTATATCAATGTGTTGTATTGATATCTTGTGATTGAAACGTGGAAATGTTATGTTTCATTTATGCATGTTTTATGTGATACAATTATGTTATTGTTCTTGGGCATTATTATGAAGACGGGTGGTTCCGTGATAAACTAAGGGCGGGTGAGCCCGTTATAGCTCTCCAATGCATTGGGTAACGCGAAGGAGTGAAACGTTAAGGTTTCTCCGAAGAGATTTTAGGGAATATACTGTGATGGGTATTCCAAACGTAACCAAGAGGGTTACTCCCTATGTAAGAATGTTATGAATGCCTCAAGTTACCTTTATGTCTTATGATTTCTATGATTTATTCATGATTTTATGAGGTATGTAAAACTGCCTATGTTTTATGGGTAAAGTATGATTTCATTCTTATTTATATATGAACTCATGTTTCCTTTCCATGTTTTTTTATAACCCATACTGAGTTTTTATGCTCATCCCAAGTTTTTGAAATGTTTTTCACAGGTCAAGGGAAAGGTACATGATAAGATGATAGAGTCAAGGATGTGTCAAGAAATAATCCATGTTTTATTTTAAAAGTGTTTCCATTGATGGGAATGAAGAATACTATCTTTATTTAACCACTTTGTTTATATGTGGAATGTAATGCAAGTTTTATGATCTAATTCTCTAAAACTCTAAACCCGAAAAGATCCTCAATGTGTAATCTTGTAATAACTCAAGATTAAGTAAGGTTTAAGGTTGGGGCCTTATACAATAACCAGAGATACTTTATTCAAATGGTAAGGGATGAAATCAACATTGAATACATGCCAATTATATTGGAGTATATTGATTTAGTTAGTGAATAATAATCTGGTCCACCCCCAAAATGTGAGGTTGAGTTTTTAATTGGACTCATATAAGGATTTATGCTTATATAAAAGATTACTTATATAAAATATCTTTTTTAATTTTAATAATTGAATAAAGTATTTAAGAGAATATATATATGGGTTTCATACAATAAGTGATTCACCATAGGGTGAACTAGACCTTTTCGACAAGATGGTGGATTGATCAACGTAAATCATCATTGATTATCACGAACATATAAAATTAATGATTAAGAACCATTGTCCCTAATAGGTTAAATATATTTAGATGTGAGGTGAATCAGTGTATTATAGATTAAATAAACTTTCCCTTTTGATATTATTTCATCTTTAAATAAAAATCCATTTTCTCTTATTCCCATTGAATTATATAAAATTAAATGAAAGAGTGTCACAAGTATAATGATTATTATTTGGTTCACCCAAAATAGGATAATACATGGATTATATAATGGAAATGTGTCAGTGTACTAGAGTCACTAAATAACCCTATGGCTTTGAAATTTTTATTGTAGAATCATTGTCCCACCAATTTCATTATGAATGACATATTGAAATGTTAGTGTTCGCTCTACTAGAAATTATTCATTATTCCTTCATAGTAACCTCTATTGAATAGAATCACCTTTTGTAAGAATAAAAATAGTGTTTCACATGTATCTTGATTAATCCAAATGATGAACACTAGTATTCCATAGAAATTTTGAGAAATTTCATTTATTTCAATGTAACTCCCTTACTGTTCAACTCAAATATTATCATCTTAGGTTCACATAACTCAAGTTCACACAACTAATCATTAAGAATATAGATTTACACTACTCAGGTTCACACAACTCTATTACACCCAACATAATTTTATTTTATATGAATTATGGATAAGAATGTAACATTTCCTATGACCACATGATCCATGATCAGGGAAAGAAATAAGTGTAGATTAAAATTTTTATTAATGAATCACTTAATTCATTATTTAATTGTTTAATTATACTATTTATTAAATCAAAGTCTGATTTTTAGATTAAATTGTATTTTTACAAACCCCAAGCTCATCCATGTATCACAGTCGATATTTTTATGAAATAACAGAATGAATTAAGAATTTCAAAATTCTGAATATCCCATTAAATTATGGCTTCCATGATTCAATAAAAAATATTTTCCCCCTTTTATAAAATTCCCAATAATATATATAAAGTGTGGCTAGTATATTCTACATTTTTTAAAAAAACTAGAAAAAACATAGGTTCCTTTAAAAGTTAACCCATTGATCACTCCATTGATATTTTTTATAAGAAAATGAATAATTATTAGTGTATATAGAAAACCATTCCATACCAATGGGATTGAGGGTTCCACATCCACACTGTTAATTTTGTGGGATTTACTATACTCTAAAATCCAACTAATACCTATCAAACACTTATTTTTTTATGTAATTCATCATAATATTTTCAACATGTAATTTGGTTGTCACATACACCAACTTTACCAAATCATACTTACACATATATTAAATAAAGTAATCCTTGATTTGAATGTGTTTTGTCCATGAATAACAGATTTTATTTTTTATTAGATTTTTGGAACTATAATTACCACAATTTATTTCAATCAAGGATTCCACTTCAACTCCAATGTCATCAAGATTCTAATTTAATCCTAGTAATTGTTTATAATATTTAGTTTCCAAAATATATCCAGCATTTGTAGTGCTCATGGAAATACAGTCATGTTTCAATATAATCCATGTAATGTAAAATCCACAAGGGTAAAATTATCCACATAATATATATATTTTTATCCAATTTAATGGCTTAATTATAATATGTATATCTCAATATCTCTTGTTGATATTTTTATTATACAACAAACAAAAACCCATTATGCCTTTAATATATTGTATTATTCATTTCAGTTCAATAAAATAGATTTTTTAAATTACTCTGATATAATGTAGATCTATAGGGGAATACAAAATTTTAGGTCATTTATCTATCATATAGACATTCATTCAATTACCTGCCTGTATTCTATGGAATCGATATATTTTCCATCTCCATCCCTCAAAAACCTCGTACAAGTTGTAACTAGTTTCTCATCAACCTAGAATACTATATTAAAAATATTTTATAACATCATTGGAATATTTATATTGATGTGTGATTTTACTAAGCCATAATTATATCTCCTTTAAGTCAAAGAAAAATGACAATTTTATGATCATAGAAATTTTAAACGGTCCCTCCAAAAAAATTAATCAATTATTTTCACTATTATTTATGAAATGCACTAAATATTATTTTATTTAAATATACTATCACTGTAATACCTTTATCACCCTCATTATTGAAATGGGGATTGTAATTAACTACATCATGTGGAAACTAATACGCTAAAAAATTGTTCCAGTTATGAATATTAATATCTTAGTGCCGAATTTATCCCCCAAAGTGTCATCTTCAGCCAAAAACCTTTCTTCTCATACTCATATAAAATAAAACCATTTAGTAATTTTGTGTACACCACTTAGTAAATAACTATATTTAGAGATACTAACTTGAAATCCCTAAAGAAATGTTTTAAGTTCATTGTCACTATTTTGGAAAAGAATAGTCAAATCACCACAAGCACTCCAATAAGGGGAAATGTTTCATCTCCATTAATGCACTTTCTGTGGGAGTATCCATTTCACAAAAAAATTCATCATTCTGAATTAACTTCACACATTTATTCATTTTATATAAAAACCCCATTTGTTCTTAATGATATTCTTATTTTCTATTCATGAAACAATCTCTCACATAGTATTATTTTTTATCAGTTCAAGTACTCTATTCATTTCCTAACCTAAATTCTCATCTCCAAAATATTGTTCGATAATCATTATTCTATACATGAGATAATATGAATTCTATTGTAAAGAACTCAAATTACTTTTCTGCACTAATACTATCTGATCGCCAAATATATTTTTCTCATCTATTTCATCTATTCTACTTATATATTGATTCATGTGTGATTAATTATAATAATCATTAGTGTTTTCTTCTAAATAATCATTTTCCCCTTATTATTTGCCTAAGTAACTCAAATCCTTCTCACTGCCCTTTGGAATTGTTTCACTATTTGGTATAAAATTCTATTCATTTTCCATAATAGTGAAGTCTTTTATCTAAAAAACTCTTTCATAACTGCTTATTAAATCTTTTGTATTTATTTTTATTTCATAAGTATCTATGTAAAATCCATCATCCCATAATACTCAACATATTTTATTTCTCCACACTATACATGAAAGACTTCCAAACCACATCCCATATAGACTATTTTAATTTCTTATACAAAAAACAATCTCTAGAATTTTTTATTAATTTAATTAATTCTTCAACCTAAATCCTCTCTCACATCTAATTCTTTATAATAATCATTCTTTCTATGTTGTTTATGATCTGATTTCTCCTCTCAACAATGCCATTTAACTAAAAAAATTCATTCTATAGACATAGTTCTTTAATTTATGTTTCATGATAATTCTATAAACTAAAGTTTGTTAATTCTAGGAAATTTTCATTCTATAATTTCATAATTTTCTTCCCAAGAATATTTTCTTCATTCCTATGTTATTTATTATTGAAACTGAACACCTAAGTCATGTAAGTGATGAACATTTTCCATGTAATCCTACTAAAATCAACAATGAATATAATGTAAAATAAATTATTATCAATAAAACTATGTTATTTGTATCCACACACATCAAAATAAACCAATTCAAGAACCATTATTAACATATAATCCTTTTTATTAGTATTTTTTTAATAATATTACCTTTTGGAAATAGGTCATGAATTTTATACGATCATGTGATAGTATAGGGAGACCTACATATCTTTTATTTTTCAAAAAATATTATGAGGGTTATTACCAAAAATGGAAAATATGTTTATTCCATAATCTATATTCTTATTCCATAGATATATAGAATATATTCTCTTATATATTAAATAGATAGAGACCCCATTTATGGGATCCCATTGTATCAAAACAATTTCATCTTTTACCTTGATGATGTAGGTCTAATTTTTAATATTTAATAAAATACCTATGTTAAATAGTTGACTAGAACTGAGGAAATTGTTACTATGATATTATAAATCATGGAATCTTTATATCTCATATCTTATCTACCCCCCCTTTGGCAATACTAAATCTAATAATCATTAGACCTTAATCATTTCCTCATTTTGAAATCAATCATCACCATCCTTATCATACATAATTACAATGAAAAGATACGTACCTCGCATTATTTGGTATATACATAACATATAAAGGATATATAAACCAACATGATTTGATACTTTTAAGTTAATTTCTATAGTTGAATCCTTATAAATTATTTTCTTTTTGATGCATGTCTTTGACTTCATCCCCTGTGTCTGTTATCATTATTTATCTTCCTTAGAGTTTGAGGGAACAAATTATAATTTAAAAGAGGAAAATTATTTTTTAGTTTTAATCCAACTTGATGATTCTTTAAACTAATGTGTACAACCACTTCATATTTGGATAATTTTTATACATTATTAATAAATAATACCTGAATATATGTCTAAAAACTTCAAAAAAATATAAAGTCAATCCAAATATTTCCTATATTAGTGAACTATTTATGGAATACTTTGTTTCAATAAATCTAAATGGTATATTATATATTTGGAATAAATATTTGGAGAATATCCTATTTTTTCACTATAATAACACCTGATATGAGTTTATTTTTTATGTGAATTTTTTTCCAAAACTATTTTATATTTGTCTATATGATTTTGATTTGTACCCAAATCAACCATAATATTTGGGTTAGGTATTTTTGGCCCATATTAAGACTCCACTAATATCTATTTGTGATCAGTACTCATTCCATATTTTACATTTTATTGTTTATTTATTTTATTGTAACACTCAATTGAAAATTTTCCTAGACCCATGTGTTACACGTTAAAATTATCTCTCTCATATTTGATGTATTTTCCCAATGTAATAAAAAGAGTCAAGAGCCTCTCATAATATTATTTTTCCATCAAAAACTATCAAATTCCTTCCCAATATATCTAGTGTGCTTCACCTAATAAACGTCATTGTTTGTTAAATTTTTGATAGTATTGATCTATTATTTAATCATCACATTCACTCTACATCCTTCTTCGAGTCCTCTGAATTTTTATATTTAATATTTACAATCTCAAATATCAACTATGAATTATCAATTTCTTTCTAATACATAGATAGTTTGGCATCATTAACCACTATTCATGATTTCCTCTTTTTGTTCACTAAGAAACTATATCCTCAATTGAAGCCTCTAATTATTCTTGGATATTGAATATTCCTTTAAATTATCCTTAAAAATCTTCTATATGTTCTCTATCTCAAACCTACTAACAAAAACCTCTAAATAATATTATTTATTGAATTTATGGTCCGTGATTCATTATAAAAAAAGTTTCATCGGAATTTTTTTCCTCATATGAAAGTATTTTCTTTTTCATTAAGAAGTTATGGCTTATTCATTTTTAACCTTTCACATTGTCATAATATTTCTTCATGGGATCTTAATTACCCTAATTATTATATTCAAACTACTTGGGAAACTTTTTTATATGTTTCCCAAAATTTCTACATAGAAAAAACAAGAGTGTAAGTCCACCATTAAATATTTTTTTCACCTATAAATATTTGAGGAATGGAATTATAGGAATTCAAACACTTCTCCTTATTCATGTCATATGTGATAATATTATTGTGAATATTATCCAATATTTCCTACTCAATATCCATATCTTCAACCAAGAAGTCATTTTGGTTGAATCTATGTTTAAATATTCTAACTATTTCAATACTTAAATCATTTAGGGTTTATCTAATACCATAACTTTCTTCAATAATAAAATTCACCCAATAAAAAATATAAAACAACTAATTAATTTTATTGAATCATCATGTCCTCATACATTATTCATTGATTCGTACATTTATATACATAGAATATTGAGTCTACTTTCTTATATACTTGTTACAGTTTCCCACATGTCATGTCATGATTTATAATAAATTATTTCTTTTAGTTTTGTGCATAAATAATTCCAAGACAAATTGATACCTTGGTTGTTGACATCCAATTCATTATGGTCTCCTGATAAATTCCAACCTACCTTGCTTCCAATAATTTCCCATATAGAAACTGTATAAATATCTATTTTTAAATATTTGAATATACTCTACATATGATTCTTCCATTGTTGAATATTATTTCAATCTAAGACTAAAATTACATTGATATTTCCTACGTCTATTTATTTCAGTGAGGAAGAATACCACTAAAACTAAATTTGACATGTAATACAAATTTTCATCACTATGTTAAATAACCTAAGAGTGGGGTAGAATAAACAAAGGTAATACTAATTACCGTAATTTTAACTTTGGAATATGTTCCATCATTAAAAAAACTTATTTCTCTCTTCTTCTCAGAGTATTTTTTAAATTAAATAAAATTTTATAAGAGACAGACTTATTTTACATAGTTCACTTTGAGATTTATAATCCAAGGATAATACAAAATAAATATTCCAATGTACCAAAATCAATGAAGTAAAATTTTAAAATATAATTATTCTCTTATTTTAAATGACTTCATCATTTTTTTAAAAGAAACATCTATTTATATGAATCATTTTTTATTAAACCATAAATGATTTTTCATGAAGCTATTATTTCATAAAAATATTGAAATATATCTTCACCTAGAAATTCTAAACAAATCCTATAAATTATAAAAAATCCCTCGCATAACTTAGGATTGTGAAACTCTAATCAACCAAGTACAATTTACTTTCAATGAAGAATCAAATTCAAATAAAATTCCATCATGTACGAAATTTTTTTGCATAAGTATTAAATGAAAAAAAGAAAATATACATTTACATGAACTTCTCCACACTTAATGGAGTCATAGGCCTATTATAGGCAAATCAAATCCTTTAAACAAAATTCCTCGGTGAAAAAATATATCACATCATTATATTTAATTTTATGAAACACCCATTCACTTTACTCATCTTAAAAAACTCATGTTCCCTCAACTCCCATTCGCACAACTACTTTTCCCATATCACCAATTATCACAACTTCTATTTTTGAAAGTCTACTTCAGGCTTATTTTTTTATTTACAAAACCTTCTAGTTTGTACAACATACAGTTCAAGTAAAATCATTATTGAATGAAAATAATTGTGATTCTTCTTAACAAAAAGGAAAATACTTAATTTTCTTTAAATATTTGTAAAACACTTAGTTTTCAATATTTCACTACTCCACACATCTATCATAATTCACTTATTTTTATTATATTCTATAAAAATTATTGATCACGTTCAAACACTTCTGAGACCACACTTTCATGTATTTTATAAGCCCTTCATGATCCTGGAACATTGAATGTTTATAAACTATATTTTTGAACCAAAAAAACAAACCAAAAATTATGAGCCAATCGTATTAGGGTTTTTTCCAACAAGAAAAAAAAATTATTTACATTATATTTATGATAAGATTGATCACATTATAGGGAATAACACTTAAAAAATTTATGTCATCAATTTGGATACTTTCAATTATGGATAAAGAGAATTTATATACCCAATAAAATATTTAAAACAATATATAAACACTATAAATTCATTGTGGTGAATTTTGGACATTAAACCCCCAAAAACATTATGGATTTGATGCATATCGTCTTTAGTGATTTCCTTGAAAAATATTTGGTAGTTACTATTGATGATGTTGTCATATACTCCAAAGTAAGGAATAAAATGATGATAGTTCTATGAATCATATAAATATTGTACAAAAGGATAAATTGTATACAATGTTCAGTATGTGTAAATTTTAGCAATAAAAAGTAATCTAATTCAGTCATGTAATAAAAAATGAGGGTATATCTATGAATCCATATAAAACAGAGTGTAATTTATAATGGTAAAGTCCAACCACTATAATAGAGATTCTCAGTTTTCATTTATTAGCTGTATTTTGTTAATAATTTTTGAGAGATTTCACATTATAGTGAAATTAACTAACAAAGTAAACATAGAATGGGTTAAATATTCTTGGGATATAAGAATGTGATGATAGTTCAAAGAATCCAAATAAGAGTATTGTTTTTAAATATAAACTTACACTACCCTATTGTACATAAGGATGTTTTGTATATATTTATCCCTTAAAGAATGACTCGGGATGCATCCTAATAAAATGGAAAAATTAATATATTAGGCTTCTTGATAATTAAAGTCCATGGAGAAAAAGTACATAACATATGATTTAGAGTTAGTGGTATTAATATTTTATTTAATGGTTTGGAATAATTATAACTATGGTTAAAGTGTTATATTTATATTTATCATGTAATTTTAAATTATTTATTTAAATTGAATGATTATAGAACAATCCAAAGGAGATGGTTATAGTTAATTAATGAAAATTACTATTCAAAATAATACCATCTTTGGAAGGAAAATAGGGTTGTTGATACTCTAGGTAAGAAGGTTCATGTTACCTTATCCATTATGAGGAATTAAAGAGATTCAATACTTAGGTATTTTTAAAGGTTAAACCATGGAATCATAATGGAAGGGATGATATCATACTTGTAACGACCCAAAGTATTTCAAAAGAATTTCCATTCTTGTAAATATGTCATAAAATCACATGAATACAAAAGATAATGAACTAATGAGTGATAAGTGACTTTTAAACATAAGTTTTTCACTTCTGTGTTGGGAATTTTGAAAATCTGACATACACGGTTGTGTTCAAGATGATTTTTTGGAGTCTAATGAAAAAAAACAATTTTTGGTGAATAGATACATACCCTTTTGAATAGTAACTTACCCTTATGAATACTAATATGAAATTAATGAAAAGTAAATGATCCAACATAAGAGTAACCTTACCCATGAATAATTAAATAAAATTTAGACAACTTAGAAAGTGACAATTTTAACTTAGTAAACATTTTGGTATAATGTAAGTCATAAATAATTAATTAATTTAAAAGAAAATTTATTTTCTTCAAATGTGTTCATTAACTATAAAATCAATTTCTTATTGTTTTTTGATAATTTTATAAGACCCTACGTAATTTTTGAAAGAACTGTGAAATCGGTATCAATTTTAAAAATTTATTTTTTAAGTAAATTAGGATTTTAAATTAACAATATATAGAAATTTTTTTTAAAAAATGGAAATAATTTTTGGATTCTACATGTTGAAAAATGGTTGGAGTAAATTTTTGGGATTTTTCTAAAATACTTGAATTTTTGGGGGATAGTAAAATACATTAATTTACCATATAAATACATTATAATTAAAATTCACTATTCCTGACATCACAAGTTATGTAAGCACAAAAATCTCAAACTCACATGCCTTATTTAATATTCTTGGTCATGGATGAATTACTATTCCTTATCTTGGGAAGAAATAACAAAATAATGATTAAAATATTATGCAATCCATCCTCTCCTCCACTATAAAAACCCCCCTTCACTCCCTCTTATCTCCACTCCTCTCAAGTCTTGTTACTTGACATTATTCTACCCAAATCACTCCCCAAGGTCCTCCCCCACGTCCAAAATCTCTCAGAATCCTCAACATACCAAAACCTCTCCCCTTAAGAGGTTCTCAAAGGAGGAAGTATCAGGAGGTAAATTCCTCTTCTCAATTTCTTCTTTTCTTTTCAGTTCATTTTTTTTATTTATTCCCTCACCTCCCTTCACCGTAATTGTATGATAAATACAGTAACATACATTTAATGGAATTTATTCATTCTAGTGGTATATTTCATTATCTTCTCTGTTTTTCCCACCCTTTTATTTGAAAGAAATGAATGCACCGTTTGAGATATGCTAATTTAGCACATTCAAGGACAACAATTTATCAATTTCTATTATTATCATTAATTCTTGTCTTGAAACCATTTGTGTTATGGTTGAACCAGATTATTATATATGTAATATATCCTATTTTTGGTTCTGTAATCGTTTGGTACAAATGTAATTAAGTTATAAATTAAAACACATTCTTTGTAATCAAATCCATCGATTATCATATATGGGTATCACTATGGTTATATATATAATAATTCAACTTCACTCTAAGTATCCTAATTAAAATTTAAACAATTTAATCTTTTGTATATGAACTAAAAAATATAACTTCAATTCTGAACAACCACTTTAATTGTTCTTATAATCCAAAATTGAATATAAGTGAACAGATCTTTTAAAGCCAAGTAAACAAACGAGCCCGAACAATTAAATTAAACCTTGTAACAAATCAAAAAGTATTTGAATGAACTAAAAAGGGCTATAATAAATAAATTGAATATATAATAGGTTCTAGACTTGTTAATTAATAATCCTAATTTTTTTTATTCAGGTATTTAATAACTAGTGGATAACACTAAAGGATTTAAGGTAATGAATCCTCCCCTTTTTACTCTTAATCAAGATTGTTCTCTATGCTATGACTTTTTGTGTAATAACATGTGATGGGGTATGTTTATTCACCTTTTATATACTACCCTAATGTTTTATAAGTGATTATAAACCCCTTATATCTCTCATCTAGCCCTCTTAGTTACACCCGGTACGATGCCAACAAACAATGATGGATTCTACCCGAACTTCCTTTACTCCTTCAGGTTGCTCTATCTTTCTTTTTACCAAAATGTTGTTGTCTTTTATTTTATTAAAAACACCAACATTATGTTTATATGCTCCAAAATCATGTTCTATGTTTCATATCTCATTCTCTTTCTGGGATATACATGATTTTAATTGAATCTCTCTTTGATACTTCCCAATAAGCACACTCGTTTTAAAGGAACTTCCCAAACTTGTACCCAATTTCAAGTGCACTGTATCTTTAGTTTTTAGACACCATTATCTTTTTAAATTCATTATTTTTATTATGAAAGCCTTCTTAGTTCAATTCTGGTTTTATATAAAAGAATTTATTTTTTACTATTTTAAAAGATCTATAGTATATTCCTTAAAACCACACAAAAATGTTTTAACGCTAATGTTTCTAAAATACATTTATCATATGTTTTCACTTATGTTTGACACCACTTACCATGTTATATTCTGATTTTATCCTATCCATGTATTTTATAATTCTTTCCTTACATGGAAACTTTCATGATGCACCCATTGGATATGATTTATGTCATGATTGTGCTACTCAATTCTTTCTGCGGGTACCGTTATGTTTGTGTATGGTTGATTATCTATGATTGTATATGTGGTAATAATATTTATGTGGAAACAATATTCATGAAACTTTTGAGATGGGTGCACCCAGATAGTGCTCCAATTCATTGGGTAAGGACAATTCTCATGAGATGTGAGGTGGAACAGGATTGGCGGTTAGCCTTGAACAGTACTGAAATGGGAAATGGCATTGGCGGTTAGACTTGACACGTACTAAAGAAATGTTTTATGATTCTACCACATTTATATTATTTCTTGTTTATATGATTACATTATTATATTAAATTATTTTATAAGTTTCATGCTTTGGATGTATCCTTATGTTCATTCCCTTACTGGGATTTTTTACTCATCCCGTTGTTCAGGTGTTCCTTTGGGTACCCTATGCAGATGTAAGATCTCAAAGAAAGTTAGAATCTCTCTATGGAGATTAAATAAAGATGTTATTTAGACCTATGTTTTATATTATATGTACCTAGTCTTCCAAGACACTGTAATTAACAATCCTTTTCTTGTACTCTGATGTTTAATTATGCTTAAAATCATGAAATGTATTATGTTAAAGGCTCGGATCACTATAGTTGGTATCAGAGGATGGTATAGTTATTTTTGGATATTAGGAATAGAACAGCTTAGTGAGAACCTTAATGATGAGACTAAGTATATAAAAATTGTCCTAAATTTTGGAGAGTATATAATAAGTGTTTTATCAAGAAAATACATCCATGTCTGGTTACGAGCAGAAAGATGCGGATCTGGCGTAGATGTACCTAGGGGTAAAACCCAAAAACACCACTTTGAGCTAGACTTGAATGGGAACTGGAGCACGATAACGGGCCTTTCTGCTCTCTTGGTTACGACACTCCTAGTGGATATTCTTTTGTAGATTCATGAGCTTAGTACAAACCGTTTTTAAGGGACAAAAAGAAGCCTATAATAATATATGTTAAGAAATAGATCAATGATAACCTATATATAAACCTAAGGAATCACATGTAAGGATATACTTATTCATTATAAGTTCATAATTTTATGTTAAATGTTTTTTTTATTCTCGATACCTATGTATTAAAGACCTCTAATTAAACATTCCTTTTCTTAGTTAATGGCGGGAAATAGAAGAACACATTCCAACAACCAATGTGATAGGAAATGTAATGATTTCCCTAAAGACATGACTGATTTGATGGAAGCGGGGGCTCAAAACATCATGGAAGTACTTGCTCAGCTGGCTCGAGTAATGAATAATAACATGAATCAGGTGGAACGTCCCCCTCATCCAAGGAAAGAGCAAGTTTTTGTAGAATCCTTCATGTGGCAAAGGCCTCCCATCTTTAGTGGGTCTTCTGATCCCCTCATCGCAGAACAATCTATTAACTCCATTGAAAATATTTTCTCTTTCCTCCAGTGCTCGGAAGAAGAGAAAGTTGTTTTGGCAGTCTGTCATTTTTATGGGGAAGCTGATCAGTGGTGGACACTAATCAAGAATACAAAGTCCCAATAGGAAATTGATTCCATGGAAAGGGAGGAATTCAAGAGTATGTCTTTTAAGGAATATTTTCCTCGAACCATCTATCTCAAGATGGAAATAGAGTTCCTTGGACTCAAGAAGAAGAAAGATGAGTCCCTAAGGGCGTATGAAGTGTACTTTACAAGGCGTTCAAGGTACGCCTCTGGATTTTTCATGAACATTGAAAGAAAGTTGGATCACTACTTTAGCGGACTAAATCCAAGTCTACGAAAAGCGTTCGCAATTTGAGACTTCGACAGCTATGAGAAGATCGTACATTGTGCCCTCAAGGTTGAAATTGATATTGGATACTCTCAGTGGCCTCATGGGCATAGTTACAAGAAGCGGAAAATGGAGAACAACATGGGTGGTTCATCAAAAAAATCCCATGATGGAAAGAATCCTCGCATTCCCCTTTAAAAAAATTGTGGGAAGAGGAATCTTGGTAACTATCTCAAGGGAACCAAGAACTGCTTCAAATGCGGAAAGTTGTGTCATCGGGCCAAGAACTGCCGTAGGGATATGAAAAATCCTGCTAATATTGAAGTATAAAGGAAGGTTTAGATCAACACTCATCCTATAGTGTAGTGTAATAACTACAAGGAGCTTGTGAATTATGCAAACAATTGCCCTAAGTTGAGGGTTGTTGGAGGAAATCGGAAACAACCTCCATGGAAATAAGGAATGTCTTATGCTATCACTACTACTGAGGCGGAGCTGGAAAATGATGTGGTGACAGGTACGCTTGTTATTCATTCAATAATAGCGAACATACTATTTGATTTTAGTTCTATGCATTCTTTCATATATTTCATGTTTAGTTGAACAATTCAAACACCACCTCAAAAGTTGGAGAAAAAGTTATCTGTGAGAACAGCGATTGGGGAAATTATTGCATCCATGGTTTATAACTCCTCCCTGGTTAATGTTTATGGTATGAACCTCCCATCAAATCTTTTCATACTTATTTTAGTGGAGTTTGATGCTATCTAGGGCATGGATTGGCTATTTTTGTACAAGGAAAACATCAATTGTTGGGAAATGGAGATCAATGTTCACATCTCAAAGCATCCTATGACTCTTTACAAGTGTAAGTGGGAAGATGAGTCTCCTTTAGAATATTCATCTCAAGCTTGGATACTATTTCCTTGTGAGAAATCATATCTGGCTCAAATGATTGGGACAAAGGATAGAATAATTCTTGAAGACATTCCCATCTCGAGGGATTACACTGATGTATTCCCCAAAGAGTTTCCCGGTCTTCCTCCTGACCGGGAGGTTGGGATCTCAATTGATATTATCCCTTGATCTCTTCCAATCTCGAGGACACCTTACAGTATGGCCACCGTAGAGATAGAAGAGATAAAGAAGCAGTTAAAAGAGAATATTGTTAAAGGTTTTATACTCCAGAGTGCTTCACTTTGGGGTTCTCTAGTCCGCTTCATCAAGATAAAGGATGGATCAATGTGCCTCTGCATTGGTTATCGGGATATCAACAAAATCACTATAAAGAAAAATTATCCCCTTCCATGGATAGATGACTTGTTCGATCAGCTTCGTGGGGCCATTTATTTCTCTAATGTGGACCTTCGGTCAGGATATCACCAACTAAAGGTGAGGAAGGAAGATATTACCAAGACTACCTTTAGAAAGAGGTATGAACACTATGATTTCAAAGTGATTCCCTTAGGACTCACAAATGCTTCAGCAATTTTCATGCATTTAATGAATAGATTCTTTAGAGATTACATCGACAAATTTGTGGTGGTTGTTATTGATTATATTCTGGTATACTCCAAGATCAAGGAGGAACATGCGGAGCATTTGGAAACTGGGTTAAAGACTTTGCGAAGGGAGAAGTTGTATGAAAAGTATAGTAAATGTGAGTTCTGGATGGAGGAAGTATCATTATTTGGAATGTTATCACCATTAAAGGGATATATGTGGACCCTTCCAAGACAAAGGCAATTGAAGAGTGGCTGAGGCCAACATCTGTAATGGAGATCCGTGAATTTTTAGGTCTAGGTAGGTATTATCGATGATTTTTGAAGAACTTTTCACGATTATCAAACCCAAATACCAAGCTGAAACAGAAGAGAGTAAAGTTCTTTCGAACACAAGAATGTGAGGACTGCTTCAAGGAGTTGAAAAAGAGGCTTATAACTACGCTAGTACTCACACTCCCTTCAGGTGGAGAAAACTTTGTGCTGTATAGTGATTCTTCTATGAAATTCATAGGATGTGTGATAATGAAAAATGATAATGTGATAGCCTATGCCTCATGGTAGCTGAAAATATATGAGAAAAACTATCCCACACATCATCTAGGGCTGGCAGCGTTGATTTTGCCTTGACAATATGGCGTAACTACCTTTATGGGGAGAAGTGTGACATATACACCGACCACAAGAGCCTAAAGTATATTTTCACACAAAAGGAGATCAATATGCGTCAAAAAATATGGTTAGAGCTAATCAAGGATTACAATTTCTCCATTCACTACCATCCTGGAATGGCGGACATGGTAATGATGCTCTAAGAAGAAAATAACCTGCTACTCTATGCATGTTAAAGATTGAGAAAGACCCTATCTTCTTAGATATGCAAAGATTGGATTTGAAAATCATAAGGGAAGAGGATACATCCTACCATGAAAAAATTATTGCGCAACCATTCATCCAGGATAAGATTAATGAAAGAATAGTGGGATGATGTGGAGATACAAAAGTGGGTGAATGCATTAAAGGAAGGGAAGATGAAAGAGTTACATATCGACGATGATGGTGTGATTTGGTTTTGAACGCGGCTTTCTGTGCCTTCATCACCTGGGACAAAGACAGAGCGACTGTATAATGCACATAGCTCAACATTCTCTATCCATCCTGAGAGTACCAAAATGCACTGTGATCTCCGAGAACACTTCTGGTGGGATAAAATAAAGAAGGATATTGCGGAATATATATCACAATGATTGGTATGTCTGCAAGTTAAAGCTGAGTGATAAAAGTCCAAAGGTATGATGCAGCCATTGCTTATAACCATGTAGAAATGGGAAAATGTTACTTTGGACATTGTCATGGGTCTCCTGAAGACATCAAAGGGAAATAATGTGATATGGCTGATGGTTGACTGTCACCAAGACTTCCATTTTATCGCTATTCGGGAATATTTCTCGATTAAACAACTTTAAAAGATATATGTAAAGGAATTGGTGAGACTGTACGGTGTTCCAATCTCAATTGTCTCTAACCATGATCCATGGTTCACATCTAAATTATGGAGAAGCCTTCAACATTCTTTGAGTACTAAATTAAATTTCAGCATGACCTATCACCCCCAAACTGATGGCCAGTCTGAAAGAACTATTCAGACACATGAAGATATGCTTAGAGCCTCATCTGTAGAATTCAAAGGTGGATATGATCATCATCTCCCATTTGTTGAGTTCTCATACAACAATAGCTTCCACTTGAGTATTCAGATGTCTCCATATGAATCTTTGTATGGAAAGTGATGTAAAACTCCAACCTGTTGGGATGAAGTTAGAGAAATAAAGCTACTTGGACTCGATCTTCTTCAGGAGATGACAGAAAAGGATCAAGTCATCCAGAAACACATCAAAGCTAATCAAAGTCGGAAAAGGAGATATGCTGACAATCTTCAAATGGACTTGGAGTTTTATGTTGGTGATAAAGTCTTCCTTTGAATATCTCCATGGAAGAGAGTCATGTGATACAGGAAGAAAGAGAAGTTAAGCCCAATGTATATTGACCCTTTGAGATCCTTGACCGCATAGGAGCTGTTGCCTATCTGCTTGTACTTCCACTAAATATGGCTCGAGTTCATGATGATTTTCACATATCACAATTAAAAAAGTTCATACCAGACCATTCACATGTACTCTCTTCAGAGGTGGTACAATTGGAGGATGATCTCTCTTACGAGGAGCAGCCAGTGAAGATCATGTATCATAGAGAAAAAGTTCTACGCAACAAGACTACTCATCTGGTCGAGGTACTATGGAGAAACCATAATTACAAAGAGGCAACATTGGAATTGGAGGAAGCAATGAAGAAAAAGTACCCACACCGGTTTTTGGATTAGAATGTAAAACGAAATTTCGAGGGAGAAATTTTATAAGGGAGGAAGAATGTAATGACCCAAAGTTTTTCAATGGAATTTCTTGTCATATTAATATGTCATTAAATCACATGAATACACAACATAATGAACTACTAAGTGCTAAGTGACCTTTAAACATATGTTTGTCACTTCTGTGATGGGAATTTTGAAAATCTGACATACACGGTTCTGTTCAAGATTTTTTTTGGACTCTAATGAAACAAAAATAATTTTTGATGAATAGTAAAATACCCTTGTAAATAGTAACCTAACCTTATGAATAGTAATATGACTCTTACGAATAGTAAATCATCCAACATAATAGTAACCTTACCCATGAATAACTAAATAAAATTTAGACATCTTAGAAGGTGACAATTTGACCTTAGTAAATGTTTTGGTATTTTGTAAGTCATAAATAATCAATTATAATTAATTAATTAATTTAAAAGAAAGTTATTTTCTTAAAATGGGTTCATTAATTATCAAATTAATGTCTTATAGTTTTTAGATAATTTTATAAGACCCAACGTAATTTTTGAAAGCACTATAAAATCAGTTTTAATTTTAAAAATTGTTTTTTATGTAAATTGTGATTTAAATTAATAATATTTAGAAAATAATTTTTATAAAATGGACTTCATTTTTGGATTATACATGTCGAAAAATGTTTGGGGTCAACTTGTGGGATTTTTCTAAAATACTTGAATTTTTGGTGAATAGTAAAATACATAATTTTACCATATAAATACATTATAACTAAAACCCACTATTCCTAAAATCACAAGTGATGTAAGTACCCAAATCCCAAAATCACTTGCCTTATTTACAATTCTTGGTCAATTATTACTTACTATTCCTTGTCTTGGGAAGAAATAATAAATTAATGTTTATAATATTATGAAATCCCTCTCTGATCTACTATAAAACCCCCCTTCACTCCTTCTATCTACTCCTCTCAAGCCTTGTGCCTTGCCGTTATTCTGCCCAAATCTCACCCCAAGGTCCTCCCCGATGTCCAAAAGCTCTCAGCCTCCTCAAAATACCAAAACCTCTCCTTTTAAGAGGTTCTCAAAGGATGAAGTCTCAAGAGGTAAATTCCTCTTCCCAATTTATTTTTTTCTTTTAAGTTGTTTTCTTTTTTATTTCATTACTCTCATACCATCACCATAATAGTATGATAAATGCAGTAAAATACATGTACTATAATTTGTCCTTGATTGTTTTATATTTAATTATCTTCTCTTCTTTCCCCACCCTTTTATTTGAAAGAAATGAAATCACCATTTGAGATGTGCTAATTTAGCACATTCAAGGACAACAGTTTATCAATTTTTATTATTATCTTTAAATATGGTCATGAAACCCATTGTGTTATGGTTGAACCAGATTATTATATATGTAATATATCCTTTTTTTTGTTCTGTAATCCTTTGGTAAAAATGGAATTAAGTTATAAATCAAAACACATTCTTTGTAATCAAATCCACCTATTAACAAAAACGGTTATCACTATGGTTATATATATAATAATTTGACTTCAAACTAAGTAACCTAATGAAAATTAAAACCATGTAATATCCAGGATATTAACTAAATAATATAACTTCAATTATGGAAAAAAACTTTCATCTTTCTTATAATCCAAACTTGAATATAAGTGAACCAATCTTTTAAATCAAAGTAAACAAACGAGCCCGAACAATTAAATTGAACCTTTTAACTAATCAAAAATGATTAGAATGAACTAAAAAGGGTTATACTAAATAAATTGAATATATAAGAGGTTATGTAAATATTAATTAATAATCCTAATTTTTTTATTCATGATGTTAAAAACTAGTGGAGAACACCAACATATTTAAGTTAAGGAATCCTCCCCTTTTTACACTTTATCAAGATTGTTCTCTATGATATGCCTTTTTCTTTAATACCAAGTGATGGGATATGTTTATACACCTTCCCCATACTGAAATAATGTATGATAGGGGATGAGAAACCCCTTATGTCTCTCATCAAGCCCTCTTAGGTACACCTGGTACCATGCCAATAAACCGTGACAGATTCTACCCAAACATCCTTTATTCCTTCGGGTTGCTCTATCTATATTTTTACCAAAATTTTGTTTTCATTTATTTTATTTAGAAGGTAAAAATTATGTTTATATTCTCTAAACTCATGTTCCAAGAACCATCTCTCATTCTTTTTTGGGGATATACATTCTTTTAAGTTAAACTCTCTTCGATACTTCCCAATAAGCACACTAGTTTTAAAAGAACTTCTTGAACTTTTACCCAATTTCAAGTGCACCCTATCTTCCGTTTTTAGACCCCATTATCTATATAAATTCTGTATTTTTATTACTAAAACCTTCTTGGTTAAATTCTGGTTTTATATAAAATAATTCCTTCTTTACTATTTTAAAAGATCTATAGTATTTTCCTTAAAACCGCACAAAAATGTTTTAATGATAATGTTTCTAAAATACATTTCTCATATGTTGTCACTTATGTTTCACACCACTTAAGATGTTATATGCCTATTTTTTCCTACGAACATCCATGAATTTTATAATTATATTCTCACATGGACACTTTCATGATACACCCATTGGTTATGATTTATGTCAGGATTGTGGTTCCCAATTATTTTCATGGGTATCGTTATGTTTGTGGATGGTTGATTATGTATGATTTTATATATGGTAAGAATATTTACGTGGCAATAATATTCATGAAAATGTTGATATTGGGGAACCCAGTTAGCGCACAAATGCATTGGGTAAGGATAAGTCTCATGAGATGCGATGTGAAACAGGATTGGCGGTTAGCCTTGACCCATACTGAAATGGGAAACGGTATTGGCGGTAAGCCTTGACCCGTACAAAATTAATGTTTTATGATTATGACACATTTATATGATTCCATGTTTATATTATCCAATTATTATATTAAATTTTTTTATAAGTTTCATGCTTTGGATATATCATTATGTTCATTCCCTTACTAGGATTTTTAGCTCATCCCTTTGTTCATGTGTTCCCTTGGGTAACCTATTGAGATGTTAGAGATCAAATGAAGTTAGAAGATATTTATAGAGATTAAATAAAGAAGTTTTTCAGCCCCATGTTTTATGTTATATGTACCTAGTATTCCAAGACACTAAACTCAATGATCCTTGGCTTGTAATCTGATGATTAATTATGCTTAAAATCATGAAATGTTTTATGTAAAAGGCTAGGATCTCTATAATACTTTTCCCAAATTATTACTCAATGATCCATAAATGAAAAGATCAATGAGTACTAGAAATATTATATAAAGGTACATAATATGATTGAAAGTGTTTTGATATTCAACTTTAGTAATGATTTAGTTATATGATTTTTGAAACAAATGTGTGTCACTTAAAAACTATAATTGAAGAATGCTTATTTGTATAATGCACATTGCTCACCATTCCCTATTAAACACAAATCATAATGATGTATTGATATATTAATAAGTACTTATAGTTTAAAAACATAAATATTTACATTTGTGATGTATATATCTCGATGTTTTTAATTTTAGTAATTAAAGGTTGAATGCCAAAAATTAAATATCTAGGCAAAACCATTATATATACCATTAACAAAATGGGAGTACATCCCCATGGATTTTAAATAAATTCTTCCTAAGCCTCTAAAATGTATAATTAAATAAATAGATATATATATATATGTATATATAGTGGAGAGAAAATATAAAAATTATGCATAATTAAATATTATTTAGGATAATTGCTCGCTCGATCAACATTTATGGGTATATGCAAAGGAATTGGTATGGATACATTGAGAACCACATTGAATTAAATCTAATTTATTTCAACATTCCACATAAAAATTCTTTGGGTTTATTTTGTATTAGTTAGATACAATCCAAATATTTACCACATCATATAATTCTAAAAATCATTATCAATATGAATTTAGCTTTTAGACATTGGATGATATGGTAAGATCCTACTGAACAGAATTCAATTGATTTCTCGATCAACATATTCAACTTGTTATGTTCTCTTATAATTACAATTTCCACTCTAGAATCAAAAAAGAACCATATGAGGCTCTATATGGGAATATATTCATAACTCCATCATGTTGGGATGAAGTTGGAGAATGGAATCTATTAGGACAAAATCTTGTTCAAAAAATTTATGGATAAGTTTTAAAAAATTATAAAAAATATCAAACAATTTAATGTTGACAAGAGAAATAAATTGATAATTTTAGAAGATATATATTCTTTGAATTAGTTGATAAGGTATTACATAAAAAATCTATTTATAATTAGATAATTAGATTTTGAAATAAGGGAAAGCTAAAACCTAGATACATTAGTCTCTTTGAGATTCTTGATCTTAAATGGATAATAGATTATCTCTTAGAACTTCAACCAGAAAAATATCAAGTACATGTTTTGTTTAATTTGTCACTTTGAGGAAGTACATACCAAATCCATCACCTATACTAAACATAGAATTTGAGCAATTTATGCATGATATATATTATGAGGAACAACCATTAGAGAACTTGGATTGAATTGATAAAGTGTTTTTGAAATAAGAAAAAACACCTAATTAGAGATATGTCGTGAAATCATAAGTTTGAGTAAGCTATATGGGAACTATAAAATGTAATGAGAAAAATTTACACTCACCTTTTATCAAGGTTATATAATTTTTTGGTTAATATTCATTTAAGGCAGTACCATATAACACCATATTCTTTTACTTCTTATTTTTATTTTAAATAAATATTATGTTCGATAGTTTTTTTCACTATCAACACGAAACTAAAATCCAATTTCATATATTTTTTTGGGTAAAATATTTCAATAAAAGATGAAATTAAAAAACAATAAAAATAAAACATGAAACATCATTAAAAAAATTAGATAGAATAAATCTACAAGTAAATAAAAAATCCAGGAACCTAAAATACATATCCTCATGGTTTCCCATTATTATTGTCACCATAATTGAACTATAGAACTGTGGGAACGAATTCAAATTATAATAGACATACTGATAGAAAAGTAAATGAATAGGTTGAATAGTTTTAGTAGTGAATATAAGGTTACACACACACACACACATATATATAGATGGTGGGAATATATGGCCATTGGATTTATAATTAATTGGAATTATATAGTAATTGGCTTAATATAAATACCAATATCATTATTAGATTAATAAATAATTTGTGAGATAAATTATTAAAAATGGGTTGTTATAATATATTTTTCGAATTTGGGTGTATAAATAAAAGTAAACATATTATCAAATCTATGTATAAAGTTGAAGAAATGACATCAAGTAGTAGTGTTAAAATATATGGGGTCATTTTTTATATTATAAATGGATGTTGCATCACTAGGTATTTTTTTAGAACAATCCTAATTCAAACATCCACAAGTATGGCTTGATCAAATTCATCGACATAAGAATAGAAATATTTTAAAAATGACTATGATTTCCATGATAGTTGAATCAAAACCCACAACCACCGCCATTAATTTTATTCTCCTTATTTATTATATAGAGGTACTATGGGTTTTTTAAAGTCGAATTAATAATGATAAAAACATGAAAATATTAATAAAAAATAAATATATTAGTTGTTAGTTGTATTTCTATACATTAATAACTTTATAAAATTAAAATATTAAAAAGGAATTTAAAATAATATTTTTTTTTCTAAATATACATCTATTTATAATATATTAAAATAAAATAATCAAAATATTTTTACTTCGAAGGGAAAATAGAATATTTTTTTCAGAATAAATATTTCTAAACTTATTTTTTATGCGTTACATGTTTTTATTTTAAAATAAATTTTTTTAACATTTTTAAAATGAATCCAATATGATTTATTTCAAGTTAAGAATAATTTTTTTAGTAGGTAATAATATTTATTTTTTTTAGACACGGAAATATGTCACATAGAAGAATGTTAGTTACCATGGTATTGGTAAATGGGTTATTTTTAAAAAAAATAAATGGTGTGTCATCTTTACCTAAATAAACTAAATATATAACTATTAAATGATAATTATAATGTGATTTTAAATATATATATATATATATATATATTTAATGAATTAATTGATAGGAAGTAAGAATAAAAATACATGATGATTAAAAATCCATTTTTTATAAAAACAATTCCATATATCAAATTTCTAAATTTAAATATGATTTTTATTGTATCTAAAAATCGAATCAAATTAAATGGGACCCAACTTTTCAATAACCACATAAAAATTAAGAAATATTATTCATATTTTATTAAAAAATAATTATCACGGTAAATATCTAAAAAAGGTAAAATGGTAAATTAAAGTGTTGTGAATTTTTTATAATTAAATTGATATAACATATTTATATAAGACAATTTTTATGTGTTATATAAGATTTTTCATTTCTCTTCATCATATATTTACCTAACTCTCAGAAATCCATTTTGATTACATGTTAACACCTTACTGAACATATGTTTTCAAAACAATGTACCTCTTTTTTCACTTATAAAGGGATCTATTATCCACACTATAAACCACTCTTATCCATATAATTAAATTTGAATATATACCCATTTTTACTCTATTAAATTAATCTTCCATGTTTTATAACCTCTTATCACTATTAGGATTCTCTAAATCCATCATTTTTATGGTTATACAAATAATAGTCTAAGCCTTCAACTTAATTATTTACTACTCTTTAATCTTTTAATCATTATTTTTTCATCCAAATATTCTATAATATGATTATTTAAATTAATAAAATTCAAATATAATCATTATACTTCAATAATAGTAATATTATAATAAAAATTACATTTATAACCATACTCACCCTTAATTTATAACATGTTCTTATCTGGGTTGGTTTAACAACCTACCTAAATGATGTTATAAATCAATATCATAGATGGCTGTTGAAAAAATTAATAACTAAAATATAAGATATAAATAAGTAAAGAATTATTTTTTCCCTAAAATGGTAATAAATACATTTAAAATAGTATTAATGTACAATCATTTAATAGTTAATAATTATTGAAACGGGATCATGGTAGATTTATTATCTATAAATAAAAAAATTATCTTGGAATGAACAAAAAGGATCATAAATCAATATGAAAATTCTATACCAACATCATAATCTTTATATAAATGATGATTGTGTAAACATGGAATGATGACTGAAAAAAATGATATTAGAACTAATTGATGGTAAAAATCACTATCAACTGATAAACAGTATTGAGTAAAATAAGTAATAACTATGTAACAAATGTAAATATAAAATATTAATATAAATGGTAAAAAATATGAATACAATTTTTAATAGATGTATATTGAATATATTATTATAATAAAGGATGTCAGAGCATATTAAATAAAGGGGTAATCCAATTGTAAGGGTTTTTCATCTCAATTTATCTTCTTTGAGACATGCTTTATATTATACACCTATTTTCATTTATATGTATTATATAATACTTATTTTACATATTATATCATTATTATTTTTATACTAATAGTATTTATTGATTTTTTTCATGTTCTATCTTTTAGGGGTTTTGAATTTAAAAGATACCAAAGATGTAATTATTTTAACACCATTTAATTGAGTTAGAGTATCTATTCTTGAACATAATTATTTTATGATGGATTTATTCAACCATAATATTTTTATATTATTATATATATATATATATATATAAGTAATATGCATTTTCACTTCAAATCCTTCTTTATTAATGGATTTCATTCTTTATAAAAATATGATATCATTAAAAATAATTCTCAAAATTTTTATGCTATTTCTCCTCCATATTCATTAAAACAAAAATATTTTATTTCTTCATTTAGAAATAATAATTTATATTATCTTCTAGGTTTTCACATCCCTCCTTATCTCTTTATAAATGTGAAATTTTCTCAATAATTTCATCAATGGGGATTTTCTTTAAAACTACACAAAATCATAAGAAGACATTTCTTATCATGGTTATGAATTTTATTTTATAATCACATAAACAATTATTTATATAAAATTTATTTACATTCATTGTTCCATTATTTTATATTCATTTAAAGAGATGTTTTGAAAACACTCAATTTTTGAAAAATAACTACAAAAGAAAATGTTATCTTTTTATTTTATCTATAATAATAAAAAAATATGAAAATTATTTATGACTTCAATTTATTTTTCCTTTATTCCATAAATGATCAATTTATTATGTAAAAATAATCACAATCATACTATAAGTGAATTAAATATACACATTTTTAGGAGACCTAATTGGGATTTATAATGATCAAACTCTTTATATAATAATATTTTATATCATTTCTGTTATGAAACCCATTTTTTAATGGTGTTTTCATCATATTATGTATTATTGATTTTATATATAAGAAGAATAGTATGGTTTACCATTATTTGATTAGTTGGTAACATAGATTCCTCTACTACATTAGTTAAGGTTTTATGTTATATGAGACAATTTTGTGATGTAGGTCATGATGTTTAATCTACCATGGGGTATAAGTAGTAATTCATGCTCTTTTGGGATGTTGGGGCTACTATTATGTGACCAAAATAACATCACACACTTAAATATCGTGGATGTCAAGAATAGTGGAAAATGAACCATTGAAAGTCTCCCTCCCACCAATGAGTGTACAAATTTAATAATTAAAATTACCATACCAATTACACATTGTTTCCCCTAACATACACTTAATAAAAAACTAGAAAATAAGAAAAACCGAAATTCAACTAATTGAATAAAATAAACTAGGAACTGAAAACAAGGGATTAATGTTCTTATTATAGGTTTTTCTACATGCATAAGAGAAACACTACTTTGTATTTATATTAATTAGAAAAATAATTATTGTATGAAACTAAAAAATCAGAAAGAAAACGTTTCATAGATTATTATTTTGTAATTTAATGATACATTGTGTTATTTAAAATTATAATTTTTTTAATTAGGATGAAAAATTTATTTATTCCCCAATCCATTTTATATATGTTATCTTTTGGACTCTCAGGTTTTACCAACCTACAACTTTCATGGATAAGCCTCCATATATAATGTATATTATTTTATCTAGTAAACCATTGACTTAAATTTCTTAGATCAATAAATATATCATAAATCATCAAACTATAAACATATCTTATTATTCAAAAATTCTAATTATTATCAATACTATTGAAAATTATGAACTTCTTATAATTTTATTACTTATATGAGAGTTTTCAATACCACTATATATATAATTATCTAAAAATAATTTAATTTTTGAAATTATTTTTGATAAACATTAGGTGTTCTATATCCAAACTACACATCACAAAAAATCTATCAATTGATGACTTATTTCATGGAAATATACAAAATTACCCCAAAATATAGTAAACTTCCTTCCTATAATTATTTATCCACAATATATAGTATTATCCCTCCTACTTTCTTTGATATAATCCCCACCAAGTCTCGATATTAACTTATTAATTCTTGAAATAATGTTTTACTTAACACATCCATCATATTTTATTTATTGTATTTCCTTATAAGATCTAACACTTTCTCCTCAAAAATATTTTCATGAATTGGTACTTTAGGTTGATGATATTATTGATTGCATGAAATTATATATTTAAATACAATTGAATCAAAGTAAGATTATCATAGAAAAATACTCCTACTTCATGGATTCTTTTGAGTTTCTTCTAAAAGTATGTTAACCAACCCATCTCTTTCATGGATTATTTTGTAGTAGCATACATAGATTATATTGTGCATAAATTTATAATTCTGTACATTAGTGAATTCCAACTAATCATTGTTCTATCATATTTAAAATGAATTATTGAAGTGCCCAGACCAGTGTGAATCACTGAGAGGGGGAGGGGGTGAATCAGTGATCCCTTAAAACTTTTTACTAATTGATTCTTTATCAATTAAACCTCTATGGCTGGTTAAAGCCTCGATCCACTCTTCTTGTGTCTCTCAACCTTTCCTCGAATAATGCTGTAAATATAAAGGCACTGGACACAAGGATTTACAAGGTTCGGCACCAAAGGCCTACGTCCTTGCCATGTTGGTTATACGCCCCAACATGGTTTCTCCATTATAACTTGTTATAATTACAATGGTCGATACAACATCCCACTGTATCTATCCTGAGTCCCACAGGAGGGTCTTTATACTGCGTCCCACAGTGTTACCAGAGTCCCACTATCCTGCTCCAGAATCCCACTGAAGACTTCTTCCACCCTGAGTCTCACAGGGGGCTTCTCCTGGCTCCTCAAGTCACACGAGTATCTCTTCTTCACTTTAAGTTCTTCATGTATCTTCATCAGCCTGGGATAAAGGCTGCTGGCCTTGCTCTGTACCTCTGATCACTTGTGATGATCATGTCTTCTCGTCTTGCTCAGGATTTATCTCCTTCTTCTCAGGATGACCTGGCTTCTCTCCAACTACTGAATACTCAGACAACTAATATCTTTAACATCAGTCTGGTCCAGTCTCACATCAGAACAACTTCATGCACTGAGTGCATGGAAACTCTGATTCTTCAAGATCTTCTGGTCTTGGACTTCAAAATTGCACACAACCTGATTTATCTTTGTTCACGTGTGCATGTGCATGCATGCATGCATGCACTTTCCTCTTTCTCCTCTTGGTGCAATAAACCCTCAGAGGGTGTAATTCTTTTTAGCACACACCTTCTCGAACTTCACACACTTTGTACAATTTGTTTACACACATAAATGTGTGTTCTACTTTAGTGTGAGAGTCCTCTTCTCTTTCTTCTTAGTGTGTACACTTTAGTTTGCACACACACTATGGTTCGGCCTTGTTGTCTTTATGCACACACTTGTTTCACTTTGCACACACTTGAGACTTGGCCTATTCTCCTCCTTGCGCACATCCAAGGCTACGGCCAACTCATTTAGTCTTAGTTCATTTAAGTGTAAGTCTCGGCCTCTTGGTTTTTGTTCCTCTTGCACAAAAAAAAGCAAGGGTATATCACTTGGAATACACTCAAGGCAAATCCTCGGTTCTCCTTGGGCACTAGAGACACAATGGTCTCTGCCTCCCACTTCTTGTTTTGCACATACACCACTAGGGTGTGTTCATTCACTTCACACAAGGAACTAAGGCCTCGGGTCTTCTTCTCCACTTGTCACACACACACTGCCTTCTTCTGTTTTTACACACACAGCCCGGACTCCTTGAGTGCAAGGAAGCCGCGCAAGTGTCAGTGGGTGCAAGGGGTCTTGGGCGCGCAAGGTTCACATGCCACAAGGACTGCGCAGGCTCCTCCTGCCGCGCAAGTTTGCGGGTCGTGAGGGCTCCTTCTGCCGCGCGAGTACGCGGGCAGGGACCTCCTTCAGAGCCTCGGGTGGATCTGGAACTTCATCCGCGGAAGTGTGCGCGGGGCTTTGTACTTCGCGAGGCACAAAGGCACTCACGGGACTTCTCTCGAATTTTTCAGGAAAGGATTAGCATGCCAATTCAGAGAGCAAGGCCTCTCTTTATATAGGCAGAGGCGTCTCGTTCAATCCGCGTCGATAAACATTTGAATCCCCGATGTTTTCGGGTATTTCAAGATTTTGCAAATCTTGATTTTCTCCTTGGTTTACCGCGGGTTCTCCTTCTATATTTTTCTCCTCTACGTGCATGCGACTTAGAACGCATGCACGTCCTCTGTTTTGGCCATCCCATACAAAACACGAACACCCCGAGGCCTCGACACTTTGCTTTCCTTCAGCCTTCGTCGAATTTTCTCATTTGTTGCATGCAAGTCTCTTTTTGTGCATGGTACTGTTCGTTATGGCCAGACGAGCATGAGGGTGCCTTCGGCTTCGAGAGAGACAGCCGAGAACTCAAAATCCGTCGTCGGGAGGCGTCTGGTTCAGCGGGGATGTCGCGGGTGCCTCGGTCGAGCTCGAGGTAGCTGACACACCGGGAGTTGTTGGATCGGGAGAATGAAAGACATCGGAAGGCCTGGATCTGAACAGGAGCGGCGTGATGAGATGTGCGGCCGAGATCTGGCACGCGATCAATCGTGCGGCCAGGATTCGCTCCTGGAGATTTTTCCGCGTCCCACATCGAAACGGAGCGCGGTTTTTCCGCAGCTTATCACCCAAGCGCTCCCATCCTCACCTCAGTTGCATCTTCTCCCTCCACGGTGCTGCCCCGCATCGTGTTCTCCTAGCGGGCGCGCTCTTGCGCCCACCCTTGTCACTCAGGCGCTCTATGTGCCCACCATGCGTGCCTTCGGGCGGGCGCGCTGTGCGGGCTTCACCACCGCGTAGCTCGGGGATTATACACGGAACCGCCCTTCTGCCTCAGGGAGCGCCTTGGCCTTGAGGGTTCCCCATGGGTGTGGCGCCTTAGGCCCATATGTGCCTTGGGTGATCCCTCGGCTGGCCTCCTTGGTGGACATATTTTTGGCTAAGTGTTGAATTAAACACTGTTAAAAACAAAGTTCTCCATATGAAACATGCCAAATGCCAAACCAAGTGCCCTTCTTTCTTCCTCCCATTTCTTCATTTATTCTTCATAAGAATTCTTCCAATCTCCTCAACATATATTCATTACTTAGGAGGGAAATTCTTTAAGGTTCTTCATCAACCGAGCTCCTGAATCAAATAATTCTTCAACATGCTTCTATGATCCAATAATAGATCAAGTTGGATCTTCTTCAAATTCACATGCACTAAGTGATAGTGCATGGACTTAATTAGTACCACTTCATCCACTTAGGAGTTGTTGATGGTTCTCCTCATCTCCTAGTACCACTTCATCCACTTAGGAGTTGTGGATGGTTATCCTCATCTCCTCATGCATTGTTAAGACAATGCATGGTCTTCTGATATTGTTGTGACATTGTATCATCTTGATACAAGTATTGAAACATTAAGATCAGTTCTACAATCATCTGATATACATAGAGAATGTCTAAACCACAACATCCTTTGTCACTTAGTGAATCTCCTAAGTGACATGAATCTTAGTACCATGGCCATTCTCCGTTCCTCACCAACACCATCACATCCTTTGTCATTCACATATTGAAACTCATTGACATCCATCCATTCATTCCTTGACAACAACATACCTCATTGACAACAAATGCAACATAGTGCACTTCAATCTCCCCCTTTGTATTTGTTGGCAATACACTAGAGCACATATGAATGGGTCAATATGTGTGCCAATATTTTCTCCCCCTTATTGGCGATCAAATGCAAAGATGTGGTGTGGCTCTCTTCAAAAATATCTCTTCCTCCCTTCGAATAGCATCTTCTTGGAAAGCACTAAGAGAGGGATGATGTCACATGTTCTCTTTAGCAAAGAACCTTTAGTAAATCAACTCTAAGTCTACTTGGGCTAACCCGGTGTTGAAAACAAGAGTGATGTAACCAAGGTATTCAATGTTGTCCAACATTCACTGTACATGTGAGATCATGCTTCAAGGGGTTTGAAATTTTTCAGATATAACAATGAATTTTCTAAATCCTACACAACTTCACAAAACTCATTAGAAAGTTCAGGTGCAAAGATAAAGCTCCCCCTTTCATCCATTTGTCTTCAATCTATACTCCCCCTTAATTGTCATGATGAATACAATTAAGAAACAAGGGATGAAAGTATGATTGGAATACCTTCACTTTTCTCAAGATGATATTAAATCCCAAAATATAATCTTCTCCAGATTGGCTCCCCCTCAAGGGGTGCACTCCATTCCTTCCAAACCATCCTCCAGCTGAGAATGATCATCATCTTTAATTCCCTGCAGTGTTAGCACATGTAAATACAAGTGATTAGGAAATAATATGGAACCTCCTTGGTTCATCAATGTGAACAACAAGGTTGATGTAACACCCCAAGATTTCATAGTGTGTTAGTTCTTCAAAATAATTCAATAACTTTCACTACATGCAACACAAAGTTCAAGCACACCATGACTTACCAAACAAGCCGTTCAAAAGAGGTTATGAATAGTATTAGATAAATTTTAATGTTTATATAATCCTTATAATTTTAGAATCCATATTATGAGTTTCTTAGATATAATGCAAGAACAAATTCATTTTCAGTATTGAACTTTTATCAACTTCTAATAGTGAAACATTTTTAAATACAATATTTTAAACTTTTTGACTAAATGGGGACATCAAAAATTTAAAATGAAACACCCCAAGCTTCCACGGTACGTTTCCCTTTGAATAATGTGATAGCGTGTGTTGTACGCAACACCGAGTTCTAACACACCATAACCAATCAAACTAGCCGTTATAAATAGTAATACCTACTTTTTGAAAATATATATATTTTATATTTGAAAATGGACTTCATTTTTGGATTCGGAATATCGAATTTAGCCTAAGGTAAAATTTTGGTACATTTCGGATAACTTTCATATTTTGATGAATAGTGAAAATTACTAAGTTTTAATTAAAAACAACTTTTTTAATCAAAATAATTAATAGTGATAAATTATGAATTTGAGTGGGTTTAAAGTATATTTATAATATATTTTTACCATTTAATATAATTTTGGTCATTGGACATAATTTTACAATTAAACCGAACATAAACGAGTGTCAATCTTTTGATAGTTATTATCTCTTAAAAACACGCTTTTTGTTTTGACAGCGGGAATAAATTTTAAATTAATTTCTGCCACTTCTGTGTTTTGAATTTAGGAAAATGGATTCCATATTTGGAATCATGATGTTCAAATTGTGTAAATAGGTAACTTTTATTTTTAGACATTTTGAATAATTACTGCGGTAAATATTTTATTTACAATGGTTAAGGGTAAATCCGGTAAATAAGGGTTAAAAAATAATATTATAATAATACTAAATTACCCTAAAACGTGTCTTAACCCTATTGGTTGATAAATGGTAGACCATGGGAATCTTTGGGTCTATTTTGGGACCCCATGGATCCACTTGTAAGTGATAATGACACTTTATTTTAATTATGTTAAAATGAATACAAAAATGACACAAGCATATATCTTTTAGAAAAACAATTGTTACATAGGGTTATATATGTTGGATTTTAGATTATAAATATTCATTAGAAATATAAAAAGATTTCCTACATAATGATATTTTATTTATAATTTTTAGACATTAAATAATTTATTTTATTTATGACACAATGATGATGCAGTAATTACTATAATAGTAAAAAATTAAAATAATTGATATTATAAATACCCAAATAAATATAATATGAAACTTTTAATGAATTAAAATAATTTTATAGGATAATATGATATATTAGGATTGATTTAATTGACTTTGTTCGAAGTAATCAATCTGTTATGAGTTTCACAAAAATCAACTATTGAATAGTGTCAAAATTGCCATAAAAGAGTTCTTAAAACAAATATTATATTATTAATTGATATTAAATTCCTAAAAATCTAAGGTTCGGCCAAGAGACTTATATCATGATAGTTTCATCATTAATGGACCACTTGGGTGTCGCTTGGATGTATATAGTAAGTTTATTAACCATATTATATAAAAATACAAAGAGACATTGTAAAAGTGAAACTAATTAACTTAGAGTTAATACTTAAAGATAAGGTTAATATAAGTACCCAAACCTGTCTAAATTCTATTGGTTGAGTGGTTTTGCGACCTATCCCCACCTTAACCTTTGAATAATCAACTTTGGAGCCATTAGAAACCGAATATGAATTTATTATAAATTAATATTTCTAGCTTTTCCAAAGGTGCCACTCACCCCTCTTATAAAAGGGCACTCCTCCTTCTCATTTCTTCACACCTTCAAAGCCTTTTGGTTCGGCCAAACTCTGCCCAAATACTCTCCCAACATCCCTCACTAAAACCTAGAGGCCTTAGTTTGATCAGAAAGCCAACCTAAGGAGCCCTTTTGATCAAATCAAAAGGAAGAACCCGAAGAAGAGGTAATGATTTCACCACCCTTCTCCAAGTTCATTTCTTCTTCCACTTATTCTTCCTTTGTTCTTACCATTCTAAAATAATAACTCCAGTATCTCAAATATACTGTGATGTTATTATAAATATGGTACAACCATATTCAGTATTCTATCCACCCTTTGAATAACATGTCACCATACGCGCGTACGTACGGACTACCGTCTCCACGTCGTGGTGTAATTGTTATTCAATATAATATTATTTGGATGGGTATAATAATGATGTGTAACTCATGTAAATAATAAATATAACATGTTAATGATTCTGTATATATGATATACCATCCATTTATAAATTATTTTAATATCAAAAGAATGATATTGTCGCTCGTGCGTACGTACGGACTACCGTCTCCACGAACGCGATGAGATTCATTCTCCATCGTAACCATTCAAGTATAATTATCATTTGATGGTTTAAAAATGATTTTAAGGACTATATATCATTCTGTATATGAATAAGATACAACAACCATGGCTTATGTAACAAAACATATAAATAAAATGAGTAAGTTAACACCCGAAATGACGATAATTCTAAGATATTATTAACAAATCAATGTTAAAAGATCATATATGATATCATATTAATATATATGATTCTTGTATAATTTAATAACAATTATTTCACCATTATACAGGAGGTTAACCTACCCCAACCAAGGAAACGTACAAGGTAAGGGTTATTTCACAATCTCTTCATTATCCGAGGTAGTTTATACGTAATAATCTACTGGGATATCTTTATCATCCACCTCCATGTTTCTTAAAAATGTATTTCAAAACATTTTTACTATTTACAAGAATATGGGTTAAAGTCATTTATACCCTTGTTTGACTTTTTATAAGATGTTTATAAAGGAATCTTTCCGTCATTTTCAAAACAAGGTCCTTTTTAACCTTTTCGACAGAATTGAGGTAAGAATGTTTTTTTAACTTATACGGCGGGTGCGGTTATTTTACGCCGTTATAAAATCTTCAAAGCTTTCCTTACAAGCATATAAGAATATTTTCAAAGAAAATGTTTTATTATATATGGATCTTAAATGATTTCAAAATAAAAGGAGATATTTCTTTAAAAAAAATTTGATTTCATCTACGTCAACATCCTTTGATGGATTTTAAGATTATTTGAAATTGATTTATTATGATACAAAACTTCTATATTGTATTGAAGGTTTTGTGATATGTTCGACTATGGATGTGCTATTTTTATACCATTCATAGTTTATGGTGAAATTATTGACATTTCGTATGCTAGTTTTAATACGAATGTTTATGATATGTTTAAACATTTTCATATGGGAATGCATTGGACTTAATAAGTGACGGGTGGAGCCCGCTATAGCTCCTCGATGCATCGGTAGGTCTCATGAGACAAACTAGTGTCTTGGCACAAGGCCTTGACAAAATATTATTTGTAGTCTTGGCACGAGGCCTTGACTATGTGGTTATGATAGTCTGGCATTATGCATTCCAACATTATGAAAGTGGTTATTGATTTTTTCATGTGATTATTCGATTAGTAGAATATCCATGTGAGTAAGTAAATGGCATTATTTCATTTTATTTATGCCATACCATGTTGAAAGTTCATGTTTGAAAGGCATTTTTTTAGTTATACATTGCCTTAAAAGTTTATTCTTATTTATGAAAGTTTCCGCTATATTGTTATCCTTACTGGGCATTTGAGCTCACCCCTTTTTTATGTTTTATTTTTCCCAGGAAGTGAAGAAGTAAGTTATGAATGACCTGCAGGGATATTATGTGGGGATATGAGTATGGATTATGGAGACAATATGTAGTTGTAGTAGTTTTTCGTTTAATGATGTAATGTAAAACTTATGAATATATCTAGTGTTTCCAAGGCTACTAAACCAATCGGTCTTTCGAGATTTGATCTTTCTTGTGATCATGCCAATGTTACGAAGTAATGCACCGACTCTGGGTAACTGGGGTCGGGGCGTTACAGTTGGTATCAGAGGAAGGTTAGTACAAACCTTGGAAGCTAGATTTAGATAAACTCTGATTAGAGCACGTAGACCTAAGATGAACTTTGAGGATTAGTATAGAAGAACTTCCTAGAATTTTGGTATTGTAGAGATTTTGTGAGTTTTCCAAGAAATACATCCCTGTCTGGATACGAGCAGGTAGAGGCGGCTCTGGCACAGATTTACCTAGGGGTAAAACCCGAAAACATCGCTTTGAGCCAGACTCGAACGGGAACTGGTGCACGACAACGGGCCTTGCTGCACTCTTGGTTACGACACTCCCGGGGGATATTCTTAGGATAAATCTCATTTTCTTTACAAATCATTTTGAAGGGTTTATGAGTATATAATTCCTTAAAGAAAACATTCTTATGATTATGGATTATATCCATAAGTAGTTCAATTTATGTTAAGTGTTTTATAAGTATGGGATTATGTATTTTGATTCATAAACTGATCTAGTTTATGCCATTGTTTAGAAATGGCGCCCAGTAGAAGTAATGAGAACTCCGGAAATGCACATGATCCAAAGAGAAGGAAGGATCATATCTTTCATGGTCTTAAGCTAGAATTTATAAGAGAAATAGTCTCCCATGTATTATCATCATATGGAGAAATAATATCATGTGTTGATAAGATAAGTAAAGAGTTTACTGAGTCCTATGGCTTTGAAGGGAAGCAGGAGAAGAAAAGGATGGAAGAGAGAAAAATGGATAAAGGGAAGAGGGAAAAGAAGAATTTTCCCATATGCGGTAACTGTGGAAAGAAACACCCTGGAACTTGCCTGAAAGGAATGGGAGTTTGTTATAAGTGTGGAGGAAAAGGGCACAAAGTACGTGACTACAAGGGTGAGAAAATGGTCTCAAATGTACAATGCTTAATTTGCAAGGAGTTTGGACACTACGCGAACCTATGTCCCAGTCATCAGACTATGCCGCAGATGATGCTATTGGATAATAATCAAGTTATGATACTACCACAGATTAAGAGGATTGATTAGGGTTATTATGTTGATTATATCAATTGAGTGTTGTATCAACAATGTACTTGTTATAATAATTATGGAGTATATAAGGATTGTACTGCAGTACTATTTCATTAAGGACTTGAGATGGTGTGGAACAAAGAAAAGTGACTCAGTAGCAGGTTAAATGTTTGGAAAATATATGGTTGAGAGAAAGATAAACCATAATATGGATCAGATACCGAGGTGGTGATTTTAGAATAATACATGATTGATTTGGATAAATTATATTGGATATTATTGACTACCTTGAAGCTGATTAATGATTTGTATATTCCATCATTGTTGGGTTTTAAAACATTTTTGGATTAATGAAGTAAATCCAGCATTCTATATGGAATAAGGGAACATGAATGTAATCAATAAGGAATATGGTAATACATGATGAAGGTATTCATATGCTATTACGGGGTAAAAAGGATCTATATTATGTTTAACTTCCTTATAAATGTTGGACTGTGAGTTTGGATAGATGTATTTTGGATAGTTCTAGTTTGGATTATTTTGGATTTCCATAAAAGGACAACCCGGAGGTCGGGCGGCAACCCGTCGCGTCCGGCAAGGCTGCGAGACTTGAACCCGCAACCGAAGGGCGACAAGGGTGTATCACCTACCACTGGCCCACGAGATGTCCTAGATTAAATAATGTAGTTTTTATTAAAAGATCTTGTAGATGAATTATAAATTCGTTTATTTTGGAACCCTATACGAATAGTGTAAATAGAATTTTTTTTACATTCTATTGTCTTTTAGAGTGAAAGATGAGTTTGTGGTAGAAATTTATTAATGGATAAAACTCTAATTATAAAGTAAGTATATCTCCTTATGATCTTAGCCAATCTCATAAATAAATTCCTCAATATTAAGAAAATCAACTTAGAACAAAAATGTTTTCCTAGATGGTACCTTAAATCATCACTAATTTATGGCTTTTGGATTGATGGCCTTTTCATAGCCATGTTCTCTACCACTCTCCATCAGATAATTGATGGTTAGATTTTTCTTCCATATCCATATTTTCTTACATGGAACCCTAGTATGTGTTATCTTCGGTAATCTTCATACTTTCGACTCTTTATTTTAAATAGAGGCCTCGTTAATTCATTTTTCAATGTGGGATTTCAACTAAGATATTTTGAAACGTCAAAAATGTGTTATCCTAATACCCTATGTTTTGTTGAACCGATGGTATTTCAAATCATCATGGATTGATGAGTTTAAGGACCTCAATTTTATACTTGTTTGTGATTGATGACCTCAATCACTACCTATAAGTATTTATGTTTTCCCTCCAATTATATGTCTCTAATTTCCACCAATGTTCTCCTAATCGAGATCATAATTTGGTGGTGACCCTTTAATTTCTCTTTTCCTCATATTAAGAATAAATTTTAGTAACCCAATTTCCAATGTGGGATTTCCCACAAATATATTATATATTTTCAACCTTTTATTTTCGAAGAACAATTTCAAATTGCGAGGACGCAATTTATTGAAGGAGGGGAGAATGTAACACCCCAAGATTTCATAGTGTGTTAGTTCTTCAAAATAATTCAATAACTTTCACTACATGCAACACAAAGTTCAAGCACACCATGACTTACCAAACAAGCCGTTCAAAAGAGGTTATGAATAGTATTAGATAAATTTTAATGTTTATATAATCCTTATAATTTTAGAATCCATATTATGAGTTTCTTAGATATAATGCAAGAACAAATTCATTTTCAGTATTGCACTTTTATCAACTTCTAATAGTGAAACCTTTTTAAATACAATATTTTAAACTTTTTGACTAAATGGGGACATCAAAAATTTAAAATGAAACACCCCAAGCTTCCACGGTACGTTTCCCTTTGAATAATGTGATAGCTTGTGTTGTACGCAACACCGAGTTCTAACACACCATAACCAATCAAACTAGCCGTTATAAATAGTAATACGTACTTTTTGAAAATATATATATTTTATATTTGAAAATGGACTTCATTTTTGGATTCGGAATATCGAATTTAGCCTAAGGTAAAATTTTGGTACATTTCGGATAACTTTCATATTTTGATGAATAGTGAAAATTACTAAGTTTTAATTAAAAACAACTTTTTTATTCAAAATAATTAATAGTGATAAATTATGAATTTGAGTGGGTTTAAAGTATATTTAGAATATAGTTTTACCATTTAATATAATGTTGGTAATTGGACATAATTTTACAATTAAACCGAACATAAACGAGTGTCAATCTTTTGATAGTTATTATCTCTTAAAAACACGTTTTTTGTTTTGACAGCGGGAATTAATTTTAAATTAATTTCTGACACTTCTGTGTTTTGAATTTAGTAAAATGGATTCCATATTTGGAATCAGGATTTTCAAATTGTGTAAATAGGTAACTTTTATTTTTAGACATTTTGAATAATTACTGCGGTAAATATTTTATTTACCATGGTTAAGGGTAAATCCGGTAAATAAGGGTTACAAAATAATATTATAATAATACTAAATTACCCTAAAACGTGTCTTAACCCTATTGGTTGATAAATGGTCGACCATGGGAATCTTTGGGTCTATTTTGGGACCCCATGGATCCACTTGTAAGTGATAATGATACTTTATTTTAATTAATTAAAAATGAATACAAAAATGATACAAGCATATATCTTTTAGAAAAACAATTGTTACATAGGGTTATATATGTTGGATTATAGATTATAAATATTCATTAGAAATCTAAAAAGATTTCCTACATAATGATATTTTATTTATAATTTTTAGACATTAAATAATTTATTTTATTTATGACACAATGATGATGCAGTAATTACTATAATAGTAACAAATTAAAATAATTGATATTATAAATACCCAAATAAATATAATATGAAACTTTTAATGAATTAAAATAATTTTATAGGATAATATGATATATTAGGATTGATTTAATTGACTTTGTTCGAAGTAATCAATCTATTATGAGTTTCAAAAAAATCAACTATTGAATAGTGTCAAAATTGACATAAAAGAGTTCTTAAAACAAATATTATATTATTAATTGATATTAAATTCCTAAAAATCTAAGGTTCGGCCAAGAGACTTATATCATGATAGTTTCATCATTAATGGACCACTTTGGGGTCGCTTGGATGTATATAGTAAGTTTATTAACCATATTATATAAAAATACAAAGAGACATTGTAAAAGTGAAACTAATTAACTTAGAGTTAATACTTAAAGATAAGGTTAATATAAGTACCCAAACCTGTCTAAATTCTATTGGTTGAGTGGTTTTGCGACCTATCCCCACCTTAACCTTTGAATAATCAACTTTGGAGCCATTAGAAACCGAATATGAATTTATTATAAATTAATATTTCTAGCTTTTCCAAAGGTGCCCCTCACCCCTCTTATAAAAGGGCACTCCTCCTTCTCATTTCTTCACACCTTCAAAGCCTTTTGGTTCGGCCAAACTCTGCCCCAATACTCTCCCAACATCCCTCACTAAAACCTAGAGGCCTTAGTTTGATCAGAAAGCCACCCTAAGGAGCCCTTTTGATCAAATCAAAAGGAAGAACCCGAAGAAGAGGTAATGATTTCACCACCCTTCTCCAAGTTCATTTCTTCTTCCACTTATTCTTCCTTTGTTATTACCATTCTAAAATAATAACTCCAGTATCTCACATATACTGTGATGTTATTATAAATATGGTACAACCATATTCAGTATTCTATCCACCCTTTGAATAACATGTCACCATACGTGCGTACGTACGGACTACCGTCTCCACGTCGTGGTGTAATTGCTATTCAATATAATATTATTTGGATGGGTATAATAATGATGTGTAACTCATGTAAATAATAAATATAACATGTTAATGATTTTGTATATATGTTATACCATCCATTTATATATTATTTTAATATCAAAAGAATGATATTGTCGCTCGTGCGTACGTACGGACTACCGTCTCCACGAACGCGATGAGATTCATTCTCCATCGTAACCATTCAAGTATAATTATCATTTGATGGTTTAAAAATGATTTTAAGGACTATATATCATTCCATATATGAATAAGATACAACAACCATGGTTTATGTAACAAAACATATAAATAAAATGAGTAAGTTAACACCCGAAATGACGATAATTCTAAGATATTATTAACAAATCAATGTTAAAAGATCATATATGATATCATATTAATATATATGATTCTTGTATAATTTAATAACAATTATTTCACCATTATATAGGAGGTTAACCTACCCCAACCAAGGAAACGTACAAGGTAAGGGTTATTTCACAATCTCTTCATTATCCGAGGTTGTTTATACGTAATAATCTACTGGGATATCTTTATCAACCACATCCATGTTTCTTAAAAATGTATTTCAAAGCATTTTTACTATTTACAAGAATATGGGTTAAAGTCATTTATACCCTTTTTTGACTTTTTATAAGAGGTTTATAAAGGAATCTTTCCGTCGTTTTCAAAACAAGGTCCTTTTTAACCTTTTCGACAGAATTGAGGTAAGAATGTTTTTTTTAACTTATACGGCGGGTGCGGTTATTTTACGCCGTTATAAATTCTTCAAAGCTTTTCTTACAAGCTTATAAGAATATTTTCAAAGAAAATGTTTTATTATATATGGATCTTAAATGATTTCAAAATAAAAGGAGATATTTCTTTAAAAAAAATTTGATTTCATCTACGTCAACATCCTTTGATGGATTTTAAGATTATTTGAAGTTGATTTATTATGATACAAAACTTCTATATTGTATTGAAGGTTTTGTGATATGTTCGACTATGGATGTGCTATTTTTATACCATTCATAGTTTATGGTGAAATTATTGACATTTCGTATGCTAGTTTTAATACGAATGTTTATGTTATGTTTAAACCTTTTCATATGGGAATGCATTGGACTTAATAAGTGACGGGTGGAGCCCGCTATAGCTCCTCGATGCATCGGTAGGTCTCATGAGACAAACTAGTGTCTTGGCACAAGGCCTTGACAAAATATTATTTGTAGTCTTGGCACGAGGCCTTGACTATGTGGTTATGATAGTCTGGCATTATGCATTCCAACATTATGAAAGTGGTTATTGATTTTTGCATGTGATTATTCGATTAGTAGAATATCCATGTGAGTAAGTAAATGGCATTATTTCATTTTATTTATGCCATACCATGTTGAAAGTTCATGTTTGAAAGGCTTTTTTTTAGTTATACATTGCCTTAAAAGTTTATTCTTATTTATGAAAGTTTCCGCTATATTGTTATCCTTACTGGGCATTTGAGCTCACCCCTTTTTTATGTTTTATTTTTCCCAGGAAGTGAAGAAGTAAGTTATGAATGACCTGCAGGGATATTATGTGGGGATATGAGTGTGGATTATGGAGACAATATGTAGTTGTAGTAGTTTTTCGTTTAATGATGTAATGTAAAACTTATGAATATATCTAGTGTTTCCAAGGCTACTAAACCAATCGGTCTTTCGAGATTTGATCTTTCTTGTGATCATGCCAATGTTACGAAGTAATGCACCGACTCTGGGTAGCTGGGGTCGGGGCGTTACAGTTGGTATCAGAGGAAGGTTAGTACAAACCTTGGAAGCTAGATTTAGATAAACTCTGATTAGAGCACGTAGACCTAAGATGAACTTTGAGGATTAGTATAGAAGAACTTCCTAGAATTTTGGTATTGTATAGATTTTGTGAGTTTTCCAAGAAATACATCCCTGTCTGGATACGAGCAGGTAGAGGCGGCTCTGGCACAGATTTACCTAGGGGTAAAACCCGAAAACATCGCTTTGAGCCAGACTCGAACGGGAACTGGTGCACGACAACGGGCCTTGCTGCACTCTTGGTTACGACACTCCCGGGGGATATTCTTAGGATAAATCTCATTTTCTTTACAAATCATTTTGAAGGGTTTATGAGTATATAATTCCTTAAAGAAAACATTCTTATGATTATGGATTATATCCATAAGTAGTTCAATTTATGTTAAGTGTTTTATAAGTATGGGATTATGTATTTTGATTCATAAACTGGTCTAGTTTATGCCATTGTTTAGAAATGGCGCCCAGTAGAAGTAATGAGAACTCCGGAAATGCACATGATCCAAAGAGAAGGAAGGATCATATCTTTCATGGTCTTAAGCTAGAATTTATAAGAGAAATAGTCTCCCATGTATTATCATCATATGGAGAAATAATATCATGTGTTGATAAGATAAGTAAAGAGTTTACTGAGTCCTATGGCTTTGAAGGGAAGCATGAGAAGAAAAGGATGGAAGAGAGAAAAATGGATAAAGGGAAGAGGGAAAAGAAGAATTTTCCCATATGCGGTAACTGTGGAAAGAAACACCCTGGAACTTGCCTGAAAGGAATGGGAGTTTGTTATAAGTGTGGAGGAAAAGGGCACAAAGTACGTGACTACAAGGGTGAGAAAATGGTCTCAAATGTACAATGCTTAATTTGCAAGGAGTTTGGACACTACGCGAACCTATGTCCCAGTCATCAGACTATGCCGCAGATGATGCTATTGGATAATAATCAAGTTATGATACTACCACAGATTAAGAGGATTGATTAGAGTTATTATGTTGATTATATCAATTGAGTGTTGTATCAACAATGTACTTGTTATAATAATTATGGAGTATATAAGGATTGTACTGCAGTACTATTTCATTAAGGACTTGAGATGGTGTGGAACAAAGAAAAGTGACTCAGTAGCAGGTTAAATGTTTGGAAAATATATGGTTGAGAGAAAGATAAACCATAATATGGATCAGATACCGAGGTGGTGATTTTAGAATAATACATGATTGATTTGGATAAATTATATTGGATATTATTGACTACCTTGAAGCTGATTAATGATTTGTATATTCCATCATTGTTGGGTTTTAAAACATTTTTGGATTAATGAAGTATATCCAGCATTCTATATGGAATAAGGGAACATGAATGTAATCAATAAGGAATATGGTAATACATGATGAAGGTATTCATATGCTATTACGGGGTAAAAAGGATCTATATTATGTTTAACTTCCTTATAAATGTTGGACTGTGAGTTTGGATAGAAGTATTTTGGATAGTTCTAGTTTGGATTATTTTGGATTTCCATAAAAGGACAACCCGGAGGTCGGGCGGCAACCCGTCGCGTCCGGCAAGGCTGTGAGACTTGAACCCGCAACCGAAGGGCGACAAGGGTGTATCACCTACCACTGGCCCACGAGATGTCCTAGATTAAATAATGTAGTTTTTATTAAAAGATCTTGTAGATGAATTATAAATTCGTTTATTTTGGAACCCTATACGAATAGTGTAAATAGAATTTTTTTTACATTCTATTGTCTTTTAGAGTGAAAGATGAGTTTGTGGTAGAAATTTATTAATGGATAAAACTCTAATTATAAAGTAAGTATATCTCCTTATGATCTTAGCCAATCTCATAAATAAATTCCTCAATATTAAGAAAATCAACTTAGAACAAAAATGTTTTCCTAGATGGTACCTTAAATCATCACTAATTTATGGCTTTTGGATTGATGGCCTTTTCATAGCCATGTTCTCTACCACTCTCCATCAGATAATTGATGGTTAGATTTTTCTTCCATATCCATATTTTCTTACATGGAACCCTAGTATGTGTTATCTTCGGTAATCTTCATACTTTCGACTCTTTATTTTAAATAGAGGCCTCGTTAATTCATTTTTCAATGTGGGATTTCAACTAAGATATTTTGAAACGTCAAAAATGTGTTATCCTAATACCCTATGTTTTGTTGAACCGATGGTATTTCAAATCATCATGGATTGATGAGTTTAAGGACCTCAATTTTATACTTGTTTGTGATTGATGACCTCAATCACTACCTATAAATATTTATGTTTTCCCTCCAATTATATGTCTCTAATTGCCACCAATGTTCTCCTAATCGAGATCATAATTTGGTGGTGACCCTTTAATTTCTCTTTTCCTCATATTAAGAATAAATTTTAGTAACTCAATTTCCAATGTGGGATTTCCCACAAATATATTATATATTTTCAACCTTTTATTTTCGAAGAACAATTTCAAATTGCGAGGACGCAATTTATTGAAGGAGGGGAGAATGTAACACCCCAAGATTTCATAGTGTGTTAGTTCTTCAAAATAATTCAATAACTTTCACTACATGCAACACAAAGTTCAAGAACACCATGACTTACCAAACAAGCCGTTCAAAAGAGGTTATGAATAGTATTAGATAAATTTTAATGTTTATATAATCCTTATAATTTTAGAATCCATATTATGAGTTTCTTAGATATAATGCAAGAACAAATTCATTTTCAGTATTGCACTTTTATCAACTTCTAATAGTGAAACCTTTTTAAATACAATATTTTAAACTTTTTGACTAAATGGGGACATCAAAAATTTAAAATGAAACACCCCAAGCTTCCACGGTACGTTTCCCTTTGAATAATGTGATAGCTTGTGTTGTACGCAACACCGAGTTCTAACACACCATAACCAATCAAACTAGCCGTTATAAATAGTAATACCTACTTTTTGAAAATATATATATTTTATATTTGAAAATGGACTTCATTTTTGGATTCGGAATATCGAATTTAGCCTAAGGTAAAATTTTGGTACATTTCGGATAACTTTCATATTTTGATGAATAGTGAAAATTACTAAGTTTTAATTAAAAACAACTTTTTTATTCAAAATAATTAATAGTGATAAATTATGAATTTGAGTGGGTTTAAAGTATATTTAGAATATAGTTTTACCATTTAATATAATGTTGGTCATTGGACATAATTTTACAATTAAACCGAACATAAACGAGTGTCAATCTTTTGATAGTTATTATCTCTTAAAAACACGTTTTTTGTTTTGACAGCGGGAATTAATTTTAAATTAATTTCTGACACTTCTGTGTTTTGAATTTAGTAAAATGGATTCCATATTTGGAATCAGGATTTTCAAATTGTGTAAATAGGTAACTTTTATTTTTAGACATTTTGAATAATTACTGCGGTAAATATTTTATTTACCATGGTTAAGGGTAAATCCGGTAAATAAGGGTTACAAAATAATATTATAATAATACTAAATTACCCTAAAACGTGTCTTAACCCTATTGGTTGATAAATGGTCGACCATGGGAATCTTTGGGTCTATTTTGGGACCCCATGGATCCACTTGTAAGTGATAATGATACTTTATTTTAATTAATTAAAAATGAATACAAAAATGATACAAGCATATATCTTTTAGAAAAACAATTGTTACATAGGGTTATATATGTTGGATTATAGATTATAAATATTCATTAGAAATCTAAAAAGATTTCCTACATAATGATATTTTATTTATAATTTTTAGACATTAAATAATTTATTTTATTTATGACACAATGATGATGCAGTAATTACTATAATAGTAACAAATTAAAATAATTGATATTATAAATACCCAAATAAATATAATATGAAACTTTTAATGAATTAAAATAATTTTATAGGATAATATGATATATTAGGATTGATTTAATTGACTTTGTTCGAAGTAATCAATCTATTATGAGTTTCAAAAAAATCAACTATTGAATAGTGTCAAAATTGACATAAAAGAGTTCTTAAAACAAATATTATATTATTAATTGATATTAAATTCCTAAAAATCTAAGGTTCGGCCAAGAGACTTATATCATGATAGTTGCATCATTAATGGACCACTTGGGGGTCGCTTGGATGTATATAGTAAGTTTATTAACCATATTATATAAAAATACAAAGAGACATTGTAAAAGTGAAACTAATTAACTTAGAGTTAATACTTAAAGATAAGGTTAATATAAGTACCCAAACCTGTCTAAATTCTATTGGTTGAGTGGTTTTGCGACCTATCCCCACCTTAACCTTTGAATAATCAACTTTGGAGCCATTAGAAACCGAATATGAATTTATTATAAATTAATATTTCTAGCTTTTCCAAAGGTGCCCCTCACCCCTCTTATAAAAGGGCACTCCTCCTTCTCATTTCTTCACACCTTCAAAGCCTTTTGGTTCGGCCAAACTCTTCCCAAATACTCTACCAACATCCCTCACTAAAACCTAGAGGCCTTAGTTTGATCAGAAAGCCACCCTAAGGAGCCCTTTTGATCAAATCAAAAGGAAGAACCCGAAGAAGAGGTAATGATTTCACCACCCTTCTCCAAGTTCATTTCTTCTTCCACTTATTCTTCCTTTGTTCTTACCATTCTAAAATAATAACTCCAGTATCTCACATATACTGTGATGTTATTATAAATATGGTACAACCATATTCAGTATTCTATCCACCCTTTGAATAACATGTCACCATACGTGCGTACGTACGGACTACCGTCTCCACGTCGTGGTGTAATTGCTATTCAATATAATATTATTTGGATGGGTATAATAATGATGTGTAACTCATGTAAATAATAAATATAACATGTTAATGATTTTGTATATATGTTATACCATCCATTTATATATTATTTTAATATCAAAAGAATGATATTGTCGCTCGTGCGTACGTACGGACTACCGTCTCCACGAACGCGATGAGATTCATTCTCCATCGTAACCATTCAAGTATAATTATCATTTGATGGTTTAAAAATGATTTTAAGGACTATATATCATTCCATATATGAATAAGATACAACAACCATGGCTTATGTAACAAAACATATAAATAAAATGAGTAAGTTAACACCCGAAATGACGATAATTCTAAGATATTATTAACAAATCAATGTTAAAAGATCATATATGATATCATATTAATATATATGATTCTTGTATAATTTAATAACAATTATTTCACCATTATATAGGAGGTTAACCTACCCCAACCAAGGAAACGTACAAGGTAAGGGTTATTTCACAATCTCTTCATTATCCGAGGTTGTTTATACGTAATAATCTTCTGGGATATCTTTATCAACCACATCCATGTTTCTTAAAAATGTATTTCAAAGCATTTTTACTATTTACAAGAATATGGGTTAAAGTCATTTATACCCTTTTTTGACTTTTTATAAGAGGTTTATAAAGGAATCTTTCCGTCGTTTTCAAAACAAGGTCCTTTTTAACCTTTTCGACAGAATTGAGGTAAGAATGTTTTTTTTAACTTATACGGCGGGTGCGGTTATTTTACGCCGTTATAAATTCTTCAAAGCTTTTCTTACAAGCTTATAAGAATATTTTCAAAGAAAATGTTTTATTATATATGGATCTTAAATGATTTCAAAATAAAAGGAGATATTTCTTTAAAAAAAATTTGATTTCATCTACGTCAACATCCTTTGATGGATTTTAAGATTATTTGAAGTTGATTTATTATGATACAAAACTTCTATATTGTATTGAAGGTTTTGTGATATGTTCGACTATGGATGTGCTATTTTTATACCATTCATAGTTTATGGTGAAATTATTGACATTTCGTATGCTAGTTTTAATACGAATGTTTATGTTATGTTTAAACCTTTTCATATGGGAATGCATTGGACTTAATAAGTGACGGGTGGAGCCCGCTATAGCTCCTCGATGCATCGGTAGGTCTCATGAGACAAACTAGTGTCTTGGCACAAGGCCTTGACAAAATATTATTTGTAGTCTTGGCACGAGGCCTTGACTATGTGGTTATGATAGTCTGGCATTATGCATTCCAACATTATGAAAGTGGTTATTGATTTTTGCATGTGATTATTCGATTAGTAGAATATCCATGTGAGTAAGTAAATGGCATTATTTCATTTTATTTATGCCATACCATGTTGAAAGTTCATGTTTGAAAGGCTTTTTTTTAGTTATACATTTCCTTAAAAGTTTATTCTTATTTATGAAAGTTTCCGCTATATTGTTATCCTTACTGGGCATTTGAGCTCACCCCTTTTCTATGTTTTATTTTTCCCAGGAAGTGAAGAAGTAAGTTATGAATGACCTGCATGGATATTATGTGGGGATATGAGTGTGGATTATGGAGACAATATGTAGTTGTAGTAGTTTTTCGTTTAATGATGTAATGTAAAACTTATGAATATATCTAGTGTTTCCAAGGCTACTAAACCAATCGGTCTTTCGAGATTTGATATTTCTTGTGATCATGCCAATGTTACGAAGTAATGCACCGACTCTGGGTAGTTGGGGTCGGGGCGTTACAGTTGAGAAGATTCTCTCAACCGAGATGTCCCATTTTCACCATTCTTCACACTTGCACATTTGATCTTCAATGATGTTTGTGCTGGTGTGGATCTCAACACCTCTTTAACTTCTTTGTGTGTGACTCCTGTATTTCTAGGTGCCTTCTGAGCACTAGAGTCTCCTGGTGAAATCTTAATTCTTTTGAAGAATCCCTTCTGAGCTAGAATGAATATCATGCATTTATCACTAGTATGTCCAGCTTGATTGCACCTCACACACAGAACTTGATCTTCATGTGAAATCATCTTCTTCCCTTTTGCCTTAGCAATTGCCAGTGCTTCATCTTCAGCTCTTTGTAGTTCTCTGGAAAGTTGCAACTGATTAGGCCATATGACTAACAAGTCATTTGGAAGTGAGGCCTCAGTTTTGGAAATTCCACATGGTTCTTTTGATACTGTTAATCCACCTTTCTTAGGCAACTTATTTTCAACCAATCCCTTCTGCTTCTTCTGGATTGATTTTCTGTTTGAGTCCAGTCTGCCTCTATTGAATTTCATGGATTCTTTACAAAGATCCATGGTATGGCCTTTGTTTCCATAGTAGAAGCATGTCTTCTTGGTGGTCCTTCTGGATACATCACCCTTCTTGGATTTAGACTCCAAGGACTTCTTTTCCTTTTTCAAAATATTCTTGGGAGCATCTTCCACTTTCTTATGCTTGCTTCCCAAGGATTCCATTTTAGCCAGGTTCAGTGATCTTCTCTTCTTTTTAGCTCTAGATACAGTTGGAGATTGACATGTATCTTTTTGACCACTCTTGAAATCATCCCAGATGTTGTCATGTAATCCAAATCTATTTGCAGTAAACAGATGTCTCTGGACCTGTGGATGCTGCTTCTTTTCCTCTGGCTTGCTCCCCCTTAGAATGGGCTTCCTTTGTGCTTTTACATTCAGTGGATTGTACCAACAATCTTTTGCACAGTGCCCATACTTGTTACAACACCAACACTGACCCAAAAATCTTGACCTCTTGAGTCCTTCTGATTATAGGGTACTTTTCTTGAACTGTTGTGTTGTTTCAGGAGAGCTTTCATTCTTCATTTTACTCATCCATAATTGTTTGGAATTATTCTTCCATCCTATACTTTTTGTGGAAACACAATTAGAAGCATTAGTACAAGATGGTATGGATGGTACCTTCTTTTTAGAAGTTGTTGCCCTTTTATTAGAGGATGTATTTCTTTTAGAATCATCCTGCTCAATGCATACTTGAGTAGCAACATTTCTCCTTTCAGCTGATTGGAGGATTTGGCTTTGGGTGATTGCAGATTTTTCAATATCACCTCCAGTTCAAAGCATTTCATGTTGAGGGAGTTATTCTCATCCTCAACTAATCTTAACCTACATTCCCAATTCTGTTTCAGCTGTTCTAACTGGTCTTCATGCACCTTCTTTATTTCATGCAATGAGTTGTCAAGATCCTTCACCATTTTGACTTTTTCTTCGAGTTGAGCATCTCTGACATTCATTGACACTCTGTGCAATTTTTCCAGTGCATGGAAAACTTCTTTGACCATTACTTTAATGAATTCTTTCTCAGAAAGGCTTCTCTGCAATTATTCAGCAGTGTCTTCATATCTTTCATTGCAAAGAGAAATGGTTTAATCTTTAGCCTTCACCAGCTTTCTGAGAGTATTGGTTATGCTAACCCTTTTAGGCAGCTGATCTTCCATTGTATTGGATTCTTCTTCTAGCTGTAATTTTTCTTCTTGAAGATCAAGGATGCCTGTAGTAATACACATTGCTACTTCCCTGGGGACTGTCTTCTGAAGATATTCGATTGCATTTAAAAGATCATTGATTCTTCCATCATCATCACAGCTAGGACAAGCTTCACTAGAAGAGTGATAGAAGGAATTGTCAGGTGTTTCTCTATCAGCAACAATATCCTTCTTCATCTTCTTGGCCTGTTTCTTCATCCTGTTCTTCTGAGTCTTGGCAGATATCTCCATTTGAGGGTATTCACTCACTTCCTCAAATATGCACTTCATAAAGACTCCCTTGGATCTTTTAGAGGTAACCTTCCCTCTGATACCAATTGAAGTTCCCAGATCAGTGTGAATCACTAATAGGGGGAGGGGGTGAATCAGTGATCCCTTAAAACTTTTTACTAATTGATTCTTTATCAATTAAACCTCTATTGCTGGTTAAAGCCTCGATACACTCTTCTTGTGTCTCTCAACCTTTCCTCGAATAATGCTATAAATATAAAGGCACTGGACACAAGGATTTACAAGGTTCGGCACCAAAGGCCTACGTCCTCGCCATGTTGGTTATACGCCCCAACATGGTTTCTCTATTATAACTTGTTAGAATTACAATGGTCGATACAACATCCCACTGTATCTCTCCTGACTCCCATAGGAGGGTCTTTATACTGCATCCCACAGTGTTACCAGAGTCCCACTGGCCTGCTCCAGAATCCCACTGAAGACTTCTTCCACCCTGATTCTCACAGGGGGCTTCTCCTGGCTCCTCGAGTCACATGATTAGCTCTTCTTCACTTTAAGTTCTTCAAGTATCTTCAGCAGCCTGGGATAAAGGCTTCTGGCCTTGCTCTGTACCTCTGATCACTTGTGATGATCAGGTCTTCTCGTCTTGCTCAGGATTTATCTCCTTCTTCTCAGGATGACCTGGATTCTCTCCAACTACTGAATACTCAGACAACTGATATCTTTAACTTCAGTCTGGTCCAGTCTCACATCAGAACAACTTCATGCACTGAGTGCATGGAAACTTTGATTCTTCAAGATCTTCTGGTCTTGGACTTCTCAATTGCACACAACCTGATTTATCTTTGTTCACGTGTGCATGTGCATGCATGCATGAATGCACTTTCCTCTTTCTCCTCTTGGTGCAATAAACCCTCAGAGGGTGTAATTCTTTTTAGCACACACCTTCTCGAACTTCACACACATTGTACAATTTGTTTACACACATAAATGTGTGTTCTACTTTACTGTGAGAGTCCTCTTCTCTTTCTTCTTAGTGTGTACACTTTAGTTTGCACACACACTAAGGTTCGGCCTTGTTGTCTTTATTCACACACTTGTTTCACTTTGCACACACTTGAGACTTGGCCTATTCTCTTCCTTGCGCACATCCAAGGCTACGGCCAACTCATTTAGTCTTAGTTCATTTAAGTGTAAGTCTCGGCCTCTTGGTTTTTTGTTCCTCTTGCACAAAAAAAGCAAGGGTATATCACTTGGCATACACTCAAGGCAAAGCCTCGGTTCTCCTTGTGCACTAGAGACACAATGGTCTCTGCCTCCCACTTCTTGTTTTGCACATACACCACTAGGGTGTGTTCTTTCACTTCACATAAGGCACTAAGGCCTCGGGTCTTCTTCTCCACTTGGCACACACACACTGCCTTCTTCTGTTTTTACACACACAGCCCGAACTCCTTGGGTGCAAGGAAGCCGCGCAAGTGTCAGTGGGTGCAAGGGGTCTTGGGCGCACAAGGTTCAAATGCCACAAGGACCGCGCAGGCTCCTCCTGCCGCACAAGTTTGCGGGCAGTGAGGGCTCCCTCTGCCGCGCGAGTACGCGGGCAGGGACCTCCTTCAGAGCCTCGGGTGGCTCTGGAACTTCAGTCGCGCAAGTGTGCGCGGGGCTTTGTACTTCGCGAGGCACAAAGGCACTCACGAGACTTCTCTCGAATTTTTCAGGAAAGGATCAGCAAGCCAATTCAGAGAGCAAGGCCTCTCTTTATATAGGCAGAGGCGTCTCGTTCAATCCGCGTGGATAAACATTTGAATCCCCGAAGTTTTCGGGTATTTAAAGATTTTTAAAATCTTGATTTTCTCCATGGTTCACTGCGGGTTTTCCTTCTATATTTTTCTCCTCTACGTGCATGCGACTTAGAACGCATGCACGTCCTCTGTTTTGGCCATCCCATGAAAAACACGAACACCCCGAGGCCTCGGCACTTCGTTTGCCTTCGGCCTTCATCGAATTTTCTCATTTGTTGAATGCAAGTATCTTTTTGTGCATGGTACTGTTCGTTATGGCCAGACGAGCACGAGGGTGCCTTCGGCTTCGAGAGAGACAACCGAGAACTCAAAATCCGTCGTCGGGAGGCGTCTGGTTCAGCGGGGACGTCGCGGGTGCCTCGGTTGAGCTCGAGGTAGGAGACACACCGGGAGCCGTTGGATCGGGTGAATGAAAGACATCGGATGGCCTGGATCTGAACAGGAGCGGCGCGATGAGATGTGCGGCCGAGATCTGGCGCGTGATCAATCGTGCGGCCAGGATTCGCTCCTGGATATTTTTCCGCGTCCCACATCGAAACGGAGCGTGGTTTTTCCGCGGCTTATCACCCAAGCACTCCCATCCTCACCTCAGTTGCATCTTCTCCCTCTACGGTGCCGCCCCGCACCGTTTTCTCCTAGCGGGCGCGCTCTTGCGCCCACCCTTGTCACTCGGGCGCTCTATGCGCCCACCATGCGTGCCTTCGGGCGCGCGCGCTGTGCGGGCTTCACCACCGCGTAGCTCGGGGCTTATACACGGCCCCGCCCTTCTGCCTCAGGGAGCACCTTGGCCTTGAGGGTTCCCCATGGGCGTGGCGCCTTAGGCCCATATGTGCCTTGGGTGATCCCTCGGCTGGCCTCCTTGGTGGCCATATTTTTGGCTAAGTGTTGAATTAAACACTGTTAAAAACAAAGTTCTCCATATGAAACATGCCAAATGCCAAACCAAGTGCCCTTCTTTCTTCCTCTCATTTCTTCATTTCTTCTTCATAAGAATTATTCCAATCTCCTCAACATATATTCATTACTTAGGAGGGAAATTCTTGAAGGTTCTTCATCAACCGAGCTCCTGAATCAAATAATTCTTCAACATGCTTCTATGATCCAATAAGAGATCAAGTTGGATCTTCTTCAAATTCACATTCACTAAGTGATAGTGCATGGACTTAATTAGTACCACTTCATCCACTTAGGAGTTGTGGATGGTTCTCCTCATCTCCTAGTACCACTTCATCCACGTAGGAGTTGTGGATGGTTCTCCTCATCTCCCCATGCATTGTTAAGACAATGCATGGTCTTCTGATATTGCTGTGACATTGTATCATCTTGATACAAGTATTGAAACATTAAGATCAGTTCTACAATCGTCTGATATACATAGAGAATGTCTCAACCACAACATCCTATATCACATAGTGAATCTCCTAAGTGACATGCATCTTAGTACCATGGCCATTCTCCGTTCCTCACCAACACCATCACATCCTTTGTCATTCACATATTGAAACTCCTTGACATCCATCCATTCATTCCTTGACAACAACATACCTCATTGACAACAAATGCAACATAGTGCACTTCAATTATTATTATGCACTTATGGGAATCTAAATAACATGAAATATCCATATCCATAAAAATTTGTAATGGATATTCCTCCCCAAAAAATAGGGAATCTTTTTTATGTTCTTTTTCAAGTAATGGAAATGTTTTTGTGAGTGGGTTATGTAGAACTAACAAATTTATGTACTTTTATTAGATTTATGTTTATAAATTTTGATATATTCATATGTTTTCTATTTCCATAATAGTAATGATTCTTCTACATGTATTATTTTTATTGAAAATTCCTTATATTACATGTCATATCAAAATGTAATAGATGTTCTCAGCTATAAGAAAAACCTATATAGAATATGACAATTGTATTAAAAACATTTCATATCATCTAGATACATCCTACTAATAAGAAAAAATGATATATGATAATAAAATTCTAGGGAATCATAATAATTGATACTTATTATCTTGAATTTCACACTTTGTGATATAACAAATTGATTTATTGAGGAAAAAATAGCCAATAGAAAAACCATATTTTTAGTTGGAGTACAGTAATCAAGAGGGGTGAATTTCATATCTATAAAAATATCTATTAAAAGATTTTTTCTTTGAATATTTTTTCAATTAATAGTATAATCCAAGACAGTTTATAGTGAAATTAAAGGATCCCCAAATATTTAATTAATTTCTCAAAATATTGATTTGTTCTCAGTTATACTAATCTGAAGATTAATATAACTTTCGAAACTAACCTAAAAGTTCAAAATTATTATAAACAATTTCCAAAATAACTATAAGAGTTTGACTTGGTTTGAATGAAATATATTATAGAACATAGTAAATGAAAATAACAGTAAAAACACTGAAATTTAAAATAACAATTTCAGTCTCAAGTCGAGACTTAGTCCTCTCCACTTGGTGATCACCTTCCACCATGTAGTTTAAATTAATAAAAAAAATTGATCCACACCCTGGACAGGGGCTTGAAAAATCACACAAGGTTTTCCATGTCACCCTTGACCTCTACCATAGTTCTCCTTGGTAAAAACAACAAATAGTTCACACATGAACTCTTCCACAATTCTACGTGGGATACAAAGGGATAAAGAGGAGTGTTACATTGAGGATATCAAGTATCATCAATTTATACACTAGATTCAGTGTGTGTGTGTGTGTCTAACAGACAGATACAATCCCTTCTCAGAAATATAAATAAATGAACACAACATAGCTAAATATGTAGAGTTCAGATTATAAGGCTCTATGTGTTATATGGTGCAGCTCTGGACTCATTTGATGTAGTTGAAATAGAGTTTGAGTCCTCTTTGGTATGTTGACTCCAAAAAAGTGTGTTTTAGCCTCTTTGGTCTATCTTCCAGGAGAATGAGATGTTCAACTTCTTATTCAAATGATGTTCAGGTTAGCTCATTAGAATTAGATTTATTTCTTCATCTCCTCGTATGCACTTTCTTTTTATTTTATGGGTTTTCGATGTAGGCTTGAAACTTTTAAGAGTTTTTAGGTTTTATTTTCTTGCTAATATTCTATGTATATATCGTGTGTTATGAAGGTTCCATCTTGTTTTACTTTTATCTTTTGAGGTCCATCAATCATAGTGATCTCCCCATACACATGTATCTTGAATTATCCTATAAATATCCTACCAAAAACTTTAAATAATTTCAGAAACATTAATTTTTTTAAATATGACCGTTATATATAATTTTGAATTAATAAAATAAAAATATATCTTTATGACTATTAGTGATCTATAAGTATTGGTGAGTCATTACCATCAGTGATTCATTATCATCAGCGAGTCATTAGCATCGCTCTATCATCATCGATTACTCTTTGTATTGGTGAGTCATTTCTATCGACATCGGTGAGTCAGACCATCAGTGAGTCATTTGTACTATCGGTGTATCCTGGTATTGGTGAGTCATCATCGGTGACTCATTTTGAATGACTGTTGTTTCTCCAATCGGTGACTCATCCATTTGTAAGTCCATTAAACTATCAGTTCATCTCCCATCGATGACATGTCAATTGGTAAGTACTTTGAACTATCAGTGTGTCGCTCATTGGTGATTCTCTTGAACTATTGGTGAAATAGATTATCAGTTACTTGTTTATTAGTATGTCATTTTTTCTATCAGTGATTCCTATATTGCTATCTTCTTTGATCAGTGAGTCATCATCTATGTGTCCTCCATCAGTGCCTCCTTTGAAATTATCGGTGTTAGAGGCTTTGAAAAACATGAAAAGTGTCTGTCTATTACAGAACAATACTAAATTAAGCAAGATTCATAATTTCATGTAAATATACACTTGTAAATAAATCGAAACAAAAATATCCATAATTTATTTACTTCTATAAATGTATTATACCATGTGATATAATCAATTCATTTATAAATATTTACTGAAAAGATTTTCATTACTTAGAAACATAATATGTGAATTATCATGATTTGTAAATTTGCATGATTTTTTATTATATAAATAATTATCTCACAAGGGGTCCAACAATCTACCCATTTTCGATAATCACATGTCATGGATTAAATGAGTAATACATGATGCTAATAAATAAACATGATTTGGCTTAGAATACCAACAGTGAGTGTGAAATATCATTATAACCATAAGGTCATCACTTTTATGATACAACTAAATAATTGTAATGGAGCCTCAGTATGTTATATTAGAGCAGAAATAGTCATTTATATCAGAGCTGGTATATATATATATATTATATTGATTACATTCCATCTTTTCTATGTCATATTCCATAGTTAGTCTCCCCTTAGGGTAAGAGTGTATGCCATTTAGATTAACCCCCCTTTGGGATTACCAAAAATGTGACAAGAAACAAAAAGGATTAAGAAAATTAACACAAAAAAACATGAAACACAATGATGGAAAACATATATTCAAAAAAGTATAAAAAATTACAAGCATCAAAATTACATCATAAATAATTAAATTACATATCCATATCAAATAATGATCCACAATTAAGGCTTGGTATTTTGAGTACCTTTCCCTTTGTTTGAAAGTTCAATGATGGGGTCAAGAGGTGGTTTTTTGGATGTAGGTAGGGCTGATCAAATCATTACACTAGGTAAATCAATTCTTTTAGGGACATTAGGTACAAGTCTTGGTCTTTGTCCTTATAGAGAATGACTCTGAGGATGCACTTGGATCACTATCCTAATCTGAGATAAGGATTGATACACTAACTTTTATATAGGAGGCAGTGAACCAGGTATGATGGATACATCTGCAAGGAACACTATAGCCTCAGACTGAACAAGCAGGGAAGGCTTCAAGAACATATTAAAATCATTGAGGATTTCACCGCCATATTGCATGGACTTCTCGAAATACTCTTTGTTTTCGTTAAACTTCATCAATGTGTGAGTAAACTCTTTTAACTGGATCAATTTTTTCTTGAATGCCTCAGTCACTGGAAGAATCTTGAGGTACTAATCAAAGTAGTTAATTTTGTCATTCTATTCATGCTTTGTTTATATTTTAGAAAAATACTTGTTCACATTTTCCCTAATCTCATTTTGAGCAGTAGTTTCTTCATTTCCACATTGTCTCACCATGTTATATACATTTTTTCTATTATTTTTCACATTTTAAAGGGAATATTTATCAATTTAATTATGAATAGACTTTATATCTTCTCTTATCACTGTCTTAAGGGACTCCATATTAGCAGTACGTCTGCTTACTCAATAACTGAATGTACCATAAATCATCTTTCCAAGATCCTCCATCAAATTTTCTGAATATGCATTTAGTAGATGTGTAACAAGGTTTCTAACAATCTCCATAACTCTACCAAGTGTGGTTCTGAAATAATTAGATATCTATTTCATTTCATTACTCAATTTCTTTACATCTTCTCTTAGAAATGAATTATTTTTCACAATTGTCTCAGCTATAGTGATAATACTGGGATATATCTCCGGAATTATGATTCTAGAAATTTGAGCAACATATAACTATGAAATAATCATATAAGTAGAAGATTAGTATATGAATTCAATAGAGGATATCATATATTCACATACATAACCCTTGAATTGGTTGAGAATAGCCTTTGTGACATTGTAACTAGGCATTGAAGGTGTAACAGGATCACCACTGGTGGGAAAAGAAGGTGAAGTAGGAGTAGTTGGTTCCACATCAGCTTGTGGAGTAGGAGGAGCTTCCATCTTCTCATCTGAATCATAATCCATCCCAAAGATGATATATCCTAGATTTCTATTCAACTAATCCGAACAATTCCAATCTCTAGGCTCCATAGTATCAATTATTACTCTTTTACTTTGAGGATATCCCTCATTCTGAGGTACATACACAATCTGAGATCTGCCTTCTTATTCTTGAACAATAGCCATTTGAGGATCCCCCTCATTTTGAGGCACAGGTGCAATCTGAGCTTCATCTTCTTCCTCTGGACCTTCATTAGTAATATCAGCAAGTTCCTAAATTATTCCTTGATAACCATTAGGTTGGTCAATTCTATCCTAATTTCTATCATCTCAATCATTACGATCAACACCATCAGCATCAACATGTCCATCGAGATAGATATCATCCTATCTACCAGCCTCATCATCATCTAAATGCACAGACTCTTCACCTGAACTGACTACATCTTGTATAGATTTTAGTCAGTCACTCACATTCTCTCCATCATCATCGTCATCATTATCATCATCATCATCATCATAATCATCATCAGCATCATCATCATCATCATCACCATCAGTCCTACTCACATTTCTTTCAACTCTAGAGACTTCGGTATCTTCCTCATCTTCATCATCATCCAAAAGAAGTTCATTTGAATGTAATTGTACTAGTGGACATGGTTGTCCATATGAAATTTCCCTATATCTTATAGAAATATTTAGGTCACTCTTATCATCTATAAAAGACCCTCTTCTATTTTCATCTCAGGATCAATTTGTTCTTTATCTTAATACACAACCTACTCACCATGTTTAAGACCTATAACAACATGATCCTTTGGTCTGGTAATATTATCTATAGGATTATAATCTTCAGATAATTTTTCCTTAACTACTACCAAAATTATCTTCCATGGGATCTAATAAATCTTTATCATTTTGAAAATGTCATTGTGTATGTAGAAACCACTACATGTAGTAATCCCGATATATTTATTTTCTATACATCCAAGCCTTTTAAATGTTTCACAAATCATCTTCAAATAATATAGACAAGTATATTTTTTTAAGGCGTAATAATTTAACAAATAAGTATGATAAGGTACCTAAAAAAGTTCACTTTCACCTCATTCTTCAACAAATAAATCAAGAAGATGACATGATACTTTAAGGCTGCAAGATCTCCCATCCTTGGGATGATTTGGTGTTAGATAAATTTGAATAGCATTCTGGCCTCTCAATCTAATTTTGAATATATTTCTGTCTTTGATTCTTCATTTCGTATCAAATATTTCAATGAATTTTCATATAAAAATAAATCTGATGTTGGTGGATTATTACCATGGTAGTTTGAAAATATTCCCTCATGCGGCATCTTTAAGCATTCAACCAACTTTCATGAAGAAAATGAAATTGCATTTCCCTTTCCCGCTGATTTCATCTAAGCCTCCTTGGCTCCTTCCAAAAATACATCCAAATGGAGATAAAATTGGTTTTCCAGATTTGAATAGAATGGTAATTCACTTTCATCAAGAAAAATAATTCACCCTTTTAATTACAGAAATTTTTTCAATAGAGAATTTCACAAAATTAACAATTTGGAAAACACTTCTTTTTTAAGAGCTATAATGCGGCTTCTTAACTCATGATTCATATGAATTACAGCACTGCTTGATTGTACTTTCTAATGCTTCATTGATGACAATTTATATGGTCCTTACATCATGCTCTTTCTTCTCACCATTTTGAAGGTTTTGGATTGAATAAAAAAGTTGAAATTTCATAGGTAGTGAGGGTAGTGGAGGTTTTTGATTGATTCTATTTTATCATTAAGGGGTTATATATTGTAAAAGCATAAAATAAAATAATGGTAATTTAAAAACAAAAGAAACTGATTCATTTTAATTATAGGATACAAACAAATAGATTTATTAAAAGGTCTATATTGGTATCAGTTTTACTCTAATAGTATCTTTCTGACTTGATGAATTTTGTCAGATTGGCTTCTCATAATCGGTTCAACCTAATTAGCTTCATCTAACCGGTTTCATCAGATCAGTTTTACCTAATCATTTTCACATAATTGGTTTCAGTTGATTATTTTCACACAATCGGTTTCACTTGACCGGTTTCACACTAATTAGTTGCACACTGATCAGTTCCACATGATCAGTTTTACACGATCAGTTTTATACGATCTATTTCACATGATTGGTGTCATAGGAAACAAAATTTTCAAATGGATAAGGTTAGATATTCTTTATAAATTAATCATTCCTAGTTCATGTATGATGTACCTAATTCTCTTAGAGTTTAAGGGTTTTGGTAAAAATGTTTGCAGGTTGATGTTCAGTCTTAATAAACTCAACAGTAATGTCACCTTTTTAATCACGGTATCTAAAAAGGTGGTGTCTTAGGTCAATATGTTTTGTTCTAGAATAATAAATATGACTATTTTAAATTTTAATAGAACTTGTATTGTAACAATTTATGGGGATGTGTCTGAATTGAAATCCATAGTCTAATAAAGTGTGTTTCATCAACAAAATGTGTGCACAGTAACTACCAGCTGCAACATACTCTTCTTTAGCAGTTGATAATGAAACATAATTTTTCTTTTTACTACACCATGAGATTGGAGACATTCCCTAAAATTTATATTTTCTATAGTTTCTCTTTCTACATATTTTACACCCACAAAATTCAACATCATAATAACTAACCATATCAAAGGGTTGTCCCCTAGGGTAGAATAGTCCTACATAAGTTGTATATTTGAAGTATTTAAAATCATTTTTGACAAAATTTAAATGCTACTATTTTGGGTTTTCTTGAAATATTTCACACATAAAAACACTAGACAAGATTTCGAGACAAATAGTATTTAAATAGAGTAAACTCCTAATCATTCATCTATAAGTTGTTTGATTAATATATTTCATATTTTATTCAAGATCAAACATACAAGTATGACTCATAAGTGATTCACTACTATTAATGACATCAAACCCATATATTTTCAAATGATACTTAGTATATTTACATTGATTGAAAATAAAACCTTATTTGTTTTAAAATATTTGAAATCCAAGAAATTATTTAATTTCACCCATATAACTCTTTTGAAACTCACTTCGCCTTATGTTTGAATAATTATTGAAAAAAAATTATAAGATCTATAAATAATATCATCTACAAATATTATAGCTAGTAAAATGTCTTTCAAAATTATTTTAATAAATAAGTTATAATCCAATAATACTTTTTAAAAACCGTTATTAATATTAATGTTACCTAACCTATCATACTATGCTCTTGGAGCTTGTTTCAAACCATATAAATCAATATTTAATTTGAAAAAATGATTTGGAAAAAACATATTTGTAAACCATTGGGGGGTTGTTAAAAAAATAGTCTCAATTTTATAACCATTTAATAATAAACTTTTGACATTTATTTCATATAGTTTAAAATGCACGTGTGTTGCATAGGCAGGTAAGATTATGATGGCTTCTAAACTAGCTGCAATTGAAAAGGGCTTCTCATAATAAATTCCCTCTTCATGATTATATCCCCATGAAGCCAATATATCTTTTTTTCTATCTATATTTCCAACTTTATATACTTTATTCCTAAACACCAATTTAGTTCATATATTCAAGGTTTCTTTGAAACTATCAACAAGCTTCCGGACTTTATTTTTCTCAAACTGATTAAGCTATTTTTTCATATACACCACCCAATGTTTATCATTGATTGCATCACCCATATTTTTAGGTTTATTTTGTTACAATAATGCTTGATGTTCCAACTAATTTCACAAATGAAGATCTAGTTTTTATTTCTTTATCTAAAAATCCAATTATGGAATCTATGGTATGATTTTAAGGGTTCTAGTAAGTCTAGAAAAAATAGATCTAGATAATTTTGGTTCACCATTTCATTCTTTTTATTATGGCTTGAATCTATAGAATTTATAGAATTGAATGTTTTAAAATATTCCTATATAGTATGGTCATAGGGTTTTTCATTAATGTCCAGATTGGACATATCCTTTTTAAGATTATCTAGTGAGGTCTTTGGTTTATGTGGATCTATTTCATCAAAATTGACATGTACAGATTCCGCCAAACATTTGTTTCTTTTATTAAAGACATTATATGCTTTGTTAGATGTTGAATATCCAATAAATATCCCTTCATCACTTTTGGAGGCAAATTTATCTAGATTATCTTTATTGTTTAGAATGAAAACATTACATCCAAACATATTAAAATAATTTACCTTCAGATTCATATTATCCCACAACTCATAAAGTGTTTTCATAAGGATATGTTTGATTAAAAATATTTATCATATAACAAGATGTATTAACAGCATAATCCTAATAACAAATAGGTATGTCATATTCATTGAGCATAGTTCAGGCAATTTTCCTTAATGTTCTATTTTTTCTTTCTACTACACCATTCTATTGAGGTGTCCTACGGGTAGATAAATTATTTATATAGCCATTTTGTGAGAAAAATTATTCATGGTCTTTATTTTCAAACTAATGGCCAGGAACACTTCTTAGAGATTTAATTTTTAATCCACTAATATTTTCTACAGCCCTAGAATACATGGTAAAATGAGAGAAAGCTTCACATTTGTGAGCTATGAAAAAAGTCCAAGTATTCCTAGAGAAGTCATGTACAAGAAAATAAACATAGTTCTTCCCATGGATACTTGAAACTCAAGATGGTAAAAAAAGTTTCACGTGAACCAACTCAAGAATTTTAGAAGTTGTAACTTGTTTCTTTGGATTGAATGATATTTTGTGTTTTTTCCCTTTAGATGTGGTTTTCACACACTATTTTATGGAAACTCTTGTTTGGGAAGGTCCTTACCTAAACCTTTTCTGGTTAAATTCTTAAGAGAGTGTACATTACAATGTTTTAGTCTTATGTGCTAGATTCGGGACTCTTTTTGAAACGAACTTAGGCAAGAAACATTCTCTGATGCTTGTGTGTCTAAATTTACAGCATATACATTATCATTTCTAATAGCAGTAAATACTAAGTTATTTTTGGTATAAAAAACATGGCATGAATGATTTTAAAATTGGATTTAATCCATCATCACATAGTTGATATATTATACGAAATTTATATTTTAATCCATCAACATATAGTACATTGGAAATTGAAATAGAGTTATGGATGCCAATCTGGCCTAAGACCATTATTTTACATTTACAATTGTCAAGAAATTGTGAAATAACCACCATCAATCTCGATGAGGCTCATGATGATTGATTAATATCTTGAAATGTGTTTTTAATATCCACTTTCAAAGTAAAATAGATTCCTAATGGAACTCATTAGGCAGTTTACCTACAAAACAATTCATCCAAGAAAAGATGTTGATACTCGTATTTCTTTGGGTCCATAAATATTAGTAACAAAGGATTTAGAAAGCCAAAATTATTTTATGGGTTTTATATATGTAGAATATAAAATATTTAAAAAATAAAAATTATTTGGTCCTAAAAAATTTGATGTAGTAAAAGATGTTTTAGAACTGGAACTTGCAGTAAAATCATGATTTTTGGATAGAGAATAAAATTTTATAGATTTTGTTATCAAATTTGTTTTAGATAAATTTTTTTCATAGATGATATCATATTCCAGTAGAATAACTAGAAGAAATATGTTTACCATGTAACTCAGTAAGTGTGTTTTTTCCATTGGTAAACTTTTCCATATCTTTATTTAGATTTACATTAGATAACATTAGGAAATTATTTTTCTTCAACAGTTGTTCATTTTTTCACTTTATCAAAAGTAAGTTAAAATTTAATATTTTCAATGAGTTCATGTTGTGCATTTAAGGATCTATACTTATAACTTAATTCGTTACATGTTTCTTCTAGTATATTACAATACTCAAATAGTTCATCATCTTTCATATTTTTAGATTCATATTCATCTCCAGAATAATAGTCATTAGAATCGATAGATTTTAAGAGTACCTTTATGGTGTTTCTTATAAAGAACATGTTTTCAAAGATTCTTTCTCATTACAAGAAGAAAAATATTCACTGGAGATATCATCGGATGTACCCCAGGTGGCCTTCATTGTTTTCTTATATTTACTATTTTTATAATCATATGTCATTTTAAAAATTAATTTAGGACAATTATATTTTACATTCCCTGTTCTTTTGAATTCATAGAAAAATATTTCTTCCGATTTTTTTGGATTTTTCCATTCCTTTTTATAATTGTATTTATTTTTATATTTTTATATATAATTGGTTTTCTTGAAGAACATTTTCTTTTTGGTAAATTTTCTGAATATCCTGGCCAACTGGGCTATATCCTCATCACTGTCTAAAGCTAATTCTTCACTACTTGTGCTCTCAACAGCTACTTGATCATTTTCATTGTCTTTTCTCCTGGAAGTGGTAGTGTTTAAGGATACATATTTTCTTTTTAGCTCTTCCACCTCTTGATTCAGATATAGTTCCTCATCGTACATCATTAATTTTATGATTATTTACATCACTGGTAGTTTATTAATGTCATATGATTATCTTATTGAGACAGAAGTTCCTCTCTATCTATCAGGTAAGAATATGATAATCCTCATAATTTATTCATTGTAAATAACATCCTTTCCTAATGAAATCACGATATTCAAAATTTCATTGAACATGATATATGTTCCAGAAATAGATTCATTAAGCTTCATTATAAAAGTTTCATATTTACTAGTATAAGTATTTAATATTATCTCTTTCACATTAGTTATTCCCTTATTGGAAATAGCTATATTTTCCCCAATCTCATGAGAAGTTTTTTAGGCAGAAATGAGATTAAATTATTCATATCCTACAGTACAATATAAATCATTCATATATTTAATGTTTTTATAATATGTAGTCTTAGTAGCTTTATCCCAAGTGTTTCTAGAAATATGAGATTGTGCGTATTTACATTCAATAGAAATCTAGATTTCAAATCACGTTATTTTTAAAGGTATTTTCATTTTAATAGTTCACGGAGCATAATTTTCTCCATTGAAAAAATGTGGTATACTAGTAAAATATGATTCTAATCTATTATCCATAATATAAATTTGGAAAATATTTCTACGAGACAAAATTTTATATACTAACAAAAATTTTATGATCTTTGAAATACCTCTACAATCAAAATTTTAAAAGTTTTCAAAAACATTGAAAAGTAAAAAATTCCTAACACCTCTGATACTAAATTGTGGTTGGAGTAGAGTTCTCAAGAGGGGGTGAATTAGGTATCTATAAAAATTTCTGTTTAATATTGGTTCATTGAAAATGTTTCGAATTAAAATTATAATCCATGTCAGTTTGTAGTGAATTTATAGGAGTCCTATCTGTTCAATTAATTTTTAAATTACTGAATAGTTCCCAACTATCCGAATCTAAATATTAATATAACTTTAAAAACTAACCTATAGGTTCAATACTACTATAAAATCACTCTAAAATAACTATCATATCTTGACTTAGTTTGAATGAAATATATTATAGTACATAGTAAAATAAAATAACCATAGGCGTAATAGAATTTAAAACAAGTGGTTAATTTTGAAGCTGAGACATAGTCCTCTCTACTTGGTGATCACCTGCCATAATGAAGTTACAATTACTAAACAAGTTTCATCCACACCCTAGATAAGTGTTCTCAAAATCACACAAGGGTTTCCATGTCACCCTTGACTCCTAACATAGTTCTTCATGGGGAAAACAAAAAACATGTCACACATAACCTCTTTCATATTTCTATTTTGGATACAAATGGACAAAAAGAAGTGTAAGATTGAGGATATCATGTGTCCTCCAATTATGTATAGGATTCGGTGTGTGTAACTAACAGAGACACACACAACTCATAATTTTAAATAATTGAACACAACATAGATATAGATATTGAGTTCATTTTAGAAGGCTCTATGTGTTATGCAGTGTAGCACTAGACTCATTTTATGTAGTGGAAATGAAGTTTGAGAAATCATCAAGAAGTTGAATCGAAAATAGAGTTTCGTTGCCTCTGCGTTTTATCTTCCAGGAGTATGAAATTTTCAACTTATTTTTCTAATGATGTTCAGGTCATATCAATAGGTTTAGCTTGAATTCATGATCTCCTTGTATGTTTTTCCTTTTGTTCATTTGGGGTTATGAAATTATGCTTGGGAGTTTTAGGATTTTTTAGGATTTCTTTTTTGTTACTCTTCTACGTGTATCGTGTGTGTTTTGAATGTTCTAGCTTGTTATGCTTTTACCCTTCTAAACCCAATATACATAACGATCTCCCCATGTGCATGTTCCCCATATTGTCCTTTGAATATACTAAAAGAAACATTAAATAATTCCATAAACATAAATTTTTCTAAATATGACTGTTAGATATAATTATGAATTAATAAAATAAAAATAGTTCTTTATGACATTTGGTGTGTCATAAGCATCATTGATTCATTATCATTGGTGAATTATTAACTTAGATTTATCAATATCAAGTACTCGCTATATCGGTGAGTCATTTCCATCAGTATTGGTCATTCAGAGAATAAATGGGTCATTTGTACTATCAATTTGTCCGACAATCGGCGAGTCGTCATTAATGAATCATATTGAACTTTCTGTGAGTGGCCTATCAGTGACTCATCCATCGGTACATCCTTTGAACTATCAGGGCATCCAGTATCATTGACTCATCCATTGGTAATTCCACCAAACTACTAGTGTGTCACCCATCAGTGAGTTTCTAGAACTATCGGTGTGACCGATTATCGGGGACTTTTTCATCAGGGTGTCATTTGTTATATCAGTGAGTCCTGCATCGGTGTCTTCTTTTACTGGTGAGTTAGCCATCAGTGACTCCTTTGAACCAAACAGTGTCAAAGACTTCAAAAAACTTATAATGTTTCTAAATTGTATAGAATAGTACTAGATTAAGTGAAATTCATAATTTCATGTAAATATACACTTGTAAATATATTGAAACACAAATATCCATAATTTATTGACTTATTGAAATATATTATATCATGTGATATAATTAATTTATTTATAAATATTCACTGACATAATTATCATTACAGAAATCATAAAATTTTTATTATCTTGATTTGTAAATTGACCTGATTTGTGATTATTAAAACAATTATCATACTAGGGGTCCAAATCATATATATTTTTCATTGGTTGGTCCAATCAATGAACATGTGCATTATCCCCTCAACATGAGCTAATTATTAATGTATTTCATCTGACCATTTAATTATATGCAAGGAAATAACATAGCATTTATATTGCAGGGAGGTTGATTTGGTTGGGTACATAAATAGTGGTATGGTATTGGGTGAATGTTCAAGATATAAATTTTTTACTTTCTAATTGCATAAGAGATATCTCATGGGATAAATTGACCAGGATGATAGTGACTTTATTAAATCTAGGGCTATTGTGATTGATGGTATGTATAATTTATAATTTCAATGATTAAATTTTGAAATAAAGAATTGGGGTAGATATTATGGAACCTTTTTTATGATATATCATGAGAATAATAGGCAATGTTACACATAGTTTTTTCATATTTGGTTGTCACATCTATGAAATTTATTATCAATTTATGGGACATGATCGGTAGCTATAATTCACCCATGATCTATGATTGGGACTCACTAATATTGAGATAAGGTCTGAGATGGTCACACATAAAGTGTATCCAGAGGTTCCACATATAATAATAGCGTAGAGTTTATGATAAACATGGCCTGACATGTCAGCGAGGTGATCATCCAATTAGTATTGATTATAGCTTTACTAATTAGATTATATTATTCATATTTAGAATAAAAATTATTGAAATTAATTCTCATGATATTAACATTTCATTTAATAATTAATGTTAATCTAAGAAAATCTAATTTTCCAATGAACATAACATGTTCAAGTGTCATTAAATTAATTGGGGAGTTTATGAGCTGATTTAATGTTTCATATTTTATCATCTAACTCGATAAATTATTAAAACTATATGATAAAATATTTCGGATGTTTATAAAAATATTAATTAATTTATATTTATTAACTCAAGAGTTTAAAATGAAGGTGATTAATTTCTAGGGACCAAAGTGTAATTTTGGAAAGTATAAACTTGGTGTAAAGCACATTTAAGCCTATTAAATACTAACCTCACTAATGTATTATGAATTTTGAGAGATTATCTCTTCTATCCTATCCAATAATGTTTAGAGATAGTGAAATAGAAGGAATAACAGGTTCATATCATTCAAGGTTCCTTGATCATGTTAATGTTCTTCATATGATTGAAGGGATTTCATAAAGCACTTGGATTTTCAATTCCAACACCCATGAAAAAAAGATCAATTATTTATAATTTATGGACCATGTGTGGATGATCTATAAAAATATGGATTTTAATTTTGTCCCAATGAAACTTTTGGAACATCTATATGAGTTTTTATAACCAATATATGGTTGATCGAATATCAATGGGTATTAAGAATCAATTATGATGCAAATTAAAATTTTCATTTTTATTCTATTTTTATGGATACTAGTGAAATAGATTTATGTCTAGGGTGTGTTTCCAACAGACTATGTTTCCTGGAGATATATATTACCTACTTGGATGGTCTGTTAGATATAATATGTATTGTGAAAGAATGTATTATAATCTGAAAATCTAATTAAAAATTGGGGGAGAAAATAATATCTTTTTAAGTAGAATTATTAGATTCAATAATTTTAAAAAATAAGGGGGTTTTGTGGTTGTAATAATTACACCATTGTTGAAATGGGTCAGTTATAACTACCATTTAAAATAATAATACAAATACTATATTATTTTTTGGTATAACTCAGTCTTGTATGAAATATATATTTCAGAGAAACCTGTTGTTGTGTGTTGAGAATGCTATCACACATTGAGTCCCCCATTAAAAACTCACGATGTTACATTCTCCCCACCCCCTTTTGTAAATTTCATTCTTGTAATTTTAATTCATTTTTCGTAACTAAGGTATGAATTTTTAAAATAACATTATTGAAATTCCACATTATAAAAGTAGTCAATAAGATTTCCACTTAAAAAAAGGAAGTACAATGGTCACCATAGATAAAACATAACAGGGTTCCATGTAGGAAAACATATATGTGGAATATAGAACTATCCATCATATTCTAATGGAGAGTAATAGAAACAATTTTCAGGAAAAAGTTAACAATCACAAAGCTATTAATTTGTGATGGGTTAAAAGAACTTTGACTTGATAGTAGAAAAGGTCAACATATTTTTTTTAATGATCCTTTACATATAATTAATTAATTCCTTGAAAACTCATCATATGTTTATAATTACATATAGTTACATGATATGTATAGTTTCATCTGTTAATCAATTTCCACTAAAAACTTATCTTTTTCCAAACGATGAGTATTTAAGATGAATTTTTCACACCGGAATCACTATAATCATCTTCACGAGAATCAAATAATCCACAAAATATGATCCATATATTTCACCTATATTTATATATTAACAAAAACCAAAAATTTTAGTACAATATTAGATAATTCCCCAAAAAACTATAATCCTCTATGTGGAGAATGATTACTTTTAATCTCTAAAATTCAACAGTAACAGCTATGTTCTAAATAGACCATTCAAAAAATAACTATCCTTGAAATCCCTCAAAATAATACAAACGAATATTAGATCCAAAAATTAAAAAAATAATTTTATGACATAGTCTTACAAGTTAAATATTAACATTTATCTTCAAATTACATAGACCTCTAATAAATTCTCATATAGAAAAGTAATTATCCTAATCACATATTATCTAGTATAGGTTATTCATTTTCTTACATAACCAAATTCTTATAAGTTCACAATTAAAATCATATATTCTCCCCAAAATATAATTCATCCATTACTCTATTAAAATCTCATAGTATTATATTTACATTAATCATATAATGTTCCCAAATTAATGAACGTCTTTCAAAATAACATTTATCACATAATCCCCAAATCATTTTTTTATAATAAGGGTATCCATTTGATAAAACATAAGTTTTCAAAATAAACTTATTCTAATTCCATCAAATCTTGTAACTAAAAAAGACTTTATACTAACTAGGGACTTTACATAGGTCAGTGGTATGAAATAAACTACTATCTCACTTTGTTTGTGGGTTCGATTCTCACAGCCTTGTCCAACCTGATGGGTTGTCACATGATTTGCGTCTTTTACTTTTTAAAAAAATTTATAATTCTTATAACATTACATAAAATTGTTAAAATCATAAAAAATAAAAATAACAAGTTTTACCCTTAATGGTTTTTCAATAAATTAAATTTTACATCCCAAAAAGTAATAACCCATATCTACCTCAAAAATAAAAGTCTCAAAAAAACCAATAATTACCCTAAAATGTCATAACATAATACTCAAAAGGTATTTCTAAGATATTGATCTTATGATCAACACAAAAAATATAAAATCATAACATATCCCTTTCAGTTAAGAAGATATAAAAATATCCAAAGATTTTTAAACCATCCTCTACTACAAAATATAAAGACTCATCCTTAAATATATCTTATTCTAGTGTTTTTTAAATGGAATTCACATTGGATGAAAGTTTATGTTTAGAGTTTTAGATAATTTCGACAAAATCTTAAATATTAAACGCATACATTATACATCAAAACTTATAGTAAGTATCCATTAATTTTAACAAAAGTGACCCCTTTTAAAATAATACAAGATTTCTTTTTAAGACACATCTCAAACACATTTATCATGGAATCTTCTTTGTCTTTAATAATATTAAGACCTGTGAAAAACATTTTAAGGCATGGGATGAACAAAAAATCTTAGTAAGGTATATAAAAATAAAGAAACTATTTTCCTAATTATAACATGGTAACCCATTTAACATTCTTTGAGATAATGAAACAAAACACTTTCACAAGAATAAGACTCATACGTTTTTCTCAAATAATAACATTAAAACCAATATAAAGCAATTAAAACTCATTTAGGTGATTTAGATAATCATATACATAAAACCATATCAAAAGTTATCCAATTGGAATAACCTTATGTTCTTTTTCTAATTTGGAGATCTATAATGGGGATCGACCTTCGTATCAGCTATTTTGGGAGCACCTATAATCTATAATGGGGCTCAAACATTCATATAAGCTATAACGGGATCACCCATGAGCTATAAGGGGGATTAAAACATCGTATAAATTATTTTAGGCTAACATGGGAGCTTTAATGGGGCTCACACATTCATATAATCTATATCTATCTCACCAGTTTCAGATAATTCTCAAGTACCATCTAAAAAACACGTTCATCACAAAACCATTTTAAAAAAACTTTTAATCCCATATGAAAAAAATAATATTAAAATACTAATTTCATTTGAGAACACAATTTCAATATGAAGATACCAAAATAAGGGATGTCTTTTCTTTTTAAAATAAACTAATTTTTATAGGGGAATCCAAATATCAAATAACGGTTGTGGTGATGGAGAAGTTGTTCTTCTCGTATATATTAAAGAAAAAAACAATGATTATATCATTTTGTAAAGAAAGTAAAACTCTTTGTATCAAAAAATTATATTTTTAAAATTTTTAATGAAAGTAAAGACAGAAATAAAATTTAATGAATAATAATTCTATATCCATATAAATAAATATGTAAATAAATATCATGCATAGAAAGATTTGATAATTAAATCTTTAAATGTTCAATGTGTCCCATAACACATTAATAATTTTAATGTTACTATATATGAATTAATACATTTAAAAATAATAAATAACATTATTATAGATAAAATATGGATATTAAATTTAATAGTGGCTATATATAGGACTTATAAAAGAATAAAGGTGTATATCATCAAGAAATGACTCAATGAAAGAATATTGAGATGAAAACCCTTACATAGAGTTTGACTCATCATGTACAATCGTTTTAATTCTGAATAATAAACAAGGGATAATTTATACTTTCTTGAGAACATTTTTCAGGTTTATAATTCATTTTATATCACTTATTACCATGTTATAAAAATTACCTTATTACATAAGTTTATAACGGATATTTTGTCGATTTTCGGTACTTGAGTTGAAAATAAACTTGGATTGATAACAATAGTATATGTGGGAATATGTTCATCATCTCTATAATAAAATTCATAACATAATAATCACTTTTATACCTCAATTAGAGTTTTTAAATCAAAATATTCATTTATGGTGTGAAAAATTAATAATGTTATAATCATGGAGAAGGTAGGTTGTATGTACGCATGAGTAACATTTACATTTTTCATTGATCATTATGGAAATAAGGAGATTGTTATTTTAACATTCTATAATGATCATAATATAAATAAAATAATAATAATAATTTAAATATATATATATATATATATCTTACAAGTGATGTGGTGAACAAAAATAAATCACATCACTTCGTGGATATGATAGTTCACACGTAGGCACGAATGAATTTATCATGTTTATTTACATATAATGTAAGAACATAATTGAAATACTATTCATTTAAAGGAATAAATACATCTTAAATATTATATATACTCATTAATTTCATTATTATAACCAGTCCTGAAAGATGGTAATGAAGAATGAAATATATCGGTTCGTGAGGCGGCAGTCCTCCATACACATGAATGAAAAGTTCATTTCCCACTTGATAAAATTATAGATTTATTAAGGTGGTGATATTAACATAATAACATCTCAATATATTGAGTACACTTCAGTTATTATTTTATCATGGTTGGAGTATATATAAAGGAAGTGGAATAATAAATAAAATTAAAATAATTAATCAAAACGATACCTCTTCTTCGGTTGATCAATCTTAAAGAACACCTTAACAAATAAAAGGAGGGTGTTTTGCATTAAATAAGGCCTAAAAATGTGGGTATGGATTCTATTATGTTTTGTGTAAAGATATTTTTCAATCCAAAAGTATTTAATGGTGTGAGTATTATACAATAGTGGGTACCTTTTTATAGGGGAGGGGAAGGGCACCCTTGGAAACTCTTATAATATAAAATTAATATAAATTAATATTCAATTAAAATTGGTTCAATAATAATTTATTTATAATAGAATTTGATATTCTGTCCAATACCATTCATACAATTAAAATTATAAAAGTGTTAAATATTTTTTAATCATTGTCTTTTTGGTTTAACACTTATTTTATCCTTTTTAATATTAAAGTGATATCATGTTATTTACACTTTGTGTGTTAATATAATAACAATAACATGTCAAATAGAGAACAAACGTATCATTTATGAAATATTAAGACTTATAATAAAAATTTGGTTGAATCATATATTTTTTGAAATTTTATAACATTTGTTAAACTACTTTATATTTTTAGTAATGAATTATGTAAATTTTGACACTATTCATACTTTCCATTTTTTTTAAAAAAATCATAAAAAGTTGATTAATTTGAAAAGATATATTAATTAAATCCTAAAATGTAATATTTATCCATAAAATTCATATATGGAATAAATTATTTCCAGTGATATTTGTTTTAATATTTATCATATCATTTATTTGATTCTTTTATTAACAATGTAACCATTGCATCATCATTGTGTAAAAATTAAATTTAATTGTATAATGTCTAAAAAATATAAATAAAATTCCCTGATATTATAAATATTTTTATATTTTAATGACTATTTATAGTCAAAGATATCACTTATATTACCCAATATTAAATTAATTTTAGTAATAAGAGTCATATTTAAGATAATTTTTCCTTAACCTTCAATTAAATGTTATAAATGTCACGATCACACCCAAGTGGTTTTAAAAGGACTAAAGTTTATCCAAAGCGATATCTTCTTTATCCATAACTCATCCAAATATATTATGACAAGTTTTAGGGTTTTTTTATATTGTTATAAAAAAATTGTTACCCTTATTGACCTGATTTACCCATTAACCTAGGTAAATAAAATAGTAAAGTTACTATTCAATAAAAATTATTTTCATCCTATTAAACAAAATTATTCATATTTATTAAATCAATGTTTTTTTAAATTTATTTCTCATAATTTGAAATATTAAATTTATAATTAATCCCACATTCGAAATGAGAAAATAAGTTTTTTAAAAGTAAAAACCATCAAAAGATTGACATGTGTTTATATAAAATTTAATGTGAAATTACTTCTAATTACCAATATAGGATTAAATTATAGAAACATGATCTAAATATGCATTAAAATAAATTCAAATTATAATCTAACTAACAAATAATTTATATAAAATGTTATTTTTGAATTAAAATGTTGTATTTTTCACTATATATTAAAATATGAATTTTAATAGAAAAATAAAATAGTTTCAATCAAATTAAATTTTGATGTCCCACATTAAAAAAAAGAAGTGTAATTTTTCAAATATAACATAATGAGGTGAAAAAAAATCTGATTTAAAATTATTTTCCCATCAAAAGGAGGTGAAACTACCTTTTAAAAATATTAGTGTTTTATATGATTAAAACTAGAATAATTCTCATTTTAAGAATCTAAAATTTATTATTTGAATGTAAAAAACATTTAATAAACATGTGTCAACATAATATAGTTAGTTATATTCATTGCCTCCAATACAACGACTAGGCTATAACTACCATTTAAAATACTAATACTAATACTATATTATTTTCAGTATCACTCACTCTTCTGTGCAACATAAAATTTCATAGAAAACTGTTGTTTCATGGAGTATATGTTATCATACATAGCATCCATTTTTAAAAATAGAGGATGTTAAATAATTCCCCTATGGAATGATGCTTTCTTCTTTCACTACCATCACCATGAATCATTTTATTTTTGAATTTGATCCTATATATGATATATATTTAAAATATATCATTAATATGGTTCTTTTTTAAAACATAAAAACTTGGAATAGTTTTATGGTAATCCATTGATATTGTTAAATAAGTCAATACTAATTCATCAATGTTTTCTTCTTTAGTAAAATTAAATTAAACACTAATGTAATGGAACAATAACAATATAGGACTTTATAAAACATAAATTGTAATAACTTTAACTCTTTTAAAATTATGATCTTTAATAGATAAAGGACTATCAACACTACTTTCATGAACTTAGATCAAAATGGTTCATATTCGTAACACAAGATGTTGAAAAGTGATTATAACAATGTAATACATAAATATATTTGTTATAAACAAATATTATAACTGGAAATGTATATGAATATGTTTCTAAAATAGGTATTTAATATTTTTATATTTATGTTATTTGAGGTCAAATAACTTTTGTTGAATTTAAGACTAAAGGTAAGGGGAATTGTAACTTGAGATTATTTATTAGATATGTTTTATTTATTCTTGATTTTCTTTCCCTGTTTTAACCGTATATTCCATTTTAAATGATGTTCCCAATTTATTTAATGGTAAAATTATATTTGATACATATCCATTTTCAAGAAATGTTTTTTTAGTTATGTTTTTATGGAGATTTTTTATAGAGACTCATAACTTTGAATTTTATGATGGCGACTAAAAAATGTTTTAAAATATTTATTTTCTTGATTTTTTTGGTATTATCACTAATTGGTCTATTTCAAATGTATTTATGTTTCATGTTTTATCATATATATTTTTTATTACGTGATTACTTTGTTTTATCAGGTTTTTTTATCAAATGATTTAATTCATTATTTTATTTTGTACCATTTGGTTGCTTTATGAAACCCTTTTTATTTCCATGGGTTCTTCATGAGTATTGAATGATTTATGTTTGGATGTTTAAGAAACCCATTATTATTCAATGTGCACTTCAATATTCAATGCCTATTTATTTTATGAGGAATACATATGTATGGACGATGGTGGGAAGAGTCCTATATTTATTTATAATTCATTTGTTTATGTTTCTTTCTCATAAGATATCCAAGAATTCAAATAATGATTTTATTCACTCAAGTATTGGAATAATGGACTTTCTTACATTTTCAATCATGAAAAAATGAGTTAGTTCCCATAAGTGTGGGAATACAGGTTTTTTCTTAAAATATATTTCAGATTATTTTTATATTTTCACATTTCCAAGTATATTTTTGAGTTATGAAATTTTTTTAATATGTATTTAATTTCTAAAAAGTGTAATGTTTTCTTATTTTTCCATATTTTTTATGAATTCTTCACACTTAAGTTGTTCTTACATGTTTTATAATTATTGAGTATTTTTTATCCCTGTAAAAACTTTTATTATTACATAATGATAACTTTATAATCTTATATTAGTCTATAATATTTTATGATTTTCATCCATTTTTATATGATATTTTTATGATATATTTATCATCTTAAAAAGGTTATCCTTTATGTTTTTTGATATGATACATTATTATATATTTCTCCCTTATATATAAGTTAGGCTCATCTCTTTATTATGTCTCAATACCCCATTTGTAAATATGATTATATCATGTGAGATATCAATAAATGGGTCTATAAATGAATGATAATGGATTAATGATTAAAAAATGTGGTAAAATAATATTTCAATATTGCTAATCTCTAATGATTTATATCATTCGTCTCCCGAGATGTATGGATTTTTTGAGGACGTATTATCTAAATAATGATATTAATGTATTATTTAATTTATTTTCAGTTTTTGACACATTAATTGGTATCATATGAAAGTATTATTTATTTTCATAGATTATTTTAGATTACATTGGGGAAAAATCAGTATAGGTCCAAGGTATGAGTATTAGTATGTGACAATGTTGGTGAGAGTGAATAACTCAATAGGTGTGATTTAAGTTTCTACAAAAATTCTACTAAAAATAAATTTATAAACAAAATTCCTTGATTTACTAAAAACAAATTGTTAACTAAAATTATATATTTAGACAATTTTATCTTCATAATTTCTTCCCAAAAACGTGATTAATAATCAGCTAAAATACTTTTGATGTAACCTTATATTTTAAAACTAATTTTCATGAATAAAAATATATATATAAACCACATATTAAAGACAAATATCAAAGTGTTATTTATTAATTAATTTAAAAACATATAATTTTTTTTGATTTAAAATTATTGTAAATAAAATAAGAAATAACATAACAACATTTAATCAAGGAGTTGGATATTAATCTAATATCTAATTATCTCTACTTGGTAATAACCTATTAAAAAATTATTTATTGTATAATAAACGGATCAATATCCTATATAGGGTTTTTACAGTCAACTACTGACAATATAGGATATAAAAAATATGATTCCATAGTTCTTTTAAAGATAAAATATATATAAAGTCACAAAATCCTATTCTATAGTAATTCATGGTATTATAGATGTTAAAAAATAGATGAAAGTGCCAAACACTCTCTAATATAGTTTCAGTGTTTATGTTTACAAATAAATAGGGGAAAATAAAACACAACTCAAAAAATAATATAAAAAAAGAAAAAAGAATAGAAAGATTGAGAATTTGAAATAGATACATCTATTCTTGTTATGTTATTAAAAATTGATTGAAGTATTATTTCAAATGGATCGATCAATTTTTCATAGGAAGTGCATAAAAACATAGTGTTGTAGAAGTATGGAAAATATTTCATTCACAATAAGCCAATATGATCATTAATTTTCAACACTAATGTATATACCTGTGTCTCAACTTATATTATTGTGTACCCTCACTTGACCACTATAATATTTTCATAAGGAGTTATTCTATATTTTATAGTAATTTAGAAGCACTAATTGTTCATTATAGAATAATAACATAACAATATAAATCCTCATACAGATATATAGATCTAGAAAATATGACTTGTCCTTAAATTTTATGTTACGTTCTTTAAGAACAATCATTCTTAAATAAATATTCCATATGTTTTAATTTAGTAACATAATCTATCTATTTGAATAATTAAGTTTGGAATTAATTACTAACAACAATGGTAGAAGACATGGATGGAATTAGCACATCAGGATGTAAATTTCCTTGATGATAGATAAACTTGGTGTAAGAATCTCAAGGATGTAACTCCATTCGATGGTATAATATCTTATTAGTATCATTTTTAATGATATCATGATTTATTATAGAGGTAGGAACAATAGATATAAGTTGTACATATTTTTAGATGTTCTAATGTAAGATTATTTGGACAGTAGCTTGTTGAACTGGTGGTTGTGGTAGCTTATAAAAGTGGCATTAGCTGTAGTTACTCAATCTGAAGAAACCTCTCAATGGTAAAAAATTTCAACTAATGGAAGAATAATATTACTAGAGGTAGGATTTAATATTACATTCATGATCGAGTTAATTATTTTCAATTTCTTTAGAAGAAAAATATTTGGTATAACATATGAAACTCATTAGAAACATAATAAACATGATTTGGGATCATTAAAATTAGGAGGTGTTTTTCTTATCCAATAGTATAACTATTTTTTTATGATTACATTTGAAGGAATTAATATGTAAATAATAACAATAAAAAACATTTTAATATATTAATTAAATTAATACAATCTTCTAAATAGTTGGAGTACATGTGTAATTAGATATTATTGATATGATTTATACCAAACATTATTTCTCTTTAACCCCTTTTATATTATCAAAAAGAGGTAACATGAAAATATTTAAATAAATGAGATGAATATTAATAAAAATTATTTTTTTATTAAAAGTTAAATATTATACATTACATTATAAAAGTGGAATCAAAAAAGGAAAATCCCTATAAAATATTAATATGTGTCTACGGAAGAGTTCTCATTATGAAGAGTGGCATGATAAATAGGGGCATTTCATTTTCCAACATCAAAAAGAGTATATTTAGAGTAAGGAATATGTTCAATTTACCTTAACATAATTATCCTAATACGCCTTACAACTTCAATAGGTGTAAGTACAAAAGGACAAATAGTAAGGTAAGTGGTTGAAAGAGGTGTTCAAATGGGTTCTATCATAGGAGTGGCTTCTAGTTCTATGATTGTATTCTTGAAATTGTAGAAAAAATGATTCATTTCCTCTATAAATTGAGTAAAAACCAATCCACCATGATCTATATCATAGAAATATCCTATCTTTTCTCCCATAAAAATATTGAGTTGGGCTTCCAAAATCATCCATCGATTCACTTGTTCATTAAAGGACCTTTTGACATGAGGTATCACTAGAATCTCAATGATGAAAAAATGGTTATAATTAAGTTAATGCTTGGTAAAAATCCTATAAATATAAAACTAAATATCCATAGTGAATATTTCAATATCACTTTTAGATTCATTTAATCATTCTCCAACAAGGTTGTAAATTTTCTCACTATGAGATTTAATATGTTCAAGATCATCCTAATTAGAGTTAGAATAATCACCGAAATTATATTTAATTTCTTTTCCCATTAAGGATTTTTTCAGGTCAGTAGAAAAAGAGTTGAGAGGAGAAATAGGTGGACCCTTAGAAGAATAATCTATAGCAGTAGGCAAAACTATATAAGAGTGGTTGGCTCTCTTTTAATCAAAGGTTGAAATATTAACATACATTTGTTCTACCAACCATTTCTCCCATTTCATTATTTTAAATCTCTATAAAAATTCAGGGTAAGAGATTATCCAAAAAAAGGATAATATCATATTGATGTAATCTCCACTAATCTACTTTACATGAAATAGATAAAATTTTAGAATTTCACTAAAATATGATAAAAAAACATTCCTCCATGGAATTTATATCATCTCTTATTAAATAACTAGAGTGAGAAGTGGTTTATGGCCTCTCTTGAATATACATAGAAGCATACTTATGACTATTCTCTTAATGAGGTTCCCTAGATGGGAATGGTTTTAAATTCTATGCCTCATCAATCCATTCCTCTATATATATTTTTAGATCATTATAAGAAAATGATATTGAAGTCCCACCACGATCTGCTAGACTAACCTTATTGTCTATATTATTATAATCATAATATCCTTCTTCTTAGTTAGAATAGTTATGTACTTAAACCTTATAACTTGGATATTTATCCCCATACTATGTGCATCATCATCACATTCATCTCAAGCATCTTGATCAACTTGGATTCAAGAATCCTGAATCCTGAAAGCTTGTGGGGTTACACTCTCTCAACCACCACTTGTAGAATTATTATATCTAGAAATATTTAAAAATTTAATAAATGAATATTACTTATCTCCTTCATTAGAATCATACTTAGACTCACTAGACAACTGTAAAACAACTTTTGGGCACTCTATAATTGATCTCTCAAAATGAGTACCATTAGAGACATCGGTTTATTCTATTTCATATTATTCTTTTAGAAATCGTTCTCTAGTAGGAAGATAATTATGTGGGCTAGAATTTCTATATGATACATTAGAGATCTTAATGAAATTTGGGTCAAAAAATTCTTATAATGACATAAGAAAAGTTTCCTCTTCATTACTAGAAACATCCCCCTCTTAAACATTATCAAAAACAAAAACCTCATATTATTCAATAGAATAATACACTATAAATTCACCATTCTCTAAAATATTATAAAAAAATTATATAGTTTAGAGATAATCTTTGTTGAGTTGACATTATCTATGATTTTATAATTATCTTCCACCCATATTTTCATAGAAGGATTAAATTTAAATCACATCCTCTTATAACTAACTTGTATATGGTAAAAATTTTCACACATTGTTACATTTTAATCTCCATCTAAAACTATTCCTCTATCCTTTAGTAAGAAAAATATAATCGTAGGATATGAAAGAGAATTATATATTGAGTAAGGATTTCATAGATCCACTATGTGCACTATTAAATACCTAAAAATATTTATTTTGTAACCTATTTCAAAAATAAAAAAATAGAATATATATCATTATACATAATTAATGAAAGGTCCCCAATCATAGGAAATAGAATTCGTTGAATGAATGTGAAAATCAACAGATATTCATGATCCAACTCAACAGTAGAAGATCTTCTCACAGTGGAACCAGTGAGCTGAAGAAGAGATCCATCAATTATATAGTTCTTATGGTAAATAGTAAAAGATACTCTATAATATTCACTAAAATATTTATGAGGGACTCAAAATAACATAGCGCGTTATTTCAAATAGAAAACAAGATCTTTTAAAAATAAGATATTTCTTATAACATTATTCTTCTCCTCAAATTGATATTCTAGAGACATGTAGAAATTATGAATCATCTTAGGGGAGAATGTTCATTCATTTCTTCAAAATCATTATATCCATACTAGCCTTGAATCATGTTTCAGGTAAGATATTTTCATGAAGATAAAAAAGAATAATTTATCCTCATCTCAATAAAAACTACAAGATATGATATCAGAGTATTCCTTAGTTCAACTAGGTGAATTGATTCTCCTATAGATATCCTTGAAGGATGAGACTCATTAATAGAAACATAAGGTTTCTTCAATCATATCATTTTTACACAAGTCTTAGTTATGGATGTTTAAATAAAAGCGTTTCAGGTTGAGAATGAAAGGGAGGATGGTCTGAAAGGGAATGTGTGAGATAGATTATGATTTATATTCCAATTTGGGTATTTTTATCATTCCGAAATATAATATTTAAAATAATATCCATAATAAAAATCTAACAAAATTATTACCCTAATCAAAGAAGTATTGAACAATAGCTATTACAATGATAGAACCAAAAGTGTAGAGCCTAAAATATCATAACAATGGTTGTGTAGCATGGTATCATGCTTACAGTATGTTTTAATGATAAAATTTCACATTATCAAGACAATGGTAGAACATAAATTTTATGAATTCAAAGGTTTCATTAAATTGTATCATAACCATAGTATCACATTCATGGTTTTAAAATATTATGATTGTACAGCTATAGTAAAAAATATTTTTGTATTATTTCAACTAAAAATAAATAAGATAAAAGAATATTTGACTATAAAAATTATACCCTTCCGACTTCATAAAATAAATTACTTGTTCTATCAAAATTCAATTGTTTTGTGAATATATTTGCAAGATAATATTTAGTACCAATGAACTCAAGAGTTATATAACTTTTTTGAAAATTTTCTCTCAAAAAGTGACATCTTATATCATTGTGTTTGCTTCTAGAATGTGCTCTAGAATTAATAGAGATATTTTAGGACTTGTTTTATCGAAATTTGGAGGGATATGAAAAAATTGATATCCATAGTCAAGTATAGTCTGTTTCATCAATAGAATCTATGTAAAAGTACTATATAAAATTTCTTATTCATATTCAATAGTGGATAGTGTAACAGAATTAGATTTATCACTACACTATAAAACTTGAAACTTTACCAAATGGTACATGTTATAGTGGTAATTTTTCTATCTAACTTCAAACCACCAAAATCTACATTTAAATAACTCACTAAATAAAATAATTATCTTATATTGTAGAACTAAACTATGTGAGTTTTACTATTGATGTATTTGAAAAATTATTTTAATAGAACGTAAGTGGGATTATTTGGGTTTTCTTGCAAATATGAACCCGTGAACACACATAAATAATATTAGAAAAACAGGTCGTTCAGTATATTTAACATCCAATCATACCTCTATAATTTGTTTGATCAACTATCATTCTAGATTCATCATGATCTAGCTTATATATTACACTAATGGGAGTACCACAACCTTTAACACTATGAAAGACAAACCTTTTTAAAATAACCTTAGTTTCATGATTTGAATTAAAATAATTCCTTTTTTATTTTGATAAATAAGAATACCAAAGTTGTATTTTATATCACCCAAAAAACTAATTTCAAAATCATTTTTCATCATTTTTAAAAATTCAGTAGACAAGGATTTTTAGTATTATTGAAAAATAATTAATTCGTTATAGATGTGTTCTAATGAAACATCTTTTCAAATTATTGTTGTAAATAGGGCAGGGTCATATATTTCTTTAGTAAAAACTATAGATTTAAAAACGAGTATATCATACCATTCCATGATCTAGGAGCCTTTTAAAATCATATAAATATTTTTTTAATTTAAATACATAATTTTGGAAATTTGGGTTTTGAAATACCTGTATTTTTTGAACATAAATTCCCTCAATAATGTAACCATTTATGAATTTAATTTTAATATCTGTTTGAAATAATTTAAAATAAAAATGTTCAGGATAGGGAAGAAAAATTCGGATTGCTTAATGTTTAGATACTAGTGAAAACGATTCATCATAGTTCATACCTTTTAATTTACTATGTATTTATTAAACTAGTCTATTTAATTATAATTTTGGTGCCTAAATCATATATTTTATTCCTAAACACTCATTTAGTGCCAATTTTTGAGAAAGTCCTTGGTTTTTTATGCTAGTCCACAGACACTATTTCGGTCAAATGGATTTAATTATTCTTTTATTTCCATAACATATAATTTATTTTTTATTTCTTTTCTGATTTTATTAGGTTCAATATTTGAAAAAAAATAATTTATATTGAACTTGGTTTCAAGGAGAATTTATAGTTTGTGTTCCTTTTTCATAGTCTACTAAAAATTTATCTAAGGGATAGTTTCTATGATTTATGACTAATCTTGGAATGTAATTTTTTGATACTAAATTTTTTTCTTTAGTTTATTTCATAAGTTGTTCATCAAAACATGTGAAATTTTAGACAGTAATATTAAAAAAATCACTATGTGTAACATTAAAATTAAGAATAGAAAGGGTATCCCGAATATTATGTAATGGGGTCTTAGGGTCATGTGTTTTTACATTGAATTTGACAATTATATATTATTCTATAGTTTTGTTCCTTTTATTTAATAACCTATATGATTTCATTAATGTCGAATATCCATGGAATATACCTTCTTCACTTTTGGATGAAAATTTATCTAAATTCTTATTTGTATGGAGTATAAAGACATTATAAAAAACACTGAAGTAATTCACTTTTTATTTTATACCATTATATATCTCTTAAAGGGTGTTTTTTTTAAATAGGTCTTACAAAAACATAATTAATAATAAATAGTGTTTTATTCATGGTATCAGAAAAAATTGGTAAATCATTATCATTAAGTATAGTTTTTGATGTTTCTTGAAGGGTTATAGTTTTCATTCCACTACACCATTATTTTGTGGGGTCCTAAGAGAATAAAATTACTAACTATATCCTTGTTGTGAGTACAGATATTCAAAAACATGATTTTCAAACTTATGGGAATGAGCATTACTTACAATTATAATTATAAGTCCAATGATATATTATATATATTTTTTGCACTTGAAAAAATAATAAAAACTTCACTTTGGTGAGATAAAAATAATAACCAAGTGTATCTAAAAAAAATATCCACCAAAACATAAGATTTGTACTTTCCAATTGAGCTTGATACTATAGAATTTGAAAACAAGTCCATGTGAGTGAAAGTTTCAATAGACTAGAATATTATTCCAATTCATATATTATTTATCAATGGAACTTAAAAAATATATATTTTACAAAAATAATTATTTTAAATCTATAGGATAATTCGTGTCATCCTTCATAGAAGTGAAAAAAAAGGAATTCTTATAATCAATTTTTTTACATGCTGTATTTCCCAATTTAACAAGATATTGATCATCACACAACTATAAGATTATATTCAGATTATATTTTAATCCATATAAAAATTAATACTTTATAAATGAAAGTAGAACTATATTTTCCAATTTGATCGAGCATAATTTTCTTTTTCTTGAGTGTCATCACTAAAACTGAAATGACCACCAGATATTTCGATAAAGTTCGTGAAAATTGAGTAATACCCATTCACCTGTCAAGAGAATACACTAACTATATACCATTGGTTTTTAACAGTACACTTCATTTAAGTTTCCTATAGTTATGTTTAGAGAAAAGATGATTTTAGTACCAATATTTTCTTGGTTCATGAATTATTTTTAATAAAGGAAACATTAATTAAAATTTTTAAATAGTTTATTATAAATAAATTTTAAAGTTTTAGAAATGAAAACCATGGTAGGTATTAAGTGTCTTAATTGTTTATATAGTTCACAAAACATAATCTAGGAAGATATTTATACTAATAGAACCTCCTTTGTCTTGGTTGATAACTGATTCCATCAGTATATTTAAGAGGGTTTTGTTTGTTAAGCATTTGTGTAAGAGTTTATTTGTCACTTTTGAATCATTCCATAACCTTATTAAGTTTTTCATTGTATATTTTAGTCCTATTTTTCCTTTTCATATTTCATTATTTTTTACTTTTCTATTGAAATATCAATATTAAAATGAATAGAAAATGTATGTTTTTTTACATGTTGGTACGTATCCTTTAGTGTATTATATATTTCTTCTATGAGATTGTAATATTCAAATAAAAACTCAATGCTCATTTTTTCAACATTAGTTTCATAATGTTATAAAATAAGAAAAAAAATGTACTAGAAAAAACCTCCTTACCTAATGTGCCTTTTTTCATGAAAATTTGTTTTCATTATTATTTTTTCTTCTATTCATGATTCAATGTAAATTGACTAGTCCATAGAGGAAATCTAGGTGGATTTCATATATTTTTATACTATTTATCTTTTTCATCATTCATTTTCATATAGTTAATCTTTAATAAATATTCCTTCATGTGTCATTTTCTTATCCTATCATAACATCCTATATCATTAGTATAATCATCATTTTCCCAATATTTACTCTAACTTCCTTTTCTGTCATAATTTTCTCCATAGTTAGTCTTCTTGAATAATTTTATCTTCATATAAAATTTCTTGGATTTTAAAGCTATATGAGACATTTCCTCATCACTTTTATAAAATGATTTATCATCACTGGAATTTGAAAATTTGATATAATATTTTCATTTTTAGATATAAGTATTTAAGGATACTAAATTCATCTTTGGTTCATCATGTTACCATTTTTTATTTAGAGTTCCCCCTAATAGAATTTATGTTTTTGTATAAGATACATAATTGGAAACTTACTTATGTCACTTGATTTCCATTATGGAAACATATGTTTCTCTCCGCCTATCTATTAGATATATTATAAGTCATGTCAACTTATATTTGGTTTATAATTTTATTTTCCATTGCATTCATTGTGTTTAAAATCTAATTAAACCAAATATACATTTCAGAAATGATTTTATGATAATTTTTTGAAGTATAATATTTAAAAATATAAGTATTAAAAATATATTTGTTATCATTGAAAGTTACATTATGAGAAATTATCGGTGTCTCCCATATTTTATAAGAAGTAGAACAAAAAAATATTCTTTTAAATTAACCTTCACTTAAAGAACAATATAATGTATTAATTTTTTTATATTTTGAATAATAAATAGATTTAATAGTACCATATTTTGTTATTAATTCATTTTATGGTTTTTCAAATTTTTCCTCCATTACAATCCAAATATAAAATCTCATGTTCTCTTTATGTATTTTCACCACCAAATATTTTTTTATTAAAGGAATCGAAGCATACAGATGTAAGGGGACACACGTCTCGAGGGAGAAGTCATGGGGATATAAATTAATGGAGGCTGAGGGTATCCCTAATGACAAGATCCATGCTCCCAAGAGGAAGAGATCCAGGGTTATAGTAACATGTGAGATCATATCACACATGACTTATTACATAGTCATTCAAGGTATTATAGATGAAAAAGATTAGAAGAGAGTGTACGTAACTTTATGAAGAAATACAGGAGTTTTCATTTATAGATTAATAAGATAAAAATTAAATACACAAAAGATAAGATAAAATAGATGGGGAATATAATATTATGATTAAGAATTTTATATAGCTCAGAAATATAATATTCATTTGTTTATAAGTACTTAATTTTTTTTAAATGGATCATTTGTGTTTTCATTGGTAGTTCATAAAAATGGAAATTTATAAATCTTTAGAAACTAATTTTCTCAATGTCAACGAATATCATCTTTTTTCACAAACATGTATATCCTCATGTCATAGATTATATGATTGGGTCTCCACAATTGTCCACTCCACTAAAAACACAAAGAGTTATTCTATATTTTATATCATTTTAAAAGGTCCTATTATCCATTGGATAATATAAATAGAATAATATGAATCCTTATAATGAGGTATATATTTGAAAACATTTCTTGTTATTTAATTCCTCTGTAGAGTATTTATGAATATACATTCTTAAATAAATTTTTTCTAGCTTATATTTAATTCATTAATGTAGTATTTTATTAAAAATTAATTATGAACTGTTATGGTAAAAGCAATAATGGATGATAAATCTTATGGCGGTAGATAATAATCATGGAAAATGAACTTTTGGATAGAATAACATTGTTTTATATCCATTAAATTATAGACTCTCATGTAGGTTTCATCATTTAGAGTTAAAAAAATAAATGGTAATGGTCGGAACACCAGATAGTAGTACAATTCAAGGGTAGATATTTTGATGACAGATTCTTTGGGAGGTATCTAGTTGAACTAGTGGTAGCAGTATCTCTTGGGATTGGGTGATGTTATATCCATTGAGTAAATTCTTATCTCATGAGGGTAGATAATTTAAAATAATGGTAGATTGATATAACTGCTAGTAGTATGTCACAATATGTTCAATACTTATTCAATTTTTTCATCAAATATAGAAAAAAAATTAACTATCATTAAACATGAAACATTATGGAAACATAATAAAATTGATTTTTTATTATTAAAATAATGAGGTGACAGTATAATATAATAGATAAAATCCTAAAATTTTGGTAAAGTTAATATTGCATTGTTCTATAAGAAATTAAATCTATGTTTGGTTAATACATGTGGATACAGGATCTGATGCAAATATAATCAGGGGTAATAACCCTAAAAATGTTGGATTAGGAATTAACATAGTCATCACCTAGTGAAGAAAAAATACTAATAACTAAACATATATTTTGAAATACCCAAGGGGTATTCATTGGTTAATTAACATTCTCATTACGAACCATTATGAATGATTTTAAGATATATATCTAATTAAATAAGAAAAATAAACATTGATAACCAAGATTGAAACCTCTCTATTTAATATGATAATTTATACATGTTATTTGTGGAACCCTTATTCTACGTTTATAGCTTATTTATATATACACTCATTAAATTATGTAAACTCATTATCATTATTTCCTTAGTCAAATTAAGGGTGGGAACCCAAAATAAAATTGTTAAAAATGGGTGAAACTGATAATGTGGATATTTTTTCATCAGGAAAACTTATGAGATTGGATTTGTAATGGAAACCCTACTTTAAAGGATCGTATAACTATTTCAAGCAATGGGTAATAACATAACTTATGTTGATCTCTATAAAAAATCTAGTAATAAGAAACACACTATATAGTTTATTATGAGGAAATATCTATCATCAATTAGTGGGTTCTCTAATCTTCTGGTTATTGAGTAGTGTGTCAATGAAATAGAATGATTTTTTTCATTATCCAATGCACAAACCAGGAGAAGTTCATTTTGGAAGTCTATCATTTATAAGTTTATGTCAACCAATGGTGGATTCTCATTAATAATACTAAAAAAAATTAGATGTATCCTCTATAAAAAAAATAAGAGTTCAATAATATGTTTTTCACAAAGTATATTCCTAGGACTCTTCACACAAAAATGGAGAATAAATTCAAGGAATTGAATCAAAAACTGTGTGAATCAATCGAATCGTATTAATAAAATTTCACAACACATTGGAGGTATGCCTCTAGTTTTATCTATAATACTGATATAAAAATAAATTACTTATTTACTTGATTAAATCCTAGTCTTAAATGGGTGTTATCAATAAGAGGCTTTGTTAAATATAAATTTACTCTTCTATTTTACCGTAAGGTGGAGATGGAAACTATAACATCTAAATATTTTGGGGGGAAACTAAAATTAATGAATAATTGAATTACTATTGACAATACACATGTCTAGATAAATGTATAGTTTCATACATGTTATTGATGTGGCATAAAATACCTAGGTAGTTACCTCAAGGGATCAGGGAAGTTTTTAAATTTTTTTATAGTAAGAAATTAATCCCATGACTTTTAAAAAAAAGGTGAATATTAAGATTATACAATAGAAAAGAAGAAAGTCTCAGTTAATTATTCACCCAAACTATAATACATCAAGGTCAAGTATATTATCCATTATGTGAATCAATTCCCCAACTCTCAATAAAATTAATAAAACAATCCCCAAAATCCACTGAAACTATGGGAATATGGAAAGGAATTTATGATCACCTCTAATTAGGTAGATCATGATAATGAAGTTATATGAGGTACACTTGATCACATTTATAGATATTCTAATACATTATTTGATTCTAGATTATTTCATTTTTTAATATCACATAACTTTTCTAGGAATACAGAATCCCCACCCTAAACAATGGATATTTAACAATTAGTGAAAACCCCTGGAAACACAATGATTGCATCTGATATTTATAAATATTTTCCAATTGATATTTCTGGGAGGATACTTCTTAAATATCTAATTCTTAATTATTTTGTTGAATTTGACAAAATATTGGGTATTTATGGGCTCTCCCTACTTAAATAACAAATCACTTATTGGTATAAGGAAATTTCACTCCATATCCCAAATCATCTTCTAATGAAATATAAATACAAGAATGATTATGAACTCCATGTTGATGAAAAATCTATAATATGAATTTTAAAAACCAAAACCAATGAAATTATGAATAAAATGATCAAGGAGGAAGTCAACATAAATGAAATTCCTATTACAAAGGAATATACAGATGTATTTTGAAATGAATTTCTTGGTCTTCCCCCAAAGTGTGTGGTTAAATTTTCAATCAAACTCATACATGAATCCTTGACATTCTCAAAGAGTGTTAATATAGCAGATCACATTGAATTGGATAAGATAAAGTAGAAACTAAAATATAATTTATAAAATAGAATTATACCCCCACCACCCGGTGCTTTACTAAGTCTATATCAGTCATCTTTTAAAAAAATAATTATGTATCATTTCACCTTTTCATTGATAATCATGAGCCTACTAAGATCACAATAAATAAATAAAAATCATTACACAGTATCAGTGATTTATTTAATCAACTCAAAGGACCTAAAAACATATTGAATAATTATCTTTTATCTAGATGTCACTAGTTAAGGTTTAAAAGGGATGATATTACAAATATATCTTTTAGTATGAGGAATAGAAACTATAAATTTCTTGGGATTCCCTTTGGACTTATGAATTCTCCCACTATTTTCATTGATCTAATGATTAGAGTTTCTAGATGCTAGAATGATCAATTTATTTTCCTTTATATACTATATTATTATATATTATTAGAGAATTTAAGTTTATAAAAATCATTAATGGACTGTGTAAAATCTCTTGAGAATGGATAAAATCTATGTAAAATTTATCATGTGTGAATTATAGATGTAAAATTTGTCTTCATTATGTCATGTAATCCACAAAAATCAACATAAGTATATCCAAAAAATATATTAGATTTCATGTAATGTCCAAGAATGATAACTAAAAAGGAGATCCATAGTTTTCTTGGGTAAAATGAATATAAATGATACTTTGTGAGAAATTTATCATACCTATAAAATATACACACCATGATAATTTATAATGCAGTGAAGTTACATTGGATAGATTAATGTGAATAATGTTTTATAGAACTAAAAAATTGGTTGGTCTATACTTCTGTACATAAATTTCCCTTTAATCGGGATGGAAATGTGATATATAGTAGTTCTTTAAAAAAAGGTATGGATTGTGTCTCATGGAAGAAGGGTTAGGCAATTCCTTAAAAATCAATCCAATTACAGACTCTTGAGAAAAATTATGTGATGGATTATGTAAAGTTGGAAGCATTGATATTTTTATTAATGATTGGGTCAAAATATCCCTATAGAGAAAAGTGACATATATATACTAATCACAAGATATTAAAATATATAATCACATTGAAGGAATTGAATATTCCCCAAAAAATGAGCTTTTATTTGATAAAATATTGTTATTCCTAAAAACATTACCAACCAGGTAAGGAAAACTAGGTTGTTTAACATCTTTGTAGGAACTATCAAGATAATTTATTTATGATTTATATTGAAATATACCCAACACTCATGAATTTGGAGAGGATTAATCATAGAGTAGTATTGGGTGTAGGTATATAATATATTTTCCAACTGAATAGTCAATATTCCATTCACATATATATAATTTTATCCTATAATGATAATGTATATCCAAAAAAATGTTGTCACTATTCTAGACTTCAACTTTTATAAACATGGACATATACGGATTGAAAGTAGAATTTGTGTCCCAAAATAACCGAAAATAAAGATTTAACCTTTGAACGAAACAAACAAATCATAATTTTTTATTTATCTAGAAAATATAAAGATATATAGATATCTAAAATGAATCTTCTGGCTGGATTACATTATTAGAGAAATTTTATATCAAATATCTCGATATATTGTATTCCAGAAGGTTAAGGCTAAATGATAAGATTTTAAAGGTTTTTTCAATCATTACCTATACCAATATGAAAATAGAAATACATTACAATGGATTTTATCATAGTACTCTTCCAGACATGTAAAGGTCATAATGTTGTTTGAGTTGTAGTCAACCATCTTTTAAAGGTAGTGCATTTTATGTTTATAAAAAAATATTTCTACCTAGACTGAATCAACAATCCATACATAAGGGAATCAGTAAGGATGCATGGACACAAACTCTCCATTTTCATTGATTGGGATACAATGTCTACATCATGGTTCGAGAAAATTATATAGAAATAATTGCAGAAAAATCTGAGATTTATCACTGTTTATCATCTTCAGGTAGATTTTTTTCCTTGAGAATAATTAAAACACTATATAACATACTGAGATCATGTTTGATGGTTTTACAAGGATATTGGGACCAAAACCTCCTCCTAGTATAATTCTCAAAAAATATTATTATTTTTCACATTCATATGGAACCATATGAGGATATTTATGGGAGGAGATGTAGGAGTCTAACATGATGGGGCGAAGTTAGATAGAGGAAGATGATTGTTCTTAACCATTCCCCAGAAATGAAGGATAAGGTTTAACTCAATCAGTGTTATATGAATGTATCAAAAAGTAGATATAAGGGTTATGTTGATAACAATGGACTTCATATAGAGTTTGAAGTGGGTGATAAGGTGTTCCTTTTGATTTCTCCATGGAATAGGGTTATGAGTTTTGGAGAGAAATGGAATCTAATCACTAGATACATTAGTAACTTTTATATCATTTATCATGTTAGGGTAATAGAATGTCGCTTAGAACTCCCTCCAAACCTCTCTAAACTACCTGATGTGTATCAACTATTGTTTTTGAGTATGTAAATATGATATCCATACCATGTACAGAGCATATAACTTTTTCAACCAGAACATGACTTTGACATGTAGAAAACCCAATAGAAATTTTGGGTTAATGAGAAAAGGTTCTAAGAAACAAAATCCACCCATCTAGTCAAAGATATGTGGTGAAATCGTAAGTCCTATGAGAAAACATGGAAACATGAGGATATGATAAGAAAAAAGTATCCTCAATTTTTTTCCTCTATGTTATAAAATTTATATGAAAAAAAATATTTATAAGAGGGGTAGAATGTAATGAACCATGATCTTCCTCCTTATATAAAATATTTTTTTGATAGCGTGCTTCACATGAAATACCAAAAAAAACAAATATAGACCATTGGTAGGAGAGCATAGAGTATTTTTTTATAAATTGTGGTAATTAAATTATGATATATATATATATATATAATAAATAAAAAATAAATAAATTTCTCCTTATAAAACACTATATTATTATTGGTATGCAACTAAAAAATATTTTCCATGGATTCACTTATTTTGAAGTATTTTATGTTATTATATTAACAAAGGATTAAAACAATATTAATTAGGAATTTATAAGAAAAATAAATTTAATATACCAATAGATTTTATACAATAAGTTCCTTTTATCACTAAATTTTGGGATTTATTTAAAATTAATATTTTTAAATTTTATGTTATAATTTTTTAAAAAAATTATCTTCCATTTTTATTTATCTTGGATGTGTGATATTAATGTGATTTGTTTTATGTTTTTTTATAAAAGTAATTTTTTTAGAGAAATAGTGAAAAAAATCCATTTTTACAGAAAACATGTTTTCTATTAAATTATTAATATATAATTATGGATATTAATTTCATGAAACAATTTTCCGAGGCCCAATATATATGATATAATTGAATGTATAATTTTTCAAATGTTGACATTAATTTATAATCCAATATTCTAACTTTTATAATATAGTTGATATTATTTAAAAAATATTTCATAATACATTATACATTTAGTGCATTAAATATGAATTTTTATTAATTTTAGAATTTGGAAAATAGATTTAGAATTTATAATAATTAGGTAAAAATTATATAATAACTAACATTTTTTGGCTTAAATGATAAATTACATTGGTAAAAACTTGTTTCTACGGTGAGAACCAAAATGGTAGAAATGAGTACCCTAAGAGGTAAAGGCCTTAACATATTATAGACATGTTTTTAATTTAGTCGTTGAGGTGTGGGTAAATATTATCTCTTATAATATCTATAATTTATCAATTTTGGATCCAATTTCCTTGATAGTGACTTCCCATTATTGAAATGTCTTGGGTATTTACAAAAATACCATTACATTTCACTTATAAAAGGGGCACTCCTCTACTCAATTCCCTTCACAACACAACAACCTTTACATGGATTAAACCCCATTAAAAATGTATTTAAACACACCAATCCAACTTAAGTAGGTTCTCCACCTCTTAAAATACAATCCTAGAAGGTTTTAACCCCCGTTGCAAAGGAGATAATCCAAGTAGTGAGGTATGGATTTATAACTAGTCGCCCCCTTTTCAATTTCATTACAAGCACATCATTTTCCTAAAATTTAATTTCTAAATAATAAATTTATAAAAATAATACCATTAATATATTGTTATGTTATTTCAATTATGGTATTATAATTTACCTTTTTTACATTTTCTGTTAAGAAAAACTATACCTACATTTGTGGATTGTGAGAAATACCACCTCTATAGTGCAACGAGATTCGTTTTCCTTCATAGAATATCATAGATAATGGAAAATAAAAATTAGCTAATTATATATGATATAAATATATCATATTTAATTGCTTAAAAATGTTAATCCATGTTACTTATTCCTCCCTCTGATTAAAAAATCCAATCATCACCCATGCATATCTGTGGACTATCGCCTGTATGGAACGTTGTATTCCATTTTTCATGACCATAATCATGAATTGTCTTAGTTTATATTTAATGAGTATATATGATATATATATATGTGTATATTAGTAACATTTATCATTAACATGGTTCTATATGGATAACAAAAAATTAATTACTTTTTAAAGGTAATCCATTGATATTAATAAATAACCCAAAACAAATTCCTAAACATTATTTTGTTTAAAAAAAATAAACAATAAATAAAATTTAAATAAATTATAAGATTATATGTCTTTATAAAACATAAATTAAAGTACCATTATTGGTTCACAAATGATTATATTTGTGAGAAAAAGGTTGATATACATCACTTTTAGGATCCTAATTCAACACGATCAGAATTATTAGCATCCGATTTTGAAAAGATATTATAACAATATAAAACATTAAATGAATTGGAAAAAATGAATATTATAAATTAAAATGTATAATAATAATATATTTAAAAAGTTAAGTATAATATTTATATATATTATATATAAGATTAATAAACTTTTATGGAAATCAAGGCTTCAGGTAAGTCACATGGTATCTCAAACGTCTTCCTTTAAGTTATATAATTATTATTGATTTTCTTTCCCATATGTTCACTAAATTTTTAATTTTTACCAACTTTACCTATTTATTTATATGAAAAAATATTTAATCGAATTCCAATTCCATGAATTTTTCACTTATTTTCATATACACATAGAGATTCGTTAAAAAGATACTTGTAACTATTAATTTCATAATAAGGAATAAAAAAATTTCAAAAAGTTTTTTTCATGATTTCATTTTCAATATCATCAAATGATCTCCTTACAATGTAGTTATGTTTCAAGTTTTATAGTATATTTTTATTTTTTATGTTATTATTTTTATTGGCCATGTTTATTGTACCAGATGATTAAATTAATGATTCTATTTTATACTATTTGAATGGTTTATGAAAACCATTTTATTTCCACAGTTTATTTATGAAGTGTTAAATATTTTTATTTTTATTTATAGGAATTCTCAGTTTTTTATGGGTTCATTAAGATATTTTGATTTCTTTAATTTAATTAACACACATATATAGGTATCATGACGTGTGGGGTTTTATGTCACCCTTCAATTCATTAGTTTAAGTTTCTATCTCATGAGATAGTAAAGAGTGTGAATAATGAGTTCATTAACATATGCCTGGTAATTATGGTTTTTCTATAATGTATTAGCATAGACATAATGAATGGTCATGAATGTATGTTCATTATGGGTTTTTTCAAAAATATTTTCCTATACTTATGGTTGTTCCAAATTTTTTAGTTATTTTTTAGGTTACTTAAAATTTTCAAGAAGGAATTTCATTTACACAAAATTCAATGTTTTCTTGTTATGACTGATTTTTTAGGACTCTACAGTCTACTGTCTTGCTCACATGATTTATGACCATTGAGAAGTATTTTGAGACATGTTATAACTTTTATTCTTCCTTAATGGAATTTTTATGATTTTATATTGATGTAACATATTATTTGATTATCATAAATGGTTTTATGATTTTTTTTAATAAGATATTTATCCTCTTCTTCATTTTCTCCTTCATTATTATGATCTAAAACATTATGATATGTCTTTACCTTACTAATAATATGATCTCTACCCTTAATTATGATTAAATTCCTAATGTTATGAAGAATAATATGATATTTTATATGTCTAAAAAGGGTCTAGATTTTCATGATTATGTTGTAATGTTTTAGGTTTTGCGAACCAATATATCTATGTAGCTAATCCCTTTAAAACTAATCCATTCAGGGATTGGGTTGTCTGACTTATTGTAATAAGTATTATCTAATTCCTGAAAATAATGCATTATTTAATTAAGTTATGGCTTGGGTATCTTTAATAATTATGGGAGGAATATGTATCTAATTTATTTTGATTTTGAGGGTCATATCATAACAAATAAGTTATATTTGATTATTTGGTTCTTTTTTATACCTCATGGTGACTATAAATACATTTAAAGCCTCACATTTTACCATTTTTTGGGGTAGCTTGGGTTATAAAGTGTTGGTTTGTTACACTTATTTTCATAATCTTCAAGAATCATCCATTTATTATTTATATGTATAAATATCAATTTACAATAACTACTTGGGCATTATTATCCAATAGAAAAAATTCCAAAAATTCAAAATATATAAATAATTAAACAAATTTTTTCATGAATTCAATGAAATTATTTTTTTGTGTATATCACCCATTATTTAACTGAAGTATTAACACCCCACCAAAAGTGATTTAAATATTCCATTGAACTAATATAATTTAAACTACCATATGTTTAATACCATATGGTGTTATCTTTGTGGATCTTATAATTCATTATGGTTTATCGTTTCTATCTTCAACTCCATCATAAAGGACTTGGACTAGAAACCATTCCAATACATAATTCATGATCCTTTTATTTTAAGGGATTCTTTTGATACCTCCTATGAGGTTACCTTAATCTTATATTAGTATAACTTCTCTACTGGAAAATAAATGAGCTCGAATTTTCATGAGTTTCGCATTTAGGATCAGGTTCTGGATATCCTCAAAATCTATATCAAATTTTTCACTATAATTACAAATAGTATTTTCATTGCATACATAATTTTTATTTGTCAAGCTAACATAACATTTTATCAAGAATCATCTATAAATGTTATCATCATATATTTGATAATTTTCAGATTATATAGAAGTAATTATCATAATCTATTAATGATTATCCCTATGATAGTCATGAGTTGAAATACTATAAAAATTGTATATAGAGTCATTGATTTCTTCTATATATCAACTAATATCTTCATCAATTCATCGTTGGTTCTCTTTTTATATATTTTTTAGGCAAAACTCTGTGACAAATACATCTTCATTAAATTTACTTCTTTGAAGTTGAATTTTTCCAATTTTTTCCCTTCTCTATTTTGTCTATATGAGAATCTATAATAGAAATATCATTTTGAAATTAATAGTCCACTAAATGCATTATTCAGAATCTAAAATCTATTCTTTTGAATTAATTAATCTAGATCATTTTTCAAAATATTCTGTAACATATGCTTTATGTATTGACTTAACATTGAAAAAATATATTTGTTCGGATACTATATGTTGGTTCGATGAGTCTTCCATCATGTGACCAGTAAAGCATCACATTATGAAATATCAACAATATCAAATGCAGTAAAAAATGAACATCCAAAAACATCATCTTCATACTAAGTGTACTAAATGATGGAATTCAATGAAACTTATCCAGAATAAAATGTTTACCTCACACACAAACTCATTAAAAACACATAGGAACTGAAGAAAATTAAAATAAAACAAATAAAATAAAATAATATAAAAATGAACACATTATATTAATTTTCATGAAATGTATTTTCAAACACGTCTAAGAGATTAGTTGTTTATTTATTTATATTATTTGGAAGCACAAATAAAAACATGAAATTGAAAAAATATACTAGAACAATACATTATAGAGAATGTAGTTTTATAATTCATTTAAGAACTCTGTATATTATTTTAATTCTATTATAAATTAGGATGCACTATAAAATTTGGTCCTCTCTTCCTTTTATTAAATTTCTTAATTGGTTCCCTAGGTTTCACCACCTTCCAATTTTCATGGATAAGACTCCATTTGGAATGGTAACTATTTATCTCTAATAATATATTGACATCATCCACTTCCTTTAGTAAAAATATCTAGAACATTCATAATACATATTAATCTTATTCTCTAAAAATTATGTACATACTTGATACCATAAAATATTATAACCTCTGATGGTTCCACTATTGCTTATTGTGTTTTCACTACCATAGACTGAACATAAATAAAATAATAATCTGATGCATAAAAACGTATTTTATAAAATAAATTTGGATGAACCTCTAGTTAACTAAAACCAAACTCCAAATCCAAACATGATTCATTACATTATAGTGTATATGGATTGATTCCTGATTATTTATGTTACGTTCATCTTGGTAATTTATATTGATATATGATATGATTTCTATACTTATTTGTATGATGAATTTATATTTCATTACTCATCTGTAAATTATATTCAATAAAATTTAATAATATATTTAGGTATTTCATATTAAAATAGATTAAATTTTTAGGTTCTAAGAATGTGTAATTATTTGTGAGATGTAAATTCTAATTTATGAAAATGTTGTTATATATATATTATTATTTAGTTTCCCCAAATTTCATCTAGTATCCAACACTCTAAAAGAACCCAAATGAGAAATCTCAATCACTCCCTATTATTTATTAGTTATCTAACAATAAAATATCTGACTATATATGTTTTTTGTCATGAAATAAAGAAATTCACTATAGACATTATAGTTCTCTTGAATTGGTTACAATAAAGGTAAATATTCTATGATGGAATTGAATCAATGTTAGTTTATTTTATTAAATGACCTCTCTAATATTATTCTTCTATTATTAGTAAGAACACTTCTCTCTCCTAAAATAAAAATTAATCTACATATAAAATAAATAAGAAAAAAACAAATATTACATGGTTCAAACAAACAAGAATAATTCTAAGAGATTAGAAAGATTATTGTTCGATGCATCTATAAATATGAGGTAACTTCTTATTTATTATAGTTTATAATTTATAAATAAACTCTCTAACATTACAAAAATCACAAAATATATATAACACTTCTCTTAATCAATTAAAATGATAAATACTCCTCAATGACAAACTATCATGATCTATATAAACCAAAATCAGTTTATACAAGAAATGGTGTGTTAATAATATCTAATTTCATCAACATAATAACCTCTATGAGCCTCTATAAAGATAACCACTTGGATCTCAAATCCCTTATTCTCTATTTTTTACACTCTAATGGAATTTCTCTATTTTTATATAATTTTTAAATAGTCTTTTGAAATTAACATTATTATCTTCTCGACTAATTCCTAATTCCCTCTCTTGATTTTTTTGAAATATAACCCTCTCTATCTCCCTCTCTTATTTCAGAACCCTAATAAATCATTTTTGTGTAATTTCTTCCAATAGTGGTTGGTTATCTCCTTAAAATATGCATCATAACTCTTAATTTGTTCAGAATCAAAAAATAACAAGATCACCACATGAATTATTTTTTCATTACATGATGATAATCCAATAATTAAATATATGAATATCACTCAATATTTTATATTTCAATCATTGAATTATCAGGGTGTGATCCTCAAAATATTCCTGATATTCCCAAGAATTTTAGTATGAACATTATTCATGTCATGGAAACCCATAAATAGTTAGAAACACTTAAATCTACTTAACCCACTTCATAGGGTTCCTAAACATTCCATGTTATGAAAATATTCATGGTATTCCATGTTATCAATTATATCTTTCAATCAATAATATATATCCAATCCCAATGATGGATACATCATATTAATCAATGAATGAAATGGACTTTACTTATCATCTATTTTTTAGAGAAATGTTTCTTACATATCTGAATGTGATCTACCACATTTCTATTTTTTTATTAGGGTTACTTTTATATATCTGTCTTGGTTACCTTTATGTGTCATTGTGAGTTCCTGAGGATTTGTTTTATTTCATATTTTCTTACTTGGTTACTTTTATGTGTTTCAATTTTGTATTCCTATACTTATCACAGTGAAATTCAAAAACAATATATTTTTAGAAAAAAATAGCTTGATCAACCCGTACATATTCAGTAAAGATACACTTATTTAATGGAATTTATAGTTTTCCAATGTATTCTTAGAACTATTAACCTTTACATATCAATCATGTTTAGATTTATGGGCTTCATTTTCCATTTTTACTCTTATTCTAGATATAATATTATTTATTGAGTAGAGTAATAGTAACACAATAGCTTTTCAATTTTTCAAAATGATTCCTCAATGTATCTTATGTATCATCAATGTTACCTTTATTAAATTTGTTGTATAACCAAAATTATTTCGTAATTTTTCATTATTTATAAAATCTGATCAAAAAAAATATCTCCGCCATCATTTGATAAATCCTCTTGTATTTATGTTATAGGATTTCCATAGCATTATAGCATACTTTTTATGTTTCTTCTTATTGAATCCAGTTAGTTATTTTTTTATTTATTGGAAATATCCATCATAGGTCTTGAAGTGTTGTTAAAATTAACTTCTTTATATGGAGTGATTAGAAATAGTATAAGTCATGGTGAGTTGACATAGTAAATATATCGAGTTTATAGAGACCATATATAGGGTTCACTAATTCAGTAGTTATGAATTCAGATTTATAATGTAATCTAGAAGGTAATCCCTAAGAAACTATCTTAGATAAGTAGTGGTATATTATCTAAGAAATATGAAGTCATAAGAAGGTTTTGTATGAATATTTGGAATGTATTTTGATGATAATATTTTTTTAACTATGATATGGAATCCCTAGGGATATATTTGAAGAATTTAAGGAGATTTTGTGGGAGGTGTCTGATTAATAATTTGTAAGTTAATCCATGAAGGTTTTGGAAGAAAATTTGGTGGCGGGGGTGTTACAAAATGATACTTATACATATCAAGGATATCTAATATAAAGAAATGGAGTATGTTTGAATAAAAATGGCTTAAATAAATGGGACTAGTCAGAAATTCAGTTTCATTATGAGAAGCTTCATAGTTTTATAGTGTTTTCCAAAAAAATGTTCTCCAAAATATCAAAGCCAGTTCAAGAATTCTTTGGTGCATACTTATTGTTCATCCAAGGGAAAAGGCACCGTGTGATTCTTGAATACTAGTGGTACAAGGCACCATTCTCCTTTTTCACTTCATTTGATAGTTTCACCCCAGCTATAGGTTCCATAAAAGATGGTGTATATAATAAATATGCTATGAAAATAAATAGTGGAGGGTTGATTTGTGTCGAGATAATTTCCTATAAATACTAAGTAATCACCTCATTTTAATATTAATTGAATATCTATATAATGTTAAAATGATTAGTATTACCTTATAAGTTATGTGAAATATATTATTTCTTAAAGGAGTTCTGTTAAGAGGTTTGAGGGAAGAATCTATGTGAAAAGTGTTTCAAGAAGTAGTGTTATAAGTGGGAGTTACATGAAGTAGGGATGAGTCCCATAGTATTTTAAAGGATACATTATATAAAATACTTAAGAGAATGGACTATCCCAAACATAGTTATGTGAACATAACTAAGAAAAGGTAGTTGGGTGAACATACCTAGGTGATGTCACTATAGAAAAGGGAGTTACATAAGACTATCTAATGTAAAGGGGTTTTCTAAACGATCGTGGGGGAATTGACAAGATTTTTCAAAATTTTGGTGAAGAGACTAGGGAGAACGAAGTTGAGAAAAGGGACTGAGGAAATTTGTACCTAAGTGAACTTGTAGAACTGTCTGATATATATATTGTAGAAGCTAATTGGGATGAACATACATTGAAAAAAACCTTGGTGAATAAAAATGAGTGTATTTAAGGATTTTGAGATTTATAAATCATGTTATATATAAAAATGGGATATCCATTGAGTATTATATTTACATAATAGGTTTAGTTCAAGGATATATGGATTTTAAAAAGAACAGGGAGTCTCATCACTATATATAGTTTAAGAAAAATATTGAAATTAGATAATTTTATTGTGAAATGATAATATATCTAGGGAATAAGTATTGTTACTATAACGCTATGGATTACTAAGAATTAATTCAGACATTGTGTATTTGATATCATATAGAATTGAAAAAGAATAAAGTGATAGAGTGGAATATAATATAGCATTGAATTATCAATATATGGTTAAATCAAAGTATTTTATTGGAATGATGTAGTCCATAAAGTCCCTAAATTTTTGAATTGTCGTTGATGTAATTAAAATAAAGAACAATTCATTTTAATTAGTTATCTATTAGAGGTAAATGGATGTTATTTGAGAGAGGAATTCTGTTACCCCTAAATTCATTGTAATGGTAGTGATCTTAGAAAAGATTTATCTCAAAAAAATTATATCCAATGAAATGGTGAAGCATAATAGATTTTAGAACATTGATATGCTATCAATGTGTGCTCCTTGGATGTATCCTAGTATAGGTGAACCAATTAAAATATTTTCACTTTGTGAATGATTAAGATTACTATATATCCAGTCATTATTAAGTTAGGATTTTATAATGTCTAACTAAGATACAGGTTTAGATGATTTCCATTCAATATTTGAACAATATTGTATAGGATATTAACAGGTAAATTTGATAACATTTAAATTATACTACACTCTGATTCACCCCCAATGATATCACTGGTTGTAACAATTCTATATCATTCTCAAAAAACAAAATTAAAATGCATCAATGGGATTATTTATAATAGGTTAATCATCTACCATCTCTTCAGAAGTAGATATTGAAATTTTCTTCTCCATACTATTATTATTTGAAACCATAAACTTAAAATTATCTACACCTGTGTTAACCACAAAAACCGTTATATGATCTCAGAAATATAGAGAATATACACCATCAAAAATATGTCGATTACATGAATTTAAATTCTCAAATGTTTTTAATAGTAATCCAATCATACAAAAATATATTTCCTTAATTATATGTCTGTATAAGGAGAATTTATATCAAATATATCTATCAAAAATAAATAGACTCTCTCCAATACAAAATTGTAGATAAATTCTTTGATACAAAAAGTTGTCCCAAATATGGAATCATTAAGAGTGGGTTAATGGATGATTAAAACAAAATTACAGTTTTCTCCCATTCAAGAAAATAACTTGTCATGAAGTTATAGATTTTTTATAGATTATAGTAAAATAACATAAAAATATCTTATAATTGAATAATAGTTTTAATTGAAAAAGTTTTTATAAATGTCTAAATTTTATATAATATTTATGATTATGAAATTTTATGAATAATTCAATGCAAATAACAAAGTATTTAGAATAATGTAATGTAGTACAAATTATAACTAGAAAACAATATTTTTATAGTAGTGTGGATCAAAATGAACATAGATCTACTCTAAAATTATATCTTCTCAAGGAGATAAAAGGAACACACTATAATGACCCCATTCGTAAATGGTAGTGATAATGTTTTATAAAACACATTGCCTTTCAATGGAAGGGTAAATCATAAAATGAAAAAAAAAATAAAAAAAATAATATAGGAATCCAAATAAAAAACTAGAAAACAATATCAGGAAAAAGAAAATTTATGTAAATTAATCACATTAAAAGTTTATTTTCAGGATGTAGCTTATTCAATGGTCAAAACAAAATGATTTTAGTCCTAGAAGAAAGAATTTTGTGAATTTGAAATTGATTAATCTCATATGAATATTGTGTATGAATGTCTCTTAAGTATATCTCATTTCCTGGTCCATTTTTTTGCTTCAATTTATAAATTAATTCTCTAATGGTTAGACCAAGATCTCTATGATATTAATCATGTGGGTGTTTCCATATTTTGATCTACCCATTAATTCATTAAACAATTTTTCAAAAATTAAAACATAAATATTTATCTAAAACTAATGTAGAAAAGGGCAAAAAAAGTGTGAAATATAATAATAATAACAATACTAATAAAAAATCACTAAATAAAAATAATAACTTAGAGTAGATAAGTTTGTAAGAGACAACATATGGTTTTTAAGAGTCATATTTATGTTTTTAAATGTAAATTTTCTATTTTAGACATTGGAAGTGTAAGAATATAGTTTAGAAAAGTAAACTCATAGCCCAAAGAAGTAAATAAAAACATTCTAAACATAAACAAATATTAAATAAGAGTAAATATATAGTGCATTATAGTAAATGACTTTGTAAAAAACACAAAATAATGACATCATAATAGAAAAATTTAAATATTGGAGAAATTTAAAAAATATCATAAGAGTGAGTTAAAACCCAATAAAAAGTAAAATAATTTTCTAAAACAATAATTTGAAGGTATAAATAAATTTTTAAAAAACATAAACACATTAAACACTATAATCATAAAATATTTATAGAATAAAAAATTACAGATTATGAGTATAAAAAATTCTAAGATTTTAGAATTATCCAATATTTAAATTATAGTGTATTATAATGGTTGAAATGTGAAAACATGCAATAAAAACATCTACACTAACAATTAATATCCTTCCTAACATTAAAATTTAATACTTAAAGATGATAAAAAAGTTAAATAGAAACATATAGATAAAAATAAAAAACAAAATATATTTCATGGTAAAAGTTTATGAAAAAAATAAATAATATAATGATCAAGGAAGAATTGCCTAAATAAGAAAAATTATGGTATATTCCTTATGTCTCATGTTACCCTCACTTGTGTGAGTCCATATATTTTGAAACCGCACAATCAACCATTGTCCAAGTGTGAAAATTTTTCATAACTATGGAACTCTTATATGAGATAACAATTTCCATGAGCTAAGAGACTTATAAATAACCCTCTTATAACCACTTTTAGGGATTTCTTCCATTTTTTATACCTATAATTTTCACAACCCACACAAACTCAAATTTTCATGCCTTTTTCAAGACGATCCAGTATATTTGAATGGACTTGAGTAGTTGTGATGTATTATGTGATTTACCTCACACAATCCCATAAATTCATTGTAAAGAACTCAAATCTATTTCTATAAACTCACTATCAAAGTGGAAAACTTATTTTTCAAGGTCATACTTCCACATGAAAGATAAGGATTTATGCTACATGAATATTTCTTAAATGTAACACCCTGAGATTTTGTGGATTATGTTTTTGAATTAATATAATATTTTGATATTTTTAATTCATGAAATACTAAATATAGATTTTTTTTATTACATAAAATCTTTGTGTTTGAATTATTTTATATGCAAATCCAAGGGGATCTTTCACTACATGCAACATTGACTTGGCTTACATAAAAATAAATGTTGATTTTCTTCAAAATAACACTATAATATTATAATTATCTAAATGAGGTAGTTAAAAACTATAAAATAAACATTTTAATATAAATACAAATAACTTTTTTTCATTTTTTCGCATAAATATAACTTAACGATTATTATGTGTAAAATATTTGGTAAATTATTTAAATGTTTAGCTATAAATTTTTTTTAAAGAAACTAATTTTTAAGCCATTTTTTGAACAACAATAAAGTAAATTTTAGACACTCTTAGAAATTTAATTTCATAAAATAAACCTCATTTTTTAATTTTTTAATTTCAAAATTAACATAGGGATATTTTTTTAGTATTTTTCTATAAAGTCTCATTTTTTGATTAATAGTGAAAATTAATGCATTATAGTTTTAAAAAATTGTTTCTGTCTAAATTATTATTATACATTAAGTAAATTTTATTGTAAAAAAATAGATCAAATTTTAATATTTTAATACAGTTATGGTCATTGGAATTTTTAAATATTAAAATTATATATATAACTTATTGAACTATTGAACATTCATTTTTACCGACTTCTTCCCACGTCTGCGGGATTAGCATTAAACATAATTTTTTTATGTAAATGGAATTTCAAAATGGTAATATGTGTTTTTAATAAGTATTAATTTATATTTCCTAATTTAATCAACTAATTTTTTTAATATTAACTTTAGTATTTTTATTTACCATTTTTAAGTGTAAACTGGGTAAATAAAAGTGAAAGTAATATTATAATATTATATAATTACTCTAAAACTAATCATAATTTAATTGGATAAGTGTTATTCAACTAAAATGAATCTTAGGAATAAATAATAATCATTTTAAGCCACTTAGATAAGAATATGACTTTTATTATATTTTATTTAAAGATTAGTTTAAAATGTGATACTCATAATTTAAATAAGTAAATATTTTTTTTAATATAGGGTTATATATAAGATAAATTAGACTATAACTTTTAATTTGAAATATAATAAATTTATATTAAATGTGATAATAATTTTCTATTTTTTATATAATAAATAATTTTATTAATGGCTTATATAATAATGATACAACAATTACTTAATTAATTAAAATATCAAGTAAATGATATTAAACATATTAAAATAAATATAATTTTGACTTAATTAATGAAAACCAAAAATTTAATAGAAAACTTATACATTTTATAGATATATTTGATGTGTTAGTTCGATGTTATAATGTTAAGATATTTTGTTTATGGAAAATTATGAATAATATCAAAATTGGAAAAAATGATACTTTAAAATAAATTTCTTTTTATTAAATGATATAAGATTTCTAAAAATATATCATTCATCCAACTAACTATAATATGGTTATATATGTCATAAATAATCCACTTTTGGATTCTTTTTAAATTTTATTAAAAATATATTGACTCTAAAGTGTAAAAAATCTAAATTGTCAAGGTATGAGTTAAAGGGTTTAAATAAGGGTTAAAACCCAAACTATAAGGTTAATATTGTCACCAAAACCACTCTAGATCATTATTTGAGAATATTTCAACTCATAATCATCTTATATTCTCAATAAATTAATTACAAGATATTTAAATCAAATTTAAATTTATAATAATTTAATATTTTAAGAGTTTCCTATAGTGTCCCTCCCCTCTCTTATAAAATGGCACCTCCTTCCTCACATCCTCCAACCACCTTGAACCTTATATCTCAACCAAAAACTGAACAATTATCATATAAAAATTATTATTCAAGTTATTTTGGTATTATTATTCCAAAAAAACCCTCTGTTGTAACAGTAAAATGATATACAAAGCAATCCCGCCGAAGAAGCTATAATTGTATTAAGAGTACAATTTAATTTATTTTATTAATATCATTCATATTCTTATGTTTTTTCCATAATAAAGTAATAAATCAAGAATCAATTGTATACTAATATATTATTATTATTATTGGATAACCATATACATCCTTTAAAAAAATCATCACTCGTGTATATGTATGGCTTACCATCTCCATATTGTTGTATAATCTCTTTTTCATCACCCTATTTTCTGACAACGAATTATGATGATTCTAATGATTATATATGATATTTATAAATTAATTATAACTATTTAATAATAATATAATTTCTACTTTTTTACCATATAATAATTTGGGGAAATGATAATGTCGCACGTACGTACGTATGATTTACCATTGACATGATATAGTGGGATTCGTTATTAACCTATATTTCACATGGATAGTAAAAATTATGAATTTTATAAATATATATATTATATATTATTTTAAATTTAATCTATAACAATAATACATCACATATTTTCTTTTCTTTTAACCCTAAATGAAAATGAAAATAGCGTTCATGCATACATACGACCTACCATCTCAAGGAACAGTCTATTTAATTTAACATTAATGATTATTATAAATGATTATATAATTAATATATAAAATTTTTATATTATGTTTTATATTTTTTATGTGTTGAAATCATGGTCTATAAAATATAATCAAGAATACCAAGTCAAATCACATACAATTAACAAGGCGGTTATTACCTGAAACGTTTCTTTAACTTGGAATTTTTAATAAATGGGTAATATAAATTCATTAATGTATAATATATTATATCCAAAATATTTATTATGATTATATTATTGGTTAATAATATTTTGAAAACCACTATAAATGTTTTTTGGACATGTATGGAGGGAATCATACCTATGGTAAAGGATTTTTGTCTCATCATTGCTTCTGTGGGACACATGCCTCATACACTAATTGTTCCTTTTATGTGGTTTATAAACTGACCATGAATATATTTTAGGAGTTTTATCCCTAATATTATAATATTTTTATATACATATAGTTTACTTTAGTTCGTGGAACATAATCTTATACTGATTAAAATGTTCTAAGGGTTAATTTTGCAATCTCTTTTTTATTCAGGATTGTTTATAAATTGGTATCTACTAGGGAGTATTTATATTCCACATCCATGTTTCTTAAAAATTTAATCCAAAATATTTTTACTATTATACAATAGTTGTTTAAATTAATTTTTAACCTTTTAATACTTTTTATTAAATTTTTAAATTAATATTTTTTTTATTTTTCTAACGAGGTACTTTTGATATTTCCGAAAAAGGTAAATGATAAATATTTTTTAACTTACACCATATAAACATATTTTTATTCTTTGATGAAGAATTATTTCTTTAAATCATACCTAACATGATTAAATTTTTATTTTTAAATAAAATAATTTATTTTAAAATTTCACATCATTTTAATAGAAAGAAATATTTTCAATGAATAAAGGGCATTTTCCTCAAAAACTATTCTAAATTATTTTTCATGATTCTTTTATAGGTTTTCAATGTGGTTCCAAAAAAAATGGTTTGGAAAATGTTTTATTTTTTTAAAAAAATATTTTCATGTTCTAAGTGATCTTTTAAAATCTTTCCCCATCTAAGATGGAGTAATTTGTTAAAGTTAAATAATACCATTCATATTCTTTCTCTGAATGGTTTTTCTTTTTATGGAATGATGTTTAATAATCCCATTTATTTTCACAAGTTATGCTTTTGATAAAATTATTATGAACCTTCTATCTTTTCTACAAGTGATAATATGATTACATGTTTATGAAAACCATTCCATTACATTGTTTATGATATGATTATTTATGATAGTGTGGAACTTATTTGTTTGATTTCATTATGAGATTCATGGGACCTATATCTCCCTCCAATGCATTTGGTAAATATTGATATCTAATGAGATAAAAAGGAAGGACCTTGTCAGCTAAGATGGACCTAAGAAAGAACCTTGACTACTGAATATGGTTATGGGAATGATCCATGACTACCAAGATGGTTATATGGTTGAACCGTGACTAACAAGATGGTATGTTAATTGAACCCATAATACCATAATGGACTTGGTTTCGATGCCTAAATTACTATGGAAATCATTATTATATTCTTATGTGTTTTTCATTATTTCATGTTTTATTACTAGTTTATGCTTTCAGGAATAATGTTCTTTATTTCTATAGGATCCGTGTTTTACTAACATACAATCATTTTTCCATGATTCAAGTTTATTATATTTGATATTTTGGGCGTGATCTTCTATTTTCTTGATCATGTTGTCATACCCTAATGTTCATGATAATGTTTAAATTTATTTATTTTTTACCAATACTGATCATATGATATCACCCTTTTTATTATGATTCATTTGCCTACTGTTATAAAGAATATTTTTGGTAGGGGTACAAAAGGAGAAGATCTGTATGGGAGATGTTGAAGATATTCCACCAATTTGTAAGAATGTGTTCCATGTTTCCAGAGGCACTAAACTAATATGGTATTCAGATTGTATGATTGTAATGTATTAATTATTTTTCAAAAGTGATGTAATTTTTATGTAGGAAATGAAAAGGTATTTATAGTTGGTATTAGAGCGAATGTTTAGTTAAAATTTTGAATCTGGGATGATAAAACCATAGTGACATCCCTAGGGTTATTTCTAAGGATATGACTAGAGATATCTCTATGGATATGTCTAAGTATTTAAAAAAAATATATGAAAATGTCTTGGATTTTTTAAAAGTATATATTTAGTTATTTGCATTAATTACATACATTTCTGGATAATACTAGTGTGTGTGATTCTGGAAGAAATATAAGCAGGATTAAAAAATTCTAAAAGGTGTGTCGGACCTAACTCGGAGTAACCTAGTACAAAACAATGGGGCTTATTGCACACCTAGTTTGACACTCTCAGAAGATATGATTTATAAATTCACAAACTCATTATGGACCATCATGAACGATTAACATAGAATATTACTATGGATAACCTAGGTTAAACCTAAGGTGTCATAGATTAAAGAAGTATATGTCTTGATTAAGTTATCCTATATGTGATTTTTCGTGATTATGCGGTTTCCATTAGGATAAATGTTTCTTGCACAATTTCTTTAGGGTTTTTTTAAATGGATGGAACCATAAAGAATTGTGATAACATTGAATATAATGGAAAAATTGGTGATTATGATCAACTCAATATGGTAATTATTAGTGGGAAAGATATTATGATTATTCTGAAGTATCTATCCCGATATATTATTAGTAATGTGAGATTTTTTTACATTACTAAAAAATCAAATAAGAGGAAGATGAAGTTTTATGCATGATCATATAGTAAAAACATAGAGGAAAGAATATTTAGCATCATATATGTCAAGAATAAGTGAAGAAGAACCTTTAGTAATAACTTGAATGGAGGGGAATATGTTATATGTGCAATAAAAGGGTCTTAGAGTGCTGAACTATCATTGAGTTAAATGTATTATATATGAACAAAAAGGGAATTACCCAACTTAATCCATGACCTAATAATTCAATTAAAAAATAATGGACTTATTTAATGTCAATAGTTGAGGAAGAATGATTAAAGTGTTTATATATTTAGATTAAATAATTATGAAATATATAAGGATTGTTTAGTTTATGATTTTTTTCTAAGGATTTACATGATTATATAAAACGGTTCTAATGGACTGGAAAAGAGATTTAATGGAAATGTTGCATTTTGAATAAGGTAATATAACCCTTAATATGCCCCTTATGTAAAGATAATGTTTTTTAGATAAATATATATTAGATATTAATTGTAAAATTGGCTGGTACTGATTTCCTTTGAACTCAATAAGGATTTTTTTGAAAAGCTTTTCATTCTATCATGGATGATGTTTACTACATTTTGGACTTAAAGAATAAATATAATAAACATTATTTTATGGAAAAATTATGTTTTAGATAAGGATTTATGATGTTTTTTGTTTTTACCATGTTTCATGAATACTTGGTGAAGGTATTCACATGATTGGAATATGACAACCAAGAGATACCTTATGATATTTTGGAGGTAAATGTTAATATTATTTAGTAAACTTATTTCTAATTATTTTGATTTTCAACTTTTTGATAGATTGTATGGTTACCCATTTATGGAAAGAATAAGTTAAACATCAGATGAAGTTTGTTAGATAAAATAATCATCTCACTATAGGTGTACTTATGCATATTTTATAACTTATAATAACCTTATTGTTGTGATAAAGAAGGATGAAATGAGCTATCATTATATTCATGGATCTCAAAATATGATAACACATTAGGAGCGATATATTAAACTTCATTTCTTGGAATAAGTGATGAAGTGTAAATTAATTATGGAATATTATAAGGAGAGATAATGCTAAAATCAAGTAAGAATATCTTTTGAAAATTCTCCAACTTTAAAAAAGAGGATCATGAAACAAAAAAATGTTATCCTGCTTCCTTGGTATTCAATGAATCAAATGTTCAGTTAGATAATTTCATATTTAAGGATTTCTAATTGTTAAATTTCTACTAAAAAAGTATCTTTATCACTCTCCATCAAAACATGAAACATATATTTCCATTCAATGTCAATTTTTTCACTTGAAACATATGATCTCTTATGTGGGATCCTAGTATTGAGTTACTTTAGGTAACTATTATGTTACTAAAATTACTTTTTTAAAATTAAGTCTTAGTATTAGTTTTTATGATGTGGGTTTCTGTGAAATGATAATTCTATTATTAAACCTTTGATAACCCAGATGAATTTTTAGGGAGAGATTAATTTTAAGGGGGGTAGAATGTAACACCCTGCGATTTGTGAATTTATTATTTTCAATTTATTTAATATTTTTATATTTTCACTTCATAAACAATAAATATATATTTTTTTATTATATAAATCACTATTTTTGGATTATGTTATACACAACACCAAGTGAAGCATTCACTACACACTACACTGACTTCACTGGCGTTAGAATAATCGCTGAGTTTCTATTAAACAGCACTATATTATTATAATTATTTAAATGTTATGGTTATAACCTATCCATTAAACATATTAATAATTATTGTAATAAATAATTTTTAATTTTTCACTTAAATAATAAAAATTTAAATTGAGGAGTATAATTTTTGGTAAAGTTTTCATTTGTTTCAAAATAATATTTTTTAAAGGAACTACTTTTTATGTCCCTCAGTGAAAAATAATAAAATTAATTTTAGAAACTCTTGGAAGCTAAATTTAGTAAATTAAACTTATATTTTTATACTTTAATGTCAAAATTTTCATAGGATGAATTTTTATTATTTTTATATAATGTTTCATTTTTTTATGAAAACTGAAACATGCAACATCATAGTTAAAAAAATTACTTTTTCATTTAAACAATAAATATAATTTTGATTCATTTTAAGAAACAATATGTAAACTATGAAAATATTAATAAAATTTTGGTCATTTGAATCTTTTTTATATTATAGTAATATATAAAAGCTTATTGAACATTTGAACAATAATTTTACCAGCTATCATGCCATGTCTGTGGGATGAGCATTAAACATAATTTTGTCATTTCTATGAATTAAATTTTCAAAAAAGTACATATATGGTTGTAATAAGAATGAAATTTATGGTTCAATATGATCAACATAATTTTTGATAAATTGTAGCTTTAGTATTTTAATTTACCATACTTAAGGGTAAACTGAGAAATTAAAGGTAAAAATAATATTAAATTAATATAAAATTACCCTAATATGTGTACTAATTTCATTGGATAAATTTTATTTTATAAATAAAAATATTGGGCTGAAATTTTAACCTTTTTAAACCACTTGGGTAATAATATTAAAATTATTAAATTTTATTTAAAGATAATTTAAAAATGTCATACTCATAGTTTTAAAAACTAAATTATTGTTTATATAAGGTTATACAAAAGATAAATTCTATTATAAATATTAATTTTAAATATAATAAACTTATATTTAACATTATTTTTTATATTTTATATTTTGGAGAACAAATAATTTAATTAAAGGTTATATAATAATGATGTTGTAATTGATTAATTAATGTAAATATCAAGTAAATGATATTAAAAATATAAAACAAAATATAGTTTGACGTAATTAATGAAAATAAATCATTTTATATAAATAATGGACATGTTATTGAAGTATTATTTTGGTTATTTTAAATTCATATTTTTGCTAATATATTTTTCAAAAGCCAAAATATAAATTGTAACAAAATTAAAAAAAATGATATATGAAAATAAATTATATTTTTTAAAATGACATAAAATTAATAAAATTATATAATTATTCCAAATGAATGTATTTAGGTTGAATAATTCATCAATTATCGGCATGAGGTTCATTTAGAATTTTATAGTTATTATATTAACCCTAATGTGTAAAAAGATAAGTTGTTATGGTAAAAGTTAAAGGGTTTAACTAAGTCTTAAAACCAAATGATAAGGTTAATAATATTACCTAAACCTCTCTAAATTTTTTATAGCATTTAGACACATTCTCATCTTATATTCTTAATAAAACACTTTTAATCGATTTAAAATCGAAAATCAATTTACATTGATTTAATATTTTAAGAGTTTCCAAGACTTCCCCTCCCCTCTCGAATAAACGGTCAGAACATCCAACACATCCCCACACCACCTTCATAATTATATCTCAAAAAACACTAATAAATTATCCTTTAAACATTATTAGTTATGTTTCAAGGGTTCTGTTACTCAAAAATATCATCCCTTATGTCCCTATGAGGATATCCAAAGGAACTCCAGCGAAGAAGATGTAATTATTTTAAGAATCCAATTCAATTTCTTTTCTTATTTTACATCCTCTTGTTATATATTTATCGTATTATAGTAATGTATATAGTATAATATATATACTTATATGTTTTTATTAATATGGTACTACCATATACCTCCATTTATCCATTCTATGAAAAATTGTATCACTAGGTGTGTGTAAGTACAACTTACCATCTCCACATCGTGGTGTAATATATTTTTCCTCACCATCTTCTATAACTAAGAATTATGATGAGTTTAATTATTTTATATTATTCTTATAATATAATTATAAATATATAATAAAACATTTCATTTCATCTTTTTTACCAAATAAAAATTTTGCAAAATGATAACATCGCTCGTGCATACGTATGGCTTACCATCTCAACAATGAGATGTGGATCATTATTCACCTATATTTCAAACTGATGGAAATAAGGGAGATTTTGAAAAATATATACATTATATATGAAATTAAAATTATTCTAAAATAATAACACAACATATATTTTCATTTCATTTAACCCAACAATAAAATGAAACCAATGTTCATGTGTATGTAAGACCTATCGTCTTCACGAACAACATATTTCTTTTATCATTATAGATTATCATAAAAACATATATAATAAACATATAATATATTTATATCATTTTTTGTCTTATATAAATAATTAAATTGTGATATATGTTTTATAATCAAGAATACCATGTCAAGTCTCCTCTGATTAACAAGGCAGTTATCACCCAAAACATAGCTTTAACTTGGAATTGTTAATAAAAAGGTAATATAAGCACATAAATGATTCATATATGATATCATAAATATTATTATGATTGTTTAATAAGTTGATAATATGTTTAAAACCACTGTACATACGTTTTTGACATTTATAAAGGGAATCATACCTAAGATGAGGGATTTTTTCACACCTTTAATTCTTTGTGACACACGCACCACACACTACTTGTTTCTTCTATGTGGTGTATAAACTATATATGAATGTATTTTATGAGTCTTATCCATAATATTATGGTATTATAATATATATATAATTTTCTTTCTTCCATGTGGAATATGATTCTACTAATTATAATCATTCCAGGGTCTATTTTGCAATCTCTTTTTAATTCGAGATTTTTATATGTACCTATCTACTAAGGAATATTTATCTACCATGTCCATGTTTCATAAAAATTTATTAAAAAATATTTTTTCTATTATTTAAGATTTTTAAAGTCATTTTTACCCATGTGAGAATTTTTATTCAATGGTTTTAAATTAATCTTTTTTTGTTTTCCTAATGTGGTACTCTTTGAAATTTTTTGAAAAAGTTTGAGAAGAATGGTTTTTTAAACTTATACAACATGAAGGTATCTTTACCCTTTCATGATGACTTATTTCCTTGAATATTTCATTACAGTCATAAAAGGTTATTTTCAAATAATTTTTTTCATTTAAAATTGTGCATGATTTTACGAAGGGGAAAATTTTTCATTGAAGAAATGATATTTTACTCCAAAACTATTTTAAATGATTGTTCATGATTATTTTATAAGATTTTAAAGTGGATTTAAATAAAAGGATTGGAAAATGTTTTATGTTTTTTGACCCGTGATTTTAATGTTTCAAGTGATATTTAGAAATCCATCCGTATATAAGATTACATAATTTGATATAGTTCAATAATATCATTCATATTATTTCTCTGAATAGTTTATGTTTTGATGGAATTATGTTTAAGAAAACTGATTATTTTCATGGGTTATTCATTTGATTAAATGATTATGATCCTTGAATCTTTTCCAGGTTTTATGATATATGTACATGTTTACGACACCTTTTCAATTAAATTAGTTATGATATGAATGTTTATGATCTTGTAGCAGATGTGTGTAGGATTTCATTGTGAGATGGGTGGTACCTATATCTCCCTCCAATTATTTAGTTAAATATTTATATATCATGAGATATAAATGAAGGTCATTGTCCACTAACATAATCTTGGAAGTGATCCTTGACTTCCAATAATGGTTATAGGAATGAACCGTGATTTCCAAGATGGTTGTGGGATTTAACCATGACTGCCCAGATGGTATAGGATGTGAACCAACACTACAAATATGGAATTGGAAGGGATGGATTGAAAATTATAAAAATCATTATTATATTCTTATGTGTCTACCATAGGTCCATTTTTTATTCCAATGATATGATTTCATGGCGCATGTTCTTTATTTTCTTATGATTTATGTTTTATGAACTGATAATATTTATGACATGATTCATGGTTTAAATCATTCATATATTGGGTATAATATTATATTTTCATGGTCATGTTATCATAACCTTTTTCTTTTTCTTATGTTTATATGTCTCCATTGTTTACACTGACATAGCATCTTATGTCAACATTTTTTCTAATATTTCTTTTTCAGAAGGTTATAAAGAAAGGTTTTAGTGAGGGATACTAAAGGGGAAAATATTTATAAGAGATCTTGTTGATATTTCAAAAAATTAGAATAATGTGTTATTAGTTTCCAAAGGTTCTAAATGAATATGGTATTTGGTTTAGTATTTATGTACCATAAAATCGTGGCGCTGGGGGAAACTGGTCCTAACAAATACATATAAAAATCTGTCAAGAATTACAAGGGGAGGTTAAAAATGAGAGTGAACTTTTCCACATATGTCATCATCCAAAAATCAAGTACAATATTTTGGGTCTATGAAAGACCACATCATAGTAATCTATGAAACTTTCTTCTTAGATATTACATCTTCTAATTTATTCGCCTCCATGTAAGCAATTGGGACTACCATGTTGAGTTGAGTTGTTTTATTATGTAATTAAACTCAATGAGGTTGTATGCACCCAGGACCATTTATTGTTCTTGTTTTTAATCCTCCAGCATAATTTCTTAGTCCAATTAAGTACATAAAAGTTCTAGTCTTATTGAACATCATAGCCAACTTTAAGTATCATCACCCATAACTCATCTTCAAAGGAAACCCCCACTCTAATGTAATGATGGAAACACCACATGACAAATCTAAAAAAAATGTTTAGAAGACACCTCCACATCAAAGGTCCCAGGTGTTCCATAGGATGCTCCATCTACATTCACATTACCCCATGGGATGATTAGAGGTATCCATATAATATATTTAACCATTTTTTATTTCCTAGGACAGCCTGATACACTTAGAAGTCAAAGATTAATCAGAGTTTTCACTATAATTTTCATGATTCTAATCTAAACCATATTTTCAGCATAAATTTTCCAATGTATGGATATCATACCCAGCTATCGAGTAGTTCATTTTTCCTCTAACCATGTTGCATTGCGAGCTTTCCATATTGCAGCGAAACCAATAGGTGTTGTTGTTAGAAGAAGATTGTATACCTATTTCTTCCAAAAAGAATTAAAGATCACATCTATAAGTCCTTAAGCTGCATACCTATGTCAATGTAAAAGATAAACCGGGAGCCGATATAATCCCAAATATTCTGTGAAAACCTATAGGAGACAAACAAGTGATGAAATTTTTCTCCATCACAAAAACATATGGGGTAAGAATAAGAAATCTGAAATCTAACCCTTTTATGTTGATCTTGGTTGGCTAATCTATTTTTCTGAATCCTACGTAGGAGAATGAACTGAGATGGAATAATGAAATTGGTGGGAAAGGGTATCAAAAAATTTGGTGGTTGAGAGAATCACCCGCAATAAAATTTATAATTATCTCCATTATTAAAATTCACAGACATTTTTGGTTTCCAAAAAAGGTTATCACAACCCATTAAAGAATAATTTTGTATATCCATTTTTAGATGAAATGGAATCATTATACAGAAGGTTTGAAATAACGATAAAATTGATTAATTGACATGGGATATTATTATAATAAATACTCATGTTGTCCTACAATTTATGTTCAATCCATTCAGTGGTGAAATAGTTAATATTAGAGCATCTTTTTACCATCCATTTAACAACACACATAATCCAAAAAAATGAGTGGTTGACTATCTACCAAACAGACAAGGCAAGATAATATTTAAAGCCATTAAACATCCTTGATTTAAATCATCTTATATATAATTCACCAACTGGATCATTATAAATCAATTCCCATGTAAATTTTTGGATAAGACCATCATTAAAAATCCAAACATCCTTCATCCTGAGGCCTCACAATTCCACTAGTTTAATAAAATCATTCCATACCACGGTAATCAATTTCATTTCATGGACAGATCCGATCTATATAAAATTCATAATCATGATTTGAAGCTCATTAATGAGACCCCTAGACCATCTATTGATTGATAAATAATATACAAATATTGATGTGATGATATAGTTCACAAGATAAACCCTTCCATCCTAGAACATTTCATTCCCTTTCAACTTTTCCATTGGATTACCAATACCATCATATATACCTTCTCAGTATTGCCTCTTCACTTTGCCCAAAATAGGGGAACACCATGATAATAAAACGGAAGATATCCACTTATCACCCCAAATAATTGGTTGTTCCATTTTTTTCTTCCAGCTGATATATCTTTACCAAATATCATGAAAGATTTTTCCTATCTAAGGAAATTCTAGAAATATCTTTATAATGCTCAAAAAGGACTTTGATAGATCAAATAGTTTTTTCGATGATTTAAAAAGTAGTAAGATGCCATCAGTATAAAAAAGGGAGAAATAGGAAATCATATCCTTCCCATCCTTTATTTGATTATAGAAACCCAGTTAAGTGAGGTTGTTAATGAATCTACTCAAATAATCATCAGCAATGGAAAACCAACACCTTGATAGTTGATCACCCTGCCTCATGCCCCATGATCAGTTAAAAAATATTTAGGAAACCCATTGATGATAATAAATATCCTTGATAAACTATGTAATGTTATAATAATATTAGTTACTCATTTTGAAAATCATTTTTTCTTGAAGAAATCAAAAACAAAGTTCTGTTTTTGTGTGAAAAAGGCTTTAACATTAACAAATTTGGGTGAAAAGTTATCTTCCTATGATTTCCTTTTCATTAGGATTATACTATTTGAGGCTGTGAAGATACAATTCTGAATACTTCTCCTAGGAAGAAATCCATATTTATTTGGAGTGATGAAATCATTCACAAGTCTCCCAATTCTATTTATAATAATGTTGCTGATGATTTTGGGAATTGAGTTCCCAAGATCCAAAGGCTTAAAATCTTTAATATCAAGATTGTTTTTCATTATTGGGGATCAAGGTAAAAATGAATGAATTTACCCCATGAGGAAAAAAATAATTTTTGAAAAATTATCTGAATTAATGAGTAATATCATCCTACAATAGATCCCAATAAAACATGAAAAAATTGACAACCCATCAAGGATAGGTTCACTTTTCATGTTGAGAGAGAAAAAATAATCATTAATTTCCTCCTTGAGAGGGATTTTGACAATAGCATGATTATGATGCTCCTCAATATAAGGGTTGGTATTCCTAACCATTTATTTATATGTGACATACCATTGTCAGAATAAAACTCCATGAAATTCCAACCTACTACCTAAGAATTCTCATTTTCTAAATTAAAGAGTTGTCCACTAATACAGATAGATTTATACCAAGACCATTCCCTTTTCTCCATGTGCAATCTGTGAAAAAGAAATGTGTTCCTATCCCCATATTCTAGCTCTTTGACATTTAAATGATTTCTGTTCAACCTTTATTTAGTCGTTAATATTCCATCAATCCTATTATGTGCCTCAATATTCTCCCTAGATGGGGCAATTTTATGTTTATTATTGCTCTATATGCATAAAACATGATCTATTTAGAAATATATATGTAGGATGTATGACTAAGGGGTTATCCTAAAACTGTTATCATCCCATATCTTTATTAAGAGGTGGTATCTCGTAAACCTAATAACCATACTATAGATCAAAAATACTCCTAAATTTATTACCTATGAGGACTTATTACATTTAATTTTCATATTGGACTCTAAAACATGAGCATATAGAAAGAATTTAAACCGTGAGCATCTGCACTGAACTCTGAACTATGAGAATCCTTATTGGAATTTAAACTATTAGAGTCCCCACTAGACTCTAAACCCTAATTCTTTCTTCTATACTCTAAAGTATTATCATCCCAACTAGACTCTAAATTCTGATTTTTTACTAGTATTTAAACTCATAGACTCGCATTATATTATGGGATGAGTATATGAGATCCACCGCACCTTATTTGATAAAAATAAGATGAATCATTCTTTCTTAGATGATGATCATAAGATGATACAACCTTCCTTATTTGATGAATTTAATATAATCCAACCTTAGTTAAGTGATGAGCATAATATAATCCATCTCTCCCTATGTGATGAGTATAAGATGACCCAACCTTCCTTATGTGATGAAAACATGATACTCTCATGGACTAACAAGAGGAAGAGATAATGGTGTCCAAGACATCCACAACACTCATCATTCCTACAATATGGTCTTCATTATACTAATATATCAAGTGATTTAATCAATTTATTTCAATGATGATGTTATCCAAAAGTGATTCATAATCATGTATTAAAACTATTATAGAGTCCTATAAAAGGAAACAAACTGTATAACGAAATAATAAAACCTCACATTCTTCCATTCTCATTAAAGGTTCCATAATTATCACCCAAATGGTAAGAGACCACCCTACTATAAAAATAATGAATATAGGACCATAATCACACCCTTGTGTTCATTTGAGAAGACTCTCAACATAAAATCCTAGAAAAAATAATAATTTTTAGGCTCTTTAAAAATATTGTATATAATATAAAATGTTCAACTCAATGGAACTATTCATGTTTCACCTAAAGCAGCAAAAAGATCAATACCTAGTTCTATAGGAAAAAAAAATTTCACCCTAAAACTTATTTAATTTAACTAATTATTCGATACAACTCAAAACCTATACATATTCACCTAATGTAATGAGTTATAAATTTATCCTTGAGATCCTCTTTTAGCACCTAGATCCCTAGAATGTACCATATTAGAAATAATCAAACATAAAATTTGGAACATATAGATTATTATCCCTATCTCATCAATAATATATTCTTAAATTAAAAAAATTACCATGATAAATCCTTAACCTTTTACAATCAGTTTTTCATAACTACAATATACAAGAAAAACATGTATCTATGAATAATTAATGATTAATTGTATTTAAGTCATCAATGGTAACATGGTTGATAATTATTATCAGAGAGGAGGCCCCTAGGAAAATGACTCATTGAGTGGACAGGGTTAGACAACTCAAATCTTCAATGTACTAAAAGATAATCATGAGAAAGAGAAGTTTCATCAGTATCCTCACAAAATTCATCTTCATTTTTAAAGGGATACATTATAGTTTTTACCCTATCTATCTTATTGGTTATAGAGGATTTCTTGAAAAATCACTATTATCAAATGAACACATGATTGATGGGACACATGCAAACATTTATGGTCCATTTGGGAATTTCATGTGGTCCTATATGGGGCCTTAGTGAATTTGATCCTATCTAGGGTAATTGGGTTAATATTAGAAACATATATATTGATTGGGTGAGGGTGCAACCTTGGTAAGGGAACCAAGAATATGCTCATGGGTATGGAATTAGTCAATGGTTCACCCAATAGGGATTTCTAGGAAAATATGATGCCCTAATAAGAGGTTCAGAAAATTTGTTTCCCTATTATATAGAAGATAGTGGAGTATTACCATAGTTTCAATGGAGGGAAAGTAGGTCACCATAATAAATAACCATGGGTTAGTTTTTTCCCTAGTGATATTTAGTCGGTAATATATATAACCACATTAACATTAGAGTTAAGTAGTCACCCTAGTATGAGAAAGGGAGAAGTGGTCATCCAAGTTAAATAATCAGGAGAGTACTTTTGTTTGTGAAGGGACAAGGTTGACGTGTTGATCTAGTGAAGGGTCTCCGGATAGTGGTCCTTCATCCAAGATATTGAGGATCTAGGATAAGTGGACCTTCAAAAATCAATTTTTTAAAAATCATTGTAAATCAATTATCTTGTTCTTTGGTTATCTAAATAGGTTTATTTCATTGAATAGTAATCCTAGAGAGGGATATAAGACATTGGAAAAAGATTCTAGTAGGACCGGGCATGAGGACATTGATTTTCCCCTGCCAAGTGTCCATGTCATTATAAAGAGTCCACAATAGAGACCAATATGGTTTATATATCGAAAATATATTTAGACTGTGGTGCATCAAGGATGGGTGAGGAAGGTGATTTTTTTAAGTCATCCTAAAAAAATACACAAAAATCTATGTTCACTCATGCAATTAGGTTATGCGACCATGGAAATTGAAATAGTGTTTTCACATAATTGGGGATAGTAGATCACTTGGGATAATTACCATCAGCATAGTTCATGGACCAGGGAGAAGTGGCCTAGCTAGGATCTGAGGATCCTGAGAAATGTGATACTCTTATTCCCAAAGATGTTTTATTAAACATATTATGGTTCGAAAACATTTCCAAAAATAAAAATTGAAAATTACCCCATTAGTATTGGAATTAGTTTGAATAATGAATATTTTATTTATAGGTAAATATGGAACTAGAATGATTGTTTGTTAAAAGAGGATATTGGTTCTTAGGATAGTATAAGGAATGGTTCTTGTATTCTCAACCTTTAAAATATTATCCATGCACTAGTATCTGGGTAATGCACATTGGTCAGGGTGAACTAAAACCTAGGTTAAAAACATGTGCTTACACTAGGTAAAATAATGGGACTCTACCTATAAATATTTCCCATCCACTTCCACAGAATCATATGACTTAAGAGTACTAAGAATATCCATGATCTTTTCTCACCCATGTCTTTAGTTCCATATTAGATATGTGTCACTACAAAAAATTACTTACTATACATGGTTTATTAGAGGTAGTTATAGTAACCTACGTGATATAAATTTGGTTTAAAAAAATATAATATAGCAGTAGTTTATCAAAACCGACTCTATCTTTTTTTTATTTTAAAAATAATATGTTTTTTTAATTAAACCACCACAAAATGAACTAAAATAACCTAATTACTCCCACTCCTTATCTCCAACTATGGGACCTTAAACCCTCCCCCTGAACCTCATCCTCCCCTACCTGGTGGAGATATCGAGCCCACGACCCTCGTTCCCCCCACCCCTCTGACTTACCTACTCCCTTCTCGGTAAATACCCCAACCAATACAACCCCCTCCCCCTTTAACCTTGACCCCCACAACCCCCCCCCCCCCCCAACCCATGCCATCCCTCTCCCAAACTCATCTATCCCCTCCTCACTAGAAACTTGGACACTCAACCTGCCTCTCCCTTTCTTGGTTCCCCTCTTTAGTGGCGATACGGACCCCCACTGCAAGGTTATATCATCCTAACCCTAAATTTATTATTGTGTAGTATTATATGCACAATCTGGAGTGATAAGAATTGTATTTATTTTGTTTTTTATTCATTCAAAAATACTGTATATAATTAATTTTGGTTTATAATGTGTTATTTGGAATATTTAGTTATTTTTTTCAGTTATAATAAAAATAAAATTTGGTTTTCTTTTATTAAATTAAAATAAATTTGTTTATGATATAAATTAGTTATTAAATCTAGATCATTCATAATTTAATTTTTTTTATTTGATATTAAGGAATTCCAATTTTTCCTATATATGTAAAAAACATCAATTTTTTACAAATACATAATCATGAATATTTTCCAACTCATTACCAGTTGGTGGTAGGATATGGCGTCCTAGATGGTTTCATCACCAGTAATTAAAAGGGATCTAAAGATTAATACCATGAAAATGAGATATTAGAAACTTTTTAAAATTATCAGAATACTTCATGTTTTATCCATATGTGAGGAATAATTTTGTTAAATAAAATCTATTGAATAATTATAGCATAGTTAGGGTTAAGTTGTACATGCATGATAATAAATTATTGTTGATGGTAACTATATCGGCCAATATAGATTCATTTATTTTAATTAAACTAACATAATTTTTAAATGAAATAATTATAGTTTTTAGTTTGTTTTGTTGAGTCAAATGAAAAAAATATATATCATTTAATTTGAAATTCACAATACACAATATTCAAATTTATGTTAGCATCATGTTTTTTATGTTTATCTCAAATTGAAGGATATTATTATTTTTTGTTATGTGAATATATTTTATTTATTTAATTCATGGAACAACATGAAGTCACACTAAAGTTGTTCAATGGAATATATACTTATAGAGTTAAATTTTTTGGGTATGCATGACATATTGTGATTCCAAAAAATATATAACTTACGTTCAAATTTTTAAAGGTGTTATTTTGGTGATGTTATATAATGGGAAATGGTTCAGGAATTTGTCAATGTTTCTAATTTTTCAATGGAATGAACCCTCCTTTCTTAGAACACTAGGGTATAATAAAACAATGTCATTTTCTCTAATAAAAATAATATCATCTGCATATAAAATATAAAAAACTCATATATATTTATCATATTTAATGTAGAGGAGATTTTCCACACTTCTATCCCTAAATATTAATTGACTGAAACATGTATCAAACATAAAATACCATGATCTTGAGTCTTATATTAATCTATATAGATCCTTCTTTAACCTAAAAAGGTAATTTTGTAGTTACTTAGAAAGACCCAAAATCTACCAAGTCTCATTTTAGGAAGACATATTAGATATATTATAGAATATTTATGGGACATATTGGATATATTATATAAATTTTATGGGTTTTCTTTATGCTAAAATGAGTTGTTCATATTATTAATGTCATTATTCATTAATTTTGGTGAAAAATAATATTTTATTTGATTCATGTTTTTATATTTGATGTTCAGTAAGAAAAACATCATTATTTTATTCATATCATTTTCATTTATAGTTGTTATAAAAGAGTTAATGAAAATGTTGGGTTATATTTAATTTTGATTTTAAATGTTTGATTAAACATACTTATATCTTTGTATCTGAATTTATAGGGAGAATACAATCTCATACCAATGGATACAAGCTTGATTAATTATAACAACCCTGCTCTTTTATTACAAACTTAAATATGATTTATTACATAAACTCTTCACTTGATACAACATAGAAGATTGATAGATCTAGTGTCTTTGGGGCTTAGGAACATTATATAATAGCTTTGAACATAAAACACACAACATAATTATTGAATACTTCATTTATATGACCACTACATTCCCTCATACATAGCATTGCATGGGATAGCATAAGGACATTCATAAGAAAAAGGTGAGTTATAAAGCCCAGTAAGGGAATAAACATGAAATAACATGAGAAATAAAATAAATATTAGAAAATAGTAATATCGATGGGTCACAATAGAAACCTAAACATTAAGGCAAGACAAAGCACGATAATCATTACATGGAAATGTGGAACAACACTTAACAAGGAATTACAATGAGCTAAGCCTCATTGCACATGGAGCATGAGTAAATCTGAATTGCACATGAAGCATGATTAAACACTCATTTAACTTGAATTATCATGAGTAAACACTCATTGCACATGACATATCATGATACTATACTTTACCCAATTCATTGGAGTGCTATCAGGGTGCACCCTTCTTAATCATTTAATTTCATGCATAAGTGTGCCACATGGATCATAGAACATGGATTCATTAAACATCATAATTTAATACATGATATAGAGGAGTGTGTAATTAATACATGAAACTCTTAAAACAATCAGTAAATATGAATAAAGTTGAATACCATTGATTGGGAAATGGGTATGGTATTTACTACACAATGACTTTGGCTAGGAAAATCGCGGTGTAATTTTGGAAGCATAATAGTGTGAGATAAGAATTCATAATAATGGTCGATGAGAAAGAAGTGGGTGTCACACCATATTTACATGAAATGTAATATAAAGGGTTCATATAGATACATGTCCCAAAAATTGTAATGTAATTTAGATTCATGATACAAAAGAATTTTCTTGAAAGTAAATGAGGAGTGAGAAATTCCTTACGGAATTTCGGCATGGTAACGGGTGTACATGGGATTCATTTAATGAGAGATAAAGGGGTCACTAATAACTATAAAATAAATAGGGTAGTATTTTGGAGGTAAAAAATCATAACCCAACATTTTTAATTGAAAACATAATGGAATAAAAACTTAAAAAAATTGGACAAAAATGAGAAAGGAAGAAATCCCTTACTTGGAAGTGTGATCCCAAAGTCTTGGGAGAGGTTTGAGAGAGGCCTCTTGGGAGATTGTTTCACCTTAGGAGGCTTATAGAGAGAGGAGGGAAGGGGGTTTTCTATCTCTAAAGTCTTTGAGTAAAGAGGATGTCAGAGCCTGGGAGGGTTTATATAGGAAAGGATAGGGAATTCTTTATTATTCAGGTTTGGGACACCTCACATTAAGCTAGTCAAAACCACAAACCATACCAAGATTTCTGCCCATTGTTTTTTCCAAAGGGGAGTGGAAATAAAAATTTATAATTCCAATGGATGAACTTCTTAAAATAACAGGGTTGCTTATGTGGAGGTGAGTCACACTCAACAAAAACAATTTGAAAAGACAAAATGTTTTATAAGCTTTGAAGGGTCTACTAATTCTTTTTAATATAAATCAAATAAACCCAAAATCACATTATATTAATGTTAAAACTTCTATTGTCCGAGCATAATGTTTATATTCTTTTTTTAAATCACTATTCGGTCATTATGATGTCATATGTCATATTATATATTTAAACGGTATTTATTTTTTACCCAAAAATTCATATGTCTCAGAAAATTATGAAAAATTAACCATTGGATAATTTCAACATCCTGATTCCAAAATTAATATTAATTTTATCTAAATAATTATATAAATATGTGAATTTTTACTTTTAAAATAAGAACATACATTTAATGAAAATGTGTGGTTTTGGACAAAAATAGCTTTCAAACCTAAATAAAAACTACAATTGCATTCATAAAATTATATGATCATTAATAAAAATTAATTTAATAATAATAATATTTTATTAAAATTTTATTTAATTCAAAAATCCATTAATTCATGAAAATATATTTCTTAGTTGAATATTAACTAAAAATACTATTTGTTATTTAAAAACTATTTATAAAGTAACAATAATAAAAAGAATGAAGATTATTTATACAAAAATAATGCACATAGTCATAGTTCTAGGGTCATGTTACATAACCCCTTATACACCCTCATATGAATGAAGCGTATGGAGTGCGATGGTGACAGACTCTTGGGGTGGCTCAGATAACATTGCTCGGGTTTTAATCTCTATTAACATCCACTTCTCCTGTAGTCGGTTCTACTCAAGCTTAAAGTTTTCAAGCTTAGATTGCGATTGGTCAAGAGTGAAACCCAATGATACCACCTCCTTTTAAAGCTCTAAAAATGAGATTCATACAGGGAATGTCTATAGGATGAGGCCATCGCTTCCTTGTCTAGGTAAATTGGATTTGTTAAATCCCTATATTTATACTAATCATGTGATCACTGTTCAATGGCTATATTAGAAACGGTCACAATTCTTAATGGTATTTTAAAATCCAAAACATAAAACCAAATAAGTGAATATGTTTTTCAAAACTATAAGAAGACATTTAAATAGACCCAGAGGAATTTTCATTACTAAATTTTTGGTTCATTACAATCTTCCCCCCTTGTAAAATATCTCCCTTGAAATTTGCTTCTTCTACTCTTAAAAAATGTGGGTTACTTTTATTCATCAATTCCTCCAATTCCCACATCAATTCTTCAAACATGTGGTTTTTCCATAACACCTTAACGTGGGGAATTGTCTTATTTTGTAGAAATTTTTCTCTAAGATATATGATCATCACTGGTTGCTTCTTGTAAGAAAGATCATCATATTGTTGTACTACCTCTAAAGAGAGTACATGTGAAGGGTCTAGTATATACTTCCTTAAGAGGGATACATTAAATACATCATGTAATTTGGTCATGGTAGGTGGAAGTGTTAGTCGATAGGCCACAACCCCGACATTATCTAGAATATCGAATGGTCCGATGTACCTAGGATTTAATATCCCATTAATTCCAAACCTCATGACCCTCTTCCATGTAAATATTCCTAGAAATACCATGTATCCAACTTTTAACTCATGGTTTCATCGATGGTTATCTACATAACTCTTCTACCGACTCTAGGATACCTTGATATGTTTCTGAATGGTTTTCCACTTCACCATTTCTTTCACCATTTCTAATCTATGCAGCTTACGCTCAATGGATTCACCCCAACACACTGGTGTTATGCACCTTTTCTCATAAAGGGCTTCATAAGGTGTTGTTTGGATCCTCGTGTGGATACTGTTATTGTTGAAGAATTCAACCAGAGGAATAGGATGACCCAATCCATCTTTGATGTCCATTGAGCACACTCTCAACATGTCTTCAAGTGTTTGGATAGTATGCTCGGATTGGCCATCAGTTTGAGGATGATAAGTCATACTGAAGATCAACTCAGTATCCAGAGCATGTTAAAGACTCTTCTAAAACTTAGATGTGAATCATGGATCTCGATCGGATACGACTGATAGTGGTACGCCATGCATCCTTACCACATCTCTGATATATATCTATGTCAGTTGATCTAATAAGAAATATTCTCAAATTGCAATGAAGTGTGTAGAATCTGTAATATGATCCACAACAACACAGATTGCATTGTTGCCTTTGGATGTCTTCAGAATTCCAGTGACAAAATCCATGGTGATTTTCACCCATTTACATGCTGATATGGGCAATGGTTTCATCATCCCCTGATACGTATTCCTCTCTGACTTCACTTGCTGACACACCAGGCACATTGATGTAAACTCAGTGATCTCCTTCTTTAAATTGTACCACAAATAATGCCCTCGTAGATCTCGATACATCTTTGTGTTTCCTGGGTGAATAGAGAAATTTGAACTTTGTGCATCAACCAAAAGATCCTTCTTCAGCTCTGGACTTGATTGAACACATAGTCTTTTCCCAAATCTCACAATTCCTTCTTCATTAACATTGAACTTTGAGGAATTACCTTTTCTGATAGCTTCCGCCTTCTTCTGAATTCCCACATTGTCCTTTTGAGAAACCATTAACCATTCCAAAAGAGATGGTTGAGCAATCCTTTGTGAATGGAATGATGATATTCCCTTCTTTATGATTCCCATGTCCATTATCATCAAGTCTAAGATGATTGGATCCTTCTCAATTCCCAACAATGATAAAATTGCTGGGTCCTATATACGTAGAGCATTCTCCACCTTTTTTGGTTTCATAGGTTGGTAATGGATTGATCAGTCATAGTCATTGATCAGCTCTAACCATCTTCATTAGCGCATGTTCAACTCTTTCTGTGTGAATATATACTTGTGGATTTTGTGGTCTGTATATATTTCATACTTCTCCCCAATGAGATTATGCTACCAAATTATTAAATTAAATATCACCACATCTAACTCTGAATCATGTGTTGTATAATTCATCTCATGAACATTCAATATTTTTGAAGCATAAAAAATGACTGTTATTTTGCATCAAAACATATCCCATGACCATCTTCGAAGCATCAGTGAATAGCACAAAAAGTTATCCACCTATGGGTAAAGTGAGCATGGGCGCAGTGATAAGCCTATTTTTTAACTCAATAAAGCGCTCTTTGCATTCATCACTCCAAGATAAATTTACTCCCTTCTGAGTTAACTTCGTAAGAGGGTTGGAAAATCATGAGAAATTTCTCACAAATTGTCGATAATATCCAGCTAACCCCAGGAAGTTATGGATATTCGTTACCAATATAGGACTCAACAATCACTCAATTGCATCTGTTTTGGAGGGATCCATAGATATCCCATTACTTTTGAATATATGGCCCTAGAATGAGACCTCCCTGAACCAGAACTCACACTTGTTGTACATTGCATAGAGCTTCTCCTTCCGCAAGTTCTCTAGTATAGTTCTTATATGCTCCCCATGATCCTCTTTGGTTTTGGAGTGTATCAAAATATTATCTATAAAAATACCAAAAAAAATTCAAGGTAATCCCTAAAGACTCTATTCATCATGTCCATGAATATTGACGGAGAATTAGTGAGTATAAATGGCATTACTATGAATTCATTGTTCCTGTATCATGTACGAAAAGCAATCTTGGGTATATCTTCCTTCTTCAACATTACATGATAATATCCTGACTACAAATCCCCCTGGGAGAAGTATTGTGCTACAGGAAGCTGATTGAACAAGTCATAAATTTGTGGGATAGGATACTTGTTCCTTATCGTGATTTTATTAAGCTCGCGATAATCGATGAAAAGGTGCATTGTATAATCCTTCTTCTTGATGAAGTGGACTGGTGCACCCCATGGTGAAGCACTTGGGTGTATGAACCCTTTACCCATATTCTCTTGTAGTTGATTCTTTAGCTCCTCAAGCTCAATAATAGAAATTCTATATATAGTCTTTGATATTGGTAATTCCACAGGTATATGGTCAATTGAGAATTCAACATCTCTTTTAGGAGGAAGACCAGTAAATTTCTCAGGAAACACATCAGTGAATTCCCTCACAAGAGGCAAGTATTCAAGGATGGTTTCCTCCTTACACTCAATAATCTGAGCTAGATACGTGTGCTCATAGTGTAGTAATATCAACTCTTGAGATGATGGAGTTAATGAAGATTCATCTTCCTCCTTGCACTTGTATAAAATCGGGGGTCGATTCTCCACATAGAGATTGATTTCCCTCTCATGGAAATTTATGTTGGATCTATATAAGGAAAGCCAATCCATGCTAATAATTCTATCAAATTTCACCATAGGGAGTATTATTAGGTTCACCAAGAAATTAAATCTACATATTATGACAGGGGAGGAGTTATATTCATGGTATGCAATGACTTCCCCATTAGCCTTACTCATCGACATCTTCACTTCCATGATTTTTTGGTGGTGCTAGGATTGTTCTAAAAACTTTTTGGATATAAAATAATGCATATAACCTGAATAAAATAGTATGTTCGCGATAATTGAATGAATAACTGGTTTGCCTATCACCAATTTATTTTCAGGTTTCACTTCTTCAGTAGTGATGGAAAAAAGCTCTCCCTTGCTGCCTTGGAGGTTGTCGGTTTCCTCCAAAAAAACCTTGCCTTAGGGCACTGATTTTCAATATGCCCTAGTTTCTTTGCAGTTGTGGAAATAAACAACGTGTTGAGGATTGAATGGAGTGTTCCACTCCTCTATTTCAACTGTGTGTTTTTTTGTCAGCAGTTAATAGCTATGTTCCCTTCTCTTCCACACCTAAATCATTTCCTCATCCCCCTCAGGCAATTTTTGGGGTGCTTCTTTCCACACCTTTGGTATATGGGTGCTGGATCCTTTTAGCACCATTTGATTTATCCATCAGACCACCAGTATTGAAGTCCACCTTATTCTTCTTTATCCCCATGATACCCTTGAGATTATATAATCTCTATTTCGACCTTGAGGGAACATCAGAAAATTTCCTCATAACTGTCGATGTCATGAATTGCCAATACTTTCCATAAGCTAGGTTTCAGCCCCCCAAAGAAGCGGTCAACCTTGAATTTGAGGGTAATTACAAAGACAGAGGATTATCATCCAAGACTTATGAAGTTTTCCTTGTATGTTTTGATAGATTTGACGTCTTTTTTCTTGAGGGAAAGGAAGTACCTTTCCATCTTAACTCGGTGGGTGCACAGAGAATATTTATCGAAAAAAATCTTCCAGCAATCCTTCCATTCCAACGCTTCGATATCCTCCTTAGGCATCGTATTTTTTATCAACGCCCACCATTGATCAGCTTTACCCCACATACGATAAGAATCCAAGAGAACCTTCTCTTTTTCTAAACATTGACAAATGGAAAAGATATTTTGAATGGAGTTGATCACTTATTATGTGATTAAGGGATCACATGATCCATTAATTGTAGGAGGCCTTTTTCTCATTAAGCTCTCGATAGCGACTTTTTCATTCTTATATGGGTATAATGTTCCTCTTGACCCATGTTTCTATTCAAATAGTGAGTCAACTAAGAGATAATCGGGGCAAAATTAGTGATTCTTTCTCCTATTGGATTGGGAATCTCATTAGCACAGTCATCACATTGATCTTCACATCGGTTGTTAGCCCAAGTCCTCCTATTACCGACCATTGGATGGAATAAAAGGAAAGTTAGGGGTTACACATAAAGTGTACTCCATGGACAAAACCGATGACTTATAAATAACTTTTATTTCTTTAACTTCTAAATCCATATGATTCAATCTATGATATTCATGATCTATTATCTAACATATATTCTTAGGGGAAATTTTTTAAGTCGCTTAATAATGGTTTATACTAAGCTTGTCAATTTACCAAATCATATCCCTCGGGAGTGTCGTAACCAAGAGTGTAGCAAGGCCCATTTTCGTGCACTAGTTCCAATTCGAGTTTAGCTCCAAGCAGTGTTTTCATGTTTTACCCATAGGATACATCTGTGCTAGAGCTTCCAATACCTACTCGTATCTAGACAGTGATGTATTTTCATGATAAACCACGTACTCAATACTCACCAAAACATAGAGATGTTTTTATTATACTTAGTCTTGTCTCTAAGGCTTCACTAGGGTTTTCTAATCCTAATCCCAAAAATAACTAAACCTATCATATTATACCAACTATAACAACCCTGATCTTCGATTACAAACCTAAACATGATTTATTACATAAACTCTTCACTTTATACTACATGAAATATCAATAGGTCTAGTGTATATGGGGCTTAGGAACATTACATAATAGCTTAAAACATAAAATTCACAACATATTTATTGATAACATCATTTACATGACCACTGCATTCCCTCGTACTTAGCATGACATGGGATACCCTGAGGAAATGAAAAAGAAAAGGGTGAGATATAAAGCTCAGTTGGGGAATAAACGTGGAATAACATGAGGAATACAATAGATGTTTGAAAATAGGCATATCAATGGAGCACAGGAGATACATGAACATAAAGGCATTATAAAGCATGATAATAATAACATTGAAATGTGGAAACAACACTTAACATGGAATTATCATGATCCATGGCACATTGCACATAGAGCATGAGTAAATCCTCATTGAACATGAAGCACAGGTAAACCCTCATTTCACATGAATTTTCATGAGGCAACACTCATTGCACATGATGTATTATGATACTATACTTTACCCAATGCATTGGAGCGCTATCCAGACGCACCCTTCTTAATCATTTAATTTCACGCATAAGTGTGCCACATGGATCATAAAACATGGATTCATTAAAAATAATCATTTATTATATAATAAAAGAGAGTGTAATTCATACATGAAAATCATTAAACAATAAGTAAATGTGAATAATGGTGATTACCCTTGATAGATAATTGGGCATGGTATTCAATACACAATGACTTTGGCTTGGAAAATCACAGAGCAATTTTTGCAGCATAATGGCATGACATAAGAACTCATAAAAATGGTTGATGAGAGATAAAGGTGTGTCTCAAAATATTTACCTGAAATGGACAGTAAGGGGGTAATAAATATAAATTTCCCAAAAATTGTAATGAAATTTATATTCATGATACAAAATATTTACTTGAATGTAAATGAGGAGAAATAAAATCATTATGGAATTTCGGCATGGTAACAGGTGTACATGGGAGGAATTTAATGAGAGAGAAAGGGGTCTATAATCTCTCAAAAATAAAATGGAATGTACGGGGGAAGTGTAAAATCATACACAAACATTTTTAATTGAAAAAAAGGAGATAACAACTTAAAGAAAATTGAACAAAATGACAAAGGATGAAATCTTTTACTTGGATGTGTGATCCCAATGGATTGAGAGATTCTAGAGAGAGGCTTATTAGGTTTTTGGGGAACCGTGTGAGGATTCTAGAAAGATGAGGGAAGGGTTTTGTCGAACTGCAAAGGATTTGGGTGAAGAGGAAGTGAGTTCTTGGGTAGATTTATAAAGCAAAGTAGAGGGAATTCATTATTATTTTGGTTTGGGACACCTCACATTAAACTAATCAAAAAACTAACCATCCCATGGATTTTCCTATAGTGTTTTACAAAGGAGAGTAAAAAATAATATTTTATAAGGCCAATGGCTGAAATTATTAAAATCATAGGGTTTCTTATGTGGAGGTGAGTCAAACTCTCAAGGAAAACAATTTAAAAAGACAAAATGTTTTATAATCCTTGAAGGGTCGACTAAATATTTGTAAAATAAATCAAACAAATCCAAAATCACATTATTTTAATGGTAAAACATTTCTCGGCCTAACTTTATGTCTATATTATTTTATTAAATCATCATTGGGTCATTATGATGTCATAATACTTTTTATATATTTATACTGTATTTAATTTTTACCCAAAAATTCAACTGTCTCAAAAAATAATGAAAAATTCATCATTAGATAATTTATACGTCATGATTCTAAATATCATATTCATTTTATCTAAATAATTATATAAATATTTGAATTTTTACTTTTAAAATAAAAACAGACATTTATAAAAAATTCATGGGTTTTGACCAAAAGAGCTTTCAATCCTTACTAAAAAATAAAATTGCATTCATAAAAATATATGATCATTAAAAAAAGTAATTTAATAATAATAATATTTTATTAAAATATAATTTAATTAAAAAATCCATTAATTCATCAAAATAGATTTCATAGTTGAATATTAACTAAAAATACTATTTGTGCTTTAAAAACTATTTACAAAGTAACAATAATAAAATGACTGCACATTAATGTACATAGTCATAGTGCTAGGTTCTAATTACATAACCCCTTATAACACCTGCATAAGACCGAAGGGTATGGTGTGTGATAGAGAAAGACTCTTGGGGTGGCTCGAATAACATTTCTTGGGTGGTAATCTCTGTTGACTTCCACTTCTCCCGTAGTCAATTTCACTCAGCTTAACATGTTCATGATCGGCTTGGGATTGGTTAATAGTGAAGCCCAATGACACTACCTCCTTTCCGAGATTCAACAAATGGGATTCTTATGGGGAAAGTCTACTGGAAGAGGCCATCACTTCCTTTGTCTTAGTAAATTGTATTTGTTAATGATTTATATTTATACTAATCATGTGATCATTGTTCAACAGTTATATTACCAATGGTTGCAATTCATAATGGTATTTTAAAATCCAAATAATAAAACCAAATAAGTTCATATGTTTTATAAAACCTTAAAAAGACATTTAAATAGCCCAAGAGGAATTTTCATTAATGAATTTTTAGGTCGTTACATTAATTATCTCCAAACACATCTTTAAATGTCAAGGGTTTGGAAGAATTTTTATATTATGCAATTATGAACCAATCATTGTATAGGGGAATAAATTTCTGCTGTCTTGATTGTAAATTCATGAGATAGATGAATAAAAATGAAGAATAAGATCATTTGACATTGAAATAGTTTCCTTCTTGATATGTATGTTGGATTTGGCATGGTGAATCAAATGCTATGGAAATTAATGAAAATAAAAAAAAATCAATGAAATACAAAGTAACACAGAATAAGAGAATTCATTTTGAAATTTTTTAAATGATACTTTTATTTTTTAAAAATAAAATCTACAAGATTTCAATAGATTAATATAGCCTTCATTTCATCTTGAATAGGTTAATCCTTCTTATAAAATTAGTGAAAAGAAGGACTTTTATGAATTAGTTTAAGACGGACAACAAGAACTATATGAAGGTTGTGCCAAGTATTCAAATTTTTTTCTTTTACTTAATTTATATCTTTTCAGGTGTTTATATGGAATTACTAAATAATAAATTTTTATGATTTTAGAGTTTCTTAATGATGAATTTGTTGAAGTTAAAATCCCTTCATCATTCTATGACATGAATAAATTCATTAGAAAAATTACATTTGATTATAAATTATAAATTCCTTCCCTAATGATTTCATGTTTTAGTTGGTAGAATAATCAAATAAAGAATAATTCACAAGATTTCATACAAATAGGTGAAAGTAAGTGAAAAATAATGAGAGTATAAATCAATGCAACCCTAGTAAAAAAATAAAAGAAGAAATATACTACAAATGTATTGCATTACATTCCTCTAAAACCATGCTTGAAAAGATTATTCATGTTGTTTAAGACTGCCTATGACATGATGTGGAAATCTCAGGATAGTAATGATTGATTGATGATACATCTCGGTGATTCAAAATCATGGAAGAAGTTTGATTCTCTATATATTTATTTTTAATAGGATCCACGTAATGTACATATTTTATTGTTTCCTGCTGGGTTTTAAAATTTTGGTACATTAATTACTATTTATAGTATTAGGAAAGTTTTTTTGATCCCCTATAATTTACCTTCAAGGATTTGTATGAAGAATACTTTTGATATTATTATGATGACTATTCCTGGAAATAAAATTTCTTGAAATGAAATTGATGCACACATTTAACCTTTAATCGACAAACTGTAATAATTATGGGATGATGGCATAGAAACATATGAATCTTCAATGATAAAACAATTAAAATTGAATGCTATATTTATATGGAAAATTAGTGACATTCCTATACTAGGAAAATTATATGTTTAGAAAAATCATACCTATTTGCGTTGTCCATTTTTTAATATTGATTTTGAACCTCAATAGTTTCCCCATATCATAAAATGGTGATTTATGTTTCATCATCAATTTCGTGATGATTCTCCCAAATTTAGGTTTGACAAGAGAATATTCAATGGAGATATTGAAATGATAATGTCACCAATGTTTTTATATGGTTCATAAATCTTTGGAAAATTAATCAATTTCACTATCGAATTTGGAAAATGTCATTATTTTAAAGAAGGGGAAAAGGGTATGAGGGACAGTATCCATAAAATATTGAACACAACATTGAAAGAAAGATTATTTTTCAAACAACATTATTGGGATTTTAATTCGATATATAATAATCTTGATTTAATGAATATTGAAAGGAAAAACTGTGAAAATTTAATTTTTTAAATTCTTAAGGAGAAAGGTAAAATTAAGGATCACCTTAATGCTCATAAGGATTTGGAGCCAATTAATATAAACCAAGGTTTTCAGAAAAAAAAAGAATATAGATTTTCATTTCGATATTTTTATAGTGAAAATCATGATAAAGACATATTATTTTGAACATTAAATAATTTAAAAGTGACATATGTATATTTAGGAAAAAAATAAAGGTGTGATGAGTTGAAAAATATAAATTTATGTGCATTGAAAAGTCATGACTTGCATATTTTGATGGAGAATCTGTTGCCATTTGCAATGCATAAAAATTTACCTAAAAATTTAACTACAGTTCTAGTTGATTTTTATAATTTTTTTGGGAACTATGTGGAAAATTCCTAAATCCAACAAAGCAAGAATATAATATATTTGGTGGTCTTTAAAAATTCTATGTTTGATGAACCAAATTAGAGTGAATTTGATAAGAATATAACTTCTTTTTGGACTCCATTATTTCATTCATTATTGATGGAGAGAAGTATCTATGTCTCTTAACTTTATAGAGGAGATTATCTCTAGAATGTTGGCTACCACAGGTGATGTAATGGACTACATGCATAGCGTTGAGGGTATATAATCCTTTAAATAACATAAAGTGGACTTCTTCAAAGCATGTTTTTTAAAGGAAAAACTAGGTATTTGGATTATTGTAGAGAATAAAACTTACTACCCTCCACTTGATCTATTCTTTCTTGGCTTGATTTGATGGAGGAATTCCATGCTGGGGGAAGAAAACTATATGAGGCACCCATCCTATTATGGTTCCCATTAGTGAGTATATAGGATCACCTTGATCTAGGGTAAGGTTGATCTTTTTTATTTCTTCCATGTCAATATTGAAAAATATTGAAGCACCAAATGATATGTGATTCGAATAACCATATCATCACGGTCAAGAACATCCAAGGATGTGGTAGTATTAACCAATGTATCATCTTGGGGATTATATGAATGTGTGATGTGGGATACTATTGTATAATAGGGTAATTCATCCATCAATACTCATTTTGGATTAAATAAAAAGAATAAATGCCTCCTTTTTTATAGAATATTCATTATTTTTTATATTGATCTCAAACTCATTATTGTGTTTGGTATTAAATTACATCACTAGTATATGCAGAGTTAATTCCATGACAATAATCAGGGCCTAGTTTTCAAACTCATTATGGTGTTTTCCCTCGTATAGAAGGAAGTAGTAATCTATAGGTGTTTTAGTTGGGGAATGACTGCAATCCCAAATCCAAACCGCATTTTTTTTAGGTTTTCCATCCTCAGTCATTGGTCTCTTATAATCATTATAAAATTACATATCCCAACTTGGGGTGTGTCACAGATGGAGCAGAATTATTAGGGAGCATTATATTTAGTGGCGATTTTTGGGTAGTGTTTGTTATGATGATTTTTTAAAATACCAAACCATTAACAAAATATAAGATATTAACTATATGGAAAACTTATACATTATAACCAGTCATCATTCTATAATCCCAACTAATATCATGTTATGAAGGATATATTTGAGTGGTTCTACAAGATATATGAGGTGAACATATGAATTTCATAGGTAATTGCATAGCTTATGTGTAGAAAATATTGATTCTAGGTAGTTGTGTTTTATTTTAAAATGTTGAACCTCAACATCTGGCATAGTTCTAATGATATGATGGATGTTTTTATTTATTCCCACATCATTCTTCCAATCAATGAGTTCATAGAGCGATAGATCCTTTAATGTTACATCCAGAATAATAGGTCTTCCTTTTATTGGCGGAACGAGCCCTGGAAATCACATAAGGGATTACCTATGGTCGTATAAAGAATCATAAAAACTCTTGTCCCATAGATGGACAACTCCCTTATTAATAAATTTTATGAAGATTGGGAAATTTACTTGTGAAGATAGATATAATACGTCTAAGAAAAGTATGAAACCCATGAAATACTATTAACTATTTAACATTTCAATGGGGTTGAATTTCAATTATCTCCTCGATTTTCTCAGTTATACCTTCATACTATGAAGATACACCATGCTACTATAAAATTTCATGGATGTTCACCTAAAATAACATTATAAGGTGTTCATTTTCTGTCTATATTATTGTAACTTGTTGAAACTATCTTCATATCTGAGAACATGATCTTACTTTAGTTGAGAACTGACCACTAAATCATCAAATTGTTTTTCTAAACTCTTACTTTATATAGTCTTAAACATAAAATACATAGCGTGTGGATATGAAGTATTAGATTTATTCAATATAGTCGTAAATAATGGATTGAAATATATCTTTGGGGATCCCCGATGGTAGTTCACTTCTCGTCATAGGGGGCATCTGGATACTTTTAATTCATGAATACTAATAAATAAAGTTAATGCCTGGGAAATAGTCCATTTAATCAATAGGTCATTTTTTTGTTGGGAAAAATTCCCTCAAGGAATCCTATTAGTATGATTTGGGTGTGATTATTTTTTTTGAAAAAACCAGAGGACTATGAATGAGTATGGTTCATGTTTAAGAAATGTATGTTTTTAATGTTGCATAGTATCTCAATGTTTTCCACAATTTTTTATCTCATAATATGAAGATTGATTCTATAAAAGAAAGGATTTCAACATAGGAATTAATCTTATAAATAACTGCAAGGAAAATCAAAAAAATAAGGGAACCGCGTACCTCAGAATAAGGGCAAGTACCATATCTAGGAATGATTTGTGGTCATCTACTGAGTAACAGGAATGATATGCGCGATGTTTTTCAGTCAAGGGCATGTGGTATGAAAAATGAATTATGGTTTTTGGTTTGGAATAATGGAATGGAATTGTGTAGGATCAAAGGAAGTACATAGACTATGGTGAAAAAATGGGTCACAGAACACTAGCGGTTTGTAGAGGCATAAGTGGTACGTAGTGAAGATGGTGTTGATTCAAATATTTTGTAAATTTTAATTTACCGGATTTAGTAGATATCACCTCCTATATAAGGATAAAAAATCACACTAATTAGAAAATAGAGTTAATATCATTATAGAACTTCTATTTTCTCTAAGAATTTGGCAAATTCCGAAGGTAGTTCGTGTAGAAGCAATTGTGGATAAGATTCTTGCAAGACACTAAAGCCTGAAAAAAGAAGCATGGGTTCACATAGGAAAATTACAAGAAGGGAATATGTTTGCATGAAATTAATTCTAATTTTTTATGGGGTGTTTTAGGATGTACAGAAAGAATATTTGTGGAATAAGAATTTTTTACATGGAGGGGGAGCTAGGATATGTAGAATGAAAGGCAGTCTGCCAACAGATAATAGTTCATGGACAGAGGATGATTCATAGAAGAGGTTTGCGGAGCTAATACATAGAGGATGTACATGACAGTGAATCAAGAGGAGTCAGCGGATGGAGGGATATTCACGGAAGTATCAGTGGTATAAAGAGGAGGTGTTCTGTGTACTATACTAGGTATACATTATGTGGGTGGATCATGTGATTAACTGAACACTCAATGAAGATTGAAAAATTTTCATGTCAGTTTGCAGAAGACATTTCTATTACCTAATAGTACACAGAATGGTGGATTTCATTTACAGGTTTAAAATAGGCATCAACAGAGCATCTACCTATAGATGAGGATACTGAATTAATGGAAATGAATGGACCTATATGTCTATAAATTGTCTTTAACCTAAAAGTTTATGGACTCTGATTGGATTCCTTTTTGGGAGTAGTGAGTGAAGGAAAAGGAAGATGGTGACCCTTTCCATTGGTAGTGAGGCAAAGAAAGAGGAATAGGGAGTGACCTCTATGAATGATGTGATCAAGCCCTAAATATTATAAAGGAAGTGAGCCCAGTCATAGAAGATCTTTCTCAAACCATGTACTCATTATTGGTAGTGAGGCTTAGTGAATTTGGTATATCGGCACATCACCATTGTATACTCATAGGACGTAGTATAGTGAGGGTGAACCAAGTAAAAATCATTGTGTGTTATGCATAATTTCATATCTATTCATAAATTTCTAGAGGAGGAATATAGAATAGGAATTTATTTTACAATAAAACAAGATATAAAGAGGCATAAGTTTTAATCTATCATACTCAGATTACCCCCCCCCCCCAGTATTCAACCTTATGGACCTAAAAATTTGTATCAATGAGAAAGTTTGAAAGTCAGTTGTTCTTTCTCAGAACAAATAATATATGTGAGGAATCATAAATGAATTGTGATCTTTGATGAAAATAATTTTCAACTATGGAATAATTGGATGTAATACTACTTCAGATCATAGGAATGGATGCCTTCACAGTAGCTATGCATGGAATATCAGCTTCCATCAATAGTTGTACTTAATCAAAATATGAAATAAGATAATTGGATGCAGATTCTAAAGGGATTAATTATTTAGGGGGAGCCCTATCAAATGAAAATTATATAAAAAAGATTTCTTATAAAACATCACATGTTATGGGGGAAAAGTTTTCAACATTTATGACGGTGACACAAAAGTACAACAAGAAAAGATACAGGTTCTATAGAACAAGTATGAGGATATAAGAATGAACCTCAATGAGAATGTTGATTCATTATATGAAATGGTTTATGTTATAATGGGATATATGAGGGTTCTTGGAAGATCCGTTGAAAATATAATTATTGTGAAATGTATCTTTAGGAAACTTCCATCGTGGTTTAATTCGAATGTTTCTATATTGGAAGAAAAAGACCATAAAGAGTTGACACTAGATAATCAACATAGTACCCTTGTAACATATGGAATGAGAAATGATGTTAACGATATAGTGGAAAACGATAAGCCCAAATAAGGGGCATTAAAGTCCATGATGAATATTTTTGTTGAAGGTAGCCTTAAGAAGGACAATTTGGATGAAGTCATGTCATTTTTTTCTCAAATATACAACGAGGAAAATAGATTTCCAAAGTAAAACATCTATTTTCATGTTTTGATGTGGAATGATTGATAATTTTGTAGTAAATTGTCCTAATAATTTTAATGATGACAATAAAGACAATGATGAAATTCCAAAAATAAGAATTCATAAAATGTGAATGATATGAGAAGTACTAATAGAAAGTTCTTCAAAAATAAGATTCTACATTAAAAATAAGATGAATGTTCAGAATAATCGAAGGAAGAAGAGTTATAAGACTACAAGGATCATAAATTAGATTATTTGGTAGTAGTTGTTGGAAATTCGTTAAGAACATAATATTGTGATAATGAAGAAGGATAAACTGAAGGAAGAGTTGATCTTCAGGATGAATTAGAAGATTCCCTTAGAGATATATTAATTTTGGGAACCAAAACAAGAAATCTATTATAGTTTTATGTAATGTCAAACTCTTTATATAGTAATCTATGAAGAGAATTATGAGATGAATGTTGAAATTTAAAAGAGTAGGAATTCAATGCCATAAAGCTAAAAAAAGATGGTTGAGTACCAACTCAAAATTGAAGAACCAAAAATATAAATTCATAGTTTAACAGAAACTATAAAATATCAAATAAAATGTATCGAAGAACAAGAAGTGAAAGACGTACTTCTATGATGAACAGTTATAGATTAGGAGAAAATGTTAACTCCCAGTTTGACATTAGTAAAGAAGATCATACAAGAAACAAAGAAGATGGAATTTTAGTAGAGTGGTCTAAAAGAATAGAAGGGAAAATCAATTATGAATGATAACAATTTTATAGGGCTTGAACTAATATATAAATTAGTTACCATTCACGTAATACCACAAGCACCTACTCCATGATTCAAGATTGATTTTTTTATGAAGCAGAATCAAAAGATTCAAAGAACTCATGGTACAACTAGTGGTGCATCGTTGCCACATAGGAATGTACCTATCATTGGATGCTATTGTTAAATTATGATGGGACACTATCAAAATGTATGTTCCATAGAAAAGAGGTACAAAATGGAACAATACCAATATAGGTGGTCATACATAGCTCAATATTCTAGGTCATCGTTTGATTGTCTTTGTTTCAAGTGTAAAGGACTCAGACATATGTAACAATATTGAACATTAAAAATGTTGAGGAATTTGTCAAGGCAAACTAAATTTGTTTATAAGTAAGAGCCAAATGTATCATCAAGAGAGATAAAAAATCAATATCGATTAGTAACTCAACAAGTTGAATTTTTTCCCTCACAAACTTAGGAAGATTATGATTATAATTTTTTTGCTATAAAGTCAAAGAAATAGTTCATGAAGAAAAGGGATGAGATGGAAGTGATTGAATAAATTGTGTATCATCAAGGAAAATTATGGTGTTGTTGTGTTGCGTGGAAGAAATTTAAATGTGAATCTCTACCTCATCAGCGGAGAATAAGTTATGTTCTTTCTATCCAAGGATGATTAAAATAAGTTATTCCATAAGTTAATTGGCCATATAAGCCAAATTTTCTTTTATGATCTCATGAAATAAGATGATGATTGAAATCTACCTAGATTATCATTTGATCTTACTCCTACATGTGATTCCTTTCAATAAGGGAAGATCATTAAAAAGAAAAATAATCCAAAGGATAAAACGCCAAAAATACTTCTTGAGTTGGTGCATATCGATGTGTGTGGGACAATTTAACTAAGATCTATTGATGGGAGGAGATATTATGTTCTCTTAATTGATTATTATAGCAGAATGACATGGGATTTAATAATCATCAACAAATCTGCAGTGTTTAATTGCATTACAAGATATCGATAGGAATGTGAAGGGTTTCTTGGTCAAAAAATCCAGAATATTTGAAAAGATAATGGAACAGGGTTCAAAAATAGACAAGTCAAGGATTATCTTGATAAACATGTGATAAGGCATCCAGTTTTAGTGGAAATAACCCTGTAGTCAAATCGAGTAGTTGAAAGAAAAAATCAGATTCTCAATGACATAGCCAGAACAATTCTCCTTGAGAATGACCTTTAGGAGGAATTTTGGAATGAATTAGTGATGGAATCTATCTACACTCGAAATATAGATTTTATATTCTTGTAAGAGGAGAAGACTCCATACAATTTTTGATATGGAAAGAATCCTATATTGAATTACATTTGATCCTTCAAAAGTATATGATTCGTTCTCAATCAGGAGAAACACACGACATTTTAATCCCTTGGGGATTGAGAGATATTTATTTGCTACTCAAAGAAAATAAAATCATATAAATGATTCTATAAGAATCTAGGAAAGAAAGTTGAATTCCATGATGTGAATATTTTGGAGAATATAAAGAATATTCACCAAATACCTGATCAGACTCCGGAGGATAATAGTGAAGAGATGAGTATTTCAGAAGATGCTCCAACTCCAGGAGATGATTTAGAAGAATATCTATATTATGAGAATAAATTAGTGTCTATTTAGTGACTAGGGAGAAGAGAATAAATTGATAGGTAGAACATAATTGGTGATCATATAGAACCAATGTAGATGATGAGAATGAAGACTATAAAACATGCACCATAATTATCATAGGTAGAACCTAAATGTTTGGATTAAGAAGCTGGAGAGGAGAACTTGGTACAATTTATGAATGAAGTTCTTGACCATATTAAAAACAATCAAACATTACAGATTGTTTTGAGACTAAAAGACAGTAATTTCATAGGGAAGAAATGGGTATTTCACAACAAAATGAATTAAGATGGTGTTGTGATTTGAAACGAAGTGTGAATTGTGTGCAAAGCGTACTCCCATATAGATGGTAAAGATGTTGATGAAACAGTTTCACTTATGGAAAGGCCAGAGACAATCAGATTATTCTTGGACATATGCATGCAATAAATGTTCTTGATTTTCTAGATGTAGGTCATGTTAGTATTTCTTAATGGAGTACTGAAGGAAGATATTTACATTGAGTATCCATCTGGTTTTCACATTCATGATTATGAGAACAGAGTTTTTCAACTTAAAAAAGCTTTATATAGTTTTTATTAAGCACCAAGTTCGTGGTATTCAAGGATTGACAAGTTTTTGAAGAAGCTTGGTTTCCAACGTGGTGGAGTTGATTGCAATATATATTTCAATGATGAAAGTAATAAAAGGATGATTGAACTAGTTTATATAGATGACATAATATTTGGTGGATTAGATAAAGCGCAATGTATAAAGTTTTTAAAATTCATTAAAAGAGTGTTTTAAATGTCAACGATTAATGAAATGACATTTTCCTTGGTTTATAGGTAACACAAGTAAATAATAAAAAATTTACTACACAATATGAATATTCCAAGGAAGTTTTGAGAAGTATTGGAAAGAACAATTCCTAAGATATGAAGACTCCCGTTTTTAACTAATTAAAATTATCATAGGATGATGAGGGTAAGAAAATTAATATCCCAGAATATAAGAAAATCATAGGAAGTCGGTTGTACCTGAAAGAGATAAGGTCTGATATGGTATTTTACCCCATTCCAAGCAGCGAGATATCAAATAAATCCCAAGGATATCCATATGATTGCATTGAAAAAAATACATTATTATATCAAGGTAATAGGGGATTTTGGTTTAATGTATAATGACAAATCTCTTCCAGAGTTATTGGGATATAAAGATACATATTGAGCTGGATCAACATATGAAAGGAAATAAACATCATGAGGTGCTTTATAGCTTGGTGGATTGTGAATTTCATAGTTGATCATGAAAAAAGATTTCATTTTTTTTAATCACTACATAAGATGAGTACAATGAAGCTACTCAAGCATGCACACAGTTATTTTGGATGTAGCAGTAGCTTGATGATATGTGAGTTGAAGTGAAGTATCCAATCAGAATATTTTGTTATAATTCAAGTAGTATAAAACTTGGAAAAAATCATTTTTATCACTAAAGGACAATGAAAATTCAATAAGTTTCAGATATTCTTATGAAGGCCTTACTCCAAGAATCATTTGAAAGGCATCAATTAGATCTGGGAGTCATGTAGACTCCCCAAACATGAAAAAGAGTGGATGTGGGACCCCCTATCCCTGTGGTATCATGTGTTTTTTCATAATGTACTCATATGTGTTCTTTACCTTATTGAAAAAAAACCATGAAGTGTCCTTCGGGTTCATTGAGAAAGGGAGAGAATGTGTGACTATTCAAAGGGAAGAAAATGTATTGTTCAAGACATGAGGAGAAGTTGTAAAGTGGAGCAGTGAGATATAGGGGGTTGAATTTGAGATGAATCTATTTAAAGTAGTTGTAAAATAGAGATAGTATTAAATCTAATGACACTAAAAGTGACTGATCAAAGATTACATATCATGATAGTTGAGGTTCTTGGTAATGTCAGGGATTGGTTTCAAGATTTGGTGTCAGTAATTAAGTGATTCATTTATGAACATTTCATAATAATCTTATTACTCACACCAAGCATGGCTCATTTGTTCTTAGAGTATGTGTTGAGTACATTTGTGATCATTTTCTTAATCGCATGAAGCGAATGATGGTTGAAGAAGGACAGAGCCTTAACATTTTATCAAAGTGTGATGAATTGTTATGAGAATAGTTGTCAGAAAACCCAAAGGGGGATATTTTTTTGGAAGCAATACCTCAATGCATCCTCTTAGAATGTTTAGGGTGTTATTGTGTTTATCAAAAAATCTATATAACCATGAATGAGTATGGTTGGTGTTTTCTAAATGCATATTTTTAAGGTGGTGCAATTTCCCCATGTTTTCCAAATTTTTGTGTCTCAAAATCAAGAGTTTGATATTTTAAAAGGATGTATTTCATCATAGAAGTTAAAATTATGAACAACTTTGAATAAAATTAGAAAAATATGGGAACGAAATACCTCGGAACATGGACCATGTACCATGTTCAGGAATGGTTCGCGGCCGCATATTGTGTACTGGGAACATTATAAGGGATGTTTGGTGGGGTAGGTTGTGCAGTATGCAAAAGGCATGGTGGTTCATGGGATCATAGAAGATATTTTCACCACATAAGATAAAAGGTGGTATAGGGAACATGGTGGAAAAATAGTTCATGGAATGCTAGCGGTTTGCGGAGGCAGAAGCGTTATGCGGTGAAGACTGTGTTGAATCAAAGATTTGGTAAATCTAGATTTAGCATATTAGGAGGATATTATTACAAATATTAAGAGATATAATCCTAGAGATTATAAGAGAGACTGAATATAATTAGATAATATATCCTTTCTATTTTAATTCTACAATGTTCGAAGGAATTTTGCGCATAATCAATTCTGGAAAAGGTTCTTGTGAGGCACTGATGCCCATAAAGGGAGAATTGGTTCACAGAGGATGATTATGAGAAGGAAAGAGGTTCGCATGGAAATAATTCTATGAAATTTTTTTAGGGTATTGTAGGATGTAAATTTTTTACATCCTTGAAAGAAGAATGAAGTACACGGAGGGGGAGCACGGATACGTGGAATTGAAAGTATTCCACGAATAAAGAGCAATTTGGAGACAAAGGTTGATTTGTAAAAGAGGTTTGCAGAGTCGGTATGTGGATGCGATATGCTACAGTGAAGGAAGAGGAATCTACGGATGAAGGGCAGTTTGAGGAAGTGAAAGAGGTACATGGAGGAGGTGTTCTACATACCATACCCAGTACACAGTATGTGGGAAGAGCATGTGGTTCATGGAATGCTCAAGGAAGCTTCAAAATGAATCTAGTCGGTTTTTTACAGTCATTTCTGTTACCAAATGGTACCTAGAAAGGTGGATTTCATCTTCATGTGAAAAGAGAAATTAATTGAGATTCTATAAATAGTTGAGGATGAAAAATTCATGATAATTAAGGCATATATATGTCCAAAAATTGTTTTTAACCTACTAGTCTATAAACAGTGAGAGGATTTTTTTCCTAGAGTAGTGAGTGAAGGAAGAGGAAGATGGAGACCCTTTCCACTGGCAATGATCCAGAGAATGAGGCATAGGGAGTGACCATTGGGAATGCAGTGGGCAGACCCTACATATTTTAAAGGTAGTGAGCATAGACATTAAATATCTATCCCAAATAATGTACCCATTATTGGTAGTGATCCATAGTGAATTTGGTAAATCGGCACGTCATCATTGTTTGCTCCTTGGAGATAGCTCAGTGAGGGTGAACAAAGCAAAAATAGTTGTGTGGTGTGCATTGTAACATCCTAGTTTTTAAAAAAAATTGAAATGCATGAAACTTTTTTTAGTAGATATTTATAACTATCCTTTAAACCTATTTTTTCCGCTTATATGTTTTTAATTTTAGAAAATGGTTATCTATAATTGTGTTTTTTAATTTATTTAGAGTCTGATAGAACCAAATTAATTTTTTTTGACTACTAAAATACCCTTATTAATAGTAATATGAATAGTAATATGACACTAATGAATAGTAAAATTTCTTATTTTTTTATTTTATTAAGTCTTTTAGATAATGACATTTTGGTTAATTTTTCAATGAGATATAAAAATAGTTATAGTTTTAAAATTGTTTATTTTTTAATAAAGTAGGATTTTATTTAAAAACTACATTATTAATATTTTGAAAATTATTTTCAAAAAATGGAGATCCATTTTTTATTCTATGCATTGAAAAATATTATGGGTGAATTTTTGGGATTTTTCTGAAATTCATGAATTTTTATGAATAGTAAAATATGATAAAATATGATAAATGGTAAATACTAGGTTTACTGCATCATATGTTATTCAAGGCTAATGTAAGATCACTTAGTTCGAACTCACATTCCATTATTAATATTTTGGGTTATATGAATTAAGAATATTCGTAGTGTTGATAAAAAATATTATAATAATGATTAAAATAATGTAAAATGCCTCCACTCCTCCACTATAAATACCACCCTAATTTCCCTCTTCCACACACACCTCTCAAGCCCTGATCCTTTCCTATGTTATGTCCAATACTCCTTCCAAGGATATTCTCCACAAATTAGTGCTTTTAGTCTAACCAAAAGTCCAAAACCAAAGGCCTTAAAAAGGATCTCAAAGAGAATAGATCAAGAGGAAAACATCCTCTTTTGTTTTCCTTTTTTTCATTCATTTTCTTTTCTATTATTCTTCTTTACTAACATATCCTTGTCCAAGAGTAATAAGTGATCTATTATCTTACATAATCTGGATTTAATCATGTTTATATAATTCTCACCATTATATTTCTTATCCTCTACCTCTTATTCAAAAAATTAAAATATCATTCGTGATGGGTCGAATTACCGACATCGTGGATGATGTGATTTCAATTTCTTTAATGTCTTTCAATACTTGTCATGAAACCAATTTTAGGGTTGAAACAAATTATAATTTATGTATTATATCCTATATAAGGTTTTGGTATCATTTTATTCACATGTTATTAATTTATAAAACAAATCTGTTCATTACAAATAAGAGAATCACTGAAATAACCTAAACAAATATCAATAATTTTTTAACTTATGAATCATCCACTTGTCTGAATTAAAAATTATAAATAATATAATTAATAGTTATGAAAATATGTAAATGTCACTCCATTTCAATTTTTTAGTTTCACTTCTAATCAACAGAAAATATCAATCATGAACCGATCGTGGAAATCATGTAAAAAATGCACCCAAAAACAATGGAAGCAACAAATTTCTTATAATTAAAGGGTGAAATGAGGTTATGAAATCATCATATAAGATGTTATAAACATGAAAATGTTTATATAAAATACTAATAACCCTATTTTAACCATTATACATCTGTTTTAAACAATTTTTAAGTTAGTTGAACTCAAGGTAAGGGAATTCTTAACCTGATTTTCATTCTTTGGGTTAACCTTCTATTTCATTATTTATATTGTATTAAAAAAATTTGTGATGAATTTTGTTAATATTGTATTTATTAATAGTGTATATACTTATTAAATCCACTCTATTAAGTCTCACCTCAATTATATTATATTTTAAGCGGATTTTCTTTAAAAATGGTCTTTTAATGTTTTGTTTTACAAAATTCAAAAGCAATGTTTTTATGAAATTATTCATGTTGTATGATTATATTTTGGTTCTTGGGAATTTTTTATGAAGAATAGTGGAACCTATATCTATCTCAAATTTATTGGGTATTTTTATGTTGGAGGTCGGCTATATGGTTACTCCAAGTGTAACTATGGTGGTTACACAAATTGTAAGGTAGCTGTGAGGGTTACAAATTATAAGGTAGCTCACATGGTTAAAATATTTTTTAAGTAAGGCCCAAAGATACCTTTATGATTCTATTTATGTTATTATGTTTGTGGTAATATTTTTTAAATATCATATTTCATAAAGTAAGTATATATGATTAACAAGTATGTCTTTTGAAAATGATTTCATAAGTTACAAGTATTCATGGACTAATGTGTTCTTTCCTTCTTTTTATAACTCTTACTGAGCATTTTGTGCTCATCCCATTTTTATAAATGATTTCCATACGTTATAAAGATGTGTAAGACAAGTAAGGAAGCCAAGTTAAATGTTTTTAGAATTATCAATAAAATCATGTTTGGTTTGAAAATTTTTATATTTTGGAAGAAATGAATACACTTTTTATGGTATCCACACTTTATTAATGTGCAATGTAATGAATGTATTATGTCACATTTATGTAAAGTTATAAAATTGAAAAATCCTAAAAGATAAAGGATGTTTTTTCTAGACTAATGTTAAGATTATGTAATGTAATAATCCGTGTTTTTTATACTTGGTATCAGAGGAAATGTTTAGACAACTTTAAGGATTGTGAGTTTTTGTTAAACATATGGTTAGTCTCTAAGACTATCCTTTATGTTATATCCTTGATTTATAACTTTTAAAATCAAGTAACTTTAGTTACAAATGGAAGGAGAAGGATCTGAAATGATGTTTCTATCTCTTTCTAGTGACTTTCTTGCAAAAATTATTGCAGTGTCTTGTCTAGATGATTCTGAAACATCTTCTAACATACAGCTCACTTGCAAGCAACTGTCTGAGATATCAAACACCTCCACTACAACTTAATAACATTGGGGATCATGGGTTGTATTTAATCTAATCCTATTTTCTCAATATTCTCATATTATCAGGAAAGTAAAATATTATCTCCGCATTTTCAAGTATTTTACCCTATCACATGATTTTGAAGAATATTATGATTTTGAAAAAGGTGATGAAGAAGGAGAACCTTGTGTAACCTATTTATATTTTATTTTATAATACAACCTTTCATAAAATACTTAATGTATTTTAGAAGGACCATTTATTGAATGTTTCAAATCAAAATAGATCTGACTGTTTTATAAAAATATAATTTTATCAGATGTTTTGAAATTATGTGTCATAAATGATTATTTTACAAAACTATTTTTCTATGAACACCCATATGACTCATGTTTTACAAGCTGTACTTGGATAATGGAAGAAAATTATTTTGAAGGATTTATAAATCATTTTTTCAATGCATGGACCTTCTATTTAAGTGATCAAGATGATTATAAAACTAGGTGGACACAATGATCAAGGTACACTCACTTGGTTAATAAGAAAATAAAATTGCAAGGACACAATTTCCAAAAGTTGGGGATAATGTAACATCCCGATTTTTATAAAAAACTAAAATACATGAAACTTTTTTTAATTATATATTTATAATTATCCATTAAACATAATTTTTCCACATATGGGTTTTAAATTTTGAAAAATAGTTGTCTACATTGTGTTCAGAAAGTTATTTGAAGTCTGATAGAACCAACATGATTTTTGGTGAATAGTAACATACCATTATGATGAATTATAATATAACCATAATGAATAGTAAATTGTATTATTATTTTACTTTCTTAAGGTTTTATGATTATGAAATGTAGGATAATATTTCAATGTGATATAAAAACAGTTATAGTTTTAAATTTTTAAATTTTTGAATAAAGTATGATTTTATTTAAAAACTAAATTAATAATATTTAGAAAAATAATTTTTAAAAAATAGATTTAATGTTTGAATTATACAAGTTTAAAATGGTACGGGTGAATTTTTTGTATTTTCATGAAATTCTTGAATTTTCAATGAATAGTAAAATACGATAAAATATGATAAATGCTAAATACTTGATTTTCTGCATCATAGGTGTTTCAAGGCTGATTTAAGAACTCTTGGTTCAAACTAAAATTCCATTATTACTATTTTTGATCACATTAATTAAGACTATTCAAATTCTTTATCAAAAATTTTATGATAATGATTAAAATAATGAAAAATACCTCCTCTCTTCCACTATAAATACCACTCTCATTTCCCTATTCCTCCCATACCTTTAAAGCCTTGAGCCTTTCCTAATTTCTCCCCAATACTCCTTCCTAGGCTCTTCCACACATTCTTTATTTTTTGGTCTCAACAGAAGGCCAACAAAAGTCCTTAGGAATGATCTCAATATGAAGAGATCAAGAGGTAAACATCCCCCTTTTATCTTTATTTTCTTTCATTTTCTTTTATATTCATCTTCATTACTATCCTACCCTTATCCAAGAATAATGAATTATCCATTATCTTACATTTTATTAATTTAATCATGTTTATGTAATAATCACCATTATATTTCATTTCCTATCCCACTTATTCGAGCAAATTAAAATATCATTCTTGATGTGTTGATTTACTGATATCATGGATGATGTGATTTAAATTTCTTTTAATTTATTCTAGACTCGTCATGAAACCATATTTATGGTTGTAACACATTATAATTTATGTATTATATCTTATATAATGTTTCAGAATCATTTTATTCACATGTTGTTAATATAAAAATCAATTGAGTTCATTTTGATCAAAGAATCTCCAAAATGACCTAAATAAATATCAATAAATTTTTAACTTATGAATAATCCTCATATCAGAATTCAAAAGGATAAATTTTTTAATTTATGGATCAATAAATATTTAAATACTACTTTATTATAATTCTGGAGTTTCACTTCCAATCGACAAGAATATCATCATGAACCAATCATGGAATTCATGTAAAGAACACACGCAACAACATTGGAAGGAACAAAATAATAATAATTAAAGGGTGAGATGAGGTTATAAAATAATCATATAAGAAGTTATAAACCTGAAACTATTTCTTTAAAATAAAAATAACACCCTTTTAACTATTATACACGAGGTTTAAATTTTTTTGAATTAATACAAACCCATGGTAAGAGATTTCTTAACTTGATTTCCATTCTTTGGGTTAACCTTCTACTTCATTATTTATATTGTATCAAAATTGTGTGTGTGGTTAATTTGGTTAAATTATGTTTATTTATAGTGTATATACCTATTAAATCCACACTATTAAGTCTCACTTTTATTATATTATATTTTTAAGGTTCTTTTATTTTGAAATACTCTTTTAAAATTCTGTTTTATAAAATTAAAAACCAATGTTTTTATAAAATTATTCATGTTGTATGATTATTTTATGGTGCATCGGAATTGTTTATAATACATGGTGGGACCTATAGGTATCTCTAATTCACTGGTTATGTGTATTTTGTAGATCAGCCCTATAGAATCCCACCTTTTTATCAGATAAACTTTCATTAAATTTTACAAAACTGGGGATCTTTAAGGTTTAGTGTCTTGGAAACCAGGAACTTAAAACATGAAAACATAAAACATTCTTCTTAAACACTTGAAAGGATTCTCCTCATTTTCATCCTAGGTTCATTACTGCATCTCATAACCTGGGGACATACATCAAAAGAAAGGGTGAGCAGAAGGCCCCGTAAGGGAAACAAGAGAAACATTTTACATGTGAACTTGAGATACTTCAATAAGGTCCTGAAAAGAACTTTAAGGCATGAGAAAGAAATCATGAGATATATCATAATAAAAATAACACTTTTCATAACTTGAAGATGTGGCTAAAACATTTAATATCGACAATCATTTCATTTCACCAAGTTCCATCCCAAAGGTGTCATTAAAATTTACCAAGGTTATTCACCAAGTATCAGTCTAAAAGGTCATCTATAGAGATTAAGCCTTTACCCAATGCATTGGAGAGCTATCAGGGCGCACCATTAATTTGTCATTATTATCATGTGAGACACATATATCATCATCAATCATTTCAAAGAAAACCCATATAGAATAAAAGAAATGGGTTTCATTTCATAATCATAACGTTTTAAAAACTGCTTTAAAGACATGATCTTTATGTCACTTTAAACCCACAGAAAAGGGAAAGAGGGTTTCATGTATGTAAATCCAAGAATTTAAAATAGAACATTTTAATATACATGTGAATACCTCTGTAGAAATACGAGCTTTGAGTATTTACTTAATAACATAAAATAATTTTGAGATAAAGAGGGAGGCATTTTGAGACGAAAGCTATGAAGCATAACGTCTATGATACATGGTTTTAGAAAACATTGAAAAGAGAGGGGACGTGGGTCACCCACTCAAAAATGAAACATAAAACAGTATGGGAATAGAATATAAAGTTTTTAAGAACATGGTAATGAAATTTTAATTATATACCATATGAAACGAAGAACTTGAAAGGAAGACAAAAAATAAGATTTCTCTTATGAGAATTCGTCAGCCTAAGGGCGTCACATAAAACTTCCAAAAATGGATTGACACGATCAAATAGGGTCTCTCATAATAGGAAAATAAATGATAATTATGATAGATATAGAGATCATACCCCAAAATAATAAAAAGGAACTTGAAAGACTTGACATGAAAATAGATATTGAAAATGAGAAGGGTGAAAGAACCCCTTAGAAATTCGGAAGCCTAACAACGTCACATAAACTTCAACAAAAATGAATTGATGAGATCAAATAAGGTCTCTCATCATATGAACATAAAATATCAATATGATATATTTAGAGATCATACCCTAACATAATAAAAAGTAACATGAAATACTTGACAAGAAAATAGATCTTGAAAACGAGAAGGGTGAAAAAATCCCTTAAAAATTTGGCAGCCTAACGGCGCCACCTAAAACTTCAAAATACTGAATTGAATATATCAAATAGGTTCTCTCATCATATGAACATAAAATATCAGTATGATAGATTTAGAGATCATACCCCAACATAAGAAAAAGGAACTTGCAAGACTTGACATGGAATTAGAACATTGAAAAGGGAAAAGGTGAAAGAACCACTTAAAAATTCGACAGCCTAACGGCGCCACTTAAAACATCAAAATACCAAATTGAAGAGATAAAACGGGGTATCTCATCATATGATCATATAAGATCAGTATGATAAATTTAGATATCATAACCCAACATAATAAAAAGGAACTTGAAATACTTTACATGAAAATAGATCTTGAAAAATGAGAAGGGAGAAAGAATCTGTTACAAAAATTTCGGTAGCCTAACAGCGCCACTTAAAACATCATAAAACGAAATAATGAGAGTAATAGGGGATCTTTAATTATATGAACATAAAATGGGTAGTAAGAGGAATATAAAATAACATCATTTAACATAAGAACATGGAGCATAGAAAAATGACATAAAAGAGATTACTTGAAAAGAAAGAGAAAGGTCTCATCCCTTACCTTAAACGTAACTCTTAAAACTCAAAGTTTGGGACCTTGAGAGGATTGAGGGCACCTTGGGAGAACTCATTATGAGGTAAAGATACCAGAACTTCGTTGAGAATGATTTTGGAGTCCAAAGGATGAGAGAATGGCTTGGTATTTATAGGGAAAGTGAGGGGACAAGGCATTAATGGCCAAGGGACACCTCAAAAGTGGTTATCTCAAAACAATGTGCTCTCCCATGATATTTCCCATGAATTTAGGCCACATGGGGACCCCAATACAATAATTTATCACCTTTGGTCGGCCAACCCTTAAAATATCTCATGACATCATCATGACACAGTTATGATGTCATTAAACATACCGAAACCCTAAAACGGTATTTTTACTATTCACTGAAAATTCAACGTTCTCAGAAAGATCCCAAAATTTCACCTTAACCAAATATCGATGCTCTGATTTCAAAAATGAACTCCATTTCATAAAAATAAATTTTTAAATATTTTTAATTTATTTTTTAAATAAATACACTATTCACTGAAAATTCATTTTTTTCAGAAAAATCCCCAAACATTACCTTAACATAATATCGATGCTCCGAGTTCAAAAATGAAATCCATTTTATAAAAATAATTTTCTAAATATTTTTAATTTAATTTTTATGTAAAATACACTATTCACCCGAAAAAACTAATACTTGAATAATAATTTATGAAACCTTTATTTAACCATTTTATTAAATCACATTACTTAATCAAGGTGCCTAGATTATATTAATACTTTCATTAAGTGAGATTACAAATCCATTTAGACACATTACTAATCCTAATCATAAAATCACTATTCATAATTTACTATTCATCAAAAATCAAGTTGATCTTGTTAGACTCTAAATTTCATACTGGACATAATTGTAGAAGACCATTTTTTGAATATCATTACACATTTTTAATTATTTAAAGTTAACATAAATATTTTTAAAATGTCCTTTTTCTAAAATTCATCAAAAATATGCATACTCTATTTATCCGGTCATTTGAAAATTTATAAACTTAATCATAAGAAGAAATCCCAATTTTTATTTAAAATAAGGGATTACACAAGGCAGTTATGGTCTCCTTACATAGCCCCTTATCACACCGGCATAGGACCTAAATGTAAGGTGCACTAAGGTGAGAGAATCTAAGGGAGGCCCGGCCAACATCGCACGAGTAGTAATTTATATCTTTTGAACTTCTCGTAAAGGCAATTCCGTTCTAGCTTAACTCGATGAAGTTCGGATTGGGTTTGGTCTAGAGCAAAGCCCAGTGGTGCTACCTCCTTCCTATGTTCTGTTAGATGGGATTCGATCGGTCCAAGACTACTGGGCGAGGACATCTAATCTTCTTTATATAATAATTAACCATGATCACTTGTATTTAGAGACAAAAATCAAAACGTTTAGCTTCCAGCAGTCATATTGACCAATGGTCATATAATAGTCAAAACCCAACAGTCTCATTTTAATTATACTCATGTTATCAAATGAAACAGTTTTGTTGAGTATAAAAAAATAGAATAACACACAAAATTAGGAAACTAGATTTATTCAAAATTTCGGGTTGTTACAAGCCCTATGGTTACACTAATTGTAACTGTGATGGTTTCACAAATTGTAAGGTAGCTGTGAGGGTTACAAATTATAACGTAGCCACGAGGGTTACAATATTATGTAAGTATTTTCCCAAGATACCATTATGATTCTATTTATGTTCTTATGTTTGTGGTAATTTTGTGGAAATATCATGTTTCACAAAGTGTTTATATATCAGTGACAAGTATGCCTTTTGAAAATGATTTCATACATTACATGTTTTTATGGACTAATGTGTTCTTTCCTTATTTTTATAGCCCTTACTGAGCTTTTTGTGCTCATCCTATGTTTTCAAATGATTTTCACTGGTTATAAGTATGTGTAACACATTGAAGGAATCCGTGTTAAATTTTTGAAAATTTCACAATGAAATCATGTTTTTTATGAAAATTTTTATATTTTGGAAAAAATGAATATGGTTTATTTTCTCCACTCTAAATTAATGTGTAATGTTATGAATGTATTATTTCACCTTTCTCTAAATCTATAAACAAGAATAGATCCTCAATACTGAAGAAATTGTTTTATTGAATAAATTCATGATTATGTAATGTAATAAGTCCCTGTCCTTATAGTTGGTATCGGAGGAAAGGTTTAGACAACTTTATGGATTAGGAGTTTTCGTTAAACATATGGTTAGTCTATATGTATTTTCTCTTAGTTAAATACTTTATTTAAAACTATTCATATCAAGGAATGTTAGTTACAAATGGAAGTAGGAGGATCTCAAATGACATTCTTATCTCTTCATCATGAATTTATTGTAATAATTATTGCAAAGTCATGTCCAAATGATTCTGAAACAATTTCTGACAAACAACTCACTTGAAAGCATATGTTTGAGATATAAAATTCCTCCACTCTACCTTGATACCATCATGTATCATTAGTTGTATTTAATAAAATAATATTTTTTTAAATATTATAATATTTTTCAGAAAGGTAAATATTATCAAGATATTTTTAAATATTTTACGTTATCATAATATTTTGAAACAATTTATTATTCCAAAAAAGTGTTTAAGATGGAGACTATTGCGCAACCTATTTATATTTTCTTTTAAAATATAGTATTCCAGATCATACTTACGGTATTTTAAAAGTACCATTGATTGAATGATTCAACTCAAACTTGGTATAACTATTTTATAAAAATCATGTTTTTTCAGATGTTTTGAAATTATATGGCTTGTATGATTATTTTCTGAAACTATTTTTTTGTGAACACCCATATGAACCACGTTGTTCAAGGTGTATTTGGATAAAGGAAGAAAATGATTTTGAAGGTTCTCTAAATCATTTATTCAATGCATGGGCCTTTTATTTACATGAGAAATATGATGATGAAACCAGGTGAAAATCATGATCAAGGTAACCTCACTTGTTTAAAAAGTAAATAATATTATAAGGATTCAATTTTTGAAAGGTGGGGATAATGAAATATCCCTATTTTTTAAAAAGACAAAATTTAAATTCATGAAACATTTTTTATGTAAATATTTATAATAATTATTTAAACATTATTTTTCCACTTCTATGTTTTGAATTTTTAAAAATGGATATATAAAATTGTGTTCAGTAAGTTATTTGGAGTCTGATAGAACCAAATTAATTTTTGGTAAATAGTACTATACCCTTATGAATATTAATATGACCATGATTAATAGTAAATTGTGATATTATTTTATTTTCTTAAGGATTTAAGATAATGACATTTTGGTTAATTTTTCAATGTGATATAAAAACAGTTATTGTTTTAAAATTGTTAATTTTTGAATAAAGTATGATTTTATTTAAAAATTAAATTAATACAATGTATAAAATTATTTTCAAAAAATGGAGTTCTTTTTTGAATTATACATGTCAAAAAAATTGTAAGGGTGAATTTTTGGAATTTTTCTGAAATTCTTGAATTTTCAATGAATAGTAAAATATGATAAATGCTAATTACTTGATTTACTGAATAATATGTAATTCAAGGATGATGTAAGACCACATCATTTGAAATAAAATTCCATTATTACTATTTGTGTCACATTAATTAAGACCATTAATAGTCTTCAGCAAAAATATTATAATAATGAATAAAATAATGTAAAATACATCCTCTTCGCTATAAATACCACCATCATTTCCCTCTTCCTCCCAAACCTCTCAAGTCTTGAGAATTACCTAAGTTCTACCAAATACTCCTCCAAATAACATTCATACATTCTAGAGCTTCTGGTCTCACCAAAATTCCAAAACTAAAGGCTTTAATAATGATCTCAATGAGAAGGCATCATGGGGTAAACATCCTCTTTTGTTTTATTTTTTTTCTTTCATTTTCTTATCTATTCTTCTTCTTTCCTAACCTAACCTTATCTAAGATGGATTAATCATCCCATATCATAAATTTTATATATTTCATCATGTTTTTGGAATACTCACCATTGTATTTCCTCTCTTATCCCACTTATTCATGAAATTGAAATATCGTCTCTGATGTGTTGAATTTCTGACATTGTGGACGATGTGAGTTCAATTTATTTTACTTCCTTAAAAACATGTCATGAAACCATTTGTATGGTGTAAAAAGAGTATAATTTATTAATTATATCTTATATAATGTTCTAGAATCATTTTATACACCTGTAATTAATTTATAAAACAAATGAGTACATTATGATCAAAAAATCACCAAAATGACATAAAACAGTATCAATAATATTTTAACTTATGAATCATCATCATGTCAGAATTCAAAATGATAAAAGGAATAATTAATGGTTATAAAAATATTTAAATTCATCTCCCATCCAATTCCGGAGTTTCACTTCCAATCATCAAGAATATCCATCATGAACTGATCATGGAAATCATGTAAAGAATGCACCAAAAAACAATAGAAGGAACAAAATACTGAGAATTAAAGAGTGAAATATAGTTATGAAGTGATAATATAAGATGTTATAAACATGAATATGTTTCTTGAAAATACAAATAACACTCTTTTAACTATTATACATAAGGTTTAAACAATTTTGAATTAAGACGAACCCAAGGTAAGGGGACTCTTAACTTAACTTCTCTTCTTTGGGTTAACCTTCTAATTCATTATTAATATTTAATTAAATTTTTTTGTGCAATTAATTTTGTTTATATTATGTTTATTTACATTTATATACATATTCCATCCACTATATTATGTCTCACTTGGATTATATGATATTTTTAAGGGCCTTCTCTTTTAAAATTTTATTTTAAAATTCTTTTTTACACAATTCAAAAGCAATGTTTTTATGCAATTATTCGTATTGAATGATTGTGTTCTGGTTCTTGGTAATTGTTAATGATGAATGGTGGGACCCATATCTCTCTCAAATTCACTGTTTATGTGTATTTTTTAGGTCGGCCGTATGTTTACTCCAAGTGTAACTGTGATGGTTACAAAAATTATAATGTAGTTGTAATGGTTACAAATTATATAGTAGCCGAGAGGGTTAAAATATCATGTAGTAATGCCCAAATATGATTTTATTATTCTATTTATGTTCTTATGTTTTTTTAAATCTTATAAAAATAAAATTTTTTCACAAATTAAGTATATATGAGAGACAAGTATGGGTTTTGAAAATGATTTCACACATTACAAGTATTCATGGACTAATGTGTTCTTTCGTTCTGTTTATATCCCTTACTGAGATTTTTGTCCTCATCCCAATTTATTAAATGATTTTCATACGTTATAAGGATATTTATGACAAATAAAAAATTGAAGTTAAATTTTTGAATAATTTTCCATTAAGTCATGTTTGTTTTTGAAAATTTTTATATTTTGGAAGAAATAAATACTTATTTTATGGTATCCACTCTGTATTAATGTGTAAGGTTAAAAAATTATTATCTCCAATTTTTAAAAATCTATAATCATGAAAATATCCTCAATGATAAAGTATGTTTTTTCATTAAAATTTTCAAGATTATGTAATTTAATTAGGTCGGATCCTTATAGATGGTATCAGAAGAATTTTTTTGACAACTTTAGGGATTAGGAGTTTTCGTTAAACATATGGTCAGTCTCTCTGTCTATTCTATAACTTAAATACTTGATTTACCACAATTAATATCAATTAAAGTCAGTTACAAATGGAATGATAAGGACCTAAAATGACATTCTCATCTCTTCCTGATGACTTGATTGCAATAATTATTACAAATTCATTTCAAGGTGATTTGAAAACATTTTCTAACATACAACTCACTTGCAAGAAATTGTTTGAGATGGAAAATACCTCCAATATACCTCGTTTTCTATGGGGAGCATGGGTTTTATGTAATCAAATCCTATTTTCTTAATATAATAATATTTTAATGAAAGGAAAATATTTTCAAGGCATTTTCAAATAGTTTACTATATCACAATATTTCGAATCATATTACGATTTTGAAAAGGGTGTTGAAGAAGGGGACCCTTACGCAAGCTAATTATAATTCCTATTAGAATATATTTTTTTGTAGAAAACTTATGTTAGTTTAAAAAGGACCATTTATTTAATTTTTATACACAAAATCGGACTTATTGTTTTATAAAAATCATGTTTTATCAGATGTTTTGAAATTATATGCCAAACATGATTATTTTCTAAAATAATTCTTCTGTAAACACCCACATAAACAATGTTGTACAAGTTGTATTTGTATAAAATAATAAAATAATTTTAAAGGATATATAAATCATTTTTTCAATGCATAGAACTTCTATTTACATGAGAAAGATGATGATAAGACTAGGTGGACACCATGATCAGGGTTTCTTTACTTTTTTAATAAGTAAATAAAATTTCGAGGATTCAATTTCTGAAAGGTGGGGATAATATAGCATCCCAGTTTAAAAAAATTTTAATCGAAATTCATGAAACTTTGTTTCCAGTAGATATTTATAACCGGATTTTAAACATAATTTTTCCATTTCTATGTTTTGAATTTTGAAAAATTGTCATCTAAAATTGTGTTCAATATGTTATTTTTTGTTTGATAGATCCAACTTGATTTCTTTGTGAATGAAAACATACCCTTACTAATAGTAATATAAATTTTAATATAAACCTAATGAATAGAAAATTGTATTATTATTTTATTTTCTTAAAGAATTATGTTAATTACATCTTGCTTAATTTTTCAAAATGATATAAAAACATTTATTGTTTTAAAATTGTTAATTTTTTAATTATGTATGATTTTATTTAAAAATTAAATTAATAATATTTAGAAAAATATTTTCAAAAAATGGAGTTAATTTTTGAATTATAAACGTCAAAAAAATGGTAAGGTTGAATTTTTTGATTTTTATGAAATTCATGAATTCTAAATGAATAGTAAAATACGATAAAATATGATAAATATTAAATACCTGATTTGTTGCATCATAAGTTATTAAATGATGATGTAAGACCACTTGGATTGAACAAGAAAGTCATTATTACTATTTTTGGTCACATTAATTAAGACTATACATATTCTTGAGAGAAAATATTATAACAATGATTAAAATAATTTAAAATTCCTCCTCTCCTCCACTATAAATACCACCCTCATTTCCCTCTTTCTCCCACACCTATCAATCCCTGATCCTTACCAAAGTTCTACCCAATAATCCTTTGAAATATTCTCCCCACTTCCTAGATCTATTGGTCTCACCAAAAGGACCAAATCAAAGGCCTTAAGAAGGATCTCAAGGAGAAGAGATCAAAAGTTAAACATCCTCTTTTGTTTTATTCCTTTTCTTTAATTTTATTCTCTATTCTTTTTCTTTACATGCCTACCCTTATCCAAAAGGAATTAGTGATCCATTATCTTACATATTCTTGATTTCATCAGGTTTAGGGAATTATAACCATTATATTTCTTCTCTTCCCCCACTTATTCAAGAAATTAATATATCATCAGCGATGTGTCAAATTACAGACATCATGGAGAATGTGATTTCAATTTCTTTTACTTCCTTCAATACTAGTCATGATACCATTTTTATGGTTAAAAAGATTATAATTTATGTATTATAAATTAAATAAGGTTCTAGAATCATTTTATACACATGTTATTAAATTGTAAAACAAATGAGTTCATTAAGATCGAATAATCACCAAAATGACCTAAACAAATATCAATAATGTTTTAACTTATGAATCACCATCATGTCAGAATACAAAATAATAAATGGTATAATTTATTATTCTGAAAATATTTAAATACCACTCCATTCCAATTATTTATTTTTAATTTTAATCAACAGGAATATCCATCATGAACTGATCATGGAAATCATGTAAAGAATGCACACAAAAACAATGGAAGGAACAAAATACTAATGATTAAAGGGTGAAATGAGGTTATAAAATCACCTTATAAGATGTTATAAAAATGAAAATGTTTTTTCTAAAATACTAATAACCCTATTTTAACCATTATAAAATAGGTTTAAATAATTTTTAAGTAAGATAAACCCAAGGTAATGATTTTCTTAACTCGATTTCTATTTTGTGGGTTAACCTTCTACTTAATTATTTATTTTTTATTAAAATTGTTTGTGTGATGAATTATTTTTATATTATGTTTAATTGCAGTGTATATATATATTTTATCGACTCTATTAATTCTCACATTGATTATATGATATTTGTAATGGGATTTTATTTTAAAATCCTCTTTTAAAATTATATTTTAAAAAATTCAAAAGCGATGTTTTTATGCAATTATTAATGTTGTGTGATTATGTTATTGTTCAAGTACATTGTTTATTATGAAGGGTGGGAACTATATCTCCCTCAAATTCATTAGGTATGTGTATGTTGGAGTTCATCCATATGGTTACTCCAAGTGTAAATGTGATGGTTATAAAAATTATAGTTTAGTGATGGTGGTTAAAAATTATAATGTAACAGAGAGGGTTACAATATTATGTAAGTGATACCCAAAGATACCTTTATGATTCTATTTATGTTTTTATGATTGTGGGAATATTTTGGAAATATCATGATTCACAAAGTAATTATATATGAGTGATAATTATGTCTTTTGAAAATGATTTCATACGTTACAATTATTCATGGACTAATGTGTTCTTCCTTACTTTTGTATCCCTTACTAAGGTTTTTGGGCTCATCCCATGTTTTTAAATGATTTCACAAGTTATACGGATCTGTAAGAAAAGAAATCAAGCCAAGTTAAATGTTTAAAGGATTGTCAATGAAATCATGTATTGTTTGAAATGTTTTATATTTTATAATAAATGAATATTGTTTTTATGCTATCCACTCTGTATTAATGTGTAAATTTATGAATGTATTATGTCCCATTTCCCTAAAGCTATAAACTTGAAATGATCATAAATGAAACATGATGTGTTTTCAGGACTAAATTCAAGATTATGTATTACAATAAGGCTAGGTATTTATATTCTTTATTTAAAATCTATCCCTAAATTGCGACGGGAGGAAGGGAGAATTGTGTTTTGTTTAATAATGAAACAAGATCTGAAGGGGGAGATTTTTCAATCTATCACACCCTAATTCACCCCCCCCCCCCACACACCCACCCCAAGGGTATTCAACCTTGTGTACTAAAAATCTATGTATAGGACTACAAAAATTATCCTTAGTACAGTGTTAGTTGAGATTTCAATAGTTTATGAAAACCATGATATGTATGTTCTTGTTATAATGGGGATAATATTGGAGAACCATTTTGGGTATTTATCTTACCGAATATTGTTGGATTTTATGATTTTGAAATCTTCTTCTTTTATTTTGGAAATATGGGTATGAAGTAAAATCTTTACAACTTAAATAAATATGTGGTGTTCATCAAGAAAACTCAAATAATGTATACCAACATAAAAATGCAACATGGGTATATAGATATAGTTCAATGAAAAAAATCATTGTGTTCTTGTAGTAATGAGATATATTTTTCCTATTATTTGTTTTTTATAGTTTTGTTGATCATTATAGGGCATAAATCTTCCTCCAAATCCAAATTAACATGTTTGAGTTAATCAATTTTGTTGGAGACACATTCCAAAAATATTATAGGGATATATATATATATATATATGATATTCTATACCCTCCTCATTCACATCAGAATTTTTAGAAGTACAGGATAAGATATGGGAGATTATATTAGGACATATTTATATCCAGAAGATGATTCATCGGAACCCAGAATATTTTCTCCATCCTATTCAATATCATTATGGGTCGAATATTGTAAGATTTAGACCATTTTTTAGGTTTTCATAGTCTTATTTACAAGTAATATTTTATTTTTTGAGTCTTTTTTGTTTATGTTTTCCCTTGGGTGAATTTTGGGTGAAAATTGGATGATTTTTAAGGATAAAGTGCAATGCACGGTTGGTGCACGGTTTTTTCAAACTATGTAATGAGGACCAGAAAATCATGAAACCCCTCAATGAGTGGTATTTGTAACGCCCCGACCCCAGTTACCCAGAGTCGGTGCATTATTACATAACATTGGCATGATCACAAGAAAGATCAAATCTCGAAAGACCGATTGGTTTAGTAGCCTTGGAAACACTAGATATATTCATAAGTTTTACAGTACATCATAAAATGAAAAACTACTACAACAACATAATGTTTCCACAGTCCAGACTATAATCCCCTCATAATATCCCTACAGGTCATTCATAACTTACATCTTCACTTCCTGGGAAAAATAAAACATAGAAAAGGGGTGAGCTCAAATGCCCAGTAAGGATAACAATATAGCGGAAACTTTCATCAATAAGAATAAACATTTAAGGCAATTTATAACTAAAACAAAAGCCTTTTAAACATGAACTTTCAACATGGTATGGCATAAATAAAATGAAATAATGTCATTTACTTATTCACATGGATATTCTACTAGTCAAATAATCACATGCAAAAATCAATAACCACTTTCATAATGTTGGAATGCATAATGCCAGACTATCATAACCACATAGCCAAGGCCTTGTGCCAAGACTACAAATAAGATTTTGTCAAGGCCTTGTGCCAAAACACTAGTTTGTCTCATGAGAACTACCGATGCATCGAGAGGCTATAGCGGGCTCCACCCATCACTTATTAAGTCCAATGCATTCCCATATGAAAAGGTTTAAACATAACATAAAAATTCGTATTAAAACTAGCATACGAAATGTCAATAATTTCACCATAAACTATGAATGGTTTAAAAATAGCACATCCACAGTCAAACATATCACAAAACCTTCAATACAATATAGAAGTTTTGTATCATAATAAATCAACTTCAAATAATCTTAAAATCCATCAAAGGATGTTGACATAGATGAAATCAAAATTCTTTTTAAAGAAGTATCTCCTTTTATTTTGAAATCATTTAAGATCCATATAAAATAAAACATTTTCTTCGAAAATATTCTTATAAGCTTGTATGGAAAGCTTCGACGATTTTATAACGGCGGAAAATAACCGCACCCGCCGTATAAGTTAAAAAAAACATTCTTACCTCAATTCTGTCGAAAAGGTTAAAAAGGACCTTGTTTTGAAAACGACGGAAAGATTCCTTTATAAACCTCTTATAAAAAGTCAAACAAGGGTATAAATGACTTTAACCCATATTCTTGTAAATAGTAAAAAAAAATTTGAAATACATTTCGAAGAAACATGGATGTGGATGATAAAGAGGTCCCAGTAGATTATTATGTATAATACAACCTCGGATAATGAAGAGATTGTGAATTAACCCTTACCTTGTACTTTTCCTTGGTTGGGGTAGGTTAACCTCCTGTATAATAGTGAAATAATTGTTACTAAATTATACAAGAATCATATACATTAATATGATATCATATATGATCTTTTAATATTGATTTGATAATAATATCTTAGTATTATCGCCGTTTCGGGTGTTAACTTACTCATTTTCTTTATATGTTTTGTTACATAAGTCATGTTTGTTGTATCTTATTCATATCCAGAATGATATCAAGTCCTTAAACATCATTTTTAAATCATTAAATGATAATTATACTTGAGTGTATACGATGGAGAATGAATCTCATCGCGTTCGTGGAGACGGTAGTCCGTACGTACGCACGAACGCTACTTCCATTTAATTTTTATTTTAAAAGAATTGAATCCAAATGATACATAGGTATATTTCTATTCCAGTATAATATAATATTTTATATATGTTACTTAAGTTCATTAACACCATCCTTTATACGTCCCATGTGTGGTATGAACGAGTCATATCATTTTTAGGGGGCGGTAGTCCGCACTTCCTCAAATGAAATTATCGTATGTATATACAACATGAAACGAATAATGGTATGAAATAAAATGGAATTACAGAAGCTTATATATAAAATATATATCATTAATATCATATTTAATTACAGTGCCATCATAATGGCCACCATGAGAGGCGGTAAGATGTATTTGAACAATCATCGTTTCGTGAGGCGTTAGTTTTCCATGCACAGAAACATTATGTTCATCATCCATTATATGGAGTTGTGTGTATGTGTAGTTTTAATCCTTCTTATAACAACATCCTAGTATATTGAGGATACTGGTGTTGTTACAAAAGAAAGGAAATAAAAAGAGTTTGGGGGTTGAAGAAGCAAAATAAATGAAACTAATTTAAGAGAAATCGTTACCTTTAATTTAGGTAACTCACTTTGGTTGGAACCAAAGGACTTGTTGAAATGCTTTCTGCCTAAGGGAAAGCTTCAAGGATGAGGAGAGGGATGTGGGGAGCTTAGTTGGGCAGAGTTTGGACGAGCCAAGTGGCTTGAGAGGTGTGAGGAATGAGTAGAAGTGGTCTCCTTTTATAAGGGAGAGGAGGGGCTCTTTAGGAAAGAGTGAAAGTATTACATTATAATATAATTATATTCGGTTTATAATGGTCCAAAAATCATTGAGGTCGAAGATAAGATGACTCATATTCTAAATAACATCAACCAATAAGAATTGGACAGGTTTTAGATAATATTTTAATCATTATAATATTATTTATTTCAATGATTTATTAATGAGGTAAACATTGTATCATTATTGTGTCATTAATAATTTAACTTATTTGATGTATAAAAATTATAAATAAAATCTCATCATGTAGGAAATCTTTTTAGCTTTATAATGAATATTTATAATCGAATCTCCAACATGTATAACCCTATTTAAAAATTGTTCTTCTAAAAGATGTAAGCTTATGCCATTTTTATTTTTATTTTATCTTTATTAATATAATGTGTCCCTACCACATACAAGTGGCTCCAAGGGGTCCCCAAATTGACCCAAGGATGCCCATGGTCGGGTATGTGTCCACCAATAAGGTTAAGACACGTTTTAGGGTAATTCTGTATTATTATAATATTATTTTTTAACCCTTATTTACCGGATTTATCCTTTAACCATGGTAAATAAAATATTTACCACAGTAACTATTCAAAATGTCTAAAAATAAAAGTTACCTATTTACACAATTTGAACATCATGATTCTAAATATGGAATCCATTTTCCTAAATTCAAAACACAGAAGTGGCAGAAATTAATTTAAAATTAATTCCCGCTGTCAAAACAAAAAGCGTGTTTTTAAGAGATAATAACTATAAAAAGATTGACACTTGTTTATATTCGGTTTAATTGTAAAATTATGTCCAATGACCAACATTATATTAAAAGGTAAAAATATATTCTAAATATACTTTAAAACCACTCAAATTCACAATTTATCACTATTAATTATTTTGATTAAAAAAGTTGTTTTTAATTAAAATTTAGTAATTTCCACTATTCATCAAAATATAAAAGTTATCCGAAAAGTACCAAAATTTCACCCTAGGCTAATTTCAATATTCCGAATCCAAAAATGAAGTCCATTTTGAAGTATAAAATATATATGATTTCAAAAAGTAGGTATTACTATTCACAACGGCTAGTTTAATTAGTTGTGGTGTGTGTTAGAACTCGAGGTTGCGTACAACACACGCTATCGCATTATTCGAAGGAAAACGTACCGTGGAAGCTTGGGGTGTTACATTCTACCCTCCTTCAAATAATTTCTTCCTCGCAATTTCTAGGGTATTACTGCATAAAAAGACTCGGGTGGTTCTTCATCATAAGTTCATCGGGTTCCCACGTTGCCTCTTCCATTTTATGATTTCTCCACAAAACTTTTACCAGACGCGTCGTCCGGTTTCTCAGCACTTGTTCTCTCGTATCAAGAATCTTGACGGGCTCTTCGCAATAAGACAGATCGGGTTCAAGTTCTAATTCCTCATAGATGAGTACATGCGTCGGATCAGACATGTATTTCCTCAATAGAGATACGTGGAACACATCGTGAACTTTGGTGAGACTTGGCGGCATTGCCAATCGATAAGCTACAACCCCAATTCGTTCTAGAATTTCGAAAGGTCCGATGTACCTGGGACTCAATTTACCTTTCTTACCAAAACGTATGACTCCCTTCCACAGAGATACCTTCAGAAAAACATGATCACCGACTTGAAATTCCAAATCCTTCCTTCGATTATTGGCATAGCACTTCTGCCTACTTTGAGCTGCTTTGATGTGATTTTGGATTACTTTCACCTTCTCCACTGTTTCCTCCACCAGTTCTGGGCCTACAAGTTTTCTTTCACCAACGTCATCCCAACAGGTTGGTGTACGACATCTCTTTCCGTATAACGCTTCATATGGTGCCATCTGAATACTCGAATGGAAGCTATTGTTATAGGAAAATTCTACCAAAGGTAAATATTGATCCCACATACCCTGAAAGTCAAGTGAGCAAGATCTCAACATGTCTTCTAAGGTTTGAATAGTCCGTTCTGATTGTCCGTCTGTCTGAGGGTGGTAAGCAGTGCTCAAATGAAGTTCAGTATCCGGGGATTTCTGAAGACTTTTCCAGAATCTTGAAGTAAAACGGGGATCACGATCAGAAATAATCGATAGGGGTACTCCATGAAGTCTCACAACTTCATTAATATATAGTCTTGCTAGACGTTCCAGGGGTAGATCTTCTCTTATAGCAAGAAAATGTGCTGTCTTGGTAAGACGATCAACAATAACCCATATTGCATCGTTCCTTCTAGGAGTCTTTGGTAGCCCCATGACAAAGTCCATCGTAACATTGTCCCATTTCCACTCCGGTATGGGAAGAGGTTGCATGACTCCTCCAGGCTGTTGCCTTCCAGCTTTCACTTATTGACAAACCATACATCTTGACACAAAATCAGCAATCTCCCTCTTCATGTTGTCCCACCAAAAATGATCCTTCAAATCTCTATACATTTTGGTGCTCCCAGGGTGTATAGAGAAATTGGAACTATGAGCATCATCCAGCAATTCCCTTTTTAGATCAGGTATATTGGGAACACAAAGTCTCTTCCCGAATTTCAAAATTCCATCTTCATACACAAAGTCTCTCAATCTCCCATCATTCACAGCTTTAATCTTCTTTTGGAATTCTTCATCATCGGTCTGAGAACTCTTAATCCTTTCTAGTAAAGATGGTTTGGCAACCATTTGAAAAAGCATTGATGTTTCACCTTCCCTGGTTATTCCCATGTCCATCTTCACTAGATCCATGAAAATTGGATCCCTTTCAATTCTCATATTGTTCAAAACTCCATGGTCTTTTCTACTCAAAGCATCTTCCACCTTGTTTGCCTTCCCCGGGTGGTAGTGTATCGTACAATCATAATCCTTGAGTAATTCAAGCCATCTCCTTTGCCTCATGTTGAGTTCTTTTTGTGAGAAAATATACTTCAAACTCTTGTGATTAGTATAAATCTCACATTTTTCACCATAGAGGTAGTGCCTCCATATCTTCAAAGCAAATATCACAGCTGCTAACTCAAGATCATGAGTAGGATAGTTTTGTTCATGAATTTTCAACTGTCGTGATGCATAGGCAATAACTCTATCATTCTGCATAAGGACACAGCCAAGTCCTTTCTTCGATGCATCACTATAAATAACGAACCCATCATTCCCCGATGGTAGAGTCAATATAGGAGCATTGACTAATCTTCTCTTCAGTTCTTCGAAACATTCTTCACACTCTTTTGTCCAAACAAATTTAACCCCTTTACGTGTCAGCTTCGTTAATGGGTTAGCCAATCGGGCAAAATTCTGAACGAAACGTCGATAATAACCTGCCAGACCAATAAAACTGCGTACCTCAGTTATACTCGTAGGTGCTGGCCATTCTTGGATTGCCTTGGTCTTAGAAGGATCAACATAGATTCCATCTTTTGAGACAATATGGCCAAGAAAAGAAATCTCCTGAAGCCAGAATTCAGACTTGCTAAACTTCCCATATAATTCATGCCTCCTCAGAGTCTTCAAGATAATGCGCAAGTGATTTTCATGATCTTCGTAGGTTTTGGAGTATGCCAAGATATCATCAATAAATACCACCACAAATTCATCGAGATACTCCTTGAAAACTATATTCATTAGATCCATGAATACAGAGGGTGCATTAGTCAATCCAAACGGCATTACAGTAAACTCGTAATGCCCGTACCTGGTTCGAAATGCTGTTTTCGGAATGTCTTCCTTCATCACACACAACTGATGGTATCCAGATCGAAGGTCAATCTTTGAAAAGTATTGAGCTCCATGCAGTTGGTCAAATAAATCATCAATACGAGGTAGGGGATACTTGTTCTTTATCGTTATAGCATTGATCTCCCTGTAGTCGATACATAACCTCATAGATCCATCTTTCTTTTTAACAAAAAGAACAGGGGCTCCCCATGGAGAAACACGAGGGCGAATAAATCCCTTATTACTCAATTCCTCTAGTTGTTTCTTTAGTTCGACTAACTGTACAGTGGCCATTCTATAAGGGGTCTTCGATATAGGCCTTGATCCAGGAATCAAATCAATAGAAAACTCAACTTCTCGTTCTGGAGGATGTCCAGGTAAATCTTCCGGAAATACATCTACAAATTCTTTCACAACAGGTGCATCCTCTATTTGAACATTCCTTTCCTCACCGACAGTTATTTCATTCTCTTCCTCCCCAATAATTGAATTAAGTTGAGCTACTGGGGGTGGATCTAAATAAGAATTAGGTGGTGACGATTCTGCTCTAAAAATAAGGTGCTCCTTATCATTATCATCAAGAATCGTAACCTCTTTCTTCTTACAATAAATCATCGCATCATAGTCCGAAAGCCAGTCCATACCGAGGATTATATCAAACTCAATCATAGGTATGACGATGAAATCAGCAGATAAAGAAAATTTATGTGCTCTAATGGGGACTGATTCACAAAACTTTGTTGCAACGATACTTCCCTTAGGAGTTTTAACTGACAACTCCCTTATTAAATCAAATTGGAAATATCTAATTTTCTTAGCAAACTGGGAAGATATGAAACAATGCGATGATCCAGAATCAAATAATGCATTTGCTAAACTTGAGGAAACCATTAAATTACCTGCCACCACGTCTTTTGGAGCTTCTACCTCTGCAGTAGTGATAGCATAAGCCTGGCCTTGATCCCTTGGCCTTTTCTGAGGTAAGTTCTCCTGACGCTTAGGACATGCATTTGCATAATGCCCCATCTCCCTGCAATTGTATCACTGAACGTTGGTAGCTTCCTTCTTCCCCTTGCAATCATGAGCTTGGTGGCCTTTTTCACCACACTTGTAACAGACTCTCATTCCCTTCAAGCAAGTACCGGGGTGTTTCTTCCCACATTTACCACATGATGGATATTCAACCTTTCCTTTCTTCCCCTTATTTCCATTCCCAGATTTATCAGCAGGTCTCTTCTTATCTTTCTTTGCTTTAAAGTCATAAGACTTAGAGAATTCCTTTTCGGTCTTGATAGCACATGAGACAATGTCTTCGTACGATGAAAAGGATTGTGAGACTAACGCTCGACGGAGAAATGGTTTTAACCCATCAAAGAAACGATCAATCTTACTTCTTGGGTTGCGAATATAATCTCCATCATACCTCGCTAACCTTGTAAAGTTAGCCTCATACTTTGTGACATTATCATCCTCCTTTTGTCTCAGACTCAGAAATTGCCTTTCCATATCTGCTCGATGGTCGCGAGGAAAGTATTTTTCTAAAAACAGATCTTTGAACTCCCTCCATTCCATATTTGATACTTCATCATCTTCCTTCGTATTTTGAATCAATGACCACCATTGATCAGCATCTCCAGTGAGGCGGTAAACTGCCATGATAACTTTTTCCCTTTCACTGCTCCCCAAAGCCTGAAATATTTTCTCTAGGGAAAATATCCATTGCTCAGCTACTAAGGGATTTGTATTCCCATTGAACATTGGTGGTTGTTGCCTCATGAATCGATCTAACATTGATCCTCCACGCTGCGGATCAGGGTGCTCCATACGGGTAAGGTTATTATTCATAACCTGAGAAACTTGTCCCAGTATGGTGATTAGCTGATCAGCACCAGTTGCATCACCAGCCCCACTATAATTATCTTGAGCAGGAGGGCAATCCCTACATGGAGTGCGTGCATTGATACGGTTTCCATTTCTTCCACTAGGCGCCATTTCTAAACAATGGCATAAACTAGATTAGTTTATGAATCAAAATATATAATCCCATACTTATAAAACACTTAACATAAATTGAACTATTTATGGATATAATCCATAATCATAAAAATGTTTTCTTTGAGGAAGTATATACTCATAAACCCTTTATAATGATTTGTAAAGATAGTGAGAGTTATCCTAAGCATATCCCCCGGGAGTGTCGTAACCAAGAGTGCAGCAAGGCCCGTTGTCGTGCACCAGTTCTCGTTCGAGTGTAGCTCAAAGCAGTGTTTTTGGGTTTTACCCCTAGGTACATCTGTGCCAGAGCCGCCTCTACCTGCTCGTATCCAGACAGGGATGTATCGCTCGGAAAACTCACAAAATCTCTACAATAACAAAATTCTAGGAAGTTCTTCTATACTAATCCTGAATGTTCATCTTAGGTCTACGTGCTCTAATCAGAGTTTATCTAAATCTAGATTCCAAGGTTTGTACTAAAATTCCTCTGATACCAACTGTAACGCCCCGACCCCAGTTACCCAGAGTCGGTGCATTATTACATAACATTGGCATGATCACAAGAAAGATCAAATCTCGAAAGACCGATTGGTTTAGTAGCCTTGGAAACACTAGATATATTCATAAGTTTTATAGTACATCATAAAATGAAAAACTACTACAACAACATAATGTTTCCATAGTCCAGACTATAATCCCCTCATAATATCCCTGCAGGTCATTCATAACTTACATCTTCACTTCCTGGGAAAAATAAAACATAGAAAAGGGGTGAGCTCAAATGCCCAGTAAGGATAACAATATAGCGGAAACTTTCATCAATAAGAATAAACATTTAAGGCAATGTATAACTAAAACAAAAGCCTTTTAAACATGAACTTTCAACATGGTATGGCATAAATAAAATGAAATAATTCCATTTACTTATTCACATGGATATTCTACTAGTCGAATAATCACATGCAAAAATCAATAACCACTTTCATAATGTTGGAATGCATAATGCCAGACTATCATAACCACATAGCCAAGGCCTCGTGCCAAGACTACAAATAAGATTTTGTCAAGGACTTGTGCCAAGACACTAGTTTGTCTCATGAGACCTACCGATGCATCGAGGAGCTATAGAGGGCTCCACCCGTCACTTATTAAGTCCAATGCATTCCCATATGAAAAGGTTTAAACATAACATAAACATTCGTATTAAAACTAGCATACGAAATGTCAATAATTTCACCATAAACTATGAATGGTATAAAAATAGCACATCCACAGTCAAACATATCACAAAACCTTCAATACAATATAGAAGTTTTGTATCATAATAAATCAACTTCAAATAATCTTAAAATCCATCAAAGGATGTTGACATAGATGAAATCAAAATTATTTTTGAAGAAGTATCTCCTTTTATTTTGAAATCATTTAAGATCCATATAAAATAAAACATTTTCTTCGAAAATATTCTTATAAGCTTGTATGGAATGCTTCGACGATTTTATAACGGCGGAAAATAACCGCACCCGCCGTATAAGTTAAAAAAAACATTCTTACCTCAATTCTGTCGAAAAGGTTAAAAAGGACCTTGTTTTGAAAACGACGGAAAGATTCCTTTATAAACCTCTTATAAAAAGTCAAACAAGGGTATAAATGACTTTAACCCATATTCTTGTAAATAGTAAAAAAAAATTTGAAATACATTTCGAAGAAACATGGATGTGGATGATAAAGAGGTCCCAGTAGATTATTACGTATAATACAACCTCAGATAATGAAGAGATTGTGAAATAACCCTTACCTTGTACTTTTCCTTGGTTGGGGTAGGTTAACCTCCTGTATAATAGTGAAATAATTGTTACTAAATTATACAAGAATCATATACATTAATATGATATCATATATGATCTTTTAATATTGATTTGATAATAATATCTTAGTATTATCGCCGTTTCAGGTGTTAACTTACTCATTTTCTTTATATGTTTTGTTACATAAGTCATGTTTGTTGTATCTTATTCATATCCAGAATGATATCAAGTCCTTAAACATCATTTTTAAATCATTAAATGATAATTATACTTGAATGGATACGATGGAGAATGAATCTCATCGCGTTCGTGGAGACGGTAGTCCGTACGTACGCACGAACGCTACTTCCATTTAATTTTTATTTTAAAAGAATTGAATCCAAATGATACATAGGTATATTACTATTCCAGTATAATATAATATTTTATATATGTTACTTAAGTTCATTAACACCATCCTTTATACGTCCCATGTGTGGTATGAACGAGTCATATCATTTTAAGGGGGCGGTAGTCCGCACTTCCTCAGATGAAATTATCGTATGTATATACAACATGAAACGAATAATGGTATGAAATAAAATGGAATTACAGAAGCTTATATATAAAATATATATCATTAATATCATATTTAATTACAGTTCCATCATAATGGCCACCATGAGAGGCGGTAAGATGTATTTGAACAATCATCGTTTTGTGAGGCGTTAGTTTTCCATCCACAGAAACATTATGTTCATCATCCATTAGATGGAGTTGTGTGTATGTGTAGTTTTAATACTTCTTATAACAACATCCTAGTATATTGAGGATACTGGTGTTGTTACAAAAGAAAGGAAATAAAAAGAGTTTGGGGGTTGAAGAAGCAAAATAAATGAAAATAATTTAAGAGAAATCGTTACCTTTAATTTAGGTAACTCACTTTGGATGGAACCAAAGGACTTGTTGAAATGCTTTCTGCCTAAGGGGAAGCTTCAAGGAGGAGGAGAGGGATGTGGGGAGCTTAGTTGGGCAGAGTTTGGACGAGCCAAGTGGCTTGAGAGGTGTGAGGAATGAGTAGAAGTGGTCTCCTATTATAAGGGAGAGGAGGGGCTCTTTAGGAAAGAGTGAAAGTATTACTTTATAATATAATTATATTCGGTTTATAATGGTCCAAAAATCATTGAGGTCGAAGATAAGATGACTAATATTATAAATAACATCAACCAATAATAATTGGACAGGTTTTAGATAATATTTTAATCATTATAATATTATTTATTTCAATGATTTATTAATGAGGTAAACATTGCATCATTATTGTGTCATTAATAATTTAACTTATTTGACGTCTAAAAATTATAAATAAAATATCATCATGTAGGAAATCTTTTTAGCTTTCTAATGAATATTTATAATCGAAAATACAACATGTATAACCCTATGTAAAAATTGTTCTTCTAATGGATGTAAGCTTATGCCATTTTTTTTTATTTTAACTTTATTAATATAATGTGTCCCTACCACATACAAGTGGCTCCAAGGGGTCCCCAAATTGACCCAAGGATGCCCATGGTCGGGTATGTGTCCACCAATAAGGTTAGGACACGTTTTAGGGTAATTTTGTATTATTATAATATTATTTTTTAACCCTTATTTACCGGATTTACCCTTTAACCATGGTAAATAAAATATTTACCACAGTAACTATTCAAAATGTCTAAAAATAAAAGTTACTTATTTACACAATTTGAACATCCTGATTCCAAATATGGAATCCATTTTCCTAAATTCAAAACACAGAAGTGGCAGAAATTAATTTAAAATTAATTCCCGCTGTCAAAACAAAAAGCGTGTTTTTAAGAGATAATAACTATAAAAAGATTGACACTTGTTTATGTTCGGTTTAATTGTAAAATTATGTCCAATGACCAACATTATATTAAATGGTAAAAATATATTCTAAATATACTTTAAAACCACTCAAATTCACAATTTATCACTATTAATTATTTTGATTAAAAAAGTTGTTTTTAATTAAAATTTAGTAATTTTCACTATTCATCAAAATATAAAAGTTATCCGAAAAGTACCAAAATTTCACCCTAGGCTAATTTCAATATTCCGAATCCAAAAATGAAGTCCATTTTGAAGTATAAAATATATATGATTTCAAAAAGTAGGTATTACTATTCACAACGGCTAGTTTAATTAGTTGTGGTGTGTGTTAGAACTCGAGGTTGCGTACAACACACGCTATCGCATTATTCGAAGGGAAACGTACCGTGGAAGCTTGGGGTGTTATAGTATTTCACATCCATGACATATTTTTTGAATCTGTGATCCCAATTAAGAGAAACCATGCACCCCCTCCCAGGAAGAGGTGTATGGTTTGACAAACCTAGATCTTCTACACAAGAAACCATAGGAGGGTTCCTAATTGACCCAAACAATTGTTTTAAAATTTCTAACCCCCCCCCCCCAACCCCTATTCAACCCTAGTTTGATCATAAACATTGTATCTCATTTTTAGAGACTCTTGGATGAATTAATAGTTCTATTGACCTATGTTTATTGTGATTGGAATGTTGTATTGAAGATCTTCACCTATACTGGTATGTGAATCTCATCATGGTCGGTTTCCTGTAGGTCTCCCATTTTGCTCCCATTCTTTGAAGCGATTTTTTCCTATGTTGTGATTAGATCTAAATCTCATTTTTTGGATCTCATTTTTTATCTTGGATGTAGGATTTGTATCAGGACTTCATTCTTTTATAGGATTAGGTTTATTGTTCTCAAATTGGTAATTTCTATTGGAAATCATTCGTCAAAAATTCTGAGGTAGGTGGTATATTATTCAAATCTCATTGTCTTGATTAAAATTATGTTTATGTAATTATAGAATTTCTTTTGAATATTTTGATATTGAATTTATTAAATTTAATTTTTTAACATGGGTAATTAATTAGTTTAGGGATTATGAAATTTATCGAAGAATGGTATTATAAAATTGGTAAATTATTGGGTTTTTTAAATTGAACAATTATTTATTTGGATTAATTAATTGATGAATTAATTAATGTGATATTGGGATTGTTTAATTAGATTAGTTAACTAAATAATTAGATTAATTAATTTTTTAATTAACTAATGGAATGGATGATTGTGAAATTGGTGGATTGAATTAATCAATAATTGAATTAATTAGTCGATTTCTTAGAATGTGGAATTGAATTAATTAATTATTGAACTAGTTATTGGATTGTTATGATTGTAAAATTGGATTAATTAATTATTGCATTAATTAATGGAATATTTTAATTGATTCAAAAGATTAATAAATTTTCTAATTAATTAATTGAACAATTATAATGAATATGGAATTGATGGGGTTAGAACAATTAATTTATGAAATAATTGATTGAATATTTTAATGGTGGAATGTGATAAGAGGATTAATCCTGATTAATCTTGAATGATGTGATATTGTGATTCATGTGATATTATAATACATTTGATATTTTGATACATGTAACATGTGAGACTGATTGATATATGAGTGTTGGACATGGATTGATGCTCCAAATACCCATGGTTTATATATTGATATATGAGTGTGGGACAAAGACTGATTCTCCAAATATCCATAATGTTCCAAGTGAATGAATGAAAATATAATTTATGGGACAGGGAATGATGTTCCCAATACCCATGTGGTGTATCATATGGATAGATGCTCTAAATACCCATCAAGTGCTAAACATGACATTCTACATCAATGATATTCGCATTGGACAGTGGTTACAATTGGATGTAGTAATGGGTTGAGATGAAATGGATAATGAAATCCCATGCGTTACAATGAATTGTGAATTGAATATTGGGAGGCATGCATGATGTTAGAGGGAGGCATGCCTAATGTCACATATTGAATCGTCTCGTCATATTGGTATTAGACCCTTTATTCTAGTTGAAATCCTCTGGAATATAGGGAGGCATGCCTGATGTCACGTATCGAACCCTCTTGGCATATCAGTTTGTGGCACTCGAGTTGAGAAGTTATAATGTTGTATCAGAGCCTATTTTTTTCATTTTGTATTACTATTTGGGAATGGAAAAAAGGATAATTTAAAGATTTGAGCCTTGGTTATGAGATTATTCATGGAAATATCTAACCCAAGTATAGGGGATAACCCAAGTACCCAGGGTGGGATTGTTCTTATTTATATTTCTTGTTACAACTGGATGTTATTTCAACTTGGATGATTCACATGTAATGTTATGCGATTATTGATGTTGAAGTTTTATGAAACTTGAATGGTGACCCAAAATGGAACAAGAATTGAGTCTACATGCATCATTCAAGCCTCTCATGATTACTGTGTGGCATGCATAATTTTAGGCATGCATGGGAAATTAGATTTTTGTGTAAGTGCTGAAAATTGTAATGTTTTTATTTATTGTGTAATTGAAATGGAAAATTGGTTAATAATTTGAATCTTTATTAATAAAAATTAATTTACACTTTTTCAACAATTACCTAGAAAAAGGATGGTTAATGGTAGTGATAGTGCCTATGTTTTGACTATATAGAGAGGATTGGGGAAAGGCTTGTTGTAGATTATTTTAATTTTTCTCCTCTTGTATAAAAATTATAATGTTGTGTTATCTATCATAATACGTGTGTTTGGAATTTTATATATTTTTCTCCATTATGAAATTTTTTTAGAGGAATCTGGGATGACATGTTTGGATTTGATCTACCTATAGTTGAACTTGATGCACTGATTGTGTCAGGTGAGGAAGTCGGAGAAGAGTTTTGAGAGATCCTTTATCACATTATCTATTTCATTAAAAGATACCCAAGTAGGGTTGTGAAAAAAATTTCTGATCACATATAGGAGTTCCAACAACAACACCCTCCAACATTAATCAGAGTGGGTGGACCTGAGGTAGATGAGTTATATATCATGTCTATACAGACTATACTTGAATTCATGGAGACTCCTTCAAAGAATACAGTCAAAATGGATGATTACATGTTATGTGGTCAAGAAAATAATTGGTGGGACATCAGGACTTTGGAAGGATAGATAGAAAGTATGAATTTAAAGGAATTTCAGGATAAGTTCTTAGAGAACTCTAACCTAGAAAAGTTTTGAAATGAGAGAGCCACTAAGTTCATGAGGTCGAAATAAGAGAGCATGTCCATTATGGATTATGTTGGGCACTTTATATATTTTTAGTTCTTTGTTTTATAATTTGTAGTAGATAAGGTGACCTTTGAAAATTGGGTTCAGGATGGGATTAAATATGATATTAATTTACAGGTGAATATCTTTAGGATGAATATGTTTTCAAAAGTGGGTAATCTGGATCTCATATGAGAGGGGAACCAAAATTAGGAATCCAATAGAGAACAGGTTTTATCTTTTGGATGATTTGGAGGAACAACTTCCATTAGTAGGATTCGTCATTATCAGATTATTAGCTAGAGCAGTGGAAAGAAAACTTGCCATACATAGAGGAAAGTTATATAGGATCGTACCCATGTTCTTTTTCCACCAATCAAGTATGATGGGCTACTTTCATAAATATTGTCCTTCACCACAGACAAAGAGCCGAACCTACATCAGGTTGGGACCTCTTTTGAGGATCTGCAGGAACCCAAGAAAAATGGAGAATTATGGAAGAGTTAGGAAAAACCAGAGCATGGGATGAGGATCTTCTACACCATAACAGTCTGGCAGTTGCAGTTCTATAGACCATGTTGGTTAAGGAAATGGATGAGGACTTTTTCCAAGGAAGGGAGACCATATCAGTGGAGTGGTACAACACATAGTTTTTATACTACATTACAGGGAAGAGGGGTAGTATAATATCATGATGTTCACCCTACACTTGTGGATAGAGAGGTTGGACCATCAATAGTTAGAGGTGATATTCATTTAGCTTCAATATTAGATAGTGTCTTATTTGAAAATGGTGCCGCTCATTATTTAATATCTCCACATCTTATGAATGGTTTGATCTTGGAATTGGATCTCATGAGTAGCGTATTTTTGATTGAAACATTGTTGGTAGGGCGGTTGAGAGGCATGTATTTGTGAAAAGGGTTTTCTCTCAAGGTTGGGGAGTATTTTTTTTCTTTAGAATATTACAACCTTGAAATGTCAGGATTATACATAAATTTGGGATTGGACTGGTCAGTAATATACAGATCCTACATATATTTTTAGTGAAATAGAATGAATTTTATGACTCTTAAGGGAAAAATTTACATTCATCATGGATAATTAGATATCAATGTGGGAATTATAGGGCCAGATGACCATAAACAAGGGGATCTTATCTCTCATGTTTCTAGTTTGTTGTTGGATGATGGATATGTAAGGCAAGATGTATTTTTACCTGTGGTGGATTAGTTTCAGGATGTGTTTCCTAAATAATTCTATACAACTTCAGCTAATGGATATGTTTAATTATAAATTGATCTCATACTGAGGGTTGTCCCAGTTTCTATTTCACTATATGCAATGTAACCAGTACAACTTTAAGTGTATTAGTCTTAGCTAGAAGATCTAGAGTATAAGGGAATTATCCATCAGATTAAGTAACCTTTGGGTTCTCTATTCTAGTTTTAAAAGAAGGATGACATGAATCTTTTTTTGTTTGTTGATTACAATAATTTGATCCAAATGAAATTGATGAACATGTGTCCTATTTCACAAATTGATGATTTTTTACCATTTGAGATGAGATTTTGTTTTCTCTATGACTGAATTGAGATCAGGGTATAATCACATTAGATTTTGAATTTCTAATATACCTCTAAAAAATTTTAGAAGCATGTATGGCCCTTTTTATTTCTTCGTAATGTAGTTTTGTTTGATGAATACACCAAAATGTTTATGGTATTAATGAACAGAATCATCTTGCTTTACCAAGATTTTTTTGGAAGTGCTTTTGGATGACATTTGGTGCACGTCACGACTCTTGATGATCATACCCAACAATTTTTCATCATCCAAATAATACTAAGAGAGTAAGGGCTATATGCCAAACTATATATGTGTCGATTTTCGATTGACTGAGTAAACTTCTTTTGTCACATTATCTCATAGTAAGGTGTGTCAGTAAACCCAAATAATGTTGAGGAAATTATGCATTGGTAGTATCCAATTAATGAGTTACATATCTATAGATTTTGGGGTTAGTAAAAAATTATTATAAGTTCATTTAGGACTTATCTCACTTGGAAGAACAAATTTTAGGCGTTAACAAAATATTTGTAAAGTTATAATAGTTATAATCATGTGAGAATTCCTTATAATAGTTGAATAAGAACTTAAAAATGTCATTGACCATGATCCTACCTGATCCATGTGAGGAGTATATGATGTTTAGTTACACTCCTATGATTGCACATGGAGTGTTGATGGTGTAGGGAGATAATGTATTTGTGTATGTTTCATGGAATTTGAGGCAGGATGAACAGAACTACCCTATGCAAGACCTCAAATTAGCAACAGTGGTTTAGGTTTTTAAGTGTTGGAGGCATTATCTATTGGTAGAGAATTTTCATGTGTATACAGATAACAAATTCTTAAAGTATATCTTTTTGCAGAGATATTTGAATATTTGGAAACATAGGTGGTCTAAATATATGAAGTCATTTTATTTTAAGCTAGCATACATGCCCGAAAATGGAAATAGTGTTTTTTACTCTTTGATAGGAAAACCCAGACTCTATATGTTTAGGATTCTTGTGCTAAGTAGAAGAATATGAATTTACTAGTTGGGATTCATGTTGTGGTTTAGGATATTCATGACGAGATGATCCTCGTATCATATTTAGTGGACTCTAAACTTTTGAGACTATTCTGGAAGAGGTAGTATGAGGATCTAAAAAGCTTAGCCTTGAGGTAAATCCATAAAAGCGGGGAGACACCTTCAGAAGGTAGCAGTAATGAGGGCAATATCATCTATATCTTGATTTATGTTGTTTTGTCTATAAGTATATGGGAGGAGACAATGTATGAATTTCATGCCTCGATGTTGGCAGTATATCCAGTGGGACCAAAATATATTGTGACCTACACCGACAGTTTTGGTGGTCAAGCATGAAAAAGGAGAAAGTGGGGTTTGAGACACAAATTCACACCATTAAATAGGTGAAGCTCGAGTATAAATGACCTGACGGTTTACTACAACAATTTAACATTCCAGGATGTATGTGGGATGATGTTACCTTTGATTTTTTTGTTGTTCTCTTGAGGATGAGTTAGGGGAATGATTCCATTGGGGTTATTGTGGACCATTTAAAAAAGGTAGTGCACTTCTTATTGATATGGGATAATTTTTAGTGGAGAAGTCAGATGACTTATACATTAGGACTATATTCCATATGTACATAGTTCCACATACTATTGTTTCATACTGTGACTCATGTTTTACTTTCAGATTCTGTAAGGGATATCTTAATTTTCTGAGTACACAGTTTTTTCTGAGTAGGGATTTCCACCCACAGACAGATGGGTAGTCATAGTATACAATACGGGTGCTTGAGGATATGTTATGAGCATGTTTCCTTGAATTATACAGAACATATGAAATGCGCCTAGATCTAGTGGACTTCACCTATAACAAAATTTGTTAATAAAATATTCTTATGGAACAATATAAGGAGCTTTATGTTATGCCACACATATCACATCTATGCTGGATAGTGGTAGGTGAGTTAGAGTTGTTGGGACTAAGTCTCATGTAGGAGACGTCGAATGAGGCTTAGCTGGTTCATATGCATATTCTTGTGGATTAGAGTATACAGAAGTCATGTGATGATAGACATTAGTGAACCCTAGAGTTTATAAAGGGTGATAATTTATTTCTTCAGGTTTCACCTAGATTGGGTCACTACAAGATATAAATATAGGTTTAGTTGGGGCCCAGTTTTGTTGGATCATTTGAAGTTGTGGTGAGAATTGGGCTACTGACATACTGATTAGCTCTTCCATAGTGGTACATTGCTATGAAAGGCATTTTCCTTGTGCAATAACATCAACAGTATCACCATGATCATTTTTATGTGATCGATGTAGATGATGTTTAGCTTGAGATCGATGCATCCTTTAAGGAACATCTATTAGATAAGTTGGATCATATTGAGAAAGTGTTCCAGGGAAAGATCATGATAATAGTTCATATATTGCGGAAACATTTCCATGTTTATGAGGAAACATGGGGGATAGAATCATATATGAGGGCTCAGTGGATCTACCTTTTTTATTAGGAATATTAGACATGAATGGTAGTAGAGATCGAGGACAAACTATTATAAGGTTTGGAGATTGTAAGATCCCCACCATTTCTGAGGATTTCACAAGATTTTTTATAGGTACTCTTTACATATTTTGAATATTTTTTTGGGATTTTTCCTAGGGTGAGTTTGGGTGAAAATTGGATGTTTTTAGATGGTTGAAGGGAAGTGCATGACTGGAGAACGGTTTTCCAAAACCATGCACCATGGCCCAGAAAACCTTGCAACCCCTCATAGAGAGTAATTGAACATCTAGCACAATGTTTATCAAAATACATTACCTCTTAGGATAAAATGTTCACCCACCTAGATAAGGTTAATGATCTAGGTGCACGGTTTGACAAACCATTCTCCCCTAATTAGAAAACTATGCACATGTTTTTAATTAACCCATTTTTAAAAAAAAACATAAACCCCTTATATTAACCCCTAATTATCCCTAGATCTACCTTAAACTTTTTCTATCATTCTTTAAGGCTCTATGCTGAATTACTCATTCTTTTGACCTTCGTACTTTTTGATTTGAAGCCCAGATTGAATATCTACACCTCTCCCAATAAGTGAATCTCATAACTATTGGTTTTCCATCTCTCTCTTGTTATTCTCCCATTCAATGAATGGGTATTCTCTCTTATTGAGATTGGATATATATCTAGTTTTTATGGATCTTGTTTCATTTGATCTTGGATCCAGTATTTTAATCAATATTTCAGTCAATGATGTGTTTATGGTTATTTTTCTTCTATTGGGGATTTCTGTTGGTGAGTATTCATCACTGATTTTTGGGTAGGTGGTCTATTATTCAAATCCCATAGTGTTTATAGCAATTACGTATATGTAATTGAATAATATATATTGAATTTTTGGATATTGTATTTTTTATATTGAATTAATTAATTTTATTAATTAATTACTTTAGTGATGGTGGAAATCATTGAATAATGAGGTAATAAAATTAGTAAATTGATGGGATTGTAAAATTAAATAATTATTGAATTTGATTAATTAATTATTGAATTAATCAATGGTATATTGGGATTGTTTAATTGGATTAATTAATTGATGAATTAATTTATGGATTGGGTGATTGTACAATTGGTGGAATTGAATTAATTAATGGATTGTTGAGAATGTGGAGTCAAATTAATTAATTGTTGAACTGATTAATGGATTTTCTATGATTGTGAAATTTGATTAATTAATGAATGGATTAATTCATGGAACAATAGAATTTATTAAATTGGATTAATTAATACTGAAATGATTAATTAGTCAATTTTTGTAATTAAGGAATTGATACAGTTGGATTAATTAATTTATGACTTAATTAATGAAAGATTGTCATGGTGAATGTGATAAGAGGATTAATGTTGATTAATCTTGAGTGATGTGATATTGTGATACATGTGATATTGTGATGAATTTTATATGTGAGATTGATTGACATATGAGTGTGGGACACATAATGATGCTACAAATACCCATGTTTGATTTATTGATATATGAGTGTGAGACACATAATCACACTCCAAATACCCATAGATTCTCAAGTTCATACATGAAAATATTATTATATGAGATAGGGAATGATGTTCCAAATACCCATGGGATATGGGATAGGAACCGATGCTCCAAATACCAATGGGGTGATAGATACAACATTTTATTCCCATGAGAATTCATTGGAATTTGGGTCCAATTATCCATGATAATAAATTGATAAGAAATGGATAATGAAATACCATGTGTTATAATGAAATGTGAATTTGATATGTGATATGGTTTATGCTCTCATATGGGCTAAAGAAGGTATTGTGGTTCAGGTGTCCTCAAGAACCTGAGAGTTTTTGTAGTTAATTTAAAAAATTAGAAATATTATATATATTTAATTAGGCATTTTACATTATTCATTATACAATTGAATAAACTATATTTAATGAATGCTATTTTAGACATTGTTGGTGTGGGCCTATTGAGTTGTACTCACAGCCCACTCAGACTGCCTGATCAATACCTAAATAGATTTCATGTTTGTAAGATAGGTTATGTGCAAGGGCCATATGTTAGATGGTTGAGTCGTGATGAATCATGGATGAGGGAACTGAGCATTGTTCAGGACACACATTGGAGTTTTCAATTTCATTATTTATTTTGGTTTTTCATATTGAATCTTTACACGTACATTAGAATTTCAAATCTACTATTATGTCTTTGGATTGTATTTTTTTCACTATTCGACATGTGATATTAGTAACATTCTGGTTATGGTTATATTATTAGGTTATTTTTAAATATTTTCACTATGTTATTACTCTGATGAAGAGGGTATAGTCTCACCATGATTGAAATTATACCCTTATTATTAGTCTAAGACCTCTGGAATATGGGGTGGAGTGCCTTAGGTAAAGTAGAGAACTGTCTCAGGGCACCGATGTGTGGCACTCGATTTAGGACATTACAAATATGAATCAATATTAGGGGAATGAGGAGTTGAATTAAAGGAATTGTTATTATTGGTGTAATTATCTTTTTTAATATCTTATATCCAATTTGTATGGTTATATTTGGTCAACTCAATTGATATCATGATGATTATGGAAAATATTCTCAAAAAATTTTCTATTATAATTATTCTATGGTTTATATCTAGTTGTTCAAATAGTGTAAATTGTGTCTAATGAGACTAGAAATTGGTCAGACACACATAATAGTAAACCTACATGGGATTTAATATGATAATCATTGATGGTGGAGAAATCCTTTATTTCCTTAATTGCAGTTTTTTGTTTGAGGTATTTTTTTGACTATCACATTAATGTATGGTAATTAGATAATTTGGATTATTGTTAAATGGAACATTTATGACTCTATTATTTCTCAAATCCTGAGTTGCTTACTTAATTTGGTTGATGTGAAACACACAATCTTTGTTGAGTACACCCCTTGAGCCAATAGGTTCAAAATCTAGGATATTGGGAGAATTTATCCAACCAGTGTTATCAACAATCGATTATTTTACTTCCCTTTGGTAAAACCATATATCAATATATTTGGAGTCATAGGAATAAAATTTGAAATTACCACTATACAATACCACAACATATACCCAGAAAGATTATATATGGAATTGATGGTAGAAATAGGGTTCTAACACGTGCTTGTAGATACATATCCTTCCTGTCATGAAGTTGAAGGTTGTGTCTTTCCAATCCACCATCAATTCAAAATATGATATGAGATCACTGAACTAGGTTCTTCAGTTTGAACTTCTAAATTGATTTTTACTCAAAATTAGTATATCATTTAATGTTCTGGTTGGAAGGAGTAAATATATCCTCACTTTAACCCAAAAATAAAAGGGACCTTTCTTTTTTGAGATTAATCTGAAAACCTTTATCCACTAGATCTCGATGGATGTCGATATCAACCAACTTTCGGAAAATATACAGGTGAAAAAGTTTCCGCTATGTGGTTTATTCTTGGTCATGATCCATAAATGAAATAATTTTGTGGTACTTGGTGGGAACATTATTTTTATACCATTCCTTAGATCGGGTGACTTTAACCTCAAATTCTTCTGAGAATAAAAGGGCCTCAATAACAACATCAATATGTTCTAGTTTAAGGTAGAGGGAATTATTATTAGAGATTTTTTCTATAATGATAACAAGCTAGTTAATAATTTCATATATATATAATAATGGTCTAAAATTACTATCTTGTGGTTATTCTCCATCATTAGGATTGGTGATTACTAATATTTTCATTTAATCCTTCCCATTAGTAGAATTGGAGGTAATTTTTTCATTTATAGGTTGGTCTAATTCAAACATCTTAGTGTTCAATATTAAATAAAATATTTCATATTAGTAAGTCATTATCATAGTATTATTGGATATGAACAAGACATAGATTATTTATATTTAGAAAAATGACCTTATATAGATCATTGGAGAGGTTTCCTGTAGGTTTTTTATCAACTATGGCCTTAGTAGAAATGGAGAAAGAATTTAGGGTTTCATTTTAAACCCATATTCCATGAAGTTATATTATCCAAGGTCATCTTCTTCAAATATATATGTAGATCTATGAATTTTAAAATTACTCATATTCAATAGTATAATGGTGTTCGAGGCATATTACACTGACTAATTTTTATTTTGACTACTCATATGAGTAAGGATCCATTTAGCAGCGTCGTTCCAATCCTCCTCATGATGATGGATGGAAGTTTGAAATGGTCTAGACCGGCTTTCTCACTATTCTGGGCTCTTACTCAATTGAAATATTTTTCTACTGATTATTTCACTAAATCATGGGGTATAGTGATGATTATTATGTCTTCACAGAGTTCATAGAAGAACTAGGTTCATAATTCGGATGTTTAGTTGATCTTTGATTAAGTTTCCTAACTAGATGAATGATTTATTTATCATCAAGTAATCAAATTTCCATGTACATGAATTTATAATTTATTAAAATTATCTTTATTACTATAGTATAGAATCAAAAATATGAGTTACTAATGTTTATTACTTTTCTAATTTTAAATAACTGTATTATTTCTTCTTTTAGTATATATCCTTGATAATGAATCAATCTTGGATATTGTTCCTAGAAATTTAATAGAATGGGTATGAGTTTGGGAGATCATTTAGACTGACTACATCATCCTTTTTAACCTTCTCTACCTTGAGTAGGTTGTTTTCTATAGCCATGATAATGTATCACAAAGCCTTCTCTCTATAGAAATAATATATTTTAATCAATAAATCTTTGATCCTTGGGTGAGGTTGATCCAACTTCCATTCCAGGTAGAGGGAACTTCTTTTTTTGGTATCTTTCAAGTGGAGGAACCATGTTATATATCATAAAATTATTTATTGGATCTCAAAAAAGTTTTTTTTTGAGTGATACGGTTTTAGCCTTTTCCCCACTACATTTAATTCCTAGAGATTATGATTTTGGGAATTTCTTGTCCTTAGTCTATCAGATGAAATCCTCTGGACAATGTGTGACCACTAAAAACTCTTGAAATCCGCCATGATATTACCACAATATTAGTGATGTCTACAACTCATCATTGATATTTTATAATAAAATATCTAGTAACAACTCTCGAGGATGTTATATATTCAAGGATTAATTCAGTAACTTACACCATGTTTTTTTGTTTTATACCCTCTCATTATCATTATTTTCATAATTTGATAGGTCGAGAACAGTCATTTCTATCAAATTTAAACTGAACTAATAAAGATATTTCAAAAGAGGTGTTCCAAATTATAAACCTGTATAGTGGGATATTGATATACATGAGAAATTGCTACCCTTATATATTTTGGATATAGAATCCTAGCCTTTTTTACTTCTTACTACTCCAAGGTTCTTATCATAGGGCCATATCAATTCACAAACTACTTCGAGTGTTATCTTCATCACTAATATCATTAAGGATTGGAAAAGTGGGATTCCATGTGTTTTTTATAGGTGTAGTGTAAAACTAATCGAGAAATGAAGTTCTCTCGATTTTTACATGAATACATCGACCATCCATTTCTTCCAGTTGTGTAGAAACAGACTCAATGGGTTCAAGATGTTTTGGTAGTAATGTCACATGGCCTGGAATTTTATTTGAATCCACGAGTGGAACCTGATATGACCAACTCAATTATACCATCAACCAATAACTATCTTGAGTCATCTTGTGGAATAATTAATTACATTGTGATAAATACTTCCCTAGTAGTAGAAACTGATGATATTCTTTATCAACTAAGTTTTGATTAATAGACTCTCAAGACCAAGAACAGATCGGGTGGTTGGACACTATTCTTAGTGGATACAAAGTTCTTTTTATTTAGGAAAATACTCAATTGGAGAAATTATCCTTCACTTGGGAATCAAACTTAGTAAGAATATTAATTCTATTTAATTCATCATTTATCCACCTCTACTCCTCTAACTTAACTTTATATCGGGTGGACCCTTCCATGGTGAAAACTGGTTACTACTCCTTAGGTAGTAGATGGTTTATGGTTGATTCCACGCCTTAACCTTTATTTTTGTATAAATATATCTAATGGGTAGGTATCTAGTAATTTTTAGGGGAACCTAGATCCAGACCAAACCTCTAATTTCATGTCTAAACCCCATCTTGGATTTGGGTGTATATTTAATTATTAGGGAAATTTGTGTCATTACTTATAGAATGTTAGAGTCGTGTAATGTATTTTCTGAAATTATGAAATTGATACAATTTATTGAAAAATATAATTCATCAGGAATCATTCACTCTTCTAAATTGAAAGGGGACTTAACTCCCACTGAATTCCCTTCAAGGGACAAATCATATTTATACATGATGTTTTTCAACTTCATAGATAATTTTGTTCTACATTCCCTTTAAGGCTTCACCTGCCATTCCTAGAATAAAATGATCTTTATAAATCCTCTATCATATTTTAAAAAAATTATCTTATTTCACAATATAGATAACATGACTTTTGAAATTACATGGGTTCTTTATAATAATTCCCACTCATGTAACCCAGAGTCCCTATCTCCATTATTACATCAACATAAGATAAAAGTGATCAAAACACCAAGGATTGATTAGTATAGATGTCTTGAAAAACTAAATATATAAATGATTCTAACTTTAAAATGTAAATAAAATATAAAACATATTAAAACTATCTATTTTAAATCCTTAAAACTCATTTATAAATTCCTTCTTTATATCCTTGGGAAAGGAATACAAAATTAGGGTAATAACAAATTCTTAGAAAGGATTGTGTATATTGGAATTTATAATTACTAAATTAGGAATTGTCAATAAATCAAGGTAAATATATTTAAAAATAAGGGTATGTACACACCAAAAATATATTTATCATTGTTAGTAATCTAGTTTATCTCATGATTTCAGTCGATGCATCAAGGGGATATCTGCAACCGGGGCCCACCTATAACTACAAATCCAATGCATTCCTTAAATATTAAATGATCAATTTAATTTATAAATAATATTTCTAATAATATATATATATATATATATTGAGTTAAGAATATAGAATATCAATATTCATCCATCCAATAAAATAACATTTATAATAAAAAGTGTTTGTATAAATGGTATATAGTATAAAAATAAACATAAATATGATTTAAAGAACATGAATATGTTTGATGAAAGAAAAATAAAAAAAATTGAATTATTTAAGATAAATTTAATGACCACATAATTAATCAAGAGATTATAGATGGCCATAAATTCATTTGAAAAGTGGATGTTATTTCCAAATAAATCCTTTTGGATAAATAAAGAAAATGGAAACTTTCATCAAATAATTTTATTTTTAAGACCATTAAAAACTTTAATAATAAGAACAACTATTTAGATTTGTTATGGCAGTTAGGAAATTGGTTCACACTGTATACTTTAAAAAGAAACATTCTTTTTTACTTTTTATAACTATATTAGAAAATGAACCTCTCAGAAAACATTATAATGATTATTTTAAAACTTTATAAAAATTAATGTATAGTATAAAATGTCCTAAATAAATCATTTAGGAAAATAACAATAAATTTTTAAAAAAAAATTAGACATGGAAGAAAAATATACCCAATCAAAAAGAAAAATATGGTCGTATTTTCTTTTAATTTTTTTTGATTAAATATACAATGATAAAAAATTAAGGATGAAAATATGGTAACACATTAAATATTCATAGGATAATAAAATATATATTTTTTATGAAAGATATATTACATGATTCCTTAAATAAAAATAAATAAAATCCCAGAAAATTAGGTTGTAATATAAATTATTACATATTTGGTAACTTTTAAATTTTGAACCCAAAAGATATTGAAGTTGAATTGAAATATTAATTACCATTAATTAATATGGATTCCAGTAATATACTTAAAAGGGAAATTATATACACTGAATATAATAAAATAGGCACATAATGCCAAATATTTCTCAATAATGTGAAAATTGATGTGAAAACCGTTACAACATACTTCCACTTTTTTATCATAATTTATCCTCATTTATATTTATTTTATATTTATTTTATATTTATTATACATATATACATGAAAAATATACAAATCCTTAATATCATATATGAAACACCTGAGATTCTATTTTGTATGCTTTTCTTTCAAGAGAAACAATAGAACAATAAATCATGTTTTATTCAAGAATTTGATCAAAAATAATATTATCAAACATTATAAGTTGAATTTTATTAAATTAAATTATAAAATAATAATATTTAAATTATCATATGGTGAAATTTCTAGTTTTTTGTGAAATGATTAATTTTTTAGTGAATAGTAAAAAACATCAATTTTTCAAATATTATTATTTATTTTTATTAGATTTAATAGTCCCATTATATTTTTAATTTGGTATTAAAGTGAAATATTATCTATCTTATTTATTATAATAAAACTAATTCCAAAAACTATAAGAAATTTTATATGAGTTAAATCTTGAAAAACATTTTTCTAAAAACTATTTTTCATTGGATTTTACACATTTATATTAAAATTTAATTCTTCCCCCTTCTAGAAATTGAATCATGAAAAATCTATTTAATATTTTCAATCATGAGGATTATATTTGGTAAATATTTCTCTTATTTTTTTCATTGGGAGGATTTGTTATTGTAAATATTTGTCACCTCGCAAAGGGTAAAAATGTGTAAAACATTGTCAAAACTAAGAAATAGAGTCTAAAAATCAAAAAAAAAACTTTCATTTTTTTAATTATATTTTAGAAACTAATCCACAACAATACAAAATTATACTATATGGAATTTTGAGAACATTTTAATTTGATAATGAAATTTATATTATTTTAGGAAATGAAATTTCTAAAATGTCCCTCTCTTAACATTAATATGTATAAAATATTTACACAGGAATAAAAAAAGTATAATATAATTTATAAGTATTTATTTTAGATAATAAATAATTTTTATTATCATATAAATTTATTTTTAATATTTATATGTAAAATAATTATCATAAATTCATACACGGTGTCCCAATAGTGCTGGTGAAAAAAATTGAGAAACTCTGTAAATAAATTTTAAAATATTAAAAGTAATATTTGATTTGTAATTTAGAGTGAAATAAAAAATTTATAGAATAATATAAAGAATTTGGTATATGTAAAAAAATTATATCTTCTAATTTCATTTTTATTTCATTATCTTTAAATTTAAATTTAATTAATAGTTTCAAAAAATCGATTATATTTTTTGAAAAATAATATTTTATTAAATTATTTAAAAATAAAAAAAACATGAAATTTAATAAATTGAATGATGAAATGAAAAATAATTCATTACCAAGCCATTTAAAATCTAATTAATTCCTTATAAGTAAAATTATAACACTGGAATATTGAAATAGTGGTTAGGACGATCAAGGTAAAAACGGGTTACAAGAGGGTTAATCTAAAACAAAAGGGGTTAAAATAACATACAAAATTATTTATACCTCAATTTAAAGTTTTATTTCTACCTCACACATATGAAATTCTAATATGATCCATTTTGGATCCAGTTTTATAATAAATTCACTTAATGATATTTTAAGACTTTAAGAAATTACAAGTGTGTCGCTCACATCAATTATAATAAGGCACATCCTCCCCTCAATTATTAAAACCTATTGAGCCCTATAGCTTGAAAAATCCCCTATAAAAATTAATTCGTGAATATATATATTTATTATAGAGGATCTGTTCTATCTCAAATAATAACCCTGGGATTATTGAGAAGAGTTCCAAGTGAGGTTTCTCTAAGAGAAGGTAATCATTTTGACAAGTCTTTTAACTTTATTTCTTCTTCAATATCTTCTATATATGTTGTACCCATATTAAATTAATAAATAAAATATTATTAATATACTGATATGTCATTATGTTCATGGAAAACCCATTTTCCACATCTTTTCAATCCTATGAAAAGAAAAAAACATCACTCGTTCATATGTACAATTTACAATATCCATGTAGTAGGGAACATTGTTTTTCCTTACCACTTTATATGGATGGTTATAAATATGGAACTAGTGAATATATATGATAGTTATTAAATTGTTATACTTTTAAAATTATAATATCATATCTATCGTCTTACCTTATATTCTTTTGTAAAATGATAACGGTGGTCATGCGTACGTGTGGGCTACCACCTCCATGAAGCATGGGGATTTATCTTTAATTTCCACATTACATGGATGGTAATAATGAAATATTTAAAAAACAAATATATGATATATATTCTATAGTAATTATTCAATTGAATTTTATTATAATTAAACATTATTTTTTCAATCCATTAAAAATTGAAAACAATGTTCTTGCATACGTAGGACATGTCATCTCTATAAACGGTTTAAATAACTTTTCTATGTCCTAATTTAATGAATGATTAAAAATATATATAGTGTATATATAGAATATTTATATAAATAATAAAATCCTTAAGATTATGTAATTTTGATCATGATGTAGATATTGTAACTACTGAACTGAATACAACATAAAAACAGAAATGGTTAACATGTAAAAACAAATAAAATTATTAAATAAATATTAATAAAAAGGAATTGAAATATTATAAGATGATAATATATGATATTATAAGTATGTATGTGGTTATGGTACAGAAATATATTAAATTTTAATTTATAATAAAGGAACTAAAAGTACATATAATAAAAGTTAGACTTGAGGTAAGAGTTTATTTCACAATCTCATCGTTATTACACGTTATTTATGTTTTAATCACTTCTAGGAGAATTATATGAATTTTTTAAATTTGACCCAAAAAATTATTATCCTATGGTTATCTATTTAAATTAAAATATTTACTTTCATTTTCAACTATTTATGAACTCAAGATACAAAAAATATATTTTTAAGGAAAACTGACATTTTTCTACTCAGTTAAAAAAAAATTCATCCATGTCAACATTTCCCTAAAATTATTTTAAAAACTAATTTTAAAATTATCAAATAATTTATTTAATAAAATTTTATCCATTTTTATTACTTTTTTCAAAATTGTTTGCAAAGAATAGTTTTTCCTTCTTCCAAAGAAGGGACATTTTTAATTTTTTTAAAAAGTGGTGTGAAAGGAATGTTGTATTCTAACTTATATGGTATGAATATATTTTCCTTCCATCATGACATCTCAATTATTTGAATACTTTATTAAATATTTAATATTTAATTTCACTGTAAGGTTTTTTTTAATTTTTTTAAAAAAAATATGTAATTTGAATTGGTGATTTCAAAATAAAAATGGTATTTTCCACAAGGAGTCAACCAATGATCTTTTTAATGTAAATTAATTTATTTCAACATTATTTTGGGTTATATTATGATTTATGAGGGATGTAGTATTTTGATAATATTCGCCAAATTATTATGGATAGCTTATGATTATGTTTACTTATTTGAGTAAATATTAACATTTTATACGCTAGCTTTTAAATATGAATTTTTATCATTGATTATGTTTCATCCATTTAATATGATGAATACAATGGACTTAGTAAGTGATCGGTGGGGCCTGTTATATCCCCTTGATGAATTATTAGGTCTCATGAGTTCAGATAGTTTGGGTATTTCGCATATTACTCACTTGTTTATATATAGTTTCTTGGCATAAGGACTTGTTAGAAATATTATGACATCATAAATTATAAATTATATCTTTATGATACTAGTTATAATTTTTCATGTAGATATTTATGTTCATATGTTATCTATGGATTTAGATCCCTTTTATAGTATTATTTATATGGAATATTTTATTATTTTTCATTTCATCCATATTATTCATGTTTTAATTATTTTTTGATTACTTATGTTGTATACTTTCCATTAGTAATCATCTGAGATCACTATTTATTGTGTTTTCCTATCCGTAGGATACCAATAAAGGATGTATGAATAAAATTAGGTATTTAATAGAAAAAATAATAAAGTATTAATAATAATTATTATATTATATTTCATTTTTTATATGTAATGTTATAATTGTATATGTTTCTAGTTTCTCAATACTAAAAAACTTTTCAGCCTTCTAGGATGTGATTCTTTGAACTTTGTTTCAATGTACTAAAATAACTATTAGCTCCAAGATGTTAGAGTAAACATGTCACACATGGTATTGGAGAAATTTTAATAGAAACCATGGTAACATGATTTATTAAAATATATAATGTATTAAAAACCCAATAAAATACTCTAAGGATAGGTATAATTATAGTATAACCACAAAAAAGTTTTTTGTAAGTTTAATATTATGTGGTTTTCCTAGAAATACATCCTAGTATAGAAACTATAAATGGACATGGTTTTTTTCAATATGAATCTAGGGAAATAACACTGAAAATAGTTAGTCGTGTTTATCTTGGTCATCATTTTGGTTCATGGTAAGTGTGTCATTACTACGTACCTAGTTTGACCATCCCAGGGGATATAGATCAGTTAATTAACATTATATTTACAAACCAATATGAAATCTTTGAAAAAAATTATGATTTTAGACTATTACCAATGATACTTGAATTTAATAAGGATCATTGAACAACTGATAAATTTGGGTTAAATTATTCATCTATTTAAAAATTTATAAATTTTACAAACATATCCCCTTCAACATCTTAGTGTTATTTTCTTATCACCTTTTAGTAGACTCATAAGAATTAAAAACTAAGAAAGTAAAAAAAACATAATATTTATGCGGTTTATCCATAGTATGGTAACCTACATTCCTTCAATGGCCACTCCCATGGGTCCTTGTGTTAATTCAAAAGTCCTCTTTTGACTTTTATGTCTTGATTTGGAAATCACAAATCTATTCATAATTGTCTATCATACTGACAAAGTTTATCATACTGAAAATGTTTACCATACTGACTATGCATGTCATACGGAATATTTATATTGTACTGACTATTTTTATCGTATTGACTATGTTTATCATACTGACTATGTTTGTCATACTAACTATGTTTATCATACTGACTATGCTTATCGTACTGACTGTGTTTACCGTACAGACTATGTTTATCATACTCACTATGTTTATCATATTAACTAAATCATATTGACCATGTCAATCATACTGACTCTATTAATCATACTATCTTTTGTGCATCATACACACTTTTCATCATATCAATACAATGCACAAAGTAATACTAATTGTACTAATTTTATTACTTCTATCACATGCATGTTTTTATCCGTTATCAAAACACATGATTTATATCAATCGTACTCATGATTATCATTTTCATATATCTTTTGTTTCAACAAAAACAATGTCATTGAGTTAGTTATAAACTAATAAAACGATGTGGTGTTTTCGGTTTCAATATAACCGTTATAATTCCAGGTGTCCAAGTCCCTCAAAATTTTATAGAGAAATATGATCGTTTGAAGAAATATAAACATTGGAACCTAAGGCCTATAAATAGGAGGTCATTTTAAGCTGAGAACACAACTGAGAGACTTTGATCATTCTTTTCTTCTATCAAGTTCTAGAGAGAGATGTTGCGACTTCTCTCTTTCTTCATGCGAAAGCTTTGAAATTACAAAATGTGAAAGGCTCATTCTTAGTTTTTGTATTTCAATAAGAACTTTGTTTTTCTTTGTGCGACCAATCAGTTGATAATGATCGAGAGATGCTGAGGATAGGCAGACGGTTCCACAGATCTTCGTCTCGAGTGTTTTCAATTGTTTGAAAGACAGAGGTACTGATTACCTAAATAATCGAGGTCTTAGGGGATAGCAAGACAGAATAACTGATCATCATATCGAGGGATTGTGGGGATATCAAGACATATGTACCGATCATCCTATTGAGGGATTACCAAGGTGGTGGTAAGACAGAACTCTTATCCTAGGTGAAAGGGTACCCTTCTCTTTGAGTTAAAATAATTGTAATACTTTTACATTTCCGATGTTGTTTGTATTAGAAAGGAAAATTTATTGTTTCCTTTATTTATTTCATATTCAATTGCAATTGTTTCAATTATGATTATATTGTAACATATTGTATTAATAGATTCTATATGATTTATGGTAGAATCTTTCACTATTGTATTACTCTGATTATTGTATTCATTTTAAATAAAATTGATTTACATTACTTATTGTATTACATCGTATCATTCCATCTCTATCCAAGAAAACTGTGGTTAATTGTATTTTTTGTGAATTTTATTAGTTTAATATCATTTAAACTAATTTCATAAGGGATTAAACACAGATTTTTTTAAACCTACAATTCAACCCCCTCTTGTATTGTTTAATCTAATATACATATTCATCTATATATCGATCCAAAAATTGGTATCAGAGAAGGTTTCCACTAATTTGTATCACTTACTCTATTTCTTTTATTAAATAATAATATTGTTTTAATTAAAAAATTTGGTTTTCAACTACATACTGCACTAAATTTGTGGAGTGGAAAATATTTTGTTTTATTAGATGGCAAGAATGAATATTGGATCAATTGAAAATCTAAATCCAACTATACCACCTTTCTTTGATGGTAATGATTATGAGTACTGGAGATATAAAATGAAGACATTTTTTATTAATACTGGTGTAGAAAATTTTATTATGCTTACTGGAGGTTACAAAATCCCTGAAAAAGAAGTTAGTACTCTCCCCAATCAAGAGAAAAAAGAATATGAAATGGATTACAAGGTACACAATACTCTATTGTGTTCTATGACCAGGAATATATATAGTCATATATCATCTTGTGAAGTATCCATCTATATTTGAAAGAAATTGGAAGTCACACATTTTGGTACATCTATGGTTATAGAAACAAGAAGATCAATGCTTCGAGCAGAGTATCATTGATTTATTTTCCCTTATGGAGATCCAGTTTGTAAGGTGAAACAAAGATTTATGACAATTGTAAATAGTTTAAAATCTATGGGAGAAAAAGGTCTTGATGATTAATCTCTTATAGACAAGATTATTGATATAATTCCAAACGAATGGGACTCAAAAATGAAAGCTATTGATGAAAACAGAAAATTTTCTCAGATTACTCTTAATGAACTTTTTGGAACTCTTCTATAGCATGAGATAAGGATGAAAAGAGATGCTGATTAAAATAAAAAGAAAAATGGAAATGGAAGTGTAGCTTTTCCTACTACATCTAAAGATAAAACACCTGAAAGGATAACATGATCCAAAGGTAAGAAAGTTGTTATGTCAGAATCAAGTGATAGTGATCACACAGATAATGAGTTAGCCAATCCTGCTCGAAGGATGAATAGGATTATGAGAAATAAATAATTTCAATACAGATTCAAAAAGAAATATATGAAGGATAAGAAATATTCAAAAGTAACTTGTTTTGAATAAAAGAAAAAAGTTCATATAAAACCTGATTGTCCTTTGCTGAAAAGGAAATATAGAAAGGAGAAATATTCTAAAATAAATAGGAAAAGGTATTACAAGACAAAGACAAAGAAAGTCTTTAAGGAAAATGATTCTTGGAGTGCAAGTGGTGGAAATTTATTAGATGATTCTTCAGAATATGAATCTTTAGGACAAAGGAATATTGAACTTATAGCCAGACTACTTATTGAAGATCATTGTCTCATGGCTAAGGTACACAATGCTAAAGCTATTACAAATGTATCCTTGAATTCAAATTATATTTATCATAAATATTATTAATCTTTAAATGATGAGTCTGCTCATCAAGATATAATACATTACCTTCTTATGAAGAAGTTTCTAGGTTTTCTAAACTACTTGGGAATGAATACTCTAAACTCAAAAAAAAAGATTGATATGAAAACTTCTAATTTTGAAAGTATTTTAAAAACCCTTAAGAGAGTCAATTCTGATAAGAATAAACTTTCTAAGGATCTTGAAAATTTAATTTCTAAAAAAATATTTTAGAGACTAACTCTAGTTCCAAAAATAATGTTTTCAAGGATAAAAACATAGTTTTAAAAGTAAAGTCAAAAATATTTTCCTTGAATAAGGGTTTGTAAAACTTACCTGTAGCATTGAAAACTTTGATAAAATGTAATCTCAAATTCGACCTTTAAGGAATCATTCTGTTTTTGGTTATTCTCATTATAAACCATTTTTTAGTAATAACTATTTAGTTCCTCAAAGTACCCCACTTTGTACGAAGTGTCAATGTGGTGGACACTAGGAAAGAAATTATTTTCTGAAATTAACTCAGTCTTTAGGATTTCATAAAGAAAATTTTGTAAAAAAAATGTGAATTCTTAAAATTATTTTATCTAAACCTTATGGATCCAAACAAGTTTGGATTCCGAAACTCTAATTGTTTATTTTTCATAAAAAATAATAAGTGTACCAACAATATGAATATTTTGTACATGTATAGCGGTTGTTCTCAACACATGACCGGAAACAAAAATTTATTTGAATATATTATCGAAACAAAAGGTGGAAAAGTGTCCGTCAGAGATAACTTTTAGAGAAATATTGTTATAATATGTAATATTGATTTTCGTGGAAATTTTCTAATTTCAAAAGTTTTATCTGTCAAAGGTATTAAGCAAAACCTCATCAGCTTAATTCAATTATGTGATGAAGTATACCTTGTTAATTTTATAAATGATAAATGTTTAGTTCACAATTATAAGGTTGAATTCATTTTATTTTCCCATAGGACAGAAACTTTATACACTATTAACTTATAAGACCTTAAGAGCCAAAATTTACCATTCCTAAGTGCAATAGAAGACCAGTCTAGGCTATGACATAGAAGACTAGGACACTACAACCTAAGAAATCATTGTAAACTTTCAAATAAAATACTAGTAAAGGATCTATTATATCTTAGATATGATTCTTCAATGGTCTGTGATCCTTGTCAATTTGGAAGGCAAGATAAATTAGATTTAAATAAATCAATGAAGTTTCAAATTTCTATGCATTACAGCTAGTGCACATGGATCTTTTTGGTTCCTCAAAAACTGGAAGCATTGGAGTCAAATACTATCTTTTTGTTTTAGTTAATGTCTTTACTAGATTTACATGGGTTTATTTTCTAAAAAAGAAATCTGAATCTTTTTTCTATTCCAAAATTTTCAGATCTCAAGTTAAAAATGATAAAAACCTAAAATTGATAACTATCCATAGTGATCATGGTGGTGAATTTCAAAATTCATATTTTGAAACTTTTTGTTGTAAGAAAGGTATTACTCAAAACTTTTCAGCCCCAAGAACACCTAAGAAAAATCGTGTTTTTGGGAGAATAAATCATATTCTTCATGAAATGACAAGAACCATTTTGATTAAATACTCAATTTCAAATCATTTTTGGATGAAGCTGTTAGTACAACTTGTTATACTATAAATCGTGTTTTAACTAGACCTTTTCTAAAGTATACACCTTATGAATTGTGGACTTTACGAACACCTAAAGTTTTGTACTTCAATTTTTTTGGATGAAAAATATTAATATTGAATACAAAAGACAATCTACATAAATTTTCACCCATGTCTGATGAAGGAATCATTATATGCTATTCTACAAATTATAATGTTTATAGTGTATTCAAAAAAACTCATGTACTATTGAAGAAATAGTGCATGTTAAATTTTATGAAACTAATTCCTTTATTTTCAAACAACCTCAACCTACATCCTCGGATTTGTTTTCAAAAATTGATCATCCACCCATGATAGAAAATCTTTCTTATAAGAAAAATGTCCAAGAATGTATTTCTGAAACTCTTACCACAGAATATTTTCTACCATATGTTGATGAACAGGTCTTACAAAACCCAAATCAATTGTTTCTTAGGAATCATCCCAGTGATAATATCATTGAGGATGTAAATCAACCTATAAGAACCAGGAATTCCTTGAGAAATGAAATAGAACACCTTGCCTTTCTTTCACAATTCGAACCTAAAAGTCCCAGTGAGACCTTGGGTGATGAAGATTGGATTAAATCAATTCAAGATGAACTAAATGAATTTCAAAGGATTAAGTATGGACTTTAATTGAAAGACATAAAGAGACAACTGTAATCAGTGTAAAATTGGTCTTCAGAAATAAAAGTGAAGAAAACTGAATCATTGTAAGATATAAAGAAGGACTTGTTGTTAAAGGCTATAATCAAAAAGAGAGAATAGACTATGAAGAAACATATTATCTGGTATCAAGACATTAATCTATTCATTTTCTATTAGACTTTACAGCATATATTAATTTCAAATTATTTTAAATGGATTTTAAATGTGATTTTCTAAATGGTTTTGTTCATGAATAAGTTCTTGTTGAAAAACCACCTGGTTTTATAGATTCAAAATATCCTAATCATGTTTTTAAACTGATCAATGCTTTATATGGTCTTAAACAAGCCCTTAGAGCATGGTATGATAGACTTAAATGATATATTTTACAAAACCAATAATGAAAAAGGTATATAAAATCCAACCCTTTTTATAAAAATAGAAAATAAAGAAGTTTGATTATTCAAATTTATGTTTATGAAATCATATTTGGGTCAACTCAGCAATCACTAACTAATTCTTTTGCAAATTTAATGAAATCTGAGTTTGAAATGAGTATGATGGGTGAGTTAACTTTCTTTTTAGGTTTTCAAATTTTACAAAAACCAGAGTGAACATGTATATCTAAACATAAGTATATCAAATATTTACTCAAAAAAATATGGATATGACAATACTAAATATATTATCACTCTAATTGGTACCTCAAATTCACTAGATCATGATGAAACTAGGAAACCAGTAGAGCAAACAAATTTTAGAGGTATGATAGGTAGTTTTTTATACTTGAAATCTAGTTGACTATACTTGATGTATTCTGTATGCTTATGTGCAAGATACCAATCAAATCCAAAAGTGTCTCATTTAAAATCCATGAAAAAGATCTTTCGGTATTTAAAAGGAACTTTGGATTTAGGTTTTATTTATTCTTCTGGAAATGACTTTGTTTTGAAAAGTTTTTCAGATGCTGATTTTGGTTATGGTAGAATGGATTGAAAGAGTACATCTGAAACCTACCATTTCCTAGGAGATTCCTTAGTTTTTTGTCATCCAAGAAACAACACTCAGTAGAACTTTCCACTACTGAAGATGAATATATAGCAGCTGTAAGTTGTTGTGCTCAAGTGTTGTGAATGCGACAAACACTCACTGAATATGGATTTAGATTTTCCAAAACTCAAATTTTATGTGATAATACTTGTTCCATACCCTTAGTAAAAACCCATCACTTCACTCTCATGCCAAACACATAAATATTAGGAATCACTTTCTAAGGGTTCACACACTAAAAGGATATATTATTTTACAATTCATCAGAACACAAGAAAAACTTGCTAACATTTTTACAAAACCATTATCTTCTGATATATTTGAGTTCATAAAACAGAATCTTGAAATTATTACACTAATATAATCATTCATATCTACTTCTTGTTTTACATTTATCCTTATATTAAACAACTCCTCTTAAAAGTGGGAGAACATTTTCTTTTGTTTCACTTGATGTATTTCTTAACATTTTTTTCATGACTTTCTTTATCTGTTGATATTCTATTCTAACATTCTGATTTTCATCCTAAGAGTTCATTTATCATTTTATCTTCCTATTTTTCATCATGTCAATCTTGTTTCCTTATTGTTTTTTTGTCCATTGGAATGTAAATCTATGGAAACAACTTTGTTTTCCATCAGCACATCAATCTATGAAAACAACTTTGCTTTCCATCAGCACGTCAATCTATGTAAGTAACTTTTTTTTCTATCAGAACTTCAATCTATGGTAACAAAATTTTTTTCCATTGGCATGTCAATCTATGAAAATTACTATGACAACCCTGGTTTTTATTACAACTTAAACATGCTTTAATACATAAAACTTCACTTGATCCAACAAAGAAGATCGAGAGGTTTAGTGTCTTTGGGGCTTAGGATCATTACATAAAAACTTTAAACTTGAAATAAAACACCTTTATTGAAAATTTCCTTTACATGACCACTACATTCCTTCGTACTTAGCATTGCATGGGATAACCTGAGGACATGCATAAGAAAAGGGTGAGCTATAAAGCCCAGTAAGGGAGAAAACAATGAATAACATGAGGAGTAAAATACATGTTAGGCAATGGGAATATCAATAGAGCATAATAGAAACATGAACATAAAGGCATGATAAAGCATGATAATCATAACATGGAAATGTGGCAACAACACTTAACATTGAATTAGCATGAGCCAAGGCTCATTGCACATGGAGCATGAGTAAACCCTCATTTCACTTGAAGCACGAGTAAACCCTCGTTGCACTTTAATTAGCATGAGTAAACACTAATTGCACATGACGTATCACGATACTATACTTTACCCAATGCATTGGAGCGCTATAAAGGGTGCACCCTTCTTAAACATTTCATTTCATGCATTAGTGTGCCACATGGATCATAAAACATGGATTCATAAAACATAATCATTTATTCCACGATAAAGGGATGTGTAATTCATACATGAAACTTTATAATCAATAAGTAAATGTGCATAAAGGTGAATACCCTTGATGGAGAAATGGGCATGGTATTCACTACACAATGATATTGGCTTAGAAAATCGGTGTGATTTCGTAAGCGTAACGGCGTGACATAAGAATTCATAAAAAAGGTTGATGAGAGAGAAAGGGGTTACTCATCATATTTACATGAAATGTACAGTAAGGAGGTCATATAGATACATTTCTCAACAATTGAAAAGGAATTTAGATTCATGATACAAAAGTATTGCATGAATATAAAAGAAGAGAAAAAGGTTTCTTTCGGAATTTCGGCATAGTAACGGGTGTACATGGGAGGCATTTAATGAGAGAGAAGTGGGTCTCCCCTCATTCAAACAATAAGAGGGAAGTATGGGAGAGGTGAAAAACCATTCCCCAACATTCATAATTGAAAATAAAAGGGCAATACAACTTAAAGAAAATTGACAAAATTGAGAAAGGAAGAAAACCCCTTACATGAAAGTGTGCTTCCAAAGGCTAGAGAGAGGATTGTGAGAGGCTTCTTGGGAGCTTGGGGCACCTTGGGAGGATTCTAGAGAGAGTAGGGCAGAGGTTGGACGAACTTAAAGGGCTTTGAGTGAGGAGGAAGTGGGAGCTTGGGTGGGTTTATATAGGAAAGGTGAGAGAATTCTTTATTATTTATGTTTGGGACCCCTTATATTAAAATAATCCAAACCACAAACCATCCCATGGTATTTGCCCATGGATTCTGGAAAAGGAAAGAGGAAAACAATATTTTACAAGTCCAAGGTCCGAACTTATTAAAAAAATAGGGTTGCTTATGTGGAGGTGAGTCACACTCCCATGGAAATTAATTTAAAAAGGAAAAGTGTTGAATAGGTCTTGAGGGCTCCATTAATGCTTTGAAAAGTAAGTCAAAAAAACCCAAAACCTCATTATTTTAATGATAAAACACATATTGGCCGAACATAAGGATTATGGTATTTTATTACATCACCATTGGGTCATTATGATGTCATAAAACACATTATATATTTAAATGGTATGTAATTTTTACCCAAAAATTTGACTGTCTCAGAAAATTATGAAAAATTCACCGTTGGATAATTTCGACGTCCTGATTCCAAAAATAATATTTATTTTATCTAAATAATTTTCTAAATATGTGAATTTTCACTTTTAAAATAAAAACCGACATTTATAAAAAATTCACGGGTTTTGACAGAAATGGCTTTCAAACCTTAATAAAAATTTTAATTGCATTCATAAAATTATAAGATCATTTATATTTAATAAAAATTAATTTAATATTAATAATAATATTTTATTAAAATATTATTTAATTCAAAAATCCTTTAATTCAAAAAAATATAATTCTTAATTAAATAATAACTAAAAACACCATTTGTACTTTAAAAACTAATTACAATGTATCAAAAAAAATTATATTCATTATTATATACAAAAAAAAATAATGTACATGAACATGGTGCTACTTATTTGTTACATAACCCCTTAAAATAGTCGCATAAGACCTAATGGTAAGGTGTGCGAAGGTGACAGACTCTTGGGGTTGCTCGGATAACATCGCTCGAGTGGTAATCTCTATCAACTTCCATTTTCCCCGTAGATGATCACGTTCGAGCTTGACTTGAAGAAGCTCAGCTTGGGCTTGGTCAAGGGAAAAGCCCAAAGACGCCACCTCTTTTCCAAGCTCCGATAAATGGACTTCGTAAGGGGCAATTCTACTGGATGAGGCCATCGCTTCCTTTGTCTGAGTAGAAATGGTTTTGTTAAAGCCTTATATTTATACTACTCAGATGATCACTGTTCAACGGCTATAAAAGTAACGGTCACAAATCTTAACGTAAAACTAAAGAAGTTGACATCTTATATAAAAAAACATTTTTCATAAAGAAACATTTAACTGGATCAAGAGGGATTTTCCATTAATGAAACTTTGGGTCGTTACAACATTCCCCCCTTAAGAAATTTCGCCCTCGAAATTTTCCTTTTCCCACACTAAAACAAATGTGGGTAACTTAGCTTCATCATATCCTCCGACTCCCAAGTTGCTTCTTCAAACTTGTGGTTTCTCCACAACACCTTGACGAGGGGCATTGTCTTATTTCGTAGAACTTTTTCTCTACGATCTAAGATCTTCACTGGTTCCTCCTCATAAGAAAGATCGTCTTCTAATTGTACCACCTCGGAAGAGAGTACATGTGAAGGGTTTGGTATGTACTTCCTTAAGAGGGATACATGGAAAACATCATGCACCTTGGACATAGTAGGTGGAAGTGCTAGTCGATAGGCCACAGCACCAACACGGTCAAGAATCTCGAAGGGGCCGATGTACCTTGGACTTAACTTCCATTTCTTTCCAAACCTCATGACCTTATTCCACGGAGATATGCGTAAAAACACCATGTCTCCGACATGAAACTCAAGGTCTCGTTGACGATTATCTGCATAACTCTTCTGTCGACTCTGGGCTGCCTTGATATGCTGCTGAATGGTTTTCACCTTCTCCACCATTTCTTCGACCATTTCTGGTCCAAGCAGCTTACGTTCACCGACCTCATCCCAACATGCCGGTGTTCTACACCTTTTCCCATACAGGGCTTCATATGGTGCCATTTGGATGCTCGAGTGGAAACTATTATTATAAGAGAACTCAACCAGAGGAAGATGTTGATCCCATCCTCCTTTAAAGTCCATTGAGAACACTCTCAACATATCCTCAAGTGTTTGGATAGTCCGCTCAGATTGGCCATCAGTTTGAGGATGATAGGCCATACTGAAGTTCAGTTCAGTATTCAGAGCATGTTGAAGACTCTTCCAAAACTTATAGGTAAATCTTGGATCTCGGTCAGACACAATAGATAGTGGTACTCCATGCAACCGTACCACTTCCCTGATATATATCCGTGCCAGTTGATCCAAAGAGAAATCCTCTCGAATAGCAATGAAGTGTGCAGTATTTGTAAGACTATCCACAACAACCCAGATTTCATTGTTGCCTTTGGATGTCCTTGTAAGTCCAGTGACGAAGTCCGTGGTGATGTTCTCCCATTTCCATTCTGGTATGGGCAATGGTTGCATCATCCCCTTAGACTTATGCGTCTCTGCCTTCACTTGCTGACACACCAGGCACTTTGATGTATATTCAGGGATCTCCTTCTTCATATTATCCCACCAAAAGTTTTCTCGGAGATCTCGATACATCTTTGTGCTCCCTGGGTGAATAGAGAAATTTGAACTATGTGCATCATCCAAAAGTTCCTTCCTCAGCTCCGAACTTGATGGAACACATAGTCTTTTCCCAAACCGCACAATTCCTTCTTTATTAACATTAAACTCTGAGGATTTTCCCTTTTTGATAGCTTCCACTTTTTCTTGGATTCCCGCATCATCCTTTTGAGAATCCTTTAACCTTTCTAAAAGAGATAGTTGCGCAATCATTTGTGAAAGTATTGATGATGTTCCCTTCTTTATGATTCCCACGTCCATCTTCATCAAGTCTTAGAAGATTGGATCCTTCTCAATTCTCATCATTGATAGAATTGCTGGATCCTTTCTACTTAGGGCATCCGCCACCTTGTTTGCCTTCCCAGGGTGGTAATGTATTGAACAGTCATAATCCTTGATGAGCTTTATCCATCTTCTCTGGCGCATATTAATCTCTTTTTGTGTGAATATATATTTAAGACTCTTGTGGTCAGTATATATCTCACATTTCTCTCCATAGAGATAATGCCACCAGATTTTCAAGGCAATGATCACCGCCGCCAACTCCAGATCATGTGTTGGATAGTTTCGCTCATGGATTTTCAACTGCCTTGAGGCATAGGATATCACTTTATCATTCTGCATCAGCACACATCCTAAGCCCTTCTTCGAAGCATCACTGAATACCACAAAAAGCTCCCCACTTGTGGGTAAAGTGAGCACGGGTGCAGTGATAAGCCTCCTTTTCAACTCCATGAAGCTTTCTTCGCATTCATCACTCCAAGAAAACATTACTCCCTTTCGAGTTAGCTTGGTAAGAGGGTTGGACAATCGTGAGAAATTTCTCACAAATCGTCGATAATATCCAGTTAACCCCAAGAAGCTACGGATATCAGTTACCGATGTTGGCCTCGGCCATCCCTCAATTGCATCTGTTTTGGAGGGGTCCACAGATATCCCATTGCTTGTGATGATATGACCCAAGAATGAGACTTCCTTCAACCAAAACTCACACTTGCAGTACTTTGCATAGAGCTTCTCCTTGCGCAAAGTCTCTAGTATAGTTTTTAAATACTCCTCATGGTCCTCCTTGGTTTTGTAGTATATTAGAATATCATCTATAAAGACTAACACAAATTTGTCTAGGTAATCTCTAAAGACTCTATTCATCAAGTCCGTGAATATTTTTGGAGAATTGGTGAGTCCGAAAGGCATTACTATGAATTCATAGTAACCGTACCTTGTATGAAAAGCAGTCTTGGGAATATCTTCCTTCTTCACCCTTACTTGATAATATCCCGACCGCAAGTCCACCTTGGAGAAGTATTGTGCTCCACGAAGCTGATCAAACAAGTCATCGATTATTGGGAGAGGATACTTGTTCTTTATTGTGATTTTGTTAAGTTCACGATAATCGATGCAAAGCTGCATTGACCCATCCTTCTTCTTGACGAAGAGGACTCGTTCACCCCATGGTGATGCACTTGGGCATATAAACCCTTTATCCAGATTCTCCTGTAGTTGTTTCTTCAGCTCTTCAAGATCAACAACAGCCATTCTATATGGAGTCTTGGATATTGGTAGCACCCCAGGTATAATTTCAATTGAGAACTCAACATATCTTCTTGGAGGAAGACCATGAAGTTCCTCGGGAAATAATTCAGCGAATTCCCTCACAATACGCATTTCTTCAAGGGTGGTTTCTTCCTTGGAATCAATCATCTGAGCCAGATATGCATGCTCGTAAGTCAGTAATATCCATGCTTGAGATGATGGAGCTAAAGGAGATTCATCTTCCTCCTGACACTTGTAAAGAATCGGGGGTCGATTCTCCATATGGAGTGTGATTTCCCTCTCCCGACAATTTATGTTGGCTCTATATACGGAAAGCCAATCCATGCCAAGAATTGCATCAAATTCCACCAAAGGGAGTATGACGAGGTTCGCCGGGAAATTCAATCCACATATTATAACAGAGGAGGACTTATACTAATGGGATGCAATGATTGCCCCATTTTCCGTACTCACCGACATCTTTACTTCCATGATTTGTTGTGGTGCAGGGATTGTTCTACTAAACTTTTGTGATATAAAAGAATGTGTAGAACCTGAATCAAAAAGTACGTTAGCTATTCTTTAATGAATAACTAGCGTACATGTCACCACTTCGTTTTCGGGGTTCACTTCGGCAGAAGTGATGGAAAAAGATCTTCCTTGCTGTCTTGGAGGTTGTTGATTGCCTCCGATAACCCTTGGATTAGGGCACTGATTCGAAAAATGACCCGGTTCTTTGCATTTTAATCATTTAACAACACGTTGAGGTTCTAACGGAGTGTTCCTCTCCTCTGTCGTAGCCTCGGGTCCTTCTTGCTGACAGTTAACAGCTAGGTGCCCTTCTCTTCCACACATGAAGCATTTTCTTGTCCCCCTAAGGCAATTTCCAGGGTGCTTCTTTCCACACTTTTGGCAAGTGGGGTGCTATAATTTCTTAGCGCCGTTGGATTTATCCATCGGACCACCAGCATTGAAGTCCACCTTACGCTTCTTGTCCCCATGATACCCCTGTGATTCTCCGATCTCCATTTCAACCTTGAGGGCACATCGGACAATTTCCTCATAGCTGTCGAAGTCACGTATCGCTAATGCTTTCCGCAAGATAGGCTTCAGCCCACCAAAGAAGAGGTCAACCTTGCATTCGGGGGTAACGACAAAGCCGAAAGCGTATCGTGCAAGCCTTGTGAAGTTTTCCTCGTACGCTCCCACAGATTCCTCATCTTTCTGCTTGAGGGAAAGGAAGTCCCTTTCCATCTTAAGACGGAGGGTGCGTGAAAAATATTTATCAAAAAACATCTTTCGGAATTCCTTCCATTTCAAAGCCTCGATCTCCTCCTCAGGCTTCGTATTTTTGATCAACGTCCACCATTGATCAGCTTCACCCTCCATACGATAATCTGCCAGGAGAACCTTCTCTTTTTCAAAGCATTGGAGGATGGAGAATATCTTTTCAATGGAGTTGATCCATTGTTCAGCAATCGTGGGATCGAATGATCCACTAAAAGTAGGAGGCCTTTGTCTCATGAAGCTTTCAATAGCGACTTTTTCTTTCTTAGGGGGGGTTGAACGTTCCTCTTGACCAGTGTTTCTATTCAAAACTTGAGTTAGCTGAGAGAGAATCGTGACAAAGTTCGCGATTCCCGCTCCCATTGGATTGGGCATCTCATAAATACAATCATCACACTGATCTTCACAATGGTTGTTAGCCCCAGTTCTCCTATTACCGGCCATTGGCTGGAATAAAAGGAAAGTTAGGGGTAACACATAAAGGGTAATCCAAAGAAAAAAGTTGATGACTTATAAATAAACTTTAATCTCTTTAACTCATGAGTCTATAGGATTAAATCCAGGATTTTCATGATCTTCCTTCTAACATATATTCTTAGGGGAATTTTTCCCTTAATAAGGGTTCATACTAAGATTGTGAATTTATCAAAACATATCCCCCAGGAGTGTCGTAACCAAGAGTGCAGCAAGGCCCGCTGTCGTGCACCAGTTCCTGTTCGAGTCCAGCTCAAAGCGGTGTTTTCGGGTTTTACCCCTAGGATACATCTGTGCCAGGGCCGCCTCTACCTGCTCGTATCCAGACAGGGATGTATTTGTTTGATAAACCACTTACATAGTATTTACCAAAACTTAGGGATGTTTTTATTATGCTTAGTCTTGTATCTAAGGCTTTACTAGGGTTTCCTAATCCCAAAAATAACTAAACCTATCCTCTGATACCAACTATGACAACCCTGCTTTTTATTACAACTTAAACATGCTTTAATACATAAAACTTCACTTGATCCAGAAAAGAAGATCGAGAGGTTTAGTGTCTTTGGGGATTAGGATCATTACATAAAAACTTTAAACCTGAAATACAATATCTTTATTGAAAACTTCCTTTACATGACCACTACATTCCTTCGTACTTAGCATTGCATGGGATAACCTGAGGACATGCATAAGAAAAGGGTGAGCTATAAAGCCCAGTAAGGGAGTAAACAATGAATAACCTGAGGAGTGAAATACATGTTAGGAAATGGTCATATCAATAGAGCATAATAGAAACATGAACATAAAGGCATGATAAAGCATGATAATCATAACATGGAAATGTGGCATTAACACTTAACATTGAATTAGCATGAGCCAAGGCTCATTGCACATGGAGCATGAGTAAACCCTCATTGCACTTGAAGCACGAGTAAACCCTCGTTGCACTTGAATTAGCATGAGTAAACACTCATTGCACATGACGTATCATGATAATATACTTTACCCAATGCATTGGAGCGCTATAAAGGGAACACCCTTCTTAAACATTTCATTTCATGCATAAGTGTGCCACATGGATCATAAAACATGGATTCATAAAACATAATCATTTATTCCACGATAAAGGGATGTGGAATTAATACATGAAACTTTATAATCAATAAGTAAATGTGCATAAAGGTGAATACCCTTGATGGATAAATGGGCATGGTATTCACTACACAATGATATTGGCTTAGAAAATCGGTGTGATTTCGGCAGTGTAACGGCGTGACATAAGAATTCATAAAAAAGGTTGATGAGAGAGAAAGGGGTTCCTCATCATATTTACATGAAATGGACATTAAGGAGGTCATATAGATAAATTTCTCAACAATTGAAAAGGAATTTAGATTCATGATACAAAAGTATTGCTTGAATATAAAAGAAGAGAAAAAGGTTTCTTTTGGAATTTCGGCATAGTAACGGGTGTACATGGGAGGCATTTAATGAGAGATAAGGGGGTCTCCCATCATTCAAACAATAAGAGGGCAGTATGGTAGAGGTGAAAAACCATACCCCAACATTCATAATTGAAAATAAAAGGGCAATACAACTTAAAGAAAATTGATAAAAATGAGAAAGGAAGAAAACCCCTTACATGAAAGTGGGCTTCCAAAGCCTAGAGAGAGGATTATGAGAGGATTCTTGGGAGCTTGGGGAACCTTGGGAGGATTCTAGAGAGAGTAGGGCAGAGGTTTGACGAACTTCAAGGGCTTTGAGTGAGGAGGAAGTGGGAGCTTGGGTGGGTTTATATAGGAAAGGTGAGAGAATTCTTTATTATTTAGGTTTGGGACCCCTTATATTAAAATAATCCAAAACACAAACCATCCCATGGTATTTTCCCATGGTTTATGGAAAAGGAAATAGGAAAACAATATTTTACAAGTCCAAGGTCCGAACTTATTAAAAAAAGAGGGTTGCTTATGTGGAGGTGAGTCACACTCCCATGGAAATTAATTTAAAAAGGCAAAGTGTTGAATAAGTCTTGAGGGCTCCATTAATGCTTTGAAAAGTAAGTCAAACAAACCCAACACCTAATTATTTTAATGATAAAACACATATTGGCCGAACATAAGGATTATGGTATTTTATTACATCACCATTGGGTCATTATGATGTCATAAAACACATTATATATTTAAATGGTATTTAATTTTTACCCAAAAATTTGACTGTCTCAGAAAATTATGAAAAATTCACCGTTGGATAATTTTGACGTCCTGATTCCAAAAATAATATTTATTTTATCTAAATAATTTTCTAAATATGTGAATTTTCACTTTTAAAATAAAAACCGACATTTATAAAAAATTCACGGGTTTTGACAGAAATGGCTTTCAAACCTTAATAAAAATTTTAATTGCATTCATAAAATTATAAGATCATTTATATTTAATAAAAATTAATTTAATATTAATAATAATATTTTATTAAAATATTATTTAATTCAAAAATCCTTTAATTCAATAAAATATAATTCTCAATTAAATAATAACTCAAAACACCATTTTTACTTTAAAAACTAATTACAATGTATCAAAAAAAATTATATTCATTATTATATACAAAAAAAATAATGTACATGAACATGGTGCTACTTGTTTGTTACATAACCCCTTAAAATAGCCGCATAAGACCTAAGGGTAAGGTGTGCGATGGTGACAGACTCTTGGGGTTGCTCGAATAACATCGCTCGAGTGGTAACCTCTATCAACTTCCATTTTTTCCATAGGCGATCACGTTCGAGCTTTACTTGATGAAGCTCATCTTGGTCTTAGTCAAGGGCAAAGCCCAAAGACGCCACCTCTTTTCCGAGCTCCGACAAATAGACTTCGTAAGGGGAAATTCTACTAGATGAGGCCATCGCTTCCTTTGTCTGAGTAGAAATGGTTTCGTTAAAGCCTTATATTTATACTACTCAGATGATCACTATTCAACGGCTATAAAAGTAACGGTCACAAATATTAATGTAAAACTAATGAAGTTGACATATTATAAAAAAAACATTTTTCATAAGGAAACATTTAACTGGATCAAGTGGGATTTCCCATTAATGAAACTTTGGGTCGTTATAATAACTTTTTCTTCCATCGGCACATCAATTGATGGTAAAAAAATTGTTTTCCATCGGCATGTTAATCTATGGAAAGAACTTTCATCTCCATCATCACATCAATCTAATGTAACAACTTTGTTTTCCATCAACACGTCAATTTATGGTAACAACTATGTTTTCCATCGGCTTGAAAATCTATGGTAACAACTTTGTTTTCCATCGGCTTGACAACCTATGGTAATTAATTTGTTTTCTATTGGCTTGATAACTTATGGTAATGATTTTGTTTTCAATCGGCTTGATAACCTATGGTAATAACATTGTTTTCCATCAGCTTTACAACCTATGGTAATGACTTTGTTTTCTATCAGCTTGACAACCTATGTTAATGACTTTTTTTCCATCACCTTGGAAACCTATGGTAATAAAAAAATTTCCATCAGCTTGAAAACATGTGGTAATGACATTGTTTTCCATCAGCTTGACAATCCATGGTAATGGCTTTTTTTCCATTAGCCTCAAAACTGAACATTTTTCCTTTCTATTTGCCCTTGTATTTTATTTTTGTTATTATATTTTACTATGTTAATACTATTAAACCAACGGTTTTCGTAGAATATATTATAGGTACATTCTTTCTTTCTTTTGTTTTGCCTTAGTTACATTTTATTGTTTCTCGTTTTTTTACCCCTTTAAATCTTAGTAGTTGATTTATATATCTTTCAATCTCATCCATAGAAGATCAACAATCTTCTTTCTTCACCTTTAAATAGATCCCCCCCCCCCAACCCACACCGGTTTTTTTCAGATTTATTGGCAAAGCTCTATCTCTTTGTTTTAAGGATCCATATGATCTTATTTTTGTTCCACCTATATGTCTCAATCCTCTGCCAACACTCCTACTGAAATGTCTTTGAAGACGTTTTCAGAGAAATATTTCTTAAGATAAAGGTTAGTTTCTCGGGACTTCCTTAACTAATATGATTCAACAATCAAGAGGATTATTTTGTTTCTTGAATGGGAACATATATTTGCTGAGAAAACTGTATCCCAAGACCCAATACTTGTTGAAGAACTTAGTCAATTTTACAAAATAGTGTCCTTGGACAAAAATATGATGATCAACTTTGTTGTGTACAATAGAAATATTTCAGTGTCTATGAAACATGCACCTCAATCTCTCAATGTTTCAATGGAAGGTGATTATTTTTTTCCATCCCATAAACTACCGGTGGAAGTTGGAATGTTTAATAGAGAAATATCTGAAAATCACTATTTATTATAAATGAAGATAAGAGAAAATTATCACATTTATCTCCAGATAACAGTTTTTTCATGCTTTTGATTCAATGATTTCTTATCCCAAGGAAAGGGGGTAAGGAAACCCTAAAGTTTCTGATACACTTATGATAGACTATATTGTAAACATGATAATGGTAAATCTCATGGGGTACATTTTTGAAACAATCAAGAATGTCAAGTTAGGATCAATCAAGTATCATTTGATTATGTATCCCTCTATTCATACTAATTTCATTATTCAAAGCGTAAAGTTTTGTAATATTCCTCTGAAAGGTCAGTTGAAAGAACTAAAGTCTTATTGGATATGTAAGAATACAATGAAGAAGTTGTATGTATGTTTTGATGAAGATTCAAATCTTTTTGTTAAAGATGTAGAAGCATAATCGGCACTAAATCAATCATCACATATTACAATCGATGAAAATCCAACTGTTATTGCTCCTCAAATTTTAGATTCGAAAATCTGTACTAAGCCGAAGAGGAAAACAAAACACAACAAGGAGGTTGTGCCAAATTAGAGGAAAGTTAAAGAAGAAAGAAAAGAAGGTGATCTTAAGTTTGGCCTTGATCCAGATGAAGCCTTGTCTAAGAAAATAAGGGTAGAAGATACTCTACAAGCTGAGAAGAAAAATAATACTCTTTTGAAAACGAAATCTCAAGATTTTTATGTCACTAAAATCTTGAAAGGAGTTGCGTTGGCAAGTGCTCAATTAATAGAAGAAGTGCTACAAGAACCAATCGTATAATTTTTTCTAGAAAAAGGGAAAGGGAAACAATTATTGAATGAAGTTTAGGAAGTAGAAGGAGAGGAAGAAGATTTTCTTTTGTAATAACATCATATTTCAAAAAAGATTAGAGAAGAATCTTTTCAAAATCAAAGTTAAGGTATTCAACAAGATCCTCATGTTGATCAAGAAATACCTAAATCCCTTAAAACACTTTTAGATTGATTTACTTTTCATGTAAATCAAGGTTCAAAAACTTCCCATATCGAAAAATTAATTGTTCTCAGTGACAAAGTGGAAGAAGAAAGAAAGGAAAAAGTGCAAGAAAAAGGAAAACAGCCAGTTGAAGACTCAAGTTGATCAAATGAACTGGATTCATATGATGAGGATACTGATTTAAAAAACACAATATCTCTCAAGAGAAGTGATTACATTGTTTATGTGTTGAGGATAATTGAGAATACTATTCTTTATTTCCCTAGAATTGAAGGGAAAATGGATTTTATCAAAGACAATCGATGGAAGAAGTTTGGTTCTGTAAGGGAACTCTGAATGAAAGTATTGTCAATAAATGCTAATTTTAAAGTACTATCTGAAAGATCGGTTGTCCATAAGAAGGCATTCAATAAGATGACTAAATGGTCATACAAAACAGAATGCTTTGTAATTTAACATGAGGTATCAATTGAAGACATAAGGAGGCTTTCTAATTATCTTTCTATTGAATTTAATAATATTTACATAAAAACTTTTGAAAGGATAAATGAGATTTAAAAAACTCATGGAGCTGATAATCCTTCAAAAAAAGAGAAGCAAGAGAGAATGAATGCCTTCTGGTCAGAGTTTTCGATGGTTTCATCTTTAAAATATGAAATAGTTCTGTTAAAGAGTAAAAATGTTGTGTTATCTCAAGAAAATAATAATTTTCTAGACAAAATTGATACTCTTGAATAAGTAATCAATGGTCAAGAAGATACTATCAATAATCAGGATTATCCTTTTGTCGATCAACAAGAGATTCTCAAAACCCAGGGAGATTCTATTTCATAAGATAAGAAATAAATCAAGAAGATGAAGGCTAAACATCATGAGATGACCACGAATGAAAAATAAAGATAAAAAATTGAATGTTTTATTGTATATTTCTTTCTTTATTCTCTTTTAGAATTCTTTAGAATTTTGTTATCTTAATTAGGTTTATGTTCTTTCCCATTACCTTGTTTTTTTTTCTCTCTAACCTTTTCAAGAAACTAAAGATTACCCCATTCTTTTTGTAAATCACAACGCGGGAGAATGTTTTATAAGGGTAAGAATTTTTTAATCAAAAACTTCTAAATCAAGGAAAATCAAAGAATACAATCATTAAGAAATTATATATCGGTGGGGGAGTCAGTTGTAATTAATCACTTTTTTAGAAGAGTTTTCATAACTCAGGGGGATATATGTATTTATTTCTTAGTTTTACTTTATGTTTTGTGCTTTACAAAAAGGGGGAGATTGTTATGTCAAAAGTCCTCTTTTGACTTTTATATCATGTTTTGGAAATCACAAATCTATTCATAATTGTTTGTCATACTGACTATGTTTATCATACTGACCATGGTTATCACACATACTATGATTATCATACTGACTATGTTTATCGTACTGACTATGTTTATCTTACTGACTATGTTTATCGTACTAACTATGTTTATCATACTGACTATTTTTATCATACTGAATATGTTTACCATACTAACTATGTTTATCGTACTAACTATGTTTATCGTATTGACTAAATCATACTGACCCTGTCAATCATACTGACTCTTTCAATTGTACTATATTATGTGAATCATACACACTTTTCATTATATAAATACATTTCATTAAATAATACTAATAGTACTCATTTTTTTACTTCTATCAAAATCATGTTTTTATCCTTTATCAAAACACATGTTTTATATCAATCTTACTCATGATTATCATTTTCATATATCTTTTGGTTCAACAAAAACAATGTCATGGAGTTAGTTAAAAACTAATCAAAATGATGTCATGTTTTCTATTTCAATATTATCATTATAATTTCAGGTGTCCATGTCCCTCCGAATTTTCCAAATAAATATGTTCGTTGGAGGAAATATGTTCATTGGAACTTGAGGCCGATGAATAGGAGGCCATTAGAAGCTGAGAACAAAACTGAGAGACTCTGGCCATTCTTTTCATCTATTAAGTTCTAGATAGAGATGATGTTCCTTCTCTCTTGCTTTGTGCAAAAGCCATCAAATTACAAAACGTGAAAGGCTCGTTATTATTTTTTGTATTTCAATAAGTCCTTGGTTTTGATTTGTGTGACTGATCAGGTGATAATGATTGAGGGCTGCTGAGGATAGGCAGACACTGCTACCGATATTCACATTAATGGCTTTCAATTTTTTGAAAGAAAAAGGTGTTGATTACCTGAAAAATCTAGAGCTTGTGGGGATAGAAAGACAGATGAACCAATCATCGTATTGAGGTCTTGCAGAGATAGCAAGATAGACATAATGATCATTGTATCAAGAGTATACTAAGGTGGTGGTAAGATAAACCTCTTATCTTAGGTGAACAGATACCCTTCTATTTGGGATAAAATATTTGTAACACTTTTACATTTCCACTGCTATTTGTATTAGAAAATATATTTTATTGTTTCCTTTCTTAATTTCATATTCAATTTTAATTGTTTCAGTTACGGTTATATTGTTATATATTGTATTAATTGATTTTATACTCTTTATGGTAGAATCTTTCACTATTATATTACTCTAATTATTTTATTCATTTTAAATACAATTGATTTACATTACTTATTGTATTACATCGTATCATTTCTTCTATATCCAAGAAAATTGTGGTTAATTGTATTTTTTGTGAATTGTATTTGTTTAATATCATTTAAACTATTTCTTTAAGTGATTAAACACAATGTTTTTAAACCTACAATTTACCCCCCCCCCCTATATTGTTTCATATAATATATGTATACATCTATATATCTATACAAGATAGTGGAAATTAACTATTAGAAATAAGTAAGTACAACTTATGTGTTAATTCTCATATATTCAAGTTCCACTTCCATGTATGGTTTTTTTGCATCTGATGATCCTCTTTCTGATGGACTACATCTGATGAACATTTTATAAAATTTTAACTTTAAAAAAACTCTTTTCTATTGAATAAGAAAACATAAAAACTAATAAAAAACATCTATATTGAAACTTTATATGTTTTATGTGTCCAGTTATCTCTATCAAATTCTTGTAACATAAATCTATTTGATACTTTCATATGAAATCACTATCAAAAAAATTTTTTCAATGCTAAAATTAACTTCAGTTGGAAACTCAACTATAATATAATTCTTATAGCATCTTGGATATTTTGTCATCTAAAATTCAAAAGTATTGTTTTACTTTTCACATATATTTATAGGTTCTCTGAATACACAAATTTTTCGGAAACCAATTTCATTTTTTCACTTGCTAAAATTAATAAAATTGAGTTTCACACTCATTTGAATCTATTTGGGATGATTCACATTTGTTCTCAACTCTTTTGAATCATCATGAATATTCATGGTTGTTCTCAAATTATATTTTTTTCCTTCTTTTTTGAATTTTCTAAAATGTGATGTTTAAGAAACACATCAATATTTGTAACATCAACATTTGTAACTCTGTAGGGGCATTAACTTTGTGACATTATGAATCTTTATCTTTGTATATATAGAAAAAAAATTACATATAATCATACTATCCATATGATCATAATGTTCATCCAATCATACTATTTATATATTGAACAAAAGTGCATCCAATTACAAAATTTCATCTGATTAGATAAGCATATCTAATTAAAAATGTTTTTCAGATTGAGAAATTGATGTTTTCAATATTTTGGAAATTTCTTTCATCTAATAAAATTTTTTCTGGTGAATAAAAATAAAAATTTATCATATTTATGTTCGATAGAAAAGAGGACCACTCCCATTTTATTTTCTCATATATTCAAATCTTCCTTCGTGGTCCACTAAGCAGTTCTTTTTCATTCTTCAGAACTATGAAAACTCAATATAAAAAACATCATATATTCATACAATTCCTTTTTTTATTATTGTTTTCCTATTATTGTTCACTATTTCATATGATATCCATTCTCTAGTCAGGTTTTTCAAAAGACCTATATCTCATTCCTTTGTAAAACATTTCCCTCATGAAAACTAATCCTTTAACACTAAAACATTATCGAATAGTTTTTCTGGTGGATCATTCAATCTACAAAATTTCAATTGATTAAACATTTGAAGATATATATTTGAATTTTTTTAGAAACTTCTTCTCTAATTAGATTATTTCAGAAAACATTAATTTGGAAATTCAGAAAAAATTATAAATTTTCACTTCTCTTTTCATCTAAAAACTTCTTCTAGTATCACCAGTTCTTTACCAGTTTTGAGGAACTTGAGATAATATCATAAAATCTTATGATATACATTGGAAATTTCTTCCTTTCTAGAATTCCAAAATTTATGGCTTTAGAACATTCTTTATCTTCAAAAATGTTCCTACTTTTGTCTATATGGATTAATTTTTAAACTTCTAGTAACTCTTATTTTCCATTTTTACAAAAAACAAATTTAAGAAAAGTTAGTTGTCAAAAAATACAAAACATTCATAGTAAAAAATCGCAAAGGATATTCGAAATCTTACTTTCTATGTATAAAAACATTTGTTATGAAATATTAAAACTCATCATTTTTCTTCACTTATACTTTTTCACAACACATTTTGTTAAAAATCCCAAAACAATTCTTTTACCAAAATCCAAACTTTCTCAAAAGAGATTGTATTGACCCCAAAATACAAGAAAAATATTGTTTTTTATGAAATTACATCCCTTGGTGAAAATAAATTTTTGTCCATGTTAAGATAAACTACAACTCGCTTTAATATTTCTCTATATTATTTAATCCTGATATTTTTCATCTCTCCCAATTTGTTATTCTCTCAACCATTAAATGAAAACCATTTCATTAGATGCATTGTAAAAATATTTTTTCAAACTTATTAAATTTTTTTACTTTATTTACATTTTTAAATGTAATACCAATCACGGTGGGGAATTTAAAAAATAAATTTAAGAATTAATTGGTAGTGGATGAAACTAAAGTTTTTGCATCAAATAAAATAATTATTTTTTGAATAGATTTTTTGATGATATCAAAAATTTGATAAAATGTTAAAATATATTCAAGAAAACAAATATCCACTAGTAAATTTTTCTTTTATCAAGTGAAACTTAAAATCAATGTGCATTGATCATGGGTGTTTGATATGATTTTTATAATGATCGACTGCACTCTGATTATCATAATATATCTCCAATGGTATAGAAACATTTACTTTAAAGTCATCCTATTAAACATTAATCCATACCATTGGAGTATAATATATGGATGTAGCAACATATTTTTATTTTGATGTGATAAAAGTTACTAAAATCTATTTCTTACTATTAAAACTCACACAGAATTATCCTAAGAAATTTTCCATATGAAATTTATTTCCTATCATAAAAATATCCAGCCTAATCAACATCTGTATTACAATGAAATTTTATAGTACAACTTCATTTGCACATAAGTCCAAATGAAGTTTTTTCCTTTTTACATATTTAACAACTCTACTTGATGATAAAATATGAGATTATATCAAATCACTCTGATATCAAGATTATAAAGTCACATTATAAATAGTATCAATACTTGAAGCTGTAAGGTAATGAAAAATTCCAATCAGCTTCTGAAATTATTATAATTTACACATTTTCTTATTACATATTTTTTAAACCTTGTAATAACTAAAACTGGTGAATAAAAATATTTATAATATTCCATGCCAAACATTCATAAAAACTCCTTAGAATACATTTCATGAGATATGAAAATATATTTTTCATTTTTTAACTTGTAAAACCATGAAGAATTTTAATTCTCCTAATATTATCATCTCAAAATTATTCATTATTTCATCAAAAAATTATGCAAAAACATTTTCTTTATCCCAAGAAAAATTATACAATCCATATAAACAATTACAAAAAAGCTTAATGAGTCCAATTCTTTTGTATACATGTTTCAATAAACTATTGCTTTAGAAAAATTCAATATTTTCAAGCAACTATCATGATTGGAGCATAGGGCATGTGGATATTGTTTTATCCTATATAGAGATTTCTTACATTTATAAAACCTAATTTGATCATTTTCACATTAAAACCCACAAGGTTCCTCGATGTACACTTCTTCCTAATTCTACCATTTTACGAATTCATACTTTACATCCATCTGATAAACATTATAACATTGATTTTCATCCACTACTGTGAAAAATGTGATTATTTATAATCTTGCAACCAGGGAAAAAGTTTCTTCAAATTACACACCTTCCACCTATCCATAACCTTTATGAACAATTATTTCTTTGTTTCTTGTAATATTTCCATGTTTATTCAACTTGCCCTTATAAACTCTTTTTTTTCGATAAAACTTTTTTCTACTGGGTGTGGAAAAATTTATCATGTTTCATATATCTCAATTTGATCCAAATATCCATTCATTTCATTCATACAATTCATTATTTACTACTTCTGAAACTAACCCTTATTTAATCTTGGAAATGAGTCATGTCTTGATTTCTAATTCAAACATTCTTCCATTTTGAATCAATTTTTTTAGATTTATATTTATATTTTTTGTTTCAACCTATATTTAAGGATAGGAAATTAAAAAGTTTCCCTCCATATTCCCTTTCCTCATCACATGATTCCTCTGAGTATTCATATATCTATTTTGGTCCACATTCACTTTCATTTCAAATCATTAGTTTCACTTACTTTAACTTTTTAACAGCCATTTTTTTATAGAATTTGGATTTTTAAAACGTTCACATCATATGAATCCTCTAATATTTGTAAATGTTTCTCTGAGAATTTGTAACTTCATTATTTGGGTGAATATCCTATAAACATTCCTACCACATATTTTTAATCATGTTTCCAAATATTCAAATTTATTACTTTTAGTCAACATGACTTCCAAAATCATTGAAATATTTCACTAAAGATGTTTTGTTATACAAAATTTCTTAGAAATTATTTTTTATTCCATGCTTTGAAAACATTATTTTAGCACATTTGTAATAGTGATGATGTATTCTCTCTAGTATAATTTTGAATTTTCTTACTCTACCAACATTCTTATTCCCATTTCCAAAAATTTTCTGTTATTTCTTTTTTTTAAATTAATTTTCATGAATGGTGTATGGAGCACTATATTGATGTTTGACTCCATGGATTTTTAGATAAGATTCAAAAAAATTAAATGCATATTTTTCACAATTATCAAATATTAACTTTTTTATATAAACACCCATGTCACTATAAACAAAACTTCTAAATGTTCTGAATAGTTCTGTAGCCCATGATTTATGTTTCATACACATGATGTAGGTCACCTAATTGAAAACATCAATAAAACTGATAAAGTAAAAAAACTCTTTTTTTGTTGGATGGTGCCTCAGCAATCCATAAATATCTATGTAAATAAGATTAAGGCTTATGGTAGATTTAATTTATACTAATATTTTTATTTTACTAACCAAATTTTCTTCCTGAAAAGTTATACAAATATCATATTTTATTATTTTCAACTATAATAGGATTCTAACAGCATCAACTTGGGATGATTTTTTCATTATTTTCTTCCAGAGGTGGACAAGTCTATAATGTCACGGATTTTTTTCTTATTTAGAACTTAAGTAATAGGTGTTAAAAAAATTTCCTATCTAATACAGATTTTCACTAGTTATTTCCTCCCTTAGTGGAAAAGTTACAAACTAACACACTTTGGATGAAACAGGAATCATTCCTAAATATCATTTGTTTTCCATCATCAAAAAGCTGGATCATAATAATTAAGTTATTCTTTAACCCATAAATATATAAAATTACCTTATATTTTACTTTTTTAGCGTTAATATCAGATGTTCCAATTCCTCTAATTTTTAAGAAACTATAACTTATAAAATTTATTGATCATCTATCATGATTTTAAACATCTTTAAATATATTAAAATCACCTGTCATATTTGAGGAACATATACTATAGATAATTCTCAATTTGTTTCTTTTATTTATTTTAGATCATTCCTGACCACAAAATATATTTCATCTAATTTATTCCTTCACTAAAACAAACATAGAATTCAGTTGTGATTTTTTAGCAGAAGTTTACCAAACCGCCGCTATTTTTTTAAAAAAAATCCACAGAAATTTTATATACATTGTTGCTAAACCGTTATCAAATTTGAAACCCACATAAATTTCCCCCTCCCCTGACACCCTCACCCCCCTGACCACCCACCCCGTTCATTCCCTAAAGCCTTAGCCTCATCGACAACGGTCACCGGACGTCACCATGCCTTACCTCGTTGTCCCTTCAAACACATCAACTCACCACACCTTGCCTCAAAAAACCTTTCCATTACAAACCTCACCTCTCCACCCCTCACCTCTGATCCTGACACCCACATTGTCTCCCCTCAAAGGTCGAGTAGTAAGTAATGGTAACACACTGAACCATTTTATTTTTGGTTTTTTTCAAAAATTGGATAATATTGATGATTTATTAAAATGGATTATTCCAAACAATGTGTGAGACTATATGTGGAATGGGGTTTTGTTTTTTTATACACACATGATATGTTCTCATGGGTAGTACAACAATTTAGTGACAACTATGCATTTATGAGTGGAAACCATGTGAATAACCCTCACTTGGGATGTTTTACCAGGTGAATCCCACATGGTTTGTAATGTTTTTAACAATTTTTGATCCATGATTGGGATATATATTATTATTTCACTATGAATAATGAAATCAGATCAATGTCTTTTTAGAAATTTAAATTTCATGTGAGATTTATTTAACATGTTGTTTTCTTATATGATTCGATTTATTTATCACTTATGGATGTTTTAATTACTGGTATCTCAAGGATATGAAAATTTTATATATTTATGCTACAGTAGATAGTATACAAACTTCTGTTTTCTCTCTAGTTTTGGACATAATTTATGGTTTATTATAGATATGAACTCTTGTGTAATGGAAAATTACTAAATCATCAACAAAAATTTCACAAATATTAAAGGATAAAAAATAAAATAATACATTGTTTATACTTAGATTGTAAATTTAAATAATGGTTTATCAGAATTATAATGAATATTAGGAAAAATTGGTTATAGAGAAATTTTATTACATACAAATATTTCAAATTTTAAATCATTTTTTATGCACATATTTTAATTTTTATACACTTAATAAAAAATAGGTTTATAGAAAATGTTGATTCTTGATCATCCACTGGTTATGACATGTATTATTCTACAGTATAGACAAATTATAAAAAATTTATACATATTTCATTTTTATATTTATGAAAAAAGTTTACATTACATAATAAATTTGATCAAAGAATAGCTACATGATTCATAATGTTTGTAGATTATAAAACCCATACAGATTAAACAATATAACAGAGATAAACACTATTGAAATTGGATATTTTTTTTTAGATTTATTCATTCAAATAATAAAATAATTTCACACCCAGATAATAGAAAAAAAATTACATCATTGAAATGTTAGTACCAAAAACATGAGAAGAATGTAGAATATTGCACACTTAGGGAGATTGAGTTTGAAAAAAAAAATTATAGCACATTTTTCACCCTTCAAAAATCTAAAAATTCTCAGGGAATATACTATTATTCAATCCTAATGAAATGATACATTCTCATATCAACATAAAAAATGTTAAATTGAATATTTTTTCCTCATTTTTTAGGGATCAAGAAAACAATAACATCCTAAAAATTATAGAATTAAATATAATTAGCAACTAGTTTAGAATAATAAAGTCAATTCGTATTGAAGGGATGATTATTGACATATGATGGGTATAAATAAAAAAATAAATATAAAAAACAACTCATTAAAATAGAGAATCATGAAAATAATAGTGAATTTTAAAAGAACCAAATCCATATATGAACTAACCAAATTATAATCTGTTCCTCTATGGAGTATGCCTTTTGACACTATAAAATTATTGCATAAACATTCATTAGTAATTCGTACTTATATCATGATTTATCCTCACTGCTTTAGGATCCCCAAACTCAAGAGAGAATATTCCCCCCAATTATAATCATGTAGTTAAACTAAACACATGCAAAGAGAGAAACTATTGCCTTTTATGATCCATCAACATATATACCCCAATACCAATGACTTATCGTGGGCCATTCGGCCCATTCTCAAATCCTAATATTCTTACTCAAAGAGTTTGAAGATTATAAGTCTATTTCCATATCTTATCCTATATAATTCATATAGCCCAACACTATTTAAATTATTTCTTAAGTATTACCCCTTATAATCCCTTAATTTAACTTACTATGGTTCGTAAAATTTTCAATACAACTCATTCCACAAATCAAAGCAACTTTGGTGTCCTGTAACCAATTATAGATATCACTTACCTTGTTGAATATCCACCAAAAACTCTCAAATCCCCCACCTAACCATGAAACAATCACACCACTATGTATACACTATATATTTTAGCTGACTGTTAGGCTTTCAATGTTCCGCATACCATGGGGATAGTCCTTTTTTATTAGACCATTTTTATATGATACTCCACCTATCATCCATTTCATGATTTATCATGCGTGTCATCTATGTTTTTTTCTTTTTCAACTACATATAATTATATTGAACACAACCTTATTTGATGCTTCATTTTAGAACTAGAAAACATTTTATGTCATTTATGGATATTTTATAAATACAACAAATATTTGGATGACATCCTCTAAATAAGTCTATACAACTGGTTTTAGTTAGAAGGTAATATAAATCCATTTTTAAAATTCTTCATTATTTATCATTGTTATGTATATTTTGTTTTTTAGTACTGTGAATCTATAATCATTTCAATTTTTTTCATATATTTTTTGAAATATATGTTCTGAATTTAATTTAATTTTATTAAATGACAGGAATTTCAATAAGGAAGAATTATATTATTCCCTTGACCACAGTGATAGATGATGATCCATATGTATCCATCCCTACAACATCTAAGACAACATCTAGTTTCCCCTTGCACCATCTCTCATAGCCTCTGTGAGAATCCCATCAGTAGCTCAGTTGACTCATTCCTATTAAATAGTCTTAGTAGTGAGGGAGGAGGGTGCCACCCAAATTTCTTCATGGTGATATTAAAGGGTTACTATTAAAGGTACAAATTTTAATATGAATAAATTTATTTCACTTTTTTTATACAAATTTTTTTTTCATAAAACATGGATAAAATGAAACAATGGAGAAAAATTTGAAAACTTCATATTTATAGAATCAAACTCGACTAAATATAGTTGTTCAGTTTTATTCCTATGGGGTCCCTATGGATGAATTTGTGGGATTACATTTCTAGATTCATGGTCAGTTGGTTGCGGAGCCAGTTTCCCTCCCTATTACATATGATGCTTGGGGGCGTATGCCTTCATCTTAGAAAAATGATGTTTTTGATTCATGGATAATGTTATTCTTAATATATTATGGTGTAATTAGATGTAAGTATTTTTTAAATTCAAATGTTTTCAAAATTGATTTTTGTGTACAGATGTGTTTCAACTACATGGTTGCTGATGTGCTAGCATGAAATTAGACATTGAAAAATCTGGGTAATAAATGGAAAGACTTTAAAGGGAGATTATCGAGAAATTCCCATGATTCGTCATTTAGTGCCTAACAGATGCATGAAAAGGTACCCAATGGGGTACCTAGAGTTAAATGGAAGGTTTTTATTGACAGACATTGTAGTGAGAAGAACAAGGTATTTAAATATATATTATTATATTAATGCCATTTTACATTTATACATGTATATGAAAAGTATTAGACATTTCATACATTATTATTAAATTACATTTGATTTATTTCATGACCTTTCAGGGAATAATGTTTTGAGTTGGTCTAAATAAATCATCCCTCTCACTACGGGGTTAAAGAGTTTTTCTAGAAGCTGATCGACTCTAGTAATCTTTTTATTAGTTTAAATATTTCTAAGATAATATTATCTATTTAATGCATTAAATTATTCATTTATATTTGTTTAATGCAGTCATAGAGATTACGACACCAAGCATCCCAAATAGATTTGTGGTTGGATGTTCATAAAAAATATGATGGGGGTATTTTTAATGAGCCTGCCAAAGAAGTTGGGGTACAAATTCATTTTTCATTATAATAACTAATTATCATTTGTCGCTATGTTAATAGATATTTCTTCTAATAAGACTGATATTTTATTTATAGGTAAAAATTAAAGAACAATGGGATGCCAAAACCGCATAGTCCTACTCAATATCCCAAGATGACCCAGTTAGTAAAGTGCATGGGAAGGAGCATCCGGGTAGAGTGGGCATGATGGCTTTGGGACCCGTATCGTGTGAGGTCTTTAGTTGGCCATCAGGGATTGAATCTACATCTAATCCTAATTTTAGTCTAGATGCTCAGAGAGATTATGTTTCAATGAAAACAAAATTTAATAACAGGGGGCTCAGATATCCTCTTTGCAGAAATAATTGGTTGATTTATATCATAATATGACTGGATCTATCTCTATTGATATTACATCAATGATGGGTGGTTAGAAGGTTAATCACAGAACCTCAAAATCAATTAGTTTACAAACATTTATTGGGGTTAAGATTAAATATAAATATAAAAAATTATTTTATTTTCAATATAACTATCTTATAGCTGCTGGTATAAGGAAATAGAGATGGAGTTGTAGAGGGTGACAAGCAGTGTTCATCATCAGATAGTGATTAGTGGTCTTGTTGATATGTTGTAAAAATATTGAAATAGAGGGGTTTTTCATGTATCTTGTATCATGTATCATTTATGATGTATCATGTGTGGTACGGAGTAGTTACCTAAATTTTTCATGACCTAACATTTTTATGATTCCCAAAGTTTGACAAGGGCATGGTAATTTGATATGGCTTGATGATTTAGTATGGTAGTGAGTCTAGAATTGTTGAATATGAAGTTGATGGAGTAGGAAGTAATCTATATTCTATATATAAAATTGGTATATTTAATATATTCATTTGAGTTATCTTAATATGTGTATATTAGTATTTTAGACTAACTATTATGTTCTTTATTTGATTCATTTTATTCATGTTGGAGACACAAACCCCCCAGCTATGTCATTCAAGGATGGGGCCCACAAATTTTGGGTCGATCATTGACCACATTTGAAAAATTGGAATTATCACTTCTCATAAGAGATCATTTGAGGTGTTTTCCCTAGATGGTAGGTTATCCCATTTTTCCCATAGGCCATCACAATATGGGACAACAAAACTTTGAGGATAATAGAGACCCAAATTGAGGGAGACCTAATGTGTACAGGTGAAAATTATTAGATTATAAAGTCTTATCATTAAGGGGCTATAATATCATGTTTTTTCAAACTACTCTATGATGGTCAATGTTAGGCTAAGTAGTTTAAAGTTATATAGATCCTAAGTTCATGTTATGTAGTTTTAAGTCTTACAAATTAGATGTTGGTTTTATATAGTTTAAATTTTTATATTTATATCTATGAACCATTGTTAACTGTGATAAAATAATCTCAAAGTCTAGAGGGGAAATATGTAGTTTCATCTCTTTTTAAGAGGTTCGCATTTTGGATTCACGGTTTTCTAAACTGTGCACATTACTTGCATCTATCACTACTTAAGATCCACATCCCACATATTATGTTAACACTATTATGTATGTATTGTTCTAACTATGAATTTGGAGATATGTCATCCACAAACCCTACATGGTTTGGGCACACAGTCTGAAAAAAATGTACAGAGCTCATTTACACACCTTTATAATAAACTGCAAAGTTATTATATGGTCGTGCAACCATGGGGTCATGGTTTGATAAAAAATTTTATAAACTATAAGTCCTATATGGTTTTCTAGTAACTCATTCATGTTATTTACAAACCATATTCTTCATCAAAATTTTATTCCTAGTTGTACGAAATTTTGTACTTACGATGCTCTATCGGGGAGCCAAAGTCTATCTCACCCAAAAATGATATTTCAAATTATGATTCTATAAAAACATATTCAAACTTCCAAGACTCCTATCAAGAATCAAAAAACATATAAAAATAAAAAAATTAGGGTTTCCAACATTCATAATTTCATTTCAAAGCTCAATTTTATATTTATCCCATACACTAAAAAAACCTAATTTCATTTCAAAATTTTAACCCTCCCAAAATGCATGATCTTACAACCATACCACCTTAGAAATTATCATCATCATGAATCCAAATAGGACATTGAAAACAATATCTAACCTACATGGGTTGGTAATTCCAACTCAAAATTAAACTTTTATTTTCAGTCTCCCAAAGTTCCTTTAAATAAAACATAGAACATACGACCCATAAACTGATAAAACATGAGAAAATGTTTGTACCCAACAACAAAATCACTAAAATGATTCATACACAATCCCATATATACTGATAAATGATCATGTAAACATCCTATTATAAACTAGAACATAGATATATCCACAATAAATTTGAATTTTTAATGGTCAATTCTGAGTTATTGTACTCCCACTATCACAATTTCCAATTTATGCAAGACCTCAATGTCCTAACGGTGCTCCCAACAAATTTATCATGTTACTTAAGAGGATATTACACATGACCCTCAATTTGTTTGTAATGGTTGAAATCCAATTGACCAAGATCATACTATTCACACTATATTTTCCTTTAAAATATCTCAAACACCATTAAAATGCACTTATCTCAACCCACTATATGCATGAACCAGTTCCTCACTAACCACATACTACCTTCCAAAATTACTCATATTATACTACTTTTGGGTGAGTATTTTTTGAGAACACTCAACTTTAATAGTTGACATCTCTAAATCCATATTCTGAAACTTTTTATCGAAGGTATCCCAAAATCACTTGTTGCATGGTCACCACTACTTGTAACAAACTTCTGATGACGTATCTTTATATTACCAAATCATACATGTTTTTGTCACAATTCCAAAAAAAATATACTTAATTTCTGATCCAACATACCTAGATAACCAAAAGGTATACCAAGCGTAACTCCTAGAATTGATCTTCCCACAATTATGTATTTGAATGAGTACCTAAAATTCACTATGGAATAAAATAGTACCCAGTTCCAGTTACCAAGAAACTCAAACACTAAATCAACCCTTGAATGACGGGTCCTATACTATTATAACTATTACCCTCTAATATTTGACATTTTTAATTCATATATTAATGCTTTGTTTTAATCAATCCTTGTGTAAACCTCCCATGGATTCCTTCCATCCAAATAAAGTCATTGGTTTTAATAATTTATCTTGTTATATAGACTCTCTCTCAATATACATAGGATGGAGTCAATATATTTGAAATAAATGAATCTAGAATTGGAGTACAAAAAGTTTATAAACATTAACCATTCCTAGTCCATAAATAAAAACATCCTGACATTTTTGAAAAATTATATTTGATTGCCCTATTTAGATCTTCTAATACACACTCTATAAAAACATGTTTTACTTGATCTGACCAACCCTTGATGCCACATCTCTTAATGATGTGTGAAAAAGTTCATATATGGGTCAACCACCAAAGAGATCCCTAAAAACCTCTTTTTTATTATATGGAATATCTTTAAAGGGTTACACCCCCAAAAATTTCACATCATATTTAACATGATTACCAGATGGAAGTCTCATGTCCCCTTCAAAATATGATCACAGAAGCATTATTCAATCCAGTCCGAACAAATGTGTTTAAGAGATTACCACCTTAATAGTTGGTTTTTTAATTAAGGTATTGATCACATAGCCATAGATACTAATGAAACCATGTTATTTCATGCATAACAAAAACATCCAACATTGAATATCTACATTCATCAATGGTTGGGTAATCAACCAACCACCTTTCCATTGTGTTTCTATGAATTCATAGACATGCTACTGATTATTAAAACTCAAGGATCACTTATTTATCTCGAGTATGAATCTATCATCCAGAATTAGTATAAACTCAAACCTATGTTTCAAAATTCATCTCCATGTTTGAGATATTAAATATTGTATATACCAACTCATCGTCTTCAAGAATTCATTCTGAAAATTTTTAATTTTTCCATTACAGTTGTGTCCCTCTACATAAAAGGAGTTAGTTTCCATAATACCCATCATTGTACCAACCTTAATAATTTCATGGGCATAATTTTTTTAAAATAAAAAACATTTCATGGAATATTATTTATTCAAAACTAAATGTGGTTCCAAAACCAGGATAACACACTCATATTAATCATCAACCTAAATTGAAAAATTGTCATTCTTATTAGGATGGATCAAGGATACATCTTATAAGTTCTTTCTATGTAGTTTTAAGGATTACAACTCAAATGTTGAATCTATACAGTTTAATGTCTTAGATTTAGATATATGAAACATTATTATATAGTTGAGATGATATAGTATAGAATATTATGTTATATGTTTTATATACATGGTTTTTTAGTAAACATAGTAAGATTATTGAATATTGAACATTTTTAGATAGTTTAGATTATTCTATTATATTTTCTCTGCACATGGTTTTTTCCAAGGTACTATAACTGGGGTTGTAGAATCTGCTACATTTTTTTATTTATAAATCTTCATTTATCAATGGTTTAAACTACAACTAATGAAATGGACCATATTTAGTGGTGGTTTAAACCATCTCTATTTTTTTATGTTCTCTTATCAATGACAGTTAAAACCACCACTAAAAATATGTGTGTAATTTTTTAGTGCTTATTACGGTGGTTTTAGGGGCAGTTTTAATGTAAAAAAATAGATATATTTAGCGGTGGTTTAAACTACCTCTAAATACTTAATTTTTTTACATGAAACCGCCGCTAAAACAAACATAACTTCCACTAAATATGTTTTCAAAAAAACTTCCCAGAAACTACTGCTAAATTGAAGAATATTCTATTTGTTAGATGCTGACACCCAATTTATCTACAGTTTCATGAAACAATCCTAAAAGTATACGGCAGTAGTGTAAACCACTTCTATGAGGTTCTTTTCTTAGAGTGTTTACAGTATCATTTTATTTTCTTTCATATAAAACTTCCTCAGGTTTTAGTCATACATTCTTCAATTAAGTAGCCATATTGATCACATATTCCAAAAACATCCACTAACAAGTAAATTAATTTTTCATTGACTATTTTATTTCATATTTAGATGTAACTTTTCATAATTCATATATCTTAGGAAAGTGAATCATTCTACTTACACCATTTCCTTCCTTCTGTTCATGCCTCTTTCTAGGAAGTAACATGTCACAAAAACAATTGTGGTTTATGTGTCCATAAATTCAACAACACCATAAAAAACCATAAAATCTTAGTTTTATATATAATTATGATTTATATATATAGAAATTTTATTGTGGTTCATAAATCCTTCATGTTAATAATTTCTATAGGTGTGTGTCATCCTTCCTACAAAATAAATTTTAATTTTTTTGGATGTGATAGGTTTTTGAAATATTTTATCCACCATTATATCCCCAAAACATTTCATATCACCTAAAATGTTAGAAATATAAGATGAACATTTAAGTTTAGAAGGAGAAGATTTTACCTTTGTATGAAAGTTAAATTTTTATTCATGTTTGTATAATTATTGTTTTACTTTTGAAACCATAATGACAATTTCATTTAAATTTCCTCATATAATTTCATCCTTAATGGGTTTTGGGTGATTTTTTTACTTCATCTTCCTTAGCTAACAAATACTTACTAAGTAATTCAACCATATTACCCTATTTAGTAATTCTTATTTTTTAGTTTATGATTTTCATAATGTACTCTTCTTCTTTATTAAGTATATATTTTCATCCTTTAAATAATTTAAAACCATTATTATTCAACATTATGATTTATTTTATAGGAGTTTAGTTTTGATCAAGACATGATAAATGTTTTAATTTGAGATGATCCTCTCAATATGTTTGTCCACCTCCTTATTCTCTATTTTTTGAAGAATCATTTTTTTGTCAACCTTTTCAATGTAGGTTCTGAGAATTTCTAAACATTCATCTTTTAATGAATCAATATCTTCTAGGTCATACTTTTCATTCTTATACAGCATGCTTCTTCTATTTCCAATTAATTATTTCTCCCCAACAGTGTAATTATTTTATCTCTTATAGGTTTTCTTGATTCTTACCTAAAGTCTTCACTTCATAAAGATCTTAAAATTCAAAAAACCTTCTTCCTAGCAAAATTCATGGAAAGTTGGCCAATTCCACCGCACTCAAAACATTGGAGATGAAGTTATCCTTATTTCCTTCCCATTATTATTAGATAATTCTTAAATAAAAAGGACATTAGTTTTCATTCAACTCAATATCATTCTTATTCTCAGAATCACAAGGATCAACATCTTCATAATATAGAATTTTCAAAATTTTCATATCATCAAAATTCATTTCATCTTTTAACTTCTTTTAATAAATATGGACCTTTTATAATTAAATAAGAAATAAGAAAGTTATTCAATTCATCAAGGTATAAATATTCTTAATCTTCTAAATTAGAGATTTTAGAATTAAACTAGTCCAAAAAAATTTTATCGAGTGTCTTAAATTTATAGAATCTTCAAAGACATCTCTGATACCATAGTTATTTAACAAAACATTATTCACAATGGTGAAGAACACATCAATAGTATATTCATCAGAAATTCTTATGTCTTCAAACTTGTTATGTCAGGTTTATACCTTTTCTTCCTTCAGTTTAGTATTTCCTTCAAAAATACAATTGATCATGTCACACATTATCTTTTATATTTTAAGAACCACCACCAACATGTAAATTTTTTTTAATAGATACATATTAATATTATGTATAGAATTTACATCAACTTAAATGTACCTCTTTCAGAAAAATTAATTGGAGAATATTTCTCAATTCGTGGAAACCCAATATTTTCAAGATCTACAACCTCGATGTCAAGATATAGAAGATATGGTATCATTTTTTTCCATTCATGATAATTTTTTCCATAAAATGTAAGAATCTCTCTACTATTAATGAAGTTGATATTTCCCATATAAGTACTTCATAAGGAAATGTTCCCCCTAAAGGCACATTAACATCCTATGGATTGTAGAAAAACTGAAATGGGAGGTTAAATCAGTTGTTGTCTTTTTACAAATTTATATCCTTTTCAAACTTATCTCATTAAAATTGTAAGAGTTTTTCCTTATCACCATTTAGTAATATCACATTCATTAAAAAAATTAATGTATGAAATGAACACAATATTTACATGGTTCATTCTCTGTATGGGAATCAATATCCTTTCCATGGATACTCTCATGGGTCCATGTAAATTTACTATTAGAAAAAAGTGAATATAAATTTTGTGTAAACTATAATTGAAAACCTTCTAAATTTTTAAAGTAAAGATTGAATTGACACCCATTAATTTTAAAAAAAATATACATAATTTTACCTAAAATGAAAATAAGTGACATTGTGAAATATAATCTAACAAAAACCCATTGGGAAACACTATAAGGTGTTCATATGTATGATGAGCCTACATATGATATAACTTTTCTGAAATTGTTTCATTTACATAACATATTTTACTTTTTATAATCAAACTCAAAACCACAAAAAAAACAAAAATATGGATCTCTTATCATTACATGTGTCCAATGTTATCTGTCTATATATAGAAATGAAGATTTTTTGATAAATTTTCTAAAAAACTTGTTCAACATAGAAACTAATTCATTTGAAAAATAATCTCTAAAAATTTATTCCAGCATATTTTCCATTTCTTCGGTGTATATCCACAAGTATCATTGAACATTTCACCTATTTTTATAGGTTATCTACAAATAGAATTGGTTTGAAAAAAATTTATTTTCTTGCTCATTAAAATTCATTAATAAAAATTTCATGTTTATTTGAATCGTGTTGGGATGCTTTTAAACTCTTCTCAAATATTCTGAAGTCTTTCCAAATCATCTCATACCTTATCAAATTATATAGTGTTCCAAAGTTATAGAATTTTCATAAAAACGATGTTTTTGATACTCATCAATCATTTTAAAATTAACCTTTGTAACTTTGTATAGCCTGAAACATTGTAACATTATTAAAATTTAACTTTGTACATCAAGATAAAATTATCAAACTTGTCTTATAATCCATCCAATCATACTATTTATCCGATGGTAATATTCATCCACTGAGGAAAAGTACTTTTGATTAAAAAAATATGTCTGATTAGAAATTTCATCTGATTAAAAAAGTTCATTTGATTCAAAAGATAGATTTTCTATCTTTTCAAAAATTCACATTATTAACTTCTACATAGTAAAACAACTTAAAATATTCTCATATTTCTATTATATAGAAAATATGATCCCCCGTTGTCTTTTACTAGATATTAACATATTAATTATTGAGACTCTTTACATTTCATTTCATTTTTCAAAACCACAATAACTTAGCAACAAAAACCTCATATATTCTTGCAATATCTTTTTCTAGTGATCTATTTTCTATGATTCTTCTATATTCCATTCAATATCCATCATTAGGATGGTTTTGTATCATGACCTACATCACATGCCTTTGTATAGTGGTTAAATTGTGAAAACATAGAATTTATAATATAATAGTCTTCTGATGGTTTATCTAATGGATCTTCTTGAAAATAAATTGTAATTATTCAAACTTCACAAAATTATTAATTCCAATTTTCAATAAACTTCTTTATCTAAAATGTTGTGTGTGGAAAACAACACCTTTAAAAATTCATGAATCTTTATAAATTTTGACATCTCCATTCTTTTACAAACATTACCTTTTATTATTACTTCTTTATGATGTTTTATAAACTTTAAAGAGCATCATAATATAATCTAAATTAATTTGTAATGTTCTTTTCTTTCTAAAATTCCAAAAAAAAATTACTTTAAAATTTTCTTTATATATAGTAAATTTATAACTTTATTTCATCAACAAGAATCTTATTATCTTTTTGAAACTCTTCTCTTCATATTTTAAAAAATAAATTAAGAAATGTTTATGATAAAGAAATAAAAAAATAGTAAATTATCCTAAAGTATCTTAAAAAATAACCATATTGTATAATCATTGAAAGGGGGTACCTCCTAGTCAAGGTAGTGGAACAATTGGTTGGAGAATAAAATAACAATGACTCATGATGGGGTGAATTGTGTTCTTGAAATTATATTAGGAAATAAAAACACTCTATTTATGGTATGTTAACATATGATCTATTATTATAATGATCATAAAGTGTAAAATAAAATCACAAGGAATAAAGATAAGACACATAGATTTACATTGGTTCAGGAACAGAATTCCCTATGTCTACTACAACAACCCTCAACACCAATATCTTGGTGATTTTCACTAGCCTATTCTATTTATCATAGAATTCAAATCCATTTCATAGTAACAAAATGACTATGTGGAAGAATGTGAGACATAACATAATATCTAGATCTTTTAATTAAGGAGCAATAAGTATTTAAAAACACAAGCCTTTAAGATTATTTTTCCAACAACCATAACACGGAACAAGAGAATAAATAGAAAGATTAAAAATGATTCAAATAGTTATAATAAACAAAAAACAAAAGAAAATACATCTCCCAGATAGGTTATAAGAATAAAAATAAGATATAGGATAGTATTATGGAATATAATGATATATATTGAAAGTGAATCCATAAAACACGATTCCTTAAATTATTTATTCACATAAAATAGAGAAACACGTAGATCTTCAAAAATAGGATCTAGGTTTTTTATGTAATATCTTTTATTCTTATTTTTTATTCGCTTCTTTAGAACATAAATATTCATGAAAAAATATATCTATTAGTTTCATAGCATGAGTTCCATGAAATCAAATCATTGAAATAAATTCCACATGTCATTTTCTGAGGAAATACTACTATAATAGTACTGGCCATTAAAAATTAATTTTACTTATTTCTAATCTCAGTACTTACATCTTTTTAGAACCATTTTATCATAAAGAATAAAACCAATAGTTAATGTATGCATAATAGCATTAGTTTCCACAAAAAATCATGTGTCATAAATTGGAGGATTCCAAGGACATAGATGATTATAGATCACTACATAGAAATATTATACATATTTGGATTCAGATTGTCGATTTGATTCACATAGATGAGTTTAATGTAACCAGTTTTTCAATATATGTAAACTCAGTAGTAATTCTTCCCACAGATGAATTTATTCATGTAGGATTCTGTAACATGTATCCATATTTTATGTAGCTTAAATAATTACATATATATTAGGAACCACATATTTTTTCACCATGTATCCAAATTTTATAGATTATTACTCCACATAACTGATTCACATAGTCGTTTGATCGATGTAAGAAGTTTCCACATTTCCATGTTAACATGTAGGCATTTGATGTAGGTTATTATTTCACATTTCGAGTTGATATAGCCATTTCCATAATGTAGAAACTTCTCTACATAGTTGAATTCTTCACCTTTTAATTTTTCTAAACATAGAAAATTTCTATCCATCTCCTAAAAATAGAAAATTTTAATATAATTAACTAAAACAATGATAAAACTAAATTAACACGCACAAAAATTAAAACATGAATAACATATTATGGGTATTTGAGATCATCAAAAAAAATTATATTGTATATGTTGGAACAACATTAGTACTCCAACAATCTATCACTTTTTTATTATCTTAAAACCCATAAGAAATTAGAAATAAATTTTCTAATTATTTTATAAGATTTGTTTTAAATCTATATTTTATATATATTGATTTTAAAAATGTTATTTTTATTATTTTCTTCTTCCCCTTAATTTCACACTTCTTCTTAATTTTATTAATCATCTCCCCATTATGCCCATATCTATACTTTGGGAAAGAATGACATTTTCTCTCCCTTTCTGTGTCATTAAAATGGATGGGAAATGTGAAGGAAAAAAACTTTTACTTTAGAACATTGAGTAATTAACTGATTAAGGATAGTGTCAAAACATAAAGAGAATTTTTATATGTCTGATATTTATTAGATACAAAAAAATAAAAACACTCATAAAAAATATATTACATGAAAATATCACAATGAAACCATTAAATTTAAACAACCTCTATGATAATACATATGAAATAGATAAAAAGTTATTTTATTAAATATAAATATTTTTTCAAAAATACAACCATTCAGCATCCAAACATGTATATATACAAAATAAAAGTAAGATAACTCGAGATTTTGGATAGGGTCAAACTGAGATAGCAGTTTGGGTGGATGTTTCATGAAATTATGAGGGGTCTAAGTGGTAGTATGATGGTACATAACTGGATGTGTATTACTCTCCCATGATCAACACTAGCACAACATTCCGATCCAAAATATTATCTATCTTTTGGCCTATGATTAGACATTTAATGAAATATTTCAAGATTTTCTAAAGCTATATTGAAATCATAGGAACCAATAAGAACAAATTGGAACTTCTTTGGAGGTCTCAAAGGTAAAGGTTATTCTTTAGACCATTTAGTATCCAAAGAAGTATCCACATTGTATTACCCTTTACTGTAAATCTAGGTGGGATCAAAAGATGTACCAACTCTCTACCTAGGTCCTTCAATTTTATATAGAGGATTTGGTCTAAGATACCTTCTTCCTTTGACTCATCTTCACACATATCAATTCCCTTGGTGATAAATGACTTACTGAACTCTAAAACAGTAGTAGAGTCCTCTCTTTGAATATTGGAAATTGTTTCTAAACCATTTATCAATATTCCATGGAAGGGTTACTATTTTTAAAAGGAAACATATTGATGAAAAATAAACATGGGAGTATGATGAGCAATAAATGAAGAATCTAGAAGATCTAAAACAAACTTTTATATACTCTTGTCAGTATATCCCTACACACTGGCCAAATTATCATTCATGGTTTCATCTTATTTTACACATTAGTAATATTCACTACTAAAACTTGATATACCTCTTAAAACCCACTAGTATTATGTTTGTGTACTCAGTTATAATCTGAATAAATTTTCAACACAGGTGCAACTGATGTAGGTACAATAGGGGAAGGAGCAACTAGTTTCACTAAATGGATAATTCTAAGAGGCCTCTAGGAAAAAGGATCTCTTCCAATAGGGGAAAATAGAACTGTTGAAGAATAAATTGTCTCTAAATAACTATAATATTCATTAGGAGAATATAAATACATCCCTTAAACTACCTTATGAACATTTACTGGAAATTTTTTCAAGAATTGATTATTACTATTTACTGGAAAAATTAGCCTATAAATCAAGACTTAAACATTATAAATAACTTCTTATATATATTTCAAGTGTCAACTATTATATTCCTCAAGATATACAACCATGTAATTTAGTGAAATATCAGTTTAAAAACCAATCTTCCTCAAATTTTCGCTGGCGACCTAGGACACAAAAAAAATTCATTCCTAAAATATTGCAATAGGACCGGTGTGACTATATCACACTTAAGAGAATGAATCTATGAGGACATAGAATTAACCATAGAATATGGGATGTTGAACTAATATTTTAAATCATGAATCAATAAAATAACTATAATAACCATGGATGAGGGTTAAAAACTCTTTGTAAACTCAAAATAGATTATCACTACACATCATAAAATGTGTAATCTATCTTTACTATCAAGAATAATTAATTAAGCCTCATAAAATGCATTCTAAGGCATATAAAATTGAACCATAGGAATATTTTTGAATTATTTTCCTTATATATGAAACTAGAAAAACTTTCTCATTTAGTTCTAAATAAGTATCATAGAGCTCTATAATTTAACCTAAACGATCTTTCAGGTTTTCCTAACTTTTATAATTTTCTTAAAAGGTAACTAATTGCACCAGAGGCACTAGTGGAATATTTTTTTTAAATTTTGTACGGATTTTAATGATCCAAAAAATCTTGTTAAAATCTTCATTAGAAACCAAAACCTCTATCAAATGTCAGATTTCATATTTAATTAAAATAAAATCGTTCTTTAACTCATTGTTATCTCATAAGATATTATTAAATTTATTCAACAGTGTAGAGAAAAGGGATTTAATTTTAGAACCATAAGAGGTCTTACTAATTGAAGGTGCATCCTCATTCAAATGAATAGGTAATGGCATGAGTTTTTGTGTGTGATAATGATCTTAAGACTCTAAAGGTGCATATCTAAATCTATATTTTTCTTCATCAGGAGATATAATAGTGATAATATCAACCTAATAATGCTAAAATTATTCTTCTAGACTTTATATAACATTTAGAATAGCAGAAAACGACTCAATGGATATATTCTCTTGAGATACAACAACTGTATCAAGAACAAACATGTCCGGATAAACTACTCCAGCTTCCTGGATCTATATAGGCTATTTACAATAAGTATTTATCATGATAATTAAGGCTCTAATCTATAAACTACTCAATCATCCATATATTTAATAGGCACCGTATCAACATGTGTTTTGTCCCTAGATTGTGATGTAGAAGATGGTTTCCCTTGAGAAATATCGTCTGATCTATCATGTATTAAATAATTTTTAGAGAAATTATAGAAAAATAAAATAGTCATTAAGAGAAGTACTTGATGAGTATTAATCTTACGACGCTTAAAAACCAATCCCTCATTCAAATCAAATACATTATTCTTTAAAATAGGTAAATCATTATTCTATAAGTACAATAGTTTAACATTCCTTTTCCTTTATAATCATGATGAATAAAATTCATCATATCCCATTAGAATATTCTTCTTAACACATTTAATTAGGACATATAATAGGTACATGTCCTGTAATAACACATTATCTATTTCTCTAAATCTATGGGAAATCCTAGATCGGATAAATTTGTAAGGGACCTTCCATTAGGATTCTATGTCATTTATAATCTTATTCTCAAAATTAGAGGTTCAAAATAAGAACATTAAAACCTCAGTTGGTCCCATTTCACACATACGAACTTGATATTACCTAAATCTAAACTATCCATCATGATGAAAATAAATGAGTTCTTCCATTTCTACTTATAGAACTACAATACCATTTCCATTGAAATTCAACAAAATAAATTCCTCTTTTTTTCTTTATTATAACTTGACATTCTTCATGATATTGTTCAATTCTAACTCAAAAATAAATCCTGACATATTTTTTCGAAAAATAAACTCACATACATGAAACAAAATAGTTTCTTTAGAAGAATCTCAGTAGAAAATAACCAACCCATACAGATGGATTTTCTATAATTCTTTCTATGCGGTGCACCATTTGACATATGTTTATTGGAAGAAATGAAGAACATGTCTTCTACATTATTTTATATTCCCATTGAAGAAGGGAAGTAGAAATTCAAAATGGAATCGAATGATATTAAGAAGTTAAGGGGTGATGGTTCAAATTTCGATGGATAAAATGTATTTCAATAATAATAGGGGTTGGGGGTCAATTGGGCTCCTAGGTCATGTAAACAATTTGTTAAAGGTTCATATCTAATTTCGGATTTTATTATATTTTATGGATTAAAATAAATAAAATAAAATATAAGAAAATAAAATAATCAGTCAAATAAAACAAAACTAACATTTTTTTAATAAAAAAGTGTGTTTAAATGATTTTAAAAAAAGAGGCCTAATTTTTTTTTGAATAAAAAATTTAAAAAACAATTTCAATTTCTATAGTGAATGAATATTAAACACTAACAAAATACTGCATCAACTAAAATTATATAAAATAAGGTAAATTTAAACTCATTTAAATTCAAATATTCCATATTCTATTTTAATAAAATCAAAACGATCACAAGAAAGGATATTTTTATACATATCCATTAAATGGTTCTCATTATAGATAAATTCAAGAGAGATATCAATTTTTTAGCAAGATCTATTAAGAAATGATGTCTTAGATATATTTTTTATTTTATTGATTGATTTTTTAGATTCCATGAAATGTTGATAACACTAGTGACATCACATTTTATTCACACATTCTTATAATTGAATCCAAAATCTAACAAGGTAAATTTCGTCCAAAACACTAGTGCACAACTACCAGTAATAATATATTCTTCCTTAGATATAGATAATGCAACACAGTGTTGTTTCTTACTAGACCAGGATATAAGGTACCTTCCTAGAAAATAAATGGTTTCTCAAGTACTCTTCATCTCTAGTCTACAACCACCAAATTTTGAATCTAGATATGAACTCATATTAAAATAATCATTTTTTGTAAAAAGTAAGGAAAGAGAAATTTTCCTTTCTGATATTAAAAAATTATATTTGGTATACCTTAAATAATATTCCTTAGTATTTTCCTCAAATGAAGTTCATAATCATATTAAAACATAATTTTTGGTTTACTAGCATTCAAATATTATAGACTTCCAATTATTCAATTTTACATCTTACTATAAACTAGTTTTCGAGGCTCAACCAAGTCAAGATACTAATTAGAAATCATAATATTTCAATATAATTTACCAATTTATATTCCAAACCATTTAGCTATATAAATTTTGTATTTGAAAAGATTAAACACATTCCCAAAGTCTTTTTGACAAATTAAAAAACCTAGAAAATAATTTAACTCGCCCATAAGGCTCATTTAAAATTCTTTCATCATGATTTTTTAAAGTTAAATATAGATTGTTTTTATTTATAGAACCTAAATTCACATCATCAATAAATATTTGAAATAAAAACATATATAAATATGATGTATTAATGAAATTAGTGTGATATTAAACTCCAACTAAAAAACTAGTTGATAAAATAAAATAACTTAAAGATTCATAACAAGCTCTAGGTGTGTGTTTAATTCCAAAAAAATTATTATATTGGAGAACTGAGTTTGGAAAATCGGGATTTTCCAAACAATGAGGTTTTTCAACATAAAATTCCTCTATAATAAAACCATATAAAAAATCCGATCTCAAATCTATAATATATAATTTTAAATCCATGATTGATTCCAAGCCTAGGAGAATTGTAATTGATTTGGTCTATATATGGGTGAAAATATATCATCATAGTCTATTCATTCATATTGGTTATACACTTTAGACATATGTATACATTTATTTCTACTGATCACACAATGATCATTCTATTTATTCTGAAAAACATATTTTCTCTTATTCCAAAATGATAATATGTTCTATCAACTACTTCTCATACCTTTATCCTTTTGAACTTTTTTTACACTTCTTTCATTTTTAAAACCCATCTCTCATCAACTGGAGTTTCTTCTATGGATTTGGATTCTGTATAGGACAAAAATTTAGAAAATTTTAAAATATTTATTACAATTATTATATACATAATTATAAAACCCTATAATTTTATTATAATTTTTTAAAAATAATTTTTCTTCTTTGATAGCTTATGATATAAATGACACCAAGTTTAAATAATTTAGCAACTATATAAAAATATTATTATTTAAACATGATCATTATAACCTAGCCCTTAAGTTGGTGGGTATAAATAGGAATAACTATATTATTAAATGAATATAATTTGCACATGAAAAAAAATAAATATATTAGTTATTAATTTATTATAAATGAATATAAAACCCATTTGAAAATAAAATAAATGTTTTTTTAAATGGTATTTTTATAGTGCACAATGTGTTTTTAAATTAATAAATTAAATTAATAGAAAAATGTATTTATTTTATTTATATATATTAAATATTAAAAAAATTATAATTCATATATTATTTTTTATGTATTGGATAAGAATAAATCTTGTTTTATGCTTAAAAACATTATTTTCCTATAATGAAGGTTTATAGTGTTTTGACCACTTATTTTAAAATGAAGTTTTTTAAAATTATAGTATATTAATATTGAAATATTAAGTTAATTTTTTAAATCCTCATGTAAAAATTATCTTCAAGAAAAAAAATTTGAATTTTTTAGAAAAATTAATTTTTATAGAATAATAAAAAAGAATGGTTTTTCTTAAAAATTGTCTTTACATTTAATGAAATTGATAAAATTTCATATAAAATTGTTTTAAAAATAATATATCTTGAATTATATTATAATAAATCCAATTTATGTCCTTTTAATAAATTTTATGTTTAATTTGGATATAAAAACTCCTCAAACATATGAAACCTTCTTCTTGGGAAAACTATATTTCATTCACATCTGTAGAATTCATTTTGAATCAAATTCTGCCAAATATATGAGTTTAGTTTTCTAAATTTAATTACATATTATGAATGATAATAATTAATATTATCTAATAACGACAACCTTATTTCTTATTATAATGATAAGTAAAAACAATAAAAGTTTGTTGATTTCGTTAAGGTGAAAATGGGTTTACTCAGGGTGAAACAAAAACTATAAGTGTTAAAAATAACCTAAATCTGATAGAATTTTTATTTTATCACCTCATTTTGACTGTATACCATCCATGGTTCTTGAATAGTTTAATTTTTACAATATTGGTATGAGAAAAATGTCGGTGTAATTTATTCGTCTAAAAACATTTCCAATTGTTTCATCTCCCTCGCATATAAATGGTCATCCCTCTCAAATCGTACTCACACATCCGAAGACTTTTTTCATCCAATAAATGCTCAAATATTTTCCCCAATTCCCTCCCAACGTCCCATTGGCCTTTTTATCATAAATTGACCTAGTATTAATTTTCGTACAAACCAAAAGAAGTTTTCCAATGAAGAGGTGTCGTCCTTAACTTAGTGTTTTGTTTTATTTGTTATTCAATGTCATTAAAATATTATTACACCATGATGATATAATAACCTTAGTATCACAAAAATACTGGGATATTTTTATGTTAATGTAATGACTAACGTCCATCTCCTCCACTCTCAAATTAAAAATGAAATCGTTGATCATTTGTACTGCGCACTAACGCCTCGGGAAGTAACATCATTTATTTTCAAAAAACACTTTATCAAGGATGGATATAATTATAAATTTTTTATATATATTATATTTATAATATATTTATAATTATTTAAATATAATATCACATATACCTTCTTAATTTACATTTTCTGGAGAATATAAAAATATGGCTCGTGTGTATATTGGACTATCGCCTCACCAAAAAATATGATTCATTTTTCCATTAGTATTTATATGAAAGGTAATAATGATTTATTTAATGTTAATATTTAATATTAAGTACATATTAATCATTATTTATAATTAATATATCATAAATTTTATTAACTTTCCATCCATTAAATAAATGCTTATGTCATTCATGTTTACGATGGAATACCACTTTTCGAAGAGATGTGATTCATTTTCATTTTCATTTCACATGGATGAAAGATTTAGTTTTATTTAAAAAAATAATATTATATTTATAATATAATTATCATTATTTAAACATAAAAAAAACATACCTAATTTCCATTATGATTTTTGAAAAATGGAAACGTTACTCATGCATACGTACGACTTTACATCTCCCTGGTTGTAATATAGTTCATTTTTTGAAACCAAATTACATTTATTTGTTTTTAGGAAAACATTATTTATAAAAATTAAAATTATTTAATTATAGGAATTTTTTTATGATGACATAAAAATCTCTTAACCTTATTAAACATTCCAAAGTGATTTTGGACATATGAGCAGGTTATCTTTAAAATTATTAACATTTAATTAATTGGTTATATAATTGAATATAACATGGTAAAAAATAAAATAAAATTCAAAATTGTTATTAATGTATTAAAAAATTAACATAAATTTTTTATTCATTAAGATAAATAATGCATGTGATGATTCTGTCTTGAGGTGAAGGTTTCTTCTAAAGATTTATTTTACAATTCATCAGAACACAAGAAAAACTTGCTGACATTTTTACAAAACCATTATCTTCTGATAGATTTGAGTTCATAAAACAGATGCTTGGAATTATTACACTAATATAATCATCTATATCTACTTCATGTTTTACATTTATCCTTATATTAAACAACTTCTTCATAAAAGGGGGAGAACATTTTCTTTTGTTTCACATGATGTATTTCTTAACATTTTTGTCATGACTTTATTTATCTATTGATTTTCTATTCTATCTTTCTGATTTTCATCCTAATAGTTCATTTATCATTTTATCTTCCTATTTTTCATCATGTAAATCTTGTTTCTTTATTATTTTTTGTCCATTGGAACATCAATCTATGGAAAAAACTTTATTTTCCATCAGCACGTCAATCTATGGAAACAACTTGGTTTTCCATCGGCATGTCAATCTATGGAAGTAAATTTGTTTTCTATAGGCACTTCTATCTATGGTAACAAATTTGTTTTCCATTGGCATGTTAATCTATGAAAATAATTTTTTCTTCCATCGTCACATCAATCGATGGTAAAAAATTTGTTTTCCATCAGCACGTTATTCTATGGAAATAACTTTGATATCCATCGGCACGTCAATCTATGGTAACAACTTTGTTTTCCATCGGCACATCAATCTATGGTAACAACTATGTTTTCCATCGGCTTGAAAATCTATGGAACAACTTTGTTTTCCATCAGCTTGACAACCTATGGTAATTACTTTGTTTTCTATTAGCTTGATAACCTATAGTAATGATTTTGTTTTCCATCAGCTTGATAACCTATGGTAATAACTTTGTTTTCCATCATCGTGACAACCTATGGTATTGTCATTGTTTTCTATTAGCTTGACAACCTATGTTAATAACTTTGTTTTCCATCAGATTGGAAACCTATGGTAATAATTGTTTTTCCATTAGCTTGAATACCTGCGGTAATGAAATTGTTTTCCATTGGCTTGAAATCCATGGTAATGACTTTTTTTCATTAGCCTCAATACTGATCATTTTTTCCTTTCCATTTATCCTTGTATTTTCTTTTTGTTATTGTATTTTACTATGTTAATACTATTAAACCAATGATTTTCTTAGAATCTCTTATAGGTACATTCTGTCTTTCTTTTGTTTTGTATTAATTATATTTTATTGTTTCTTGTTCTTTTTACCCCTTTAAATCCTAGTTTTTGATTTATATATCTTTCAATGTCATCCATAGAAGATCAACGATCTTCTTTCTTCACCATTAAATAGAGCCCCCCCCCAAACCCACACCAGTTTTTTTCAGATTTCTTGGCAAAGATCTGTCTCTTTTTTTAAGACTCTATATGATCTTATTTTTGTTCCACTTATATGTCTCAATCCACTTCCAACACTCCTGCTGAAATTTCTTCGAAGACATTTTCAGAGAAACAATTCTTCAGAGAAATGTTAGTTTCTCAGGACTTCCTTAACTAATATGATTCAACAATCAAGAGGATTATTTTTTTCCTTGGATGGGAACATATATTTGTTGAGAAAAATGTATCCCAAGACCCAATCCTTGTTGAAGAAGTTAGTCAATTTTACAAAACAGTGTCTTTTGACAAAAATATGATGATCAACTTTGATGTGTAGGATAGAAATTTTTCAATGTCTGTGAAACAAGCACCTCAATCTCTCAATGTTTCAACGGAAGGTGATTCTTTTTTTCCATCCCATAAACTACCAGTGGAAGTTGGAATGTTTAATAGGGAAAGATCTAAAAATCACTATTTCTTATAAATGAAGATAAGAGAAAATTATCACATTTATCTCCAGATAAAAGGTTTGTCGTTCTTTGGATGCAAGGCTTTCTCATCCCAAGGAAAGGGGATAGAGAAACCGTAAAGTTTCTGATACACTTATGCTAGACTATTTTGTAAACACGATAAAGGTAAATCTCAGGGGGTACATTTTTTAAAGAATCAAGAATTTCAATTCAGGATCAATCAAGTATCATTAGATTATGTATCCCTCTATTCTTACTATGTTCATTTTTCAAAGCTTGAAGTTTTGTAATATTCCTCTGAAAGGTCAGTTGAATGAACTAAAGTCTTATTAGATATTTAAGAATACAATGAATAAGTTGTATGTATGTTTTGATGAAGATTAAAATATTTTTGATAAATATGTAGAAGCTGAATTAGCACTAAATCAATCAGCACCTATTCCAGTCAAATAAAATACAACTGTTATTGCTCCTCAAAAGTCAGATTCAAAAATATGTACTAAGCCGATGAAGAAAACAAAATACAACAAGGAGGTTGTGCCAAAGTAGAAGAAAGATAAAGAACAAATAAAATAAGGCGATCTTAAGTTTGGCCTTGATCCAGATGAATCCTTAGCTAAGAAAATAAGGGTAGAAGATACTCTACAAGCTAAGAAGAAAAAAGAATACTATTTTGAAAAGGAAATATCAAGATTTTTATGTCACTAAAATCTTGAAAGGAGTTGAGTTGGAAAGTGCTCAATTAACAGAAGAAGTGCTACAAGAACCAATCGTGTAAAGTTTTCTAGAAAAAGGGAAAGGGAAACACTTATTGAAAGAAGTTTAGGAAGTTGAAGAAGAGGAAGAAGATTTTCTTTTGTAATATCTTCAGATTTCAAAAAATAGTAGAGAAGAATATTTTCAAAATCAAAGTTGAGGTATTCAACAAGATCCTCATGTTGATCAAGCACTATCTAAATCCCTTGAAACTCTTTTATATAGATTTCCTTCTCATGTAATGAAAGGTTATATAAATTCTCATATCGAAAAAGTACTTTTTCTCTGTGACAAAGTGGAAGAAGAAAGAAAGTAAAAAAGTGAAAGGAAAAGTTAAACAGCCAGTTGAAGACTCAAGTTGATCAAATGAAATGGATTCATATGATGAGGATAATGATTTAGAACACACAATATCTCTCAAGAGAAGTGATTACATTGTTCATGTATTGAGGATAATTGAGAATATCATTCTTTATTTCCCTAGAATTGAAGGGAAAATGGATTTCATCAAAGACAATCAAAGGAAGAAGTTTGGTTCTGTAAGGGAACTCTGAATGAAAGTATTGTCAATAGATTCTAATTTGAATGTACTATCTGAAAGATCAGTTGTCCATAAGAAGGCATGCAATAATATGACTAAATGGTCATACAAAACAGAAATCTCAGTAAATTAACATGAGGTATCAATTGAATACTTAAAGAGGCTTTCAAGTTATCTTGATATTGAATTTAATAAGCTTGACATAGAAGCTTTTAAAAGGATAAATGGGATTTCAAAAACTCATGGAGCTGATAGTCCTTCAATAAAAGAGAAGAAAGATAGAATGAATGCTTTCTGATCAGAGTTTTCAAAGGTTTCATCTTTAAAAGATGAAATAGTTCTGTTAAAGAATAAAAATTTTGTGTTATCTCAAGAAAATAATAATTTTCCACACAAAATTGATACTCTTGAATAAGTAATCAAAGGTCAAGAAGATACTATCAATAATCAAGATTATCTTTTTGTCGATCAACAAGAGCTTCTCAAAACCCAGGGAGATTCTATTTCAGAAGACAAGAAATAAATCAAGAAGATGAAAGCTAAACTTCATGAGCTGATCAAGAACGAAAAAGAAAGAGAAAACAAATGAATGTTTTGTTGTATCTTTATTTCTTTATTCTCTTTTCGAATTCTATAGACTTTTGTTATCTTAATTAGGTTTATGATCTTTCCCATTACATTTTTTTTTCTCTCTAACCTTTTCAAGAAACTAATGATTACCCCATTCTTTTTGTAAATCACAAAGCGGGAGAATGTTTTATAAGGGTAAGAATGTTTTAATCCAATACTTCTAAATCAAGGAAAATCAAAGAATACAATCATTAAGAAAGTATATATCTGAGGGGGAGTCATTTGTAATCAATCACTTTTTCAGAAGAGTTTTCATAACTCAGGGGGATATATGTATTTATTTATTAGTTTAACTTTATGTTTTGTGCTTTCCAAAAAGGGTGACATTGTTAAGTCAAAAGTACTATTTTGACTTTTATATCATGTTTTGGAAATCACAAATCTATTCATAAATGTTTTTCATACTGACCATGTTTATTGTACTGACTATGTTTATCGTACTGACTATGGTTATCATACTTATTATGTTTATCATACTGACTATGTTTATCGTACTGACTATGATTATCTTACTGACTATGTTTATCATAATAACTATGTTTATCATACTTACTATTTTTATCATACTGAATATTTTTACCGTACTAACTATGTTTATCGTACTGACTATGTTTATCGTATTGACTAAATCGTACTGACCATGTCAATCGTACTGACTCTCTCAATTGTACTATATTTTGTGCATCATAAACACTTTTCATTATATCAATACATTGCACTAAATAATACTAATATTACTCATTTTTTTTACTTCTATCACAAGCATGTTTTTATCCTTTATCAAAACACATGTTTTATATCAATCGTACTCATTATTATCATTTTCATATATCTTTTGGTTCAACAAAAACAATGTCATGGAGTTAGTTAAAAAATAATCAAAACGATATCATGTTTTCTATTTCAATATTACCGTTATAATGTCAGGTGTCCATGTCCCTCCGAATTTTCCGAAGAAATATGACCGTTGGAGGAAATATGATCATTGGAACTTGAGGCCTATGAATATGAGTCCATTAGAAGCTGAGAACAAAACTGAGAGACTCTGATCATTCTTTGCATCTATTAAGTTCTAGAGAGATATTATGTTACTTTTCTCTTTCTTGGTGCGGAAGCCTTGAAATTACAAAACGTGAAAGGTTCATTCTTAATTTTTGTATTTCAATAAGTTCTTGGTTTTGCTTTGTGTGACTGATCAGGTGATAACGATCGAGGGCTGCTGAGGAAAGGCAGAAAATGCTACTGATCTTCACATCAATGGCTTTCAATTGTTTGAAAGACAAAGGTACTGATTACCTTTAAAATCTAGGGCTTGCAAGGATAGAAAGACAGATGAACCAATCATCGTATTGAGGGCTTGCAGAGATATCAAGATAAACATACTGATCATCGTATCAAGGGCTTACCAAAGTGGTGGTTAGACAGACCTCTTATCCTAGGTGAAAGGATACCCATCTCTTTGGGATAAAATATTTGTAACACTTTTACATTTCCACTACTGTTTGTATTAGAAATAAAATTGTATTGTTTCATTTCTTCATTTCATATTCAATTTTAATTGTTTCAGTTATGATTATATTGTTGCATATTGTATTAATTGATTTTATATGCTTTATGGTAGAATCTTTCACTATTATATTACTCTAATTATTCTATTCATTTTAAATACAATTGATTTACATTACCTATTGTATTACATTGTATCATTTCTTCTATATCCAAGAAAATTGTGTTTAATTGTTTTTTTTTGTGAATTTTATTAGTTTAACATCATTTAAACTATTTTCATAAGTGATTAAACACAATGTTTTTAAACCTACAATTTACCACCCCCCCCCCTTGTATTATTCCATCTAATATACATATACATCTATATATCGATCAAACACCTTGGAAGTTAACTATTAGAAATAAGTAAGTACAACTTATGTGTTAATTCTCATAGATTTAAGTTCCACTCCCATGTATGATTTTTTTGCATCTGATGATCCTATTTCTGATGGAATTCATCTGATGAACATTTTATAAAATTGTAACATTAAAAAAACTCCTTTCTATCGAATAAGAAAACATAAAAACTCAAAATAAAACATCTATATTGAAACTCTATATGTTTTATGTGTCCAAATATCTCTATCCAATTCTTGGAACATAAATCTATTTGATAATTTTGTATGAAATCACTATCAGAAATAATAATTCAATGATAAAATTAACTTCATTTGGAAACTCAACTCTAATATAATTCTTCTAGCATCTTGGATATTTTGTAAACTAAAATTAAAAATTATTGTTTTACTTTTCACCTATATTTATATGTTCTATGAATACAGAAGATTTCGGAAACCAATTTCATTTTTTCACTTGCTATAATTAATAAAATTGAGTTTCACACTCATTTGAATATCTTTGGGATGATTCGCATTTGTTCTCAACTCTTTTGAATCATCATGAATATTCATGGTTGTTCTCAAATTATATTTTGTTCCATCTTTTTTGAATTTTCTAAAATGTGATGTTTAATAAACACATCAATATTTGTAACATCAAAATTTTTAAGTCTGTAGGGGAATTCACTTTGTGACATTATGATTCTTCATCTTTGTATATACAGAAAAAAAATTACATAAAATCATACTATCCATATGACTATAATGTTCATCCAATCACACTATTTATATGCTGAACAAAAGTGCATCCAATTAAAAATTTTCATCCGATTAGATAAGCATGTCTGATTAGAAAAGTTTTTCAGATTGAGAAATTTATATTTTCTATATTTTGGAAAATTGTTTTGTCCAATAAAATTTTTTCTAGTGAATAAAATTAGAAATTTATCATACATATGTTTGATAGAAAAGAGGACCTCTCACATTCTATTTTCTCATATATTCAAATCTTACTTCGTAATCCACTAAGCAGTTCGTTTGAATTCTTCAAAACTATAAAAACTCAATATAAAAAACATCATATATTCATACAATTCCTTTTTTTATTATTTGTTTCCTATTATTGTTCACTATTTCATAAGATATCCATCATCTAGCCAGGTCTTTCTAAAGACCTATATCGCATTCCTTTGTAAAACATTTCCCTCATGGAAACTAAGCCTTTAACACTAAAACATTATCGAATAGTTTTTCTGGTGGATCATACAATCTACAACATTTTAATTGATTAAACATTTGAAGATCTATATTTTTATTTTTATAGACACTTCTTCATCCAATTATATTTTTTCAGAAAACATTAATTTGAAAATTCAGAAAAAATTATAAATTTTCAATTCTCTTTTCATCTAAAAACTTCTTCTAGTATCACCAGTTCTTTAGCATTTTTGAGGAACTTGAGATAATGTCATAGAATCCTATGATATATGTTAGAAATTTCTTCCTTTCTAGAATTACAAAATTTATGGATTTAAATCTTTCTTTATCTTCAAAAACGTTCATAATTTTGTCTATATGGATTAATTTTTAATCTTCTAGTAATTCTTATTTTCCATTTTTACAAAAATATTTTTTAAGAAAAATTAGTTGTCAAAAAATACAAAACATTCATAGTAAAAATCACAAAGGATATTAGAAATCTTACTTTCTATGTTTAAAAACATTTGTTATGAAATTTTAACACTTATCATTTTTCTTCACTTATACTTTTTCACAACACATTTTGATAAAAATACAAAAACAACTCACACAAAATTATCCTAAGAAATGTTCCACATGAAATTTATTTCCTATCATAAAAATATCAAGCCTAATCAACATCTGTATAACCATGAAATTTTATTACACAACATCATTTGTACAGAATTCCAAATGAAGTTTTTCCTTTTACATATTTAACAACTCTCCTTGATGATAAAATAAGAGATTATATCAAATCACTCTGATATCAATAATATAAAGTCACATTATAAATAGTATCAGTACTTGAAGTTGTAAGGTAATGCAAAATTCCAATCAGGTTCTGAAATTATTATAATTTAAACATTTTCTTATTACATCTTTATTAAACCTTGTATTAAATAAAACTGGTGAAGAAAAATATTTGTAATATTCCATGCCAAACATTCATAAAAACTCCTTAGAATACATTTCTTGAGATATGAAAATATATTTTTCATTTTTTAACTTGTAAAACCATGAAGAATTTTAATTCTACTAATATTATCATCTCAAAATAATTCATTATTTCATCAAAAAATTATTCAAAAACATTTTTTTTATCCCTAAAAAAATTATACAATCCATATAAACAATTAAAAAAAAGGTTAATGAGTCTAATTCTTTTATATACATGTTTCAATAAATTATTCCTTTAGAAAAATTCAATATTTTCAAACAACTATCACGATTGGAGCATAGGGCATGTGGATATTGGTTTATCCTATATAGATATTTCTTACATTTATAAAACCTAATTTGATCATTATCACATTAAAAACCACGAGGTTCCTCGATGTACACTTCTTCCTAAATCTACCATTTTACAAATTCATACTTTACATCCATCTGATAAACATTATAACATTGATGTTCATCCACTACTGTGAACACTGTGATTATTTATAATCTTGAAACTAGGGAAAAGGTTTCTTCAAATTACACACCTTCCACCTATCTATAACCTTTATGAACAATTCTTTCTTTGTTTCTTGTATGATCTCCATGTTTATTCAAATTTCCCTTATACACTCTTTTTTTCGATAAAATTTTTCTCTACTGACTGTGGAAAAATTTATCATGTTTCATATATTTCAATTTGATACAAATATCTATTCATTTCATTCACTCAATTCTTTCTTTACTACTTCTGAAACTGACCCTTCTTTAATCTTGGAAATGAGTCATGTCTAAATTTCTAATTCCAACATTCTTCCATTTTGAATCAATTTTTTTAGATTTATATTTATATTTTTTGTTTCAACCTATATTTCGGGATAGGAAATTAAAAACTTTCCCTCAATATTCCCTTTCCTCATCACATGATTCCTCTGAGTATTAATATATCTATTTTGGTCTACATTCACTTTCATTTCAAATCATTATTTTCACTTCCTCATACATTTTAACAGCCATTTTTAATAGAATTTGATTTTTAAAAACGTTCACATCATAGGAATCCTCTAATATTTGTAAATTTTTGTCTAAGAATTTGAAACTTCTTTCTTTGGGTGAATATCCTATAAACCTTCCTACCACATATTTTTAATCATGTTTCCAAATATTCAAATTTATTACTTTTAGTCAACATGACTTCCAAAATCATTGAAATTTTTCACTAAAGATGTTTTTTATACAAAATTTCTTAGAGATTATTTTTTATTCCATCCTTTGAAAACATTATTTTAGCACATTTGTAGTAGTGATTATGGATTCTATCTAGTATAATTTTGAATGTTCGTACTCTACCAACATTCTTATTCCTATTTCCACAAATTTTCAGTTATTTCTTTTTTTAAAATTAATTTTCATGAATGGTGTATGGAGCACTATATTGATGTTTGATTCCATGGGTTTTCAGATAAGATTCATGAAAATTAAATGCATATTTTTCTCCATTATCAATTATTAACTTTTTTATATAAACCCCCATGTAACTATAAACATAACTTCTAAATGTTCTGAATATTTCTGTATCCCCTGATTTATGTTTCATACACATGATGTAGGTCATCTAATTGAAAACATCAATAAAAGTGATAAAGTAAAAAAATCTTCTTTTGTTGGATGATACCTCAGCATTCCATAAATATCTAAGTAAATAAGATTAAGAGTTATGGTAAATTTAATTTATACTATTATTTTTATTTTACTAACCAAATTTCCTTCTTGAAAATTTATACAAATATCATTTTTTTATTTTCAACTATAGTAGGATTCTAACAGCATCAAATTTGGATGATTTTACCAGAGTTGGACAAGTCTATAATGTCAAGTATTTTATTCTTATTTAGAACTTATGTAATTGGTGTTAAAAAATTTCATATCTAATACAGATTTCCACTTGTTATTTCCTCCCTTAGTAAAAAAGATACAAACTAACACACTTTTGATGAAACATGAATCATTACTAAATATCAGTTGTTTTGCATCATCAAAAAGCTGGATCATAATAAGTATGTTATTCTTGAGCCCATAAATATATGAAATTACCTTATATTTTAGTTTTTTAGCTTTAATATCAGATGTTCCAATTCCTCTGATTTTTAAGGAACTATCACTTTTTAAAGTTATTCTTCATCTATCATGATTTTAATCATCTTTAAATATATTCAAATCAACTGTCATATGTGAGGAACATCTACTATAGATAATTCTCAATTTGTTTATTTTATTTCTTTTATAGAATTCTTGACCACAAAAGATATTTCATCGAATTTATTCCTTCACTAAAACAAACATAGAATTCAGTAGTGATTTTTAGCAGTAGTTTACCGAACCACCACTATTTTAAAAAAAAAATCCACGGAAATTTTATATACATTATTGCTAAACAATTATCAAATTTGAAACCCAAAAAATTTTTCCCCTCCCCTGACACCCTCACCCCCCCTGACCACCCACCCCGTTGATTCCCCGAAGCCTTAGCCACATCGACACCGGTCAACGGACATCACCATGCCTCGCCTCGTTGTCCCTTCAAACACCTCAACTCACCACACCTTGCCTCACCAAACCTCTCCATTACAAACCTCAGCTCTCCACCCCTCACCTCCGATCTTGACACCCACATTGTCTCCCCTCAAAGGTCGAGTAGTAAGTGAAGGTAACACACTGAACCATTTTATTTTTGGTTTTTTTCAAAAATCGGATGATTTTTATGATTTAATAAAATGGATTATTCCAAAAAATATGTGAGACCATATGTGGAAGGGGGTTTTGTTTTTTTATACACACATAATATGTTATCATGGGTAGGAAACAAATTTAGTGACAACTATGCATTTATTAGTGGAAACCATTTGAATAACCCTCACTTTGGATGTTCTACCAGGTGAATCCCACATGGTTTGTAATGTTTTTAATTGTTTTTTATCCATGATTGGGATATATATTATTATTTCTCTATGAATAATGAAATCAGATCAATTTATTTTTAGAAATTTAAATTTCATGTGAGAAATATTTAACATGTTGTTTTCTTATATGATTCAATTTATTTCTCACCTATAGATGTTTTAATTACAGGTATCTCAAGGATATGAAAATTTTATATATTTATGCTACAGTAGAGAGTATAAAAACTTCTGTTTTCTCTCTAGTTTAGGACATAATTTATGGTTTATTATGGATATAAACTCTTGTGTAATGGTAAATTACTAAATCATCAACAAAAATTTCAAAAATTTTGAAGGATAAAAAATAAAATAATACATTATTTATACATAGATTGTAAATTAAAATAATGGTTTATCAAAATTAGATTGAATATTAGGAAACATTTTTTATAGAAAAATTGTATTGCATACAAATATTTCAAATTTTAAAACATTTTGTATGCACATATTTTAATTTTTATACACTTAATAAAAAATAGGTTGGTAGAAAATGTTGATTCTTGATCATCCACGGGTTATGAAACATATTATTCTACAGTATAGAAAAATTATAAAAAAATTATAAATATTTAATTTTTATATTTATGACAAAAGTTTCCATTACATAATAAATTTGATCATAGAATAGCTACCTGAGTCATAATGTTTGTAGATTATAAAACCCATACAAATTAAACAATATAACAGAGATAAACATTATTGAAATTGAATGTTTTTTAAGATTTATTCACTAAAAAAATAAAATAATTTCACACCCAGATAATAGAAATAAAATTACATCATTGAAATGTTAGTTCCAAAAACATGAGAAGAATGTGGAATATTGCGCACTTAGGGAGAGACTTTGAAAAAAAAATTATAGCACATTTTTCACACTTCAAAAATCTAAAAATTCTCATGGAATATACTATTATTCAATCCTAATGAAATGATACATTATCATATCAACATAAAAATGTTAAATTGAATATTTTTTCCTCATTTTTTAGGGATCAAGAAAACAATAAAATCCTAAAAATTATAGAATTAAATATAATTAGCAACTAGTTTAGAATAATAAAGTCAATACCTATTAAAGGGATGATTATTGACATATGATGGGTATAAATAAAAAAATAAATATAAAAAACAACTAATTAAAATAGAGAATCAAGTAAATAATAGTTAATTTTAAAAGAACCAAATCCATATATGAACTAACCAAAATATAATCAGTACCTCTAAGGCGTATGCCTTTTGACACTATAAAATTATTGCATAAAATTTCATTAGTAATTCGTACTTATATCATGATTTATCCTCACTAGTTTAAGATCCCCACACTCAAGAGAGACTATTCCTCCCAGTTATAATCATGTAGTTACACTAAACACACCCAAAGAGAGAAACTATTGTCTTCTATGATCCATCAACATATATACCCCAATACCAATGACTTGTCATTAGCCATTCGGCCCATTCTCAAATCCCAATATTCTTACTCAAGGAGTTTGATGATTATAATTATATTTCCATATCTTATCCTATATAATTCCTATGGACCAACACTATTTACTATATTTCTTAAAGATAACAACTTATAATCCCTTAATTTAACTTACTATGGCTTGCAAAATTTTCAATACAACTCATTCCACAAATCAATGCAACTTTGGTGTCCTGTAACCAATTATAGATATCACTTACCTTATTGAATATCCACCGAAAACTCTCAAATCCCCCACCTAACCATGAAACAATCACACCACTATGTATACACTATATATTGTAGCTGACTATTAGGCCTTCAATGTTCTGCACACCATGGGAATCGTCCGTTTTTATTAGACCATTTTTATATGATACTCCACCTATCATCCATTTCATGATTTATCATGGGTGTCATCTATGTTTTAGTATTTTTCAACTACATATAAATATATTGACACAACCTTATTTGATGCTTCATTTTAGAACTAGAAAAAATTTTATGCCATTTATGGATATTTTATAAATACAACAAATATTTGGATGAAATCCTCTAAATAAGTCTGTACGACTGGTTGTAGTTTTAAGGTAATAGAAAATCATTTTTAAAATTCTTCATTATTTAGCATTGTTATGTATATTTTGTTTTTTAGTACTGTGCATCTATAATAATTTCAATTTTTTGCATATATTTTTTTGAAATATATGTTCTGAATTTAATTTAATTTTATTAAATGACAAGAATTCCAAGAAGGAAGAATTATATTGTTCCATTGACCACAGTGACAGATGATGACCCATATGTATCCCTCCCTACAACATCTAAGACAACATCTGGTCACCCGCCTGCACCATCTTTCATAGCCTCTGTGAGAATCCCATCAGTAGCTCTGTTGACTCATTCCCATTAAATAGCCTTAGAAGTGAGGGAGGAGGGTTCCACCACAATTTCTTCATGGTGATATTAAAGGGTTACTATTATTGGTAAAAAATTTAATATGAATAAATTTATTTCACTTTTTGTATACAAATTATTTGTTCATAAAACATGGAAAAAATGAAACTGTGGAGAAAAATATTAAAACTTCGTATTTATAGAATCAAACTGGACTAAATATAGTTGTTCAGTTTGATTCCTATGGGGTCCCTATGGATGACGTTGTAGGATTACTTTGCTAGATTCATGTTCAGTTGGCTGCGGAGCCAGTTTCCCTCCCTATTACATATGATGCTTGGGGGCGTATGCCTTCATCTTAGAAAAATGATGTTTTTGATTCATAGATAATGTTATTCTTAATATATTACGGTGTAATTGGATGTAAGTATTTTTTAAATTCAAATATTTTCAAAATTTATTTCTGTGTACATATTTTTTTCACCTACACGATCACTGATGTGCTAGAACGAAAGTAGACATTTAAAAATCTGGGCAATAAATGGACAGACTTTAAAGGTAGATTATCGGGAAATTCCCATGATTCTTCATTAAGTGCCTAATAGATGCATGAAAAGGTACCCAATGTGGTACCTAGAGTGAAATGGAAGGTTTTTATTGACAAACATTGTGATGAGAAGAACAAGGTATTTAATTATATATTATTATATTAATCTCATTTTACATTTATACATGTGTATGAAAAGTATTAGAAATTTCATACATTATTATTAAATTACATTTTATTTATTTCATGACCTTTCAGGGAATAATGTTTTGATTTTGTCTAAATAAATCATCCCTCTCACTAAGGGGTTAAAGAGTTTTTCTATATGTTGATCGACTCTGGTAATCTTTTCATTAGTTTAAATATTTATAAGACAATATTATCTATTTAATACATGAAATTTTTCATTTATCTTTGTTTAATGCAGTCATAGAGATTACAACACCAAGCATCCCAAATAGATGTGTGGTTGGATGTTCATAAATAATCTGAAGGGAGTTTTTTTAATGAGCCAGCCAAAGAAGTTGGGGTACAAATTCATTTTTCACTATAATAACTTATTATCAGTTGTCTCTATGTTAATAGATATTTATTCTAATAAGACTGATATTTTATTTATAGTTAAAAATTAAAGAACTATGGGATGCCAAAACCTCACAGTCCTACTCAATATCACAAGATGGTCGAGTTAGTAAAGTGCATGGGAAGGAGTATCCGGGTTGAGTGTGAATGATGGGTTTGGGACCCGTATTGTGTGAGGTATTTAGTTGGCCATCAGTGATTGAAGCTGTATCTAATACTAATTTTAGTCTAGATTCTCAGAGAGATTATATTTCAATGAAAACAAAATTTAATAACAGGGGGCTCAGATATCCACTTTGCAGAAATCATTGGTTGATTTATATCATAATACGACTAGATCTATCTCTATTGATATTAAATCGATGATGGATGGTGAGCAGGTTAATCACAGAACCACAAAATCATTTAGTTTACAAACATTTATTGGTGTTAAGATTAAATATAAATATAAGAAATTATTTTATTTTCAATATAACTATCTTATAGGTGTCGGTAGAAGGAAGTAGAGATGGAGGTGTAGAGGGTGACAAGCAGTGTTCATCGTCAGATAGTGATTAGTGGTCTTGTTGATACGTTGTAAAAATATTGAAATAGAGGGGTTTTTCATGTATCTTGTATCATGTATCATGTATGATGTATCATGTGTCGCACAGAGTAGTTACCTAATTTTTTCATGAACAAACATTTTTATGATTCCCCATGGATGACAAGGGCGTGGTAATTTGATATGGCCTGATGATTTAATATGGTATTGAGTCTAGAATTGTTGAAGTATGAAGTTGGTGGAGTAGGAAGTAATCTATATTCCATATATAAAATTGGTATATTTAATATTTTCATTTGAGTTATGTTAATATGTGTATATTAGTATTTTAGACTAACTATTATGTTCTTTATTTGATTCATTTTATTCATGTTGGAGACAAAATCCCCCCATCCGTGTCATTCAAGGATGGGGTCCACAAATTTTTGGTCAATCATTGACCACATTTGAAAAATTGGAAGGGTCACTTCTCACAAGAGATCATTTGAGGTGTGTTCTTTAGATGTTATGTGTTCCCATTTTTCCCATAGGCCATCACAATATGGGACAACAATACTTTGAGGATAATAGAGACCCAAATTGAGGGAGACCTAATGTGTACATGTGAAAATTATTAGATTATAAATTCTTATCAGTAAGGGGCTAGAATATCATGTTTTTACATACTACTCCATGATGTTCAATGTTAGGGTAGGTAGTTTAAAGTCATATAGATCCTAAGTTCATGCTATGTAGTTTGAAGTCTTACTGCTTCGATGGTGGTTCTACATAGTTTAAATTCTTATATTTATATCTATGAACCATTTTTAACTGTGATAAAATAATCTCAAAGTCAAGAGGGGAAAAATGTAGTTTCATCTCTTTTTAAGAGGTGCACATTTTGGATTCACAGTTTTCTAAATTGTGCACATTCCTTGCATCTACCACTACATAAGATCCACATCCCACATATTATGTTAACACTCTTATGTATGTTTTTTTCTAACTATGAATTTGGAGATATGTCATCCACAAACCCTACATGGTTTGGGCACATAGTTTGAAAAAAATGTACAGAGATCATTTACACACCTTTATAATAAACTGCAAAGTTATTATATGGTCGTGAAACCATGGGGTCATGGTTTGATAAAAAATAACAGAAACTATAAGTCCTATATGGTTTTCTAGGAACTCTTTCATGTTATTTACAAACCATATTATTTATCAAAATTTTATTCCTAGTTGTACGAAATTTTGTACTAACGATGCTCCATCGGGGAGCCAAAGGGTATCTCACCCAAAAATGATATTTCAAATTATGATTCTCTAAAAACATATTCAAACTTCCAAGACTCCTATAAAGAATCAAAAAACATATAAAAATAAAAAAATTATGTTTTCCGTCATTCATAATTTCATTTCAAAGCTCAATTTTATATTTATCCCATACACTAAAAAAACCTAATTTCGTTTGAAAATTTCAACCCACTCAAAATGCGTGATCATACAACCATACCACCTTAGAAATTATAATCATCATGAATCCTCATAGGACATTAAAAACAAGATACATCCTACATGGGTTAGTAATTCCAACTCAAAATTATACTTTTTATTTTAAGTCTCCCAAAGTACCTTTAAATAAAACATAGACCATACGACCCATTAACTGATAAATCATGAGAAAATGTTTGTATCCAACAACAAAATCACTGAAATGACTCATACACAGTCCCATATATTATGATAAATGACCATGTATACATCTAATTATAAACTAGAATATATATATATATATATATATCCATAATAAATTTTGATTTTTAATGGTCAATTCTGAGTTATTGTACTCCCACTATCCCAATTTCCAATATATGCAAGACCTCAAAGTCCTAACAGTGCTCCCAAAAAATTTATCATGTTACTTAAGAGGATATTTCCCCTGACCCTCAATTTGTTTAAAATGGTTGAAATCCAATTGAACAAGATCATACTGTTCACACTATATTTTACTTTAAAATATCTCAGACACCATTAAAATGCACTTATCTCAACCCACCATATGCATGAACTAGTTCCTCACTAACCACATACTACATTCAAAAATAACTCTTATTAAACTGCTTTTGGGTGAGTATTTTTTTAGAACACTCAACTTTAATAGTTGACATCATTAAATCCATCTTATGAAACCTTTTATCGAAGGTATCCCAATATAACTTGTAGCAAGGTCACCACTACTTGTAACCAACTTCCAATGATGTATCGTTATCTCACCAAATCATACATGTTTTTGTCACAATTACAAAACAAATCTACTTAATTTCTGATCCAAAACACCTAGATAATCAAAAGGTATACCAAGCGTAATTCCTAGAATTGATCTTCCCCCAATTATGTATTTGAATGAGTACCTAGAATTCACTATGGAATAAAATAGTACCCAGTTCCAGTTACCAAGAAACTCAAAAACTAAAACAACCATTGAATGACTGGTCCTACACTATTATAAATATTACCCTCTAATATTTGACATTTTTAATCCATATATTAAGGCTTTGTTTTAATCAATCCTTGTGTAAACCTCCCATGGATTCCTTCCATCCAAATAAAGGCATTGGTTTTAATAATTTATCTTGTTATATAGACTCTCTCTCAATATTCATAGGATGGAGTCAATATATTGGGAATAAATGAATCTAGAATTGGAGTACACCAAGTTTATAAACATTAACCATTCATAGTCCACAAATAAAAACATCCTGACATTTTTTAAAAATTATATTTGATAGTCCTATTTAGATCTTCTAATAAACACTCTATAAAAACATGTTTTACTTGCCCTGACCAACCCTTGATGCCCCATCTCTCAATAATGTGTGACAAAGTCCATATATGGGTCATCCACCAAAGACCTACCTAAAAACCTCTTTTTACTTATATGGAATATATTTAAAGGGTTACACCCCCCAACATTTCACATCATATTTAACATGATTCACAGATGGAAGTCTCAGGTCCCCTTCAAAATATGATCACAGAAGCATTAGTCAATCCACTCCAGACAAACGTTTTTAAGATATTACCACCTTAATAGTTGGTTCTTTAATTAAGTTATTGATCACACAGCCTTAGATAATAATGAAACTCTGTTATTTCATGCATAACAAAAAACATCCAATATTGAATATCTACATTCATCAATGGTTGGGTAATCAACCAACCACCTTTCCATTGTGTTTATATGAATTCATAAACACACTAATGATTAGTAAAAATCAAGGATCACTTATTTATCTCGAGTATGAATCTATCATCCAGAATTAGTATAAACTCAAACCTATGTTTTAAACATCATCTCCATGTTTGAGATATGAAATATTGTATATACCAACTCATCGGCTTCAAGAATTCATTATGAAAATTTTTTATTTTTCCATTACAGTTGTGTCCCTCTACATAATGGACTTAGTTTCCATAATACTCATCATTATCCCCACCTTAGGAATTTCCTGGGCATAATTTTTTTTAAATAAAAATCATTTCATGGAATATTATTTATTCAAAACTAAATGTGGTTCCAAAACCTGGATAACACACTTATATTAATCATCAACCTAAATTGAAAAATTACCATTCTTATTAGGATGGATCAAGGATACATATTATAAGTTCTTTCTATGTAGTTTTAAGGATTACAACACATATGTTGAATCTATATAGTTTAATGTATTAGATTTAGATATATGAAAAATTATTATATGGTTGAGATGATATAGTATAGAATATTTTGTTATATGTTTTATATACATGGTTTTTTAGGAAACATAGTAAGATTATTGAATATTGAAATTTTTTAGATAGTTTTGATTATTCTATTATATGTACTCTGCACATGGTTTTTTTCCAGGATACTGGAACTGGGGTTGCAGAATCTGCTGCATTTTTTTATTTATAAATCTACATTTATCAGTGGTTTAAACTACAAATAATGAAATAGACCATATTTAATGGTGGTTTAAATAGTCTCTATTTTTTTTATGTTCTCTTATCAATGATAGTAAAAAACACCACAAAATAAATGTGTTGAATATTGTAGTGCTTGTTATGGTGGTTTTAGGGGCAGTTTTAATGTAAAAAATAAATATATTTAGCGGTGGTTTAAACTGCCTCTAAATACTCCATTTTTTCACCTCAAACCACTGTTAAAATAAACATAACTTCCACTAAATATGTTTTCAAAGAAACTTCCTAGAATCTACTGCTAAATTGAAGAAACATCCATTTTTCAGATGATGACACCCAATTTATCTATGGTTTCCTGAAACAATCCTAAATGTTTTTGGAAGAATTGTAAACCGCTGTTATGTGGAGCTTTTCTTAGAGTGTTTACCGTATAATTTTATTTTCTTTCATATAAAACTTCCTCAAGTTTTAGTCATTAATTCTTCAATTAAGTATCCATATTGATCACATATTCCACAAACATCCTCTAACAAGTCAACTAATTTTTCATTGAATATTTTATTTCATATTTTGATATTACTTTTCATAATTCATATATCCTAGGAAAGTGAATCATTCTACTTACACCATTTCTTCCCTTCTGTTCATGCCTCTTTCTAGGAAGTAACATGTTACAAAAACAATTTTGGTTTATGTGTCCATAAATTCAACAACACCATAAAAAACCATAAAATCTTTGTTTTATATATAATTATGATTTATATATATATAAACTTTATTGTGGTTCATAACTCCTTAATTTTAATAATTTCTATAGGTGTGGGCCATCCTTCCTACAAAAGAAATTTTAATTTTTTTGATTGTGTTAGGTTTTTGAAATATTTTTTCCACCATTATATTCCCAAAACATTTCATATCACCTAAAATTTTAGAAATATAAGATGAACATTTTAGTTTAGTTGTAGAAGATTTTACCTTTGTATGAAAGTTATTTTTTATTCTTCTTTATATAATTCTTGTTTTACTTTTGAAACCATGATGACAATTTCATTTAAATTTCTTCATATAATGGTGAAGAACACATCAATAGTATATTCATAAGAAATTCTTATGTCTTCAAACTTGGAATGTCATTTTTATACCTTTTCTTCCATCACTTTAGTATTTCCTTCAAAAATAAAATTGATCATGTCACACATTATCTTTTCTATTTTAAGACCCACCACAAACATGTAAAAAAAAATTAATAGAGACATAATAATAATATGTATAGAATTTACATCAAATTAAATGTATCTCTTTCAGAAAAATTAATTGGAGAATATTTCTCAATTCGTGGAAACCCGATATTTTCTAGATCTACAAACTCCATGTCAAGATATAGAAGATATGGTATCATTTTTTCCATTCAAGATAATTTTCTCCATCAAATGTAATAATCCCTCTACTATTAATTAAATTGATATTTCCCGTATAAGGACTTCATAGGAAAATTTTCCCCCTAAACAAACATTAAGATCCTAAGGATTGTAGAAAAACTGAAATGGGAGGTTAAATCAGTTCTTGTCTTTTTACAAATTTATATCCTTTTGAAACTTATCTCATTAAATTTGTAAGAGTTTTTCCTTATCACCATTTAGTAAAATTGAATTCATTAAAAATATTAATGTAAGAAAATAACACAATATTTACATGGTTCATTCTCTGTATACGAATCAATATCCTTTTCGTGGATACTCTCATGGGTCCATGTAAATTTACTATTAGAAGAAAGCGAATACAAATTTTGTGTCAACTATAATTGCAAGCCTTCTAAAATTTTAAAGTGAAGATTGAATTGACACCCATCAATTTTAAAAGAAAATATACATAATTTTACCTAAAACAAAAATATGTGACATTGTGAAATATAATCTAACAAAAAACCATTGGGATACACTATAAGGTGTTCATATGTCTGATGAGCCTACATCTGATGTAACTTTTCTGAAATTGTTTCATTTACATAACCTTTTTTATTTTTTATAATAAAACTCAAAACCACAAAAAAACATAAATATGGATCTCTTATCATTACATGTGTCTAATTTCATCTGTCTATATATAGAAATGATCTTTTTTTGATAAATTTTATAAAAAACTTGTTCAACATGGAAACTAATTCAGCTGAAAAATAACCTCTAAAAATTTATTCCAGCAAATTTTCCATTTCTTCAGTGTATATCCACAAGTATCATTGAACATTTAACCTATTTTTATAAGTTATCTATAAATATAAATGGTTTAAAACAAATTTTATTTTCTTGCTCATTAAAATTCCTTAATCAAAATTTCATGTTTATTTGAATCTTGATGGGATGCTTTTAAACTCTTCTAAAATATTCTGAAGTCTTTCCAAATTATCTCATACCTTATCAAATTATATAGTGTTCCAAAGTTATAGAATTTTCATAAACACGATTTTTTAGAAACTCATCAATCATTTTAAAATTAACCATTATAACATTGTATAGCCTGAAACATTGTAAAATTATTAAAATTAAACTTTGTACATCAAGATAAAATTATCAAACTTATTTTATAATCCATCCAATAATTCTATTTATCCAATGGTAATATTCATCCACTGAAGAAAAGTAATTTTGATTGAAAAAATATGTCTGATTTGGAAATTTCATCTCATTAGAAAAGTTCATTCGATTCAAAAGAGAGATTTTCAATCTTTTCACAACTTCACATTATTAACTTCTACCTAGTGAAACAACTTAAAATAATCTCATATTTCTATTCTATAGAAAATATGATCCCTCATTGTCTTTTACTAGATATTAACATATTACTTATTGAGACTCTTTACATTCCATTTCATTTTTCAAAACCACAAAAATTCGGCAACAAAAACCTCATATATTCTTACAATATCTTTTTCTAGTGATCTATTTTCTATGATTCTTCTATATTCCATTCAATGTCCATAATTAGCTTAGTTTTGTTTGATGACCTAAATACCATGCCTTTGTATAGTGGTTAATTTGTGAAAACATATAATTTCTAATATAATAGTTTTCTGATGGTTTATCTAATGGATATTCTTGAAAAAAAATTGTAATTATTCAAACATCACAAAATTATTACTTTCAATTTTCAATAAACTTATTTATCTAAAATGATTTGTGTGGAAAAAAACACCTTTAAAAATTCATGAATCTTTATAAATTTTGACATCTCCATTATTTTACAAACATTACCTTGTATCATCACTTCTTTATGATGTTTTATAAACTTTAAAGAGAATCATAATATAATCTAAATTAATTTGTAATGTTATTTTCTTTTCAACATTCCAAAAAAAATTAACTTTAAATTTTTCTTTATATTTAGTAACTTTATAACTTTATTTCATCAATAATAATCTTATGATATTTTTTAAACTCTTCTCTTCCTATTTAAAAAAATACATTAAGAAATGTTTATGTAAAAGAAATAAAAAATAGTAAATTATCTTGAAGTTTCTTAAAAATTAGCCATATTATTATAATATTATCTATAAATAAATTTTTAATTTATGTCACCTGTATCTGTAGATTTGAAATTATACAGTATGATTCATAATTTTTGGATCTAATATAGTGTATGTAACTGTTTATAAATGGAACCTACCGGAATGATTGGAAACTATATCAATTTGTATAATCTATGAAAGGATTTACATCCTAGTCAACGTAGTGGAACTATTAGTTGGAGAATAAAATAACAAAGACTCATGATGGGGCGAATAATGTTCTTGAAATTATATTAGAAAATAAAAACACCCTATTTAAGGTATGTTAATCTATGATCTATTCTTATAATGATCATAAAGAATAAAGATAAGACAGGTAGATTTACATTGGTTCAGGAATAGAATTCCTTATGTCCACTCCAACAACCCTCAATACCAATATCTTGGTGATTTTCACTATCCTATTCTATTTATCATGGAATTAAAACCCATTTCCTAGTAACATAATGACTATGTGGAAGAATTCGAGACATAACAAAGTTTCTAGATCTTTTAATTTAGCAGCAATATGTATTTAAAAACACCAGCCTTTAAGATTATTTTTCCAACAACCATACCACAGAACAAGAGAATAAATAGAAAGATTAAAAAATGATTCTAATAGTTATAATATACAAAAAACAAAATAAAATACCTCTCCCAAAAAGGTTGTAAGAATAAAAATAAGATGTAGGATAGTATTATAGGATATAATGATATAGATTGAAAGTGAATCCATAAAACATGATTCCATAAATTTGTTATTCACATAAAATAGAGAAACACATAGATCTTCAAAAATAGGTTCTAGGTTTTTTATGTTATATCTTTTATTCTTATTTTTTATTCTCTTCTTTAGAACATAAATATTCATGAAAAAAACATATCTATTAGTTTCATAGCATGAGATCCATGAAATATAATCATTGAAATAAATTCCACATGTCCTTTTCCTAGAAAATACCACGATAATAGTAGTGACCATTAAAAATTAATTTTACTTATTTATAATCTCATTACTTACATCTTTTTATAACCATTTTTTCATAAAGAATAAAACCAATAGTTAATGTATGTATAATAGAATTAGTTTCCACAAAAAAAATCATGGGTCATAAATAGGAGGTTTCCAATGACATAGCTAATTATAGATCAGTACATAGAAAAATTATACATATTTGGATTCAGATTGTTAATTTAATTCACATAGATGATTTTAATGTAACTAGTTTTTCAATGTATGTAAACTGAGTATGAATTATTCCCACAGATGACTTTATTCATGTAGGATTCTGTAAAATGTATCCATATTTTATGTAGCTTATACAATTACATATATATTTGGAACCACATATTTTTTCACCATGTATCCAAATTTTATAGATTATTACTCCACATAACCGATTCACATAGTCGTTTGATTGATGTAAGAAGTTTCCACATTTTCACGTTAACATGTAGGCATTTTATGTAGGTTATTATTTCACATTTCGAGTTGATATAGCCAATTCCATAATGTAGGCACTTCTCTACATAGTTGAATTCATCACGTTGACAATTTTCTAAACTTACAAAATTTTCATCCATCTCCTAAAAATTGAAAATTTTAATAGAATTAACTAAAACAATGATAAAACTAAATTAACACACACAAAAATTAAAACATGAATAAATTATTATGGGTATTTGAGATCATGAAAACGAAAATTAAATTTTATATTTTAGAACAACATTATTACTCCAACAATCTATCACTTTTTTATGATCATAAAACCCATAAGAAATTAGAAATAAATTTTTTTATTATTTTATAATATTTGGTATAAATCTATATTGTATATATATTGATTTTAAAAATGTTATTTTTATTCTTTTTTTATTCACCTTAATTTCACCCTTCCTATTCATTTAATTAAAAATCTCTCCATTATGACCCTATCTATACTTTGGGAAAGATTAACATTTTCTCTCCCTTTTTGTGTCATTAAAATGTATGGGAAAGGTGAAGGAAAAAAACGTTTACTTTAGAACATTGAGTAATTAACTGATTAAGGATAGTGTCAAAACATAAAGAGAATTTTTATATGTCTCATATTTATTAGATACAAAAAATAAAAACACTCATAAAAAATATATTACATGAAAAAATCACAATGAAACCATTAAATTTAAACAACCTCTAAGAGAATACATAAGAAATAGATAAAAAGTTATTTTATTAAATATAATCATTTCTTTAAGAAATACAACCATTCAACATCCAAACATGTATATATACAAAATACATGTTAGATAACCTGAGATTTTGGATATGGTCAAATTGAGAAAGTGGTTTGGGTGGATGTTTCATGAAATTATGAGAGGTCTAAGTGGTAGTGGGATAGTTCATAAATGGATGTGTATTACTCTCCCATGCTCAACAGTAGCACTATATTCCGATCCAAAATATTATCTATCTTGTGGCCTGTGATTATACATTTAATGAAATATTTCAAGATTTTCTAAAGTTTTATTGAAATCATAGGAACCAATAAGAACAAATTTAACTTCTTTGGAGGTGTCAAAGGTAAAGGTTATTCTCTAGACCATTTAGTATCCAAAGAAGTATCCACATTGGATTACCCTTTACTATAAATCTAGGTGGGATCAAAAGATGTAACAACTATTTACCTAGGTCCTTCAATTTTATGTAGAGGATTTGGTCTAAGATACCTTCTTACTTTGACTCATCTTCACACATATCAATTCCCTTTGTGATAAATGACTTACTGAACTCTAAAACAGTAGTAGAGGATTCTCTTTGAATTTTGGAAATTGTTTCTAAACCATTTTTCAACATTCCAAGGAAGGTTTATTGTTTTTAAAAGGAAAGAAATTGATAAAAAATAAACATGGGAGTATAATGAGAAATAAATGAAGAAACTAGAAGATCTAAAACAAACTTTTATATACTCTGGTAAGTATATCCCTACACAGTGGTCAAATTATCATTAATGATTTCATATTATTTTAAACATTAGTAATATTCACTACTAAAACTTGATATACCTCCTAAAACCCACTAGTATAATGTTTTTGTACTCAGTTATAATCGAATAAATTTTTGACACAAGTGCAATTGAAGTAGGTACAATAGGGGAAGGAGAAACTAGTTTCACTAAATGGATAATTCTGAGAGGCTTCTAGGAAAAAGGATCTCTTCCAGTAGGGGAAAATAGAACTGTTGAAGAATAAATTGTCTCTAAATAACTATAATCTTCTTTAGGGGAATCTAAATACATCCATTAAACTGCCTTATGAACATTTACTGAAAAAAAAATTCAAGCATTTATTATTACTAGTTACTGGACCAATTACCCTATAAATCAAGAATTAAACTTTCTAAATAACTTCTTATATATATTTCAATTTTAAACTTTTATATTCATCAAGATATCTAACGATGTAATTTAGTGAAATATAAGTTCAAAAACAAAGCTTCCTGAAATCGTCTCTGGCGACCTAGGACTCAGAAAAAAAATTCATTCCTAAAATATTGCAACAGGACTGGTGTAACTATATCACACTTAAGAGAATGAATCTTTGAGGACATAGAATTAACCTTAGAATATGGGATGTTGAACTAATATTTTAAATCATGAATCAATAAAAGAACTATAATAACCATGGATGAGGGCTAAAAACTCTTTGTAAACTCAAAATATATTATCACTACACATCATAAAATGTGTAATCTATCTTTCCTATCAAGAATAATTATTTAAGTCTCATCAAATGAATCAAAGGCATATAAAATTGAACCATAAGAATATTTTTGAATTATTTTCCTTATATATGAAACTAGAAAAACTTGCTCATTTAGTTCTAAATAAGTATCATAGGGCTCTATAATTTAACCTAAATGATCTTTCGGGTTTTCCTAACTTTTATAATTTACATAAAAGGTAACTAATTGCACCAGAGACACTAGTGGAATGTTTGATTTTAAATTTTCTATGGGTTTTAGTGATCCAAACAATCTTGTTAAAATCTTCATTAGAAACCAAAACCTCTATCAAATGTCAGATTTCAGATTTAATAAAAATAAAATCTTTCTTTAACTTATCGTAATATCATAAGAGATTATTAAATTTATTCAATAGTGTAGAGTATAGGTATTTAATTTTAGAACCATAAGAGGTCTTACTAATTGAAGGTGTACCCTCATTCAAATGAATAGGAAATGGAATGAGTTTTTATGTGTGATAATCATCTTAAGACTCCAAAAGTGCATATCTAAATCTATATTTTTCTTGATTAGGAGATATAATAGAGATAAGGTCAACCTTATAATGTTAAAATTATTCTTCTAGAATTTATTCAACATTTGGAATAGCAGAAAAAGACTCAATGGACATATTCTCTTGAGCTGTAACAACTGTCTCAAGAACAAACATGTCAGGATAAAGTACTCCAGCTTCCTGGATCTATATAGGCTATTTTAAAGAAGTATTGGTCATTATAAATTAAGGCTCTAATCTATAAACTACTCAATCAAGCATGTATTTAATAGGCACCACATCAATATGTGTTTTATCCTTAGATTTTGAGGTAGAAGATGGCTTCCCTTGAGAAATATCATCTGATCTATCATGTCTTAAATAATTTTAAGAGAAATTCTAGAAAAATAAAATAGTAATTAAGAGAAGGACTTAATGAGTATTAATATTACGATGCTTAAAAACCAATCCCTCATTCAAATCAAATACATTATTCTTTAAAATAGGTAAATCATCATTCCATAAGTACACTAGTTTAACATTCCTTTTCCTTTATAATCATAATGAATAAAATTCATCATATCCCATTAGAATATTCTTCTTAACACATTTAATTAGGACATATAATAAATACATGCCCTGTAATAACACATTATCTATTTCTCCAAATATATGGGAAATCCCAGACCTGATAAATTTGTAAGGGACCTTCCATTAGGATTATATGTCATTTATAATATTATTCTCAAAATTAGAGGTTCAAAATAAGAACATTAAAACCTCAGTTAGTCCCATTTCACACATACGAACTAGATATTAGCTAAATCTAAACTATCCATCATGATGAAAATAAATGAGTTCTTCCATTTCTACTTATAGCAATACAATACCATTTCCATTAAAATTCAACAAAATAAATTCCTCTTTTTTTCTTAATTAGAACTTGAAATTCTTCATGATATCATTCACTTCTAACTCAAAAAAAAATCCTTATATATTTTTTTCTCAAATAAACTCACATACTTGAAACAAAATACTTTCTTTAGAAGAATCTTAGTAGAATATAACAAACCCATAAAGATTGATTTTCTAGGATACTTTCTATAAGGTGCACCACTTGACATATTTTTCTTGGAAGAAATGAATCATATGTCTTCTCCATTCTTATATATTCCCATTGAAGAAGCGAAGTAGAAATTCAAAATCGAATCGAAAGATATTAAGAAGTAAAGGGTTGATAGTTCAAATTTTGATGGATAAAACGTATTTCAATCATAATAGGGTTTGGGGGGTCAATTGGGCTCCTAGGTAGAGTAAAAAATTTGTTAAAGGTTCATATCTGTTTTCAGATTTTATTATATTTTATGGATTAAAATAAATGAAATAAAAAAAATAAAATAATTAGTCAAATAAAACAAAACTAACATTTTTTATAAAAAAGGGTGTTTAAATTATTTTAAATAAATAGGCCTAAATATTTATTTTAATAAAAAATTTAAAAAACAATTTCAATTTCATTAGTGAATGAATATTAAACACTAACAAAATACTTCATCAACTAAAATTAAATGAAATAAGGTAAATTTAAACTCATTTAAATTCAAATATTCCAGATTCAATTTTAATAAAATCAAAACAATCACAAGAAAGTATATTTTTATACATATTCGTTAAATGGTTCTTATTATAGATAAATTCAAGCGAGATATCACTTTTTTATCGATATCTATTAAGAAATTATGTCTTAGATATTTTTTTTGTTTTATTGAATGACATTTTAGATTCCTTGTAGTGTGGATAACACTAGTGACATCACATTTTATTAACACATTCTTATAATGGAATCCAAAATCTAAAAAGGTCAATTTTGTCCACAACACCAGTGCACAACTACCAATTATAACATATTCTACCGCAGTTATAGATAATGCAACATAGTGTTGTTTCTTACTAGACCAGGATATAAGGTACTTTCCAAGAAAATAAATGGTTTCTCAAGTACTCTTCATCTCTAGTATACAACCACCTAATTTAGAATCTAGATATGAACTCATATTAAAATAAAATTTTTTTGTAAAAATTAAGGAAAGATAAATTTTCCTTTCTGATATTAAAAAAAAAATTTTGGTATATTGTAAATAATATTCCTTAGTATTTTCCTTGAATCAAGTTCATAATCATATTAAAACATAATTTCTAGTTTACTAGCATTCAAATATTATATACTTCCAATTAATCAATTTTACATCTTACTATAAACTAGTTTTTGAGGCTCAACCAAGTCAATATATTCATTAGAAATCATAATATTTCAATGAAATTTACCAATTTATATTCCAACCCATTTAACTAAATAAATTTTGTATTTGAAAAGATTAAACACATTCCAAAATTCTTTTTGACAAATTAAAAAACCTAGAAAATAATTTAACTAACCCATCAGAATCATTTAAAATTCATTCTTCAGGAATTTATAAAATTCAATATAGATCTTTTTTATTTATAGAACCAAAATTCACATCATCAATAAATATTTGAAATAAAAACATATATAAATATGATGTATTCTTGAAATGAGCGTGATATTAAACTCTAACTAAAAAACTATTTGATAAAATAAAATAACTTAAAGATTCATAACAATCTCTAGGTGTGTGTTTAATTCCAAAAAAATTATTATATTGGAAAACTGAGTTTGGAAAATCGGGATTTTCCAAACTAGGAGGTTTTTCAACATAAAATTACTCTATAATAAAACCATATAAAAAATCAGATCTCACATCTATAATATATAATTTTAAATCCATGATTGATTCATAGACTAGGAGAATTATAATTGATTTGGTCTATATATGGGTGAAAATATATCATCATAGTCTATTCGTTCATATTGGTTATACACTAGATATACGTATACCTTTATTGATACTGATCACGCAATGATAATCCTATTTATTCTAAAAAACATATTTTCTCTTATTCCAAGATGATAATATGTTCTATCACCTACTTCTCATACCTTTATCCTTTTGAACATTTTTTACTCTTCTTGCATTCCTAAAACCCATCTATCATCAACTCAAGTTTCTTATATGGATTTGGATTTTGTATAAGACAAAAATTTAGAAAATTTTAAAATATTTCTTACAATTATTATATACATAATTATAAAACCCTAGTATTTTATTATAATTTTTTAAAAATAATTTTGTTTCTTTGATAGCTTATGATATAAATGACACCATGTTTAAATAAGTCAGGAACTATATAAAAATATTATTATTTAAAAAAGATCATTATAACTTAGCCATTAAGTTGGTGGGTATAAATAGTAATAACTAAATTATTAAATTAATATATTTTACACATGAAAAAAATTAATCTATTAGTTATTAATTTATTATAAATGAATATAAAACCCATTTGAAAATAAAATAAATGTTTTTTTAAATTCTATTTTTAAAGTGCACAATGTGTTTTTAAATTAATAAATTAAATTAATAGAAAAATTTTATTTATTTTAATTATATATATTAAATATTAAAAAAAAATTATCATTTATATATTATTTTTTATGTATTGGATAAGAATAAATCTTTTTTTATGCTTAAAAACATTATTTTCATATAATGAAGGTTTATAGTGTTTTGACCACTTATTTTAAAATGATGATTTCTAAAATTATAGTATATTAATTTTAAAATATTAAGTTAATTTTTTAAATCCTCATATAAAAATTATCTTCAAGAAAAATTATTTGAATTTTTGGGAAAAAATAATTTTTATGGAATAATAAAAGATAAAGGTTTTTCTTAAAAATTGTCTTTACATTCAATGAAATTGATAAAATTTCATATAAAATTGTTTAAAAAATAATATATCTTCAATTATATTATAATAAATCCAATTTATTTGATTTTAATAAATTTTATGTTTAATTTGGATATAAAAACTCCTCAAACTTAGGAAACCTTCTTCTTGGGAAAACTACATTTCATTCACATCTGTAGAATTCATTTTGAATCAAATTCTACCAAATATATGAGTTTAGTTTTTTAAAGTGTATTACATATTATGAATGATAATAATTAATATTATCTAACAACTATAACCTGATTACTTACAATAATGTATAGTAAAAACAATAAAAGTTTGTTGATTTGGTTAAGGTGAAAATGGATTTACTCGGGGTGAAACAAATACTATAAAGGTGAAAAATAACCTAAATCTGATATAATTTTTATTTTATCACCTCATTTTGACTTTATATCATCCATGGCGCTTGAATAGTATATTTTTGACAATATTGGTATTTGAAAAATGTCGGTGTAATTTATTCTTCTAAAAACAATTCTAATTGTTTCATCTCCCTCGCATATAAATGGTCATCCCTCTCAAATCGTACTCACACATCCAAAGACTTTTTTCATCCAATAAATGCTCAAATATATTCCCCAATTCCCACCCAACGTCCCATTGGCCTCTTTATCTTAAATCTGACCTAGTATTAATTTTCGTACAAACCAAAAAAAGTTTTCCAATGAAGAGGTGTCAACCTTAACTTAGTGTTTTGTTTTATTTATTATTCAATGTCATTAAAATATTATTAAACCATGATTATATAATAACCTTAGTATCATAAAAATACTGGGATATTTTTATGTTAATGTAATGACCAACATCCATCTCCTCCACTATCAAATTAAAAATGAAATCGTTGATCATTTGTATTGTGCACTACCGCCTTAGAGAAGTAACATAATTTATTTTCAAAAACCCCTTTATCAAGGATGGATATAATTATTAATTTTTTATATATATTATATTTATGATATATTTATAATTATTTAAAAATAATATCACATATACCTTCTTAATTTACATTTTCTGGGGAATATAAAAATATGGCTCGTGTGTACATTGGACTACCGTCTCGCCAAAAAATATGATTCATTTTTCTATTAATATTTATATGAAAGGTAATAATGATTTATTTAATGTTAATATTTAATATTAAGTACATATTAATCATTATATATAATTAATATATCATAACTTTTATTACCTTTCCATCCATTGAATAAATGATTATGTCGTTTATGTATACGATGGAATACCACTTTGCGAAGAGATGTGATTCATTTTCATTGTTGTTTCACATGGATGAAAGATTTAGTTTTATTTAAAAAAATAATATGATATTTATAATATAATTATCATTATTTAAACATAAAAAAGACTTACCTAATTTACATTATGATTTTTGAAAAATGGAAACGTTACTCATGCATACGTACGACCTTACATCTCCATGGTTGTAATATAGTTCATTTTTCGAAACCAAATTACATTTATTTGTTTTTTTGGAAAAAATCATTTATAAAAATTAAAATTATTTAATTATAGGAATTTTTATATGATGGCATAAAAATTTCTTGACCTTATTCATCTTTCCAAAGTGATTTTGGACATATGAGCAGGTTATCGTTAAAATGATTAAAATTTAATTAATTAGTTATATAATTGAATATAACATGGTAAAAAATAAAATAAAATTCAAAATCGTTATTAATGTATTAAAAAATTAACATAAATTTTTTATTCATTATGATAAATAATGCATGTGACGATTCTGTTAAGAGGTGAAGGTTTCTTCTAAAAATATTCTTATTTGAGACACATGTTCTTCTATGCATCTCATTTATTTTTACATGTTTGATATATAAAACTTTACATATAATATAAAAAACCCTTCACAATTAAGGTTACTTAAAATTTAAATTTAATTACATCATTCATCGGGGTTACGAATAAAAATTTACCATAGCGGTAAGGGTTTATGCTTCAGTATCTTTTTAAGTTTTATTTTTTATTATTCAATTAACATTAGATAATATTATTTGATCGTTGTAAAAAAATCCATTTAATTATTTTCTCTTCTAATAACTCTTTAAATTTTTAGTTAATAGTATCATTTTAATCTGTATGTTTCTAAAATTTGTTTAATAATATTTTTAAGAAGTTAAAACTTTATTTTTCTTTTTGATCAAAAATTCTTTTTCTTCAATCTTCATATTTTCCATAAACATTCTTAATGAATATTTTTAATATTATCGACTGATTTTTTAAATACATTTTAACCATGTTTTAAGATAAATTTTTCTCTCATTTTCAAATTAAGTAATGTATTGAATTTTTATTAAAATATAAAATGAGTGTTTTATTTTAATATATATGTAGTCAAAGGATTCCCCATAGTCACAACCCTTATTTTATACTTAGATTTCTTTATAAACTTTGGAGTTTAATTCAATGAAAATCCAAATTTATATTTTTTCCAAGTATTTTTAGAAGGCCTCTAAATGGAATGAATATTAGGATATCTGGAAATGTTTTGGTTATGGTTGTAAGGGGTCTCTCTAGACCACCCTTTTGTTTGGGTTATGAAATTTCTCTCTGTAACTTGATTTATTTCTATTTAATTTTGTTAATACTTCTATATTCTCAATATATGTCTCTAACGTGTATTCCTATATTATTCTACCTTGATTTTATAGTGTAATATTTGTCTTTTTTTCATTTCTCAAATGCCTTCATTGTGAAATTTATTTTGATTATGATATTAGGAAATATTATTGAAACTATTTTTTCTATGGTTAATTATTATGTTATACATTATGATAGATATAATTTTTTTGTAACACATAAATCATTAACATATTATGATGGGTGTTCCTATAATTTTCTCAAATGTGTTGGGTAAAACAATAGTCTCATGTGGCATATTGTATTAGAATTGGGAGTAAACCTAATTGGTTTTGGGAATTTTTAAAACAAATGATATTTTTTAGGAAGTTAGACTTATCTCATGTTTTATATAATTTTTATATATTGTTGTCACGGCCCACCGTAGTGGGGCCCACCGCCATGACTCCCCAAGCCTGCCTCTAATAGGCCAGGGGCTGGTGACTAGCACCGAGCCGACATATTACTCACATGGGAGGCAATTTCTATATACTTATACACACGCACACATAACCAAGCAGAAAAATGCTGAAATGTAAAAAAACACGAAGGAACAAAATTCATGTATACAACTAATCCCAACCAACAGAGTACGATAGAAAGTATAGTACAAAAAGTAAACTGTTCCATAATACAATCCCACCAAAAAAAGAGTCTGATAACTAAAAAGTCCAACCTGTAAACACAAAGTGGTACTCAGACTGCTGCTCATAGCTGTAGGAACACGTCGGCCTGTAGGGAACTCAGAAAGCTCAGTCCTATCCTTGTCCTCCCTGGACTACATCAAAAGGTTGTTCATCTACACAAGACACGATGCATACGGGAAAAGCCTATGCAGGGGTGAGTATAACAATAAGTAGAGGACCCCGAAAACCACAAAAAAAAATACACAAAGAAAAGGTACAGTCATCTCTACACAATATATGTCTAATGAATATATATCAAGAGTAACAAAAATCTAGATATACTCAAACCCCAGAACCACAGTCCAGATACAAGTTACACAACTGCATACCCCTGCTAGGGATTCAGTTTTAAGATTCCACGGTACACTCGTCTGGGATAACTCACTCCATGAGTCTAATAGCTATGATGACATCCTTCCAAGAATTATTTTCCATCTGGAAAAGTCACAAGAGATAGATACACTCATTCTTGGAGAACACAATCTTGGGTGGGGAAAGATCATGATACACAGATGACGATCCTTGTCAGGGCCTTATTAGATAATGCGACTCCTATGGATTCACCTGCTAAGTATAGGATCGGTGCCTGTGGGGATAGTTATGTCAATACCTGACACTACCTAATATCTAGAATGGATAGGGGATCTCGCTTCATTCCTCTCAGATGGATACATGACTCTATCTTAGAAATTCCTGCTAAGGGATCATACTCTTAAAAAAATAAATGATACCTGCCCTTTAGGGGAACTAGAAAAAGGGGCACTAACCCAAACAAAACATGTCTAAGATACATTGGACTAGAAGATAAATTCATTTATTGAAAAGTACATGGCGTATAGAAGTGTTGCACGTCATGTCCTCTAACCCAGGCTACTGCATGTGTACAATGGCTCGTGTCGTAAGGGAAGTTTTATAGAAGAAGGAATACACAGTGGGAAAAAGAGTGAAATGTCGTGTTCCTCTATCCGGGGAGGACTCCATGTATGTTGTCCATGTTCTCATACATGTATTCAATCCATGTCTCAAAACTCATATGACCAGTACTAGGGGTAACTCATACAGTTGGCTTGGTTTGGCCATGTGGTGGAGTACAAAGCCGTGTACCCCACCTAGTGTCTGTGTATCACTTGGATACATGTCAAGACCCTTAAAAGGATCCACACGTCCTGTTCATTGAAGAACACGTCGTGTCATCACTTCACACACCGCAGAACCCTAGGCTATACATAGCAGTACCTACATGTCATGTTCATCAAGAAACACGTTGTGTGTTTTAGAAATTCCCAAAATTGGGAACCTCCACTATCACGCCTCTGTTGGAGCTATTATTTTCAATTTTCCATCCGTTTTCAATGAAACATGATTATTAAGGTCGCCCCTTCGGGCCTCTGATCGATCCCAAAAATGTGTATCGATCCACCCGCGCAGAGAGCGCTCGAATAAAGGTCCCTAATGATCTGATCCTATTCTGTGTTCGTCATTTTCGTCGCACCTCTACTATGTCATCACAATTTCATATCTCTAAATTGGGATCGTTGTATTGCAGAACGAATGTGTAATGATCTTTTGATCATCGACCCACAATAAATGCAAAGAACACAGGGTAAAAAGAGGAGGAAGAAATCCAAATCACAAAAGAAAAGTGGAATGAACCTCCACCTTCATTCATCATGGCATTGATTGGATCCCATTAGAAGGATTAAATAGATCAAATCAAAACATGGATTTCAAAATCGTGAATTAATCACCAAAAACAAACCATATAAAAACCCTCCAACAAGAACATATGATCCAAGGGTCAACCTATTTTTGGGTTAATCCACGTTTGTTGTTTTATTTCAAAAATGGGGAAAGCAATAATCAAAATAACAAACCTCTAGCTCTGTCATTTATGAATAGGGATATTGTTCATCGGTAGATATTTGATCTCACAGCACAATGATCCATGCATCGATGTTCATCGGTGTCTATCAAAAATCCTCCAACTCTCCAAGAGGATCCCCCTCAATTCAATCGGTTATGAGGCTAACCCTACAAACATTTCATAAGAAGGTATTTAAATAGAAATAAATTAGGTAACTATGAAAAAATTAAACTTTTAAATAAAATAAATTATTACTTTATTTTATTCCAATTAAAGCTTCCAAAAAACAAACTCTTGCTGCTGACCCATGCTGGTTGATGTTAGGCCCTGCCTAAGGTAAATTCACTGCTCTAAAAACAAAGGTGCCCTCAGATTTATAATTTGAGCACCAGTTTGAATGTTAATCCACCTTTTTAGGAAAACCACTCGTACGTTCTGTTTAAAGTTTAAATTAATTAAATAATTTATTTTGGGCACTCTGGACCTCAGAATTACATGCTGTCGAATGGTCTTGTCTCGAAATAATTCTACATCAAATTTAAAAATAATACATAGAAATTATGAAACATTACATTCTCCACACCTTGGATATTTACATCCCCAAAACGAAAAAACAAGAGCAACTCAAAAATATGTTGGTATTGGGCATGGATCTAAGTATCCCACTCGTATGTGCTCTCCTGAAGATTATTGTGTAGCCACCAAAATGCACACCAAGGGAATCGATCACCCATGAAGGATCCTCTCCTACTGATCCTCGATCTCCACCGGGTACTTAGCAATGGTCACTCCATCTTCAATGTTCATCTCACCCCTATCGATGACATGTTATGGGTCATGCAAGTACCTATTCAACTACGACACATGGAAGACATCATGTACCTGATGCAACTATGGTAGTAGAGAAAGGCGGTATGCCACCTCACCAACTCTACGTAGTATATGGAAAGGTCTGATGAATCTCAAAGATAGATTTCTACCCCAGCCAAATCTCTGAAACCCTAATTGAGGTGAGACCGGAAGGATGGCGTGTTCTCCCTCCTCTAACTCCAAAGGTCTCCATCGTCAGTCAGTATAAGACTTCTGTCGGCTTCGTGCAGTCTTCAGCTACTCCAGAATGGTCTACACCTTCTCAGTGGTAGCTCCACAAAATTTGGACCCCTGATTAATGACTCTTTAAGGTTGGTTCAGCAAAGTAGTGACTAGCAGGGTCTCCGATATAAGGCCTCAAATAGTGACATAATAATAGTGGAGTGGTAGTTGTTAATGTACGAAAACTCCACCAGTGGTAGGTGGTCCAACCATCTATGACCAAAGTCTTTGATACATGCCCACAACATATCCCCTAGAACCTGGATGGTCCTCTACATATTACCATTGGTCTAGGGATGGAATTTTGTGCTCAAGAATAGTTATGTTCCAAAATCCTCTGACAATCCTTTCTACTACCAGGATGTGAAGTGAGCATGACGATCTGAGATTAACGTCGAAGGGGTTCCATTAATCCAAACTATCCTGTACACATAGAGGCATCCCATTCTTGGTACAGAACTGTTCTCTTTGATAGCTCGGAAGTGGGCCCACTTGGTGAGCCGGTCAACGATCACCCAGATTGAATCATTCCCCTTGGACGTATGTGGTAAGCTTATTATGAAGTCTATAGATATTCCATCCCACTTCCAATCTAGAATTTCTAGGGGTGACCTAATCCTGATGGAACCATGTGCTCAGCCTTTACCTTCTGTCACGTAAGGCATCAAGAAATGAACTCTGATACTGTATTCTTCATGCCTGGCCACCAGAATGGTCGTTAAGGATCCCAGTATATCTTCGCCACTCCAAGATGTTCCACCAAGTTGGATGTATGAATCTCCCTATGGACCTCCTCTCAAAATGACACTGGTATAATAGTGCATCCACTATAAAGAACTATGTAATCCCCACCTTGTGAATATCCATTAGAGGCATGAGCTAAGGATAACTGAGCATGTAAGGCTTCAAAACTGACATCCCCAAGCAGTGCCTCCATAACTCTCTGTATGAGTGGAGGGGTGAAAATCATCGACTGAAGGTGAGATGCATCCTCTCTTTCCATGAAGGATACCTATAAAGATTCCAAATGTTCTGTTGCCTCAGTCAGCAGCTGTGAGTTCGATCTCAAGCTAAGATAATATCTCACATTTTTCTCCTTCCCAGAAGTATAGATGATCTCAAAATCATATTCATAGAGAAACTATATCCAATGCCTCTATCATAGATTCAGATCCTTCTATGAGAATATGAACTTGAGGCTATTGGAGTCATAGTAGACAAAGAACTGCATGCCCATAAGTTAGTGTCACCAGATCTTCAATGCAAAGACTACCACTGACAACTTGAGATCATGGGTCGCATAATTATACTAATGTGTACTAACCTGATGTAAACCATAATCATTCACAACCTATCTCTGCTTCTAGACACATCCAAGCCCAGTCCTTGATGTGTCACAAACAACTACATACTCAACACCCTCCTCCAGTAATCTCAGGATTGGGGTGCTCATCAAACTCTACCTCAACTTCTTGAAAACCTACTGAAAATTCGCCATCCATATGGAGGGTTTCCCTTTCCTGGTCATGTCCGTCATCAGTGCTGATATTTAGGAGAAATCGGGAATGAATCTCTTGTAATATACTGCTAACCCAAGGAAGCCCTGCTCCTCCTTCACGCTCTGAAGTGGCTCCAATGCTAACATTGCCTTCACCTTGGCTGGGTCCACAACTACTCCATCTGCTAAAATGACATGTCCTAGAATGTGAACCTCCCGAATACAGAACTGGAACTTTGAGTGCTCCCCATAAAGTTGGTGTGGTGGGAGTACATCTAGAACCAACAGCAGGTGTCTCATGTGCTCCTCCTCTAAGGCTGAGTACACAATAAAGTCAACAATGAAGACCACTATGAACTGGTCTATGTACTGCTAGAAGATCCAGTTCATCAGTCCGATGAACACTTTGGGGTTGTTTGTCATGCCGAACGGAATCACCAAGTACTCATAGCGAACGTAGTGTCATCTGAAATATTTCTTCAGTATATCCTCATATCGTACTTGTAGCTGGTGGTAACCTTATCAAAGGTCAATTTTCGAGAGCCACTATGCCCCTCTAGCTGGAAGAAGAGTTTTTCAATCCTCGATAGTGGATACATTTTTTTCACCGTCACTTGGTTCAGGTACTCATAATCCAAGCACAACCTCAAACTCTTGTTTGCCTTCTTGGAAAACAAAACTGGGGCTACGCTTGGTGAAATACTAGGTCCTACAAAACCCTTGCTCTGCAATTCCTCCAACTATACCCTCAGCTCACGAAGCTCTGTGGGAGCCATCTGATATGTGGATGAGGGAATCAGTGTTGTCATTGGGTGTAAGTTGATGAAAAAATTGATTTCCAAGTGGGGTGGTAGTCGTGGAACATCTTCGGGAAATTCGTCCTCGTACTTCACCAATACTTTTGGGAACTAGAAGCTCACAACATCTACTAATCTGAGGGTAATGCTATCCAACTCATGATTAATCGGTTGTACACTCCAACGCATGTTCCTACCTTGTGCTTCCTAAGTCTCCCTTTTCCGAAAAAGGTAAAACTCATCCTTTTTTTGCAAAAAGACCACACTCTTTACCTAAAAAATTCAATCTGGGCATGGACCAAGGATAAACAATCCATTCAGTGAATTAGGTTGTAAGGCCTCGATGCTACCACCCAGAGGTTCCAACCAAAACTCTCACCTCCAAGGGTAATATCACACTGTCTGCAAAGGCGTGTGATCATCGAGTCTCCTACCATAAATGTCTCCAAGAATAAGGATTGATTCAAAGACTCTACCAGAATCTCAATGTTTTGAACAAGACATGTGGCAAAGAAGGAATGACTAGAATCTGTGTCTATATGTACAGAATCTAATGTAGAAGAAACACCAATCGAACTTTGGATAATCCCTGAAGTCCTTGGGTTGTACGCCTTGACTGCATGTAGTTTTTCCTACCATTATCCCCCAGCTCCCTGAGCATGGTGTGGGCCTCCTGGGGGTGTTGGTGGAAGTATTTTGAAGCATATTCCACCACCTGCAGCTCCCCATGCTCCTCTTCCACGTCTGCCGCCTTGCGGGTCTGTCTACTCCACTCTCTTCCCCTACCTCGATGGTCCATCCACCGTCTCCATGTCAGTATCTCGACGGGTCAGACAATCTCTAGTGAGATTTCCCCTACAATCAAACGAGTAGCATCGCCTCTCCCTAGGATGGCTGGATCCGGCCTGAGAACCCTGGATAGCCAAACCCTAGTCATGGGTCCTCCTGTGATGTCTCCCACATCCTGATCCCTATTTCTAACATCATCTCGCTGCTTCTGAGGTCTCTGCACCTATCTACCTACTACTGACTGTCGTTATATATCTTTGCTCCACCAAAAACCTCTCGATCACCAAGACCCACTCGAGCACTCCATCATAAGATGGAATGCAAAGAGGCATGATACTAGCACAAATGGCCCGTCATATACATTTCTCGATGGTCTGAGATCTTAAGTACCGATCCCTAACCAAATCCATTGAGTTCCTGGAATGTTTTTTGAACCATAATAAATAGTCATCCACCATCAAACTTCCCTTTTAAAGTTGAAAAATCTTCTAGATATGCACTTCTCTCATCGTTACTAGTTAGAACTCCTCCCTGAAGAGTCGCCCAACTCTGTACACAAAATGGTCTCATCATTGTGAGCCTGTATGGTCATACTCCACCATTGTCCCATCTAACCCTGAAGAAGGCTCGCTCCTAGGATCACCATCTGGTCTTCTAGTGTCCTCACTATATGGAAAACTCCGGTCACTGCCTCAAGGCAGTCTTCAGCCACCTGAGGGTCGGGCTCACCTTGGAACCTGAGGGGCCTTGGTCTCTGGAACTCATGGAGTGCTCTCAGCATGATCCCCTCGTCAGTCGATACTACAGGTACCACGAGATACTCCACCAGTCGGGGTATAATAGGTTCTCCACTTAGAGGCAACACTTGGGGAACTGCTCCACGTTTCAAAGCCTCATCACTTAGGGGGTCGTCTTCGTAATCGTGCTGTTAAATCTGAGTGGGTATGAAATGCGGAGGCATCTTGTAAGGAATAAGATTTTCCATGGTCCAAAAGTATATCAAGATAGCTGACATATAGGAAAAGGAAAACACAACCCATTCATGCATGATGCATGTACCAATATCTTATTTCCCCTCAACTAGTGTTTTCATGTACCGAGTCAAAAAGAAGGTTATCAGTGTTCTGGTGTATGGATATATCGGCCGCCCACACCATCACTGGAGTCTCTAACCTAAAATTTGAGCTCAAAAGACTTAACACCGTTACCCCAAACCAAACTCACAGACTCTTGGATCTAATGTATAATCGAACACCTCTGATACCACTCTATCATGACCCGTCCTAGTGGGGCTCATGTTGTGGCTCCCAAAGCCCACTTCCAATAGCCAGGGGCTGGTGACTAGCACTGAGTAGGCATATTACTGACATGGGATGCATTAACTAAGTACCTATACACATGCACACATCCCAAGCCAAAAAATTCTAAAATGTAAAAAACCCACTAAAGAACAAAATAAGAGGTACTAGGACAGTTTCTCGTAGTCATAGGAACACCTCAGTCTGTAGGGAACTCAGAAAGCTTGCTCTTGTCCTGGTCCGCTCTGGACTCCTTCATAAGCCTTATCATCATCACAAGACACGACGCATGCAGGAAAATCCCTTGCAAGGGTGAGTATAAGAATACTCAGTAGACAACCCCGAAAATGGAAAACAAATACACCAAGGAAATGTATAGCCATCTCTAAAAATATTGTTCTACTGAACATATAAAAATAGTAACAAAAATCTAGATATACTCCAACCCCAGACCCACAGTCTAGAGACAAGTTACACAACCACATACCCCCTGATAGGGATTCAGTTTGAAGATTCCTTGATGCACTCATCCGGGAGAACTCACTCCATGAGTCTAATAGCTCTGATGACGTACGTTTGAGAAGTACTGTCTTTCAGGGAAAATAATGAGAGATAGATACACTCATTCCAAGATAACACACTCTTGAGTGGGGAAAGATCATGATACACAGATGAGGATCGCTTCTAGGGTCTTGGAAGATACCATGACTCATCTAGATTCACCTATTATGTATAGGATCAATGTCATGTGGGGATAGTCACATCGATACCTGACATTAACTAGGGTTAATAATGGATAGAGGATCTTACTCTGGGCCTCTTAGAGGGATACCTGACTCTATCTCATAAAGTCCTGTTGAAGGGATCTAGCTCTTAAAAAAGGAAATGATACATGACCTTCAGGGGAATGAGAAAAATGGTCACTAACCCAAACAAAACATGTCCAAGATACGGTGGACCAGATGATCAAGCCATGTACTTAAAATTAAAAGACATATAGAAGTGTCACACGCTGTGTCTTCAGATCCTGGGTACTTCCCGTGTACAATGGCTTGTGTCGTAAGGATAGTGGTGTATAAGAAGGTATACACGGAATGCAATAGAGTGACACTCCATGTTCCTATATCCATGGAAGACTCCATGTATGCTTGACATGTGCATGTACAAGGATTCAACCATTTTGTCACAGCCCGTGTGACCGATACATGGGGTAACCCATGCAGCCGGCCTGGTCTGGCCGTGTGGGGGAGTACACAGCTCTATACCCCACCCCATGTTTGTGTATCCCTTGGATACACACCGAGTCCCGTGTAAGGACACACACGCCATGTTACTTGGAGAACACGCTATTTCATCACTTCACACACTGTAAAACCCTATCTGACACTTAACCGGACCTACATGTCGTGATCTTCGAGAAACACGCCATGTGTTATGGAAATTCTCAGCATCGCGAACCACCACCTTCATGCCTTAGGTAGAGCATTGATCTTACATCCGGTCATCCGTTTTCCATGAAACATTAATTTTAAGGTCACCCCGACATCCCGAAGTTGTCTTCATTGTTTTTGGGACTCTGATCGGTCCCAAAAACGCGTATCAATCCACCCGCGTGAATAACACTCACAGAACAGTCCCTCCCAATCCAAGATTCTTCATCATCTTCCATTTTCGTCACACCTCCAATAGGTTTTCATGATGTCGAATCTCCAAATTGGGATCATTGCATTGTAGAACGGATGCGAAATGATCCGTTGTATGTCACCCCATGAAGAAAGTGAAGAACACGAGGTAAATTGTGGGGGAAGAAATCCACATCACAAAATAAAAGAGAAACAAACTTCTTCCATCGTTCGTCACGGCATTGATCCACTCCCATTAGAAGGATTAAACAGAGCAAATCAAAATGTGTATTTCAACATCGTGGATTAATCCCAAAAAACAACCGAATAAAAACCCCCCTACAAGAACGCACGATCTATGTGTCAACCTGTTTGTGGGTTGATTTTTGTTCATCATTTTCTTTCAAAAATAAGAAAGGGAATAATAGAATTAAAAAACACCTACCTCTTTCATTAACAAAGAGAGAGATCATCCATCAGCCCGGATTCGATCTCGCTGGGCAATGATCTACACATCACCTTTCATCAGTGTCCGTCAAAAATCATCCAAGGCTACAAAAGGCTCCCTCTCAATTTGTAGGGATATGAGTCTAACCTTGTAAAATTTCCATAAGAAGATATTTAAAAAGGTAAGAATTAGGTCGCTGTGCAAAAAGGAAATTTTTAAATAAAATATATTATTACTTTATTTTATTAATATTAAGGCCTCTGAAAACGAACTCTTATAGCTGACCTGTGATGGTTGATGTTAGGCCATTCCTGATGTAAAGTTCCTGCTCTTAACGCAACGGTGCCAACTAATTTCTAATTCGAGCACCCGTTTTAAATTTATTCCACTTTTTCAGTAAAACCTCATTACATGCACTGTTTAATGTTCAAATTAATTCAAATATTTATTCCATGCACTTTGGGCCATGGAATGGAACGTCATCGAATGTTTTGGTCTCGAAATAATTCCATATAATATTTAAAAATAATACATTGTAATTCTGAGGCATTACAGTTTACATGTCTGCAATGATTCCATGAACCTATGCCAAAACCATTTTTTTCATTTTCTAAAAATTAGGTTTAAGGGTTACCGGTAACTATGCAGACCAACGCAGTATCCAACATTCCACACACATTTCAAAATTCAAAATTCAAAATTTTCTAGAATTCAAATCTCAAGCGCAAACATGACCAAACCCATGCCACGCATCCATCTCATGTCGGACAACCGCATCGAGCCGTGAACACTTCTCACGTATTTAATTAGATCAGGTTGCTAGTGAGAATAGAATTTACATCATCATCGGCCCATCATCATCAAGTAGACACTCACCCTGATCATCATCTTCATCATTGGAAACTGGAAACCACCATATTCATTGATGAATCTCATCCAATAACAAGACTACACTCAATATTTAGATTCCAAATATCTATTCCAAGTGTAAGCTACCAAAACACAAACCAACTGATTCACACAAAAAAAGATCTGATTCAAACCTCCACAAAATGCAGCTCTACCGCTTGAAGCATCTCAAACTCAATCACAACATCAAAATAATGCACCTCCACCGCAAGTTACATCTCAATCACAACATCAAACATCCGTAAAAACAAACAAAATCCAACATAAACGTCTAAAAAATGAGCCAACAGTAACCAGAAATATCAACCCTATGTGAGAGCTCAACTATCGAAACTTTTCGGTCCTATCTGAAGAACCATGCCACTATCTGTGAGATCTCCTCCATCCACATAGTCGTGGAAAAAACTCAAATAGGAATGAAAAAATAGGAATAATACAAACCTCTATCACCCAAGATTGGGAGGCCAAACACCGAACCAAGATTTCATCATTGACGGAGAAATATGTGCCGATCTGACCCAGAAACTCCTTTTTGGGCATGGATCTGGTCAAATCAGAATAGTAGAAGGATCAACGCTGAAGTCCAAGACATGCCAACCTTAGGGGGAGGAAGAAACCATTGAGGCAGGTTATATGAGAACCGAAGACAACAACACTGCACAAACACCAACCGAACACCCAAAATCAAAGCAATAGATCCATTCACCTACTACGTGAAGACCACCGAAACAAAAAAGGCAAGAAAAAGAAATGAAAAGCAGGGGAAGAAGGAAGGGGGAGGAATCACCAGTGTGTGCAGTACAAAGCTGAACCTTCAAACCTACCGCCTCTAGATCAGAGCCGAAGGTAAACACTAGAAAGCTAATGGGGGAGAGAGCCTCCACGTAGAGGCCCGAGGTATTAAAGACACAATGTGATGTAAAAATGTTAGATCTTCACCATGAACCAATGATATCATGTTATTTAAGTTATTCTCCCATGTTATGTAATCATGATCCTTGTCTTTTGTGATATCATGTTATAATTTTGACTCACTCGTTAAGTTTCCTTATCATTTTATTCCCTTAAGATGATTTTTATCTCCCCCTTTTTTTATGTATTCTGTAGATTTGTCTTTATAGTTTTATGAGTTTGAAGAAATTTAGGATCTCTCAATAAAGGATAAAACAGATAAGTTTTATTTTAATCTCAATTTTCTATATTATATATCTACTTTCTCAATGAAACTGGGCCTTTTTAACCTCAGTTTGTAATTAATGCATAATTATGTTAGGATTCATGAAATAATATATGTAAAAGTCTTGGGTCCCTATAGTTGGTATCAAAGAAATGGTTTGGTCAAAATTTAAAACTATGATGAGAAAATAATAGTGGGAAACCTAGGGAAATGTATAATGATAATACTAAGTATAATAAAATATCATGGATGTTTTGTGAAATATAGACCGAGTGGTTTCAAAAAAATACATCCCTATATAGATACTGCAAGTTGATGTTGTTATGGAAAAGTTGTTCCTTGGGTTAGTTAATTTTATAAGGTCTTGTTAATCTTAAATCAAGCATTACCTGGTTAACAATAATGGAAATTACTATACAGCCGGTTTAACTCTCTCATGGGGTATGTCTTGGAAATTCTTAAACTCATTATGAGCCATTATGAATGAATTGAACAAATTTTTATGTTATAAAACTTAATAGTAAATGTTATAATTGGTAACCTATATTGAATTCTAGAGACTCATAAGTAAGGATATAATTATAATTTATAATTCTTCCTTATAATTTTATAATTTTCACTTTTTTATATAAATAAATCTCATATTGTTTCCTTTATTATTATTTTAATAGTAGGAAATTGGTGAAATCAAGATGAAAACCAACGTGATAGAAAATGTAATTATTTCCCTAAAAAATTATTTAACTACTTTGAATGGAAGTTATATACATTTTTATATTTCCAAATGATCCATCTTGAATTATAATAAAAAATAATAATGTATTTTAATTCCCAAACAACCCAAAGAAACAAGGATGTTTTTTTTAAAGTATAATTGTTAAAGTAGAAAAGGAAAAAAAGATTCAATTTCTTAAATGAAAGAAAAATGTGGGAAAAGGCACCATGGAAAATTTCATAAACAGAACTAGAAGCTAATTTATATGTGAAAAAGAAGGGAAAAAATTATATAATTTCATAAGAAATCTGAATAATCTAGTTAACAAGATACTAGGAAATAAATTTCAAACTAAGGTAATATTAATAGTTTAATGTCACAAATGATGGGAACTTGATCAATATACAATTAATTAACACTATAAAATTAATAATTATATGGTAAAATCTTATGAAAATAATTTAAAGATGATGAGGAAGTTTTTAGATGTTTTAAGATGAGAATCATGTTTTTATAGTACTTTAATCAATTTTAATCCGGTTATAAGAATCACAAAACATATGTGGTTTCTTTGGAATTAATATTTATTTTCGAGAATATTTTGAATGATAAATATGAATTAGAAATATGAATTAATTTTAAGGTATTATTTTATATAAAAAACATGATTATGGAAAAGATAATATTTGAGTTGTGCTTGATGTTGAAGTAAATATAGTTATGTACGATTATTTTATTTTGAGAGAAAAAAATAATTTTTATTGAAAACCATAGAGGTTATGATGTTATTTTTTGAATTATGTTATTTTTAAAATGTAAATCATAGTATAGTGTATTTTATAGGATCAAGGAGAAATATTAAAACAATTGTCACATAATTGTATCCTTGGTTTCATAAAAAGTGAAACCCATAATTCGTGTTACAATCCATCATATCCGGAAAGACCATGAGGCTTGAACTCACAATCAAAGAGTGATAATAGTTCATAACCTAACACTAACAAACATGATGTATAATTTAGTATAAAATTTTATTAATTAAAAATTTCATATATATATATTTATTTTATTTTGAGAAACATATTTTTTGATCTAATATTTTTTGATGTTGTAGAATTTTGAGGTGATCATTGATATTTTGGGAAATGTCTAAATGGGTTGAGGTATATGAAACCCTTGAGAATAAAATATTATTTAACATGAAATATTATTTTAGAAACAAAAAATTACACTTTTGAACGTTGAATTTAGTTGGGATATAGGTCTATTTACATATGGAACTATTTATTCTAAACATTGGATTTGGAGATTAATATTAAGGTATATCATTTTGGGAATTATCTTAACATATGGAAAACATTTCAGTTTTGGTTAAAATTTAAAGATATTTTGATAATATTAATATATCATTGTACATTATTTGATTTATTAGAAGTTAATTTTAGTTCTTCAGACATGAAAAAACTAAACTCATCATTTGGAGCAATAGGTGAGGTTATGGTGGAAATTGATTAAATTATGAAATTAAACATTTAATTAAGTAAAAATACTTATATTATTAATATAAATGGTAAATTATTTTCTTAAATCTAGGAAAAGGATCTTGAGACATAAATTTATCCTATTACTTTCATGTATGATGAATCAATAGCTTTTTAATCCCTCGTAGATTTACAATTTTGTGGTGGTAAACGTTCTTCTAATCATGTTCTCTATCACTCTCTGTATTTATTTTTTCTTTTATTCCACGTATATATTTTCCATTCATTCCATGTTCATCTTACATGGAAACCTAGTTATTTACCAATTCAAATAATCATTTTATTTCCATTTCATTATTTTATGATGATGTTTAGTTGCACTTTTTTGTTATGTGGGTTTTCCAAAAATAATTTTTTTAAAATTTAAACTCTTGATTACTGAGAACATGTTACAAATTTAAGAAAATAATTTATTTAAGGGGCTATAATATAGCCCCATGAGATTTTATTATATATTCCTCTTTAAATTTTTTACTTTCTTTGATATCTTATGATACATGAAATGTTGAGTTTAAATGAAAGGTGATACACTATTAAAATATTATTATTCATACAATATAATTATAAATTAGACGTTAAGTGGGATTGTATGAATAAGAGTAAATAAATTATTAAATTTATATTATTTATAGATGAATAAAACAAATTCATTAGTTATTAGTTTTTTATAAATTAAAAAATACTATGTTAAGGAAAAAAGAAATATTTTTTGGAAAAATTGTTTTATAACCACAATGTGTTTTTATATTAATAAATTAAATTAATTTATAATAGTGGGAGATTTTAACTAAACATATATATACTAAAAACTCAATAAATATTTTTTATTGTGAATTAAATATTTCTCTTAAGAATGGGATAGGAATATGTTATGTTTTATACTTATAAACATTATTTTTCTAAAAAGAGGTTTCATCATATTTTTTCAACTTATCTTAAAATTAATTTCTCATGATTTTATAAAAATACATTTGAAAAATTGAAAATAATTTTTTAAATCAAAATTTTGTAATTATATTATAGATTTATTGTAATAATTTTCTGGAAATTTTTTAATGAATAGTGAAAAATACTAGTTTTCTTATGAATTATCTTTTCATTTAGAATTTAAAAAGTTAAAAATTGCATTAAAATTATTTTAAAAGTAAAATTAGTTAAATAATATTATAATTAACCCAAATTAGGTCATTTTAATCAATTTTATGTTAAATTATTGAATAAAAAATTTAAAATACTTTTGAAAACTTCTAATTTCGAAATGACATTTTTGACAATTTTGTGGGTTTAAATTAAAATAAAATTATACATAATATATGAGTTGAATTTGATAAAGTTGAAAAAGTATTAGGAATAATTACACAAAAATATCTAACATGTTCAAATTTATTTTTTACCACGATAAATAGTAAAAATAGTAAAAAATTGTTATTGAGGTTAAGAGGGAAATGGGTTTACCAGTGGTCAAACTAAAAAAGTAAAGGTTAAATATGACCTAGAACTTTTTAATTATTATTTTATGTACATTTTTAGATCGTATATAATCAAATGTCTGATATAGGACCACTTTTAACCTTTTGGAATTTGAACAATGTTTGTGTATGTTGTTCTTTTTAAAAATTCCAAGTGTGTAATCTCCCTCACTATTAAAAGGACACACCCTCTCTTATTATATTCAAACTTCAAAGGAATTTTGGTTAAAAAATACCAATATAAATAATTTACATACATTACTACTAACATCCAAGGGATATTTTTTTATCATAAATCTAACATGGGAAGCATTTTCGGGAAAACCTAAATAATTTTTTCTCAAGAAGAACTCTCATACTTAATGTGGGTATTGTTTTATTTGTTATTACACCTCCCTCAAAATTATTAAAATAGTATGATATAAAAATATCAATATCTTAAATATACTTATATATTTTTATTTTATGTTAATTACATTCATCTTTCTCCTCCTACCAAAATTTGTAAATCAACCCATTAATCGTGTATACGGGGGACTACAGAATCGTGAACCGACATAATTTATTTTTCATAAATTCTTTTCACGGATGGATAAAAAGATGTATCAAATTTATATATATTATATTTAGGATATAATTATACATATGTAATTATAATACCACATATACCTTCTTAATTTCCATTCTGTAGGGAATATGGTAACGTAACTCGTGTGTACAACATACTACCACCTCGTGAAGTGATGTGATTCGTTTTTTACCATATGATTTACATGGAATGTAATAAGGAGTATTTTATTGTTAATATATTATATTTATGAAATATTAATCGTTAATTATATATAATATAACATATAATTTTTTACCCTTCCATCCATTGAATAAATGACAATGTTGTTTGTGTATAAAGCGGATTCCCGCCTCCCGAAGCAATGTGATTCATTTTTACTAATTTATCAAATTGATATTGTATTTAAGGGTATTAAAAGAAATAATATTTTATTTATGATATAATTTTAATTATGTTAATATAAAACAACACTCATTTTATTTCCTTTATGGTCGTTAAAAAAATGTAAATATTACTCATGCGTATGTACAGCTTTATATCCCCAATATTGTAACATAGTTAATTTTCCATAAACATATTTCATGGTGTTTCTTAAAATTATAATTTATTTATAAAAATTATAATCAATTAATTATTACTATTTTGTAAATTTTCACAAAATATTCTATTTGACCATAGTGAACCTTTTATTGTGATTTTGGACATAAGAGTCAATTATCATCAAAACATATGATGAAAAATGAATTAGTCATGCAATCAAATATGATGTAGTAAAAGTAAAAAAATTAATAATAAAAACAAATAGGATTATTAAGAAATTAATTAATTAACAAAATTTTATTATTTTTGAAGATAAGGAACTCATGTGATGATATAAGATCTTGGTGAGGGTTTCATCTCAAAACATACTTCTTTGAGACACCTGTATTTTCAGGTACCAATGTTATTTGATATGGTGTATATATTACCAAATTTAAAATAATATCATGAATCCCTCATAATTCATGTTATTTTAAGTTAAAATTAATTTACATCATTCATGAAGCTTATGATTGAAAAATTACCATTGAGGTAAGGGTTTATGCTTCAATCTCTTTTTAATCAAGACTGTTTTGGCTAAAAATTACATTGAAATAAATTATTCTATTGTTATTCAATAATACCGTTTAATTATTTTATCATGTCATTATTTATCAAATTTTCTTGTAATAGTTCAATTTCCTCCTCTATTGTACTTTAATTTATTGATAAAATGTTTTTAATAAAATATGACTTTATTTTACTTTTCTCTCAAAACTGATTTTTCTTCAATATCTATATTTTTGTTAAATATTTTTCAGATATTTTATAAATATTATACAATAATTTATTAAAAAGATATTTACCCAAATTTTAAAAGTAATGTTTCTATATTTTTCCAAACAATGTATGTTTTGGATTTCTTTTCCAAATAAAAAAAAGGAATGTTCTATTTTAACATATACGGCATCAACAGATTCCCCACCACCATAATGATTATTTTATACTTGACTTCATTTATAAGTTTCAGTGTTTTCTTCAAATAAAACCCCATTTATGTTTTATCATAATTATTCTAAAATGGGGTTTTAATCGAATGAAATTTTTTATATTTGTAATTTTTTTTCTTATGGGTGTAACATATATCTTTAAAAAACCATTTCCTTTAGTTTTGAACTTTTTTTTATTTAACCTTATTTCTCTCTCTTAATATTTATGTAATTATTATAAATTCTATATATATTTCTCTCTCATATATATATAATGGTTTTCAAAATTGGTGCATTTACCAAAGATTCCAAGAATTATTCACTGATGAAAATAATAAAAAAGGTTTAAAAGATAGGATTTTACAATAATATCTTACAGAGAGAGAAAGAGAGAAAGACATAAGGAATATAATCCAACCATGTAAGAATCGTGAAAATTACTTTATTGGGAAGGGAATAATCAATGAAATTTTCCACCCAATATACATGAGTACTTATGTTATTAATTCCTGATAGAGACTTCTTTAATTCTATCTATCTAGAAGTAAGCCTCCATGAGAGGTGAAACATAAAAAATTCTAAAATATTTCACATTTATAGTAGAATCACTTTCAATACACAAGTTATTCAAGACTTTAGACTTATAAGAATACACCAAATTAGTGATCTAAAGAATCTGAGATTCAATAGATGATTCCAATATATATAAACCATAAAAACCCATGAATTTTCTCATTCTGGTCATGATAAATTTCCCCAAAACCTAAAGGTAAGTGATTCCATTTAGATGCACCATGAAAATTAATTTTGATCTAATTTTGGAAAGGATGATACCAGAAAACATCCATGTGCCTTATTAGTGGTTTTAAAATCCCAACAACACCAACTCATCTCGGGACTATATAGTCATGAATTATATTGCTACATAAATGTGATTCCAATATATTAGAGTCCCTAAGGACAAAAATTATCTCTGTAATAGATGATTTCATTTTGAAGAGTGTATTGATATGAATAAGTAGATTATGACTATGCTAGATGAATTGTATTACATCTGCAACTTCATCTTGAAAAAAAAATACAAAGATGGGGGGAGAGGGATCACATGTTATGTTATCATAAAGACTTTATTTAATTAAACATCAGTTTTAGAACTTAGAAAATGTCATGGAATAACATCCACATTATCAATCTAGTACCAATGTTAAGAAAACTATTCTTATGGTCCTCTCAACATAGGTTTTATAACGTACACCTAGATCAGAGTGAGACACCAAATTTTTATAAGTATCTTTCAATAAGAGTATTGTTGTGAGTAGTCTTCCATATCAAATGAGGTGAAAATTCCATATCCAAGCAATGTTTAATATCCAAATCTAGTTTAATGTTTTATTTGGATTAGTATAAGTGAACCAATAATAATGTTTTTCATTCATAGTGAGTTTTTGTGATGGTTCCCAGATTAATATAACCTCACATGGAGTAAAATAGTAATTTTCAATGAAATATATGATTTTAATATATATATGAAATGAAGGATCATCAAGTAAATCTTTAATAGAGACTGGAGAATCCTCTAAAGGATATAATCATCATAAAGTGGGAATCTAGCTCAGATATTCTCCATTTAATTAGTGTGGTAATACATGCCTTATTCGTATTTCTCAAATTCCTTTATTATGAAATTTAATTTGATGATAAAATGAGGAAATATTATGAAACCCATTTTCATTCCATTGGAAAATATTAGATTTTTACTTATGATTGATTTCTATTTTTTTATAAACATAAATCCTAAACATGTTATGATTGGTGTATTGTGAATGTGCTCCAATTCATTGGGTGATAATTTAGTCTCATGAGGCATTGTGTTTGGGATTGGGGAGTAGTCTTAATCTTTTAAGGGACATTTCCCAATATGTGAAATAATATACGAAGTTATCCATGACTCTTTTTTATGTCACAATAGATGTTTTTTTCACATCTCATATGATTCCATGACATTATGACACCTTTTTCATTATATTATATTCCCATGTTATTTACTTATGAGCCATATCTTTTATGATATCATTTTACACTTTTCACTCACATGTTTTTCCCTTATCTTATTATTCACTTAATTGAATTTTTAGCTCACCAATGTATTTTATGTATTCCCTAGGTAATCTTATGTAGTTTTTTCTGCTCAAAGTAATTTAATATCTCACTTTTTAGAATAAAAAAAGAATTTTTATTTTAGTCTCACTTTTATGTATATTGTACCATGTTTTCCAAAATACACAAGGCCTTTCTAATCCAGGGTTTTTATTTAATGGATAACTATGTAATAAATCATTAACTAATTTCTAAAAAAGGATTTAATCTATATACTAATGCCTTCATCTAAAAATTCTATAAAAAATTTATGGGATGGTTCTTAAGTGTTCTAGTATTTCTAAGAATCACACAAATGGTTCAATTTTATACATCATTTCCGAAATTGTTTCTCCAAAATAATGTTCCAAATCATTATCATTTCTATTTTAACAACAAGGTTCAATTCATATGTTTTCAAAAAAATCACCTAAATCATCAACTTGATTCTCAATATGATCAAAAGGATCACTCTCATCAAATTTCTCATGATTTGATTCTTCCATAATGATTGACCTTTTGTTGAAATCCCTATATGACTTGAATGAAGTGGAATACCCATAGAAGATTCTTACATTAACCTTTATATCAAATTTATGAATATTATTATTGGAATTTAGAATGTAAAAATTATATCCAAAAATATTAAAGTATCCAAATTTTGGATTTCTATTATTCCACACTTTATAGGGTTTATTCATTAAAATAGTTATAATTAAAAAAAATTAATTACATAACATAATGTATTCATATATTTATCAAAAAAGTGTAGGAGAGTTATGTTCATATAAAATTTTCCTATAAATATCTTAAAAGTATTATAATTCCTCTCAATAACACCATTCGATAGAGGTTTTGTGGGGGTGGAAAAAGAATTCTTGATACCATGTTTTGAACAATATTAATTTAACTCTTAGTTATAGAATTATTCCACGTGGTCACATAAGAAAGAAGTAGTTTTTTGGTATATTTATATTTTTGAACAAATTTATAAAAACTTATAAGAATAAACAAGATTTAGTTTTAAAACTAAAATTTAAACCCCAAGTAAATCCAAATAAATCATCAACTAACACATAAAAAAATATTTTCCCAAAGACTTTTAGTTCTAGACGGCCAAAAAATCAATACGAATAATTTGTAGTGGTATAAAATTAGAGAACTCTATAATAATATTAAAATGTTAAATTTGTTACTTTCTAATTTTTTATGCATATAATATTTTCTTTTTAATAATTTTTTTTGAGGTAAATATGAAACTAAATTCCTTTTAAATAACATTCTCAAATAATAGACATTATAATTTTCAAGTATTACATTATAAATCCCTTAATTTTATTTATAATTTAAATAGATCATTTTTTCTAGTCAATGAATTATTAAACGGAGTATTTAAATTCTAATCTCTTAGTTCCATTAATTCTTTAATTATTATTTTTAAAAAATAACATAAAATTTTCGAAAAAAATAAAAAAAATAACCTTCATCACAACGTTAGAAAATACTTATCAGATTTTTCTTCAAACATTCCACAAAAAGATATTTGTTTATAAAAATTTTTCTTTGATTTACAAATTATCCAACTCCAATTGTTGACCTCACCTGTTTTGATAATCTCAATCATGTATTTATTTGTGTTGAAAATCCCAATTATGTCTTCATTCTCTATGATATTGTTAAGTATTGTTGATCTATACTTTAATTCTTTTAAATATATGATCAAACCAATAACACCTTTTTAAAATAAGTCTTTGGAATATGTTAATCATCATTTATCCATGTTCATACAAGTTATAAATTGATTCTAACACAATCAGATGTGTTCTGCATAAAACAGATAAGTAATCTGTCTATAGCTACTGATAAAGAGCTACCGGTAACCAGTCTACCGATAGACTTAGTCTACCGACAGACAGCTACCGATAGACTTAACACAGAGTTACCGATGTACTTATAAATACAGCTACCGATACAAACGTAGAGCTACCGGTGTAAGTATAAATAGCTACCGATGGAATAAGTCACCGATGGATGAAGCTACCGATAGACTCACAGCTACCGATACATGGAGCTACCGATGCATGTACCTACCGACGCATGGAGCTACCGATGCATGTACCAACCGACGCATGGAGCTACCGATGCATGTACCAACCGACGCATGGAGCTACCGATGCATGTACCAACCAACGCATAGAGCCACCGATAAAGTCAAAGCAACTAATGACATTGAGCTACCGATGTTCAAGCTACCGATGTTCAAGCTACCGATGTTCAAGCTACCGATGCTGAATACCTACCGATCACTCAACTCTCTGTTTGAATTTCTTTATTTCCTATATTTAATCTATCTAACGGTCATATCATACATTTTAATGATTTGTCAAATACCTGATAAAGGTTGTCGGATGTCAGGAACCCGTACCTCGTACCTGCTGAAAAGAAATCTTTTCTGTCCCCTGATGGGAGATAAATACGAGAAGACTACATACCAGAAAGAGATGCGAACGTGTGAAGAAAACAAGAAGCAAACCAGAAAAGTGCGGGGCATCCATTATACCAAAAGCGACACAAGCACAAGAGGAACACAGAGAAGCTCATAGACAATCAAGCATACTCGAGGAGTGTTCTGTGCTTACAAGAAGAACTTCATCGACTACATTCTCACCACCTGTGAACCTGGAGCATACGACACTCTGTTTCTTAACAGAAACAAGAAGAGGACTCAGACTCACTTCTAATCGAATCCAAAGGAGTCCAGAGCTATACTGAAATCACCAGAACCATCTCTAAACTCTACATCTATTGTTCTGTGATTTATTACCATTCATTTCGAGCAGTGTGTGTTATCTGCTATATCTAACACATATACTGTCTCCTGTACTCAAACTGAAGGATATGTAAATCCTTACAAAACTCTTTTATTCTTTCTTTCCCACGAAGAACTGTGGTAGAGGTCGTGTGTGACCTGGACAGCTGGTTGTTGTTGTACTGTTTCCCACGAAGAACAGTGGTAGAGGTCTTGGACCTGGACAGTTGTAAACTGTTGAACCCCGATCCAGGGTGTGGATCATTTTTATATAAACTTTTGAGAGGACTAAGTCTCAGCTTGAGACTGAACCTCTTGGTTACATTGTTGTGCCATCTATTTCAAAGTTTTATTCCGCTGCTAATCACTTTAAAACCAATACTGTTTTTAAAGTTACTTTGATAATTAAATTAGCAAGTGTTTATGTTAAGTGTAGATTAGTAAGTTAGTTTCAAAAGATAATCACACACTCCTGTGTTGATTAACTGGGAATTAATCAATCCCTTGAGAACCTAACAGAATCTCTACATTAATATAAATTCACTACAGTTTAATTTATTATTTTATTTGGGGGTCTTTAAGACACTGCTTTTAAATTAAGAAATTTTAATTGGTACTCAATTCACCCCCCTCTTGAGTAAACCACTCCGACCAACACTTGGTATCAGAGGAAGTAAATACTTTCTAAAAGTACTCTGCTTTTGAACTGTGATTTTAGTTGTATTTTAAAGTTCTTAAAATTTCTGTTATTTCTAAATTTTTATCTCTTTAAAATTTTCTCATCATGGACAATAGACTTGAGGGTGCTGCTACTAACCGGCCACCTTTCTTCAATGGAACTAATTATGCTCAGTGGAAGCTAAAATTGAAAATCCATCTAGAAAGCATAGGTTTTGATATTTGGACTGCTATTGAATCTGAATACAAAATTCCTACTACTGCTAGATCTACTTGGGATGAACCTACAAAGACTGCTTACAATAACAACTATAAAGCTATGAATGCCTTGTACTGTGCTCTAGGAGATGAAGAGTTTAATAGAATTTCTGCATGTAAAACTGCTTTTGAAATTTGGGATACCTTAGCTGTTTCTCATGAAGGAACAACTAATGTTAAAGAAATGAGATTGAACACTTATACTATTAAGTATGATAATTTTAAGATGAAGCCTGATGAACCCATTTCTGACATGTACCTCAGGTTCAATGAAATTGTCAATACAATGATCTCGCTGGGAAAGGATGTCTCATCGAAGGAACAAATTATGAGAATTTTGAGATGTCTACCTGATAGATGGAGAGGCACGTCTGTCTCAATCAGAGAATCATGTGACATAGCTGCTCTACCTGTCAAGGAACTAATTGGCAAGCTGATGATGTATGAAGAAGAGCTTAAAGTAAACAAAGAGGAAGAAAATGAACCTGCAAGAAAGTCTGTTGCTTTCAAATCCTCAACCTCAAAGAATAAGGACAAGGAAAAGCTTCAAGCTGTAGTTGAAAGTTCAAGCTGTGAAGACAGTGGAAGTGATTCTGACAGTGATGCTGAGATGGCTCACATTGCTAGAATATTTAAGAAATTTTATAGGAAAAAGAAGTTCTTCAGAAAAACAAATTATAAGGGTAAGTATGATCACCAAGGCAAATGGAAAAAGGACTGGAAGAAGAATGACAAGTCAGATGATGTTGTCTGCTATGAGTGCAAGAGAAAAGGACACATTAAAGCCGACTGTCCAAAGCTGAAATATAAAAAGAAATATGAATATAAGGACAATAAGTTTAAGAAAGCTATGACGGCTACTTGGAGTGCTTCAGAAGACAGCACAAGTGAAGCTGAATCTTCAGACTCTGAAAGGAATCGAGCCAACATGTGCTTTATGGCAAACACTTCTGAGGTAACTGCTGAAACTCCTGCTCCAAATTCATATTATTCTGGAGATGATTCTGAAGGTGATAACATTTCTAAATCTGAACTGTTTGAATACTGTGATATGCTGGAAGAGACATGTAATGAACTTAAGGATAAATACAAGTCATTAAAGAAACAGCATGCTCTCACCACTACAGTTAAAACCGAACTTACTATTGAAAAAGAGAAAAATGCTCAACTGTTAAAAGAAAATACAGAACTGAAACTGTCAAATGAGCAACATAGAAAAGACTTAGAGAAGTTCACCAATGGCAAGAATACTCTAACACAGATGCTAGGAAAGCAAGTAGCACCTAAATATACTACTGGTATAGGATACCAACCTGGACAAAGGAAAATTGCTAAAACTAGATTCATTTCTAAATCTGGACAGAATGAAGGTAATTCTGGAACTTCATATGCTTCAACCAGTTATATACATAGCTATGGATCTAATAAAGTTTATCTTTCAAAGCATGTCAATTCTACAAATTATATGAGATCCATTAGACAAATATGGGTACCTAAAGTGTTATTGGCTAACCTGCCTGGACCCAAGAAAATCTGGGTACCAAAATCATCTCCCATCTAAATCTGTTTTGTAGGGAACTTGCTTAAAGAGCTCCTGTAAAGAGACATGGTACTTGGACAGTGGATGTTCAAGACATATGTCATGAGACTTCTCTTGTTTCAAGAGTTTAATAAAAGTTGATGGAGGCTTTGTCACCTTTGGTGATAACTCAAAAGGGAAAATCATCGGCCTAGGCCAGATTGGTAACACTGATTCAATTTTGATTTCTAAAGTTTTATTTGTTGATGGCCTTAAATACAATTTATTAAGTATTTCTCAGTTATGTGATGATGGTTTTCATGTTAAATTTGAAAATGATTCTTGCAAATTTTTTGATTCTAAGAATGTTTTGGTATTTTCTGCCTTAAGAAATGAAAATGTTTATGCTGTTAATCTGAATTCTTTAGCTAAGCAGAATATTAATTGTTTGAATGCTTTTCATAAATAATCTTGGCTATGGCACAGAAGATTAGGACATCGCAACATTCACTCACTTAGAAAACTTTCTAAGAAAAACCTAGTTAGAGACCTACCTAAGTTAGAATTCCCAAATGATAGAGTGTGTAACCCCTGTCAAAAGGGAAAACAACACAAAGTTTCTTTTAAATCAAAGAAAGAAGTTTTAACTTCTCAACCACTTGAATTGGTTCACATGGATTTGTTTGGACCATCAAGAGTTTCTAGTTTAAATGGGAAGCACTATGTTTATGTTCTTGTAGATGACTTTTCTAGATATACTTGGGTATATTTTCTAGCTCACAAAAGTGAAGCTTGTTCTTACTTTGTTAAATACACCAAGTCTGTAGAAAATCTTAGTGGACTCAAGATTAAGACCCTGAGAAGTGATCATGGTCGTGAGTTTGAAAATCAAGATTTTGAATCTTATTGCTCACACAATGGCTATACTCATAACTTCTCTGCCCCTAGAACACCCCAACAGAATGGTGTAGTAGAAAGAAGAAACCGAACTCTTCAAGAAATTGCTAGAACCATGCTCAATGAATATGACCTGCCTATTTATTTTTGGGCTGAAGCTGTAAATACAGCTTGTTATGTTATTAATAGAGTCTTGATTAGACCTGTTCTTAAGAAAACCCCTTATGAATTGTGGAACAATAGAAAGACTAAGGTTAATTACTTTAAAGTTTTTGGTTGCAAAGTATTTATTCTGAATACTAAAGATAATATGGATAAGTTTGCTTCCAAAAGTGATGAAGGAATTTTTCTGGGTTACTCTATTTCAAGTAAAGCCTATAGAGTATTCAATAAGAAAACCAAATGTGTGGAAGAATCTGTTCACATCAAGTTTGATGAAACTGATCCACATGAGCCTAAAACCTCTCTTGAAAATCTTGAAGAAGACTTATCTATTCTGGACCTTAATGATAAATCTAAAGAACCTGTTATAAAAGTATCAAGTTCTGGACTTTCTCCAGAATCTGCTTCTGTTGAACCCGAACCTATAGATGAACCTGAAATTTCTAGTCCAACCTTTACTAGATCAACGAGGATTCTAAAGAATCATCCTTTAGAAGCTGTTGTTGGTAATCTGGATAGAGGAACACAAACTAGAGCTTCTCTAAGAAACCAGGTTGAACATCAAGCCTTTCTTTCACAGCTGGAACCCAAAAATATCAATGATGCTATCAATGATGAATTCTGGGTAATAGCTATGCAGGAAGAATTAAATCAGTTTGAAAGAAACAAAGTCTGGGAATTAGTTGACAGACCCAAGGACACTTTGACAATAGGCACAAAATGGGTTTTTAGAAATAAAGTAGATGAATCTGGAAATATAGTTAGAAACAAAGCTAGACTAGTTGCACAAGGATATAGTCAAGAAGAAGGCATAGACTATGAGGAAACTTTTGCACCTGTAGCTAGACTAGAAGCCATTAGGATCTTACTTGCATATGCTGCACATCTGGATTTCAAGTTATATCAAATGGATGTAAAAAGTGCATTTCTAAATGGTTTTATAATTGAAGATGTTTTTGTGGAACAACCACCTGGATTTGCTAACCCCCATTTTCCAAATCAAGTTTTTAAACTTTCTAAAGCTTTGTATGGTTTAAAACAAGCTCCAAGAGCTTGGTATGATAGACTTAGCAATTTCCTTATTTCAAAAGGTTTTACTAAAGGGATTGCTGATCCAACTCTTTTCATTAAAAGAATTTCTAAAGATGTTTTAGTTGTACAAATATATGTTGATGATATTATTTTTGGATCTTCTAAACACTCTTTATGTACTGATTTTTCAAAAATTATGCAAAATGAATTTGAAATGAGCTTAATGGGAGAGCTTAAGTACTTTCTTGGATTTCAAGTATTTCAAAATGAAAATGGTATTATTTTGAATCAAAGTAAATATACAAAGGATCTTTTAAAACTTTTTGGTCTGGATAGTATCAAGGAAAGTGAAACTCCTATGAGTACTACCTGTAAATTGGACACAGATGAAACTGGGAAACCAGTTGATCAAACAAATTACAGAGGTATGATTGGTAGTTTACTTTATCTTACTGCTAGTCGACCTGATATTATGTTTAGTGTGTGTATGTGTGCTAGATTTCAAGCTAACCCAAAAGAATCTCATTTGCTTGCTGTTAAAAGAATTTTTAAATATCTCAAACACACGGTTAACTTAGGTTTGTTTTACCCAAAAAGAAAATCCTTTGAGTTAATGAGTTATTCAGATGCTGACTTTGCTGGTTGTAAGCTAGATAGAAAAAGCACATCAGGAACATGTCATTTTCTTGGAAAATCCTTAGTTTCCTGGTGTAGTAAGAAACAGAACTCGGTTGCATTATCTACTGCTGAAGCAGAATATATAGCTGCTGGTAGTTGCTGTGCACAAATTCTGTGGATGAAACACACTCTTTTGGACTATGGATATGTTTTTAAACATGTTTCAATCAACTGTGATAACACCAGTGCAATAAACATCTTTAAGAATCCTGTATCTCACTTTAGAACCAAACACATAGATGTAAGACACCATTTACTAAGAGATCACTATCAAAAAGGTGATATTTCTCTTGAATTTATTGGCACTGAACATCAATTGGCTGATATTTTCACTAAACCTTTAAGTTCGGATAGGCTAAGTTTCATAAGACATGAACTGGGAATGTTTAATCACAACTGATGTAAAATCCTCACTGATGTAAAATCCTCACTGATGTGAAATCCTCACCGATGTGAAATCCTCACCGATGTGAAATTCTCACTGATGTGAAATTCTCACTGATGTGAAAATTCCCACCGATGTAAGTTTCTCACCGACGTAGAAATTCTCACCAATGTACAACGCTCACCGATTTGTTTTTCTCACCGATGATTAACTCACACCGATGCAAAGTTTAAAACTTCTGTCTGCCGCCAAGAATACGAATCGTTTTATTTTATTTTATTACTCTATTTTAATCGTTTATTTGGAATTCCTAAATGATAAAACTAAGTCTAAGCCACTTCTTACCTCACCGAGCTCAAAATCTCTCACCTTCGAACCTTAGCATCCAAATCGACCAAGAACCCTAAACCCGCGATGGAAAAAACCAAGCTTCCTATCGTCAGAGATGAAAGTGCAGAACCAAATGCTAAGAAGCAGAAGACACAGCATAAAGCCAGTGTTAGTGAAGTCAAAACTAGATCGGGAAGGCGACCAGTGAATCCTCACTTGCAGAATAGAGATATAGTAATCGAGAAGGAACTGTGCGTGGAATGGCTACTGCCTAGCAAATCCTTAGTGCTCGAGATTCTGGAAGACCAGAAAAGGGTGGATTGTTTCTCAAATAACAATGGCCCATACTACCAGAAGTTGGTAAAGCAGTTCTATGAGTTTGTAACCTTTGAGAAGTCTGAGAATGAAAATCGGGTAAGCTCTTTTGTAAATGGAAAAGAGATGTCTTTTTCTTCAGTAGAGTGGGCTGAGAGTTTAAAAGTACCACATGAAGGTGTCTCTGGGTATGTATCAAGAGCAATTCCACCTAGTAGTGACATTTTTGATTATGAGACCACCTTACAAGAGCTGACTGGGAATGGAAATCAAAGGCAAGTGGTAGCTGCTGAAATGGATGGAGAGAATCGACTGCTTTTCAAATTTGTTCAGCATGTGTTGATACCGAGGAGAGGAGATTTTGCAAATCTGAGATATCAAGATATCTATCTTCTTCATTTTCTAAGACATGGTGTAAAAGTCAATCTGTGCAGATTGTTGATGCTTCAAATGGAAGACATGATTAGACCAAAGTCGAAGACCAATGCTTTGTTCTTTGCCAAGCTAATTTCAGTGATGATAAAGGTGAAAGAAATAGCTGAGTCTCAGGATGAGACAGTTGTAGTCAAGAACAATTTCTGCATCACCTCGACTGTATGTAAGTATATGAAAATTAACTGGAACCCATGGAAGGGAGAATGGGTCAGTGATGATCAGAAAATCTATGATAGGTTTAATCCTGTGGATTATCCCTCAAGACCAAAGGATATGAGAGATCCGAGTCTAAGACCTGATGAAGAGGAACCTGCTTATAGTGATGAGACAGAAGAAGAAGAAGAAGAAGAAACTCCTATGGATGTTGGAGGAGATCCAGACTTGCCCCCAAGTCCTGTTGCAGAACTGGTTTATTCTAGGAAAGGAAAAGTAGAGGAAGTTTTGCCTACTTATGAGGAAGACCAGTCTGTACCTCACCAAGAAGAAGAGGAAAAGGAGAATGCAGTTGAATCGCCTGCTTCTGGTAGGTTAAGTATGAGTCCCTTAATTGGAAACTCAGCTATACCTGCTGCTGAAGAAGAAAGAGATAGAGAAGAAGCTGTACCTGTATCAGAAGATCTTCTAAATGCTACACCTGTAGAACTTGTGGTAGAAGATTCTGATGAAGAACGGCCAGCAGCAAAGGCTGTTGTGATACATGAGAATGCACCCATTGAGGGGGAGCATCGGTCTGTGCTTGGGAATGTTACAGTAGCTGTTGAGATTGGAGACTGGGTAGAAGACCCAGGGTTTATAGTCTGTGGATTAGATTATCCAGATTCTGACAATGAGATGTATGTGGATAGACCAAAGACCAATTATGATCTTGCTGCTGAGTTGTTGCCAAACGATGTGGTCAGATTTCATGATTTGACTAAGCTGAAAGAGGACCTCAAATCCAGTTTTGTTGAAGAAGTGAAGCTAATGGAAACCTCTCTTGCATCCTCAATTAATTCAATAATGACTACTTCTGTAGTTAATTTGGCCTCAGCAAGGGGATCTGCTGCAGTTGTCTCAAGTGATTTTGTCTCCAAATCAGATCTTGAATCCATGAAGGATGAGATAAAAGAATCATTCAGTGCTTCAGTTGCTGAGATGAAGGAAAGATTTTATGAAGAAATGAAAGTGCTAGAAAGATCCTTCGAGCTATCTCTGGCTTGTAATTTATCTTCCTTTATGTCTGAGCTTATGGAAGAAATGAAAGAATGCCAGACTCAGTCTTCAAGAATCGAAGCTGATCTGGAATCTCTCAAGACATCAGTGGTTGCTTTGGATTCCTATATGAGCTCCAAGTCTCAAGCTGACAAGGATCTAGCCTATGTGAAGAGTGTAGTCAGCCAGTTTGTCTCAGTGTTTGAAAGTTTCAAAACCTCAGTGAAGGATCATGTTCAATTACAAGACTCTCAAGTTCAAAGCCTAATCAGTGGTTTGTCAAAGAGTTTTAAAGAAACTGTTTCCTTCTCTCTTGGCCCTCTCACATCCAAACCATCAGTTGACATGAACTCAGTTCGAGCAATATTGAAGGAGGAGATTGGTTCTATTCCTACCAGTGGTTCTGGGGACTCATCAGAGTTAAGCCGAGTGGTGCTTTCTACAAGGGATTCTGCCAGAGAAATCATGAAGATAGTTCAAGATTTTATGAGAGAAGCCTCTTCCTCTCAAGAAGCCATAAAAAGCAAAGTGGACTACTACTTCTCCAAAATTTTCACCAAGAATCAACTCGAACACCACTTCAAGCTAATGTTGGAACACATGAAGCTCCCTCCAGTCACTCAAGCTTTCAAAGAACAAGTGAGCAAGCTGAGAGAACTGACTCCTGCCTTAGAGAAATTCATGGAGAACAAAGATGATTTCCTCTCTGCTATGGAAAGAGGAGGAGGAATTATTATGGATTTTAGAAATCTGCTGCTTCCCTTCTTGCATGTTGATGCTAGACCAGTCATCATCCCTCCTTCTTTGCCTGCTTCTGCCTCAGCTGCTCACTCAGTCCAGCTGACTCCTGTTCAAGCCATTCAAAGCCTCACCCCGATGATTACCCAAAAATCTTCAACTTACAAGCCTGACTCTGTGTCAGTGGCCCAGCCTCCTTTGATCTTTTCTGGCATTCCCAAACCTTCACCTGAATCCTCACCACCCGAGCATCCTTCTGATCCTAAAGGAAAATCTCACATTGCAGATGCGGATTGAACCAGTGGCCAAGCTTTTTGATAGGAATTCCTTTGTAATCTGTTTTTGTTGTACATTTTGACTAACTATAATACAGACCACTTTTTACTTCTCTTTGTTTTATTTCTCTCCTATATATATATATATATATATGCTTTCCCACTTTTTGATTATCACAAAGGGGGAGAACAATAAGAGAGGGGGAGAAACTTTTTATGAGAGAACAAGGAGGAGAACAAAATGAGAAATATTTTCAATGGAGAAAAATAAGGCATAAGGGGAAACACATTATCCTTTGTTTTGTTTCCATTTTTATCTCTGATACCTTATGTCTATATAGTACCTCATTAATTTTACCTCTGATAACTTATGTCTATATCATACTATTTCTATTATCTATGATGCTGTTTTCTCTGAGAAAATTGAATTCAATATTATACTCTTTACTATTATATTTTCACTATGTTACATGCCAATATCATAAATTGTGATTATCAAAAAGGGGGAGATTGTTGACCTCACCTGTTTTGATAATCTCAATCATGTATTTATTTGTGTTGAAAATCCCAATTATGTCTTCATTCTCTATGATATTGTTAAGTATTGTTGATCTATACTTTAATTCTTTTAAATCTATGATCAAACCAATAACACCTTTTTAAAATAAGTCTTTGGAATATGTTAATCATCATTTATCCATGTTCATACAAGTTATAAATTGATTCTAACACAATCAGATGTGTTCTGCATAAAACAGATAAGTAATCTGTCTATAGCTACTGATAAAGAGCTACCGGTAACCAGTCTACCGATAGACTTAGTCTACCGACAGACAGCTACCGATAGACTTAACACAGAGTTACCGATGTACTTATAAATACAGCTACCGATACAAACGTAGAGCTACCGGTGTAAGTATAAATAGCTACCGATGGAATAAGTCACCGATGGATGAAGCTACCGATAGACTCACAGCTACCGATACATGGAGCTACCGATGCATGTACCTACCGACGCATGGAGCTACCGATGCATGTACCAACCGACGCATGGAGCTACCGATGCATGTACCAACCGACGCATGGAGCTACCGATGCATGTACCAACCAACGCATAGAGCCACCGATAATGTCAAAGCAACTAATGACATTGAGCTACCGATGTTCAAGCTACCGATGTTCAAGCTACCGATGTTCAAGCTACCGATGCTGAATACCTACCGATCACTCAACTCTCTGTTTGAATTTCTTTATTTCCTATATTTAATCTATCTAACGGTCATATCATACATTTTAATGATTTGTCAAATACCTGATAAAGGTTGTCGGATGTCAGGAACCCGTACCTCGTACCTGCTGAAAAGAAATCTTTTCTGTCCCCTGATGGGAGATAAATACGAGAAGACTACATACCAGAAAGAGATGCGAACGTGTGAAGAAAACAAGAAGCGAACCAGAAAAGTGCGGGGCATCCATTATACCAAAAGCACACAAGCACAAGAGGAACACCGAGAAGCTCATAGACAATCAAGCATACTCGAGGAGTGTTCTGTGCTTACAAGAAGAACTTCATCGACTACATTCTCACCACCTGTGAACCTGGAGCATACGACACTCTGTTTCTTAACAGAAACAAGAAGAGGACTCAGACTCACTTCTAATCGAATCCAAAGGAGTCCAGAGCTATACTGAAATCACCAGAACCATCTCTAAACTCTACATCTCTTGTTCTGTGATTTATTACCATTCATTTCGAGTAGTGTGTGTTATCTGCTATATCTAACACATATACTGTCTCCTGTACTCAAACTGAAGGATCTGTAAATCCTTACAAAACTCTTTCATTCTTTCTTTCCCACGAAGAACTGTGGTAGAGGTCGTGTGTGACCTGGACAGCTGGTTGCTGTTGTACTGTTTCCCACGAAGAACAGTGGTAGAGGTCTTGGACCTGGACAGTTGTAAACTGTTGAACCCCGATCCAGGGTGTGGATCATTTTTATATAAAATTTTGAGAGGACTAAGTCTCGGCTTGAGACTGAACCTCTTGGTTACATTGTTGTGCCATCTATTTCAAAGTTTTATTCCGCTGCTAATAACTTTAAAACCAATACTGTTTTTAAATTTACTTTGATAATTAAATTAGGAAGTGTTTATGTTAAGTGTAGATTAGTAAGTTAGTTTCAAAAGATAATCACACACTCCTGTGTTGATTAACTGGGAATTAATCAATCCCTTGAGAACCTAACAGAATCTCTACATTAATATAAATTCACTACAGTTTAATTTATTATTTTATTTGGGGGTCTTTAAGACACTGCTTTTAAATTAAGAAATTTTAATTGGTACTCAATTCACCCCCCTCTTGAGTAAACCACTCCGACCAACACCAATAATTTTGAATTTGGCATTGTCAACAAAAGTGACACAACCTCCATTAATTTTTTATAAGGAGTAAAAGTTTGATAAATTTCCACACATATTCCTTAATCATTCATTGTTCATATTCCATTTTTCATTGATGATAATTGAACGTTTCCATTAGAAAAAATAAAATTATAAATTATATTGATAACCATATTCTCTTGAGTCTATAAATTTTAGTAACTAAAGATTTTGGAACTCAAATTTCTTTTTACAATCTAGAAAGTATAGCAAAAAAATTGAATTTTTTTTAAAGCATGTTTGAATCTAGAAAACTGAATATATATTAAACTATAATTATTAGAAAATTTCCCTAATTTTGTATAATAAAAAAAGAAACTTTATGGAGTTTTTTATTTTTAAAACATAAAAAAAAATTATAAATATTTCTGTTTCTCACCTTGGATTATTATTCCAAATATATTATTTTTTCATGGTTTTAAGGACTAAATTTTGTTTATTAAAGACATCTTTTTCATTAGAAAAATTTAAAGGATGTTTTAGTGCTTTGTTTTTATTTTTATATCTTTTATAATTTGTTTCTATCATAGAATAATATTAATTTAATTATTTATAAGATAATTTTTTATTTTCTAATTCATATTCAGGATCAGAAGAATAAAAATAATATAACATAGTAGAGTGTGCCATAAAGAACATATTAACCTTTTGATTATTCATTTCATATTTTGTATTTCAAGATATATCATCACTAGAATCTTCAAAATCACACCACATTTTTTTCATGGATTTCATGTCTTTCCTATCATATCCATTCTTCTTAATGAACTAATTATCATATTTCTTATTATCTTGAAAATGAGGGTAGTCATTTCTAATGTTTTTTATCTTCTTAAACTAATAAAATATAACTTATTTAGAATTATCCTTGCCATTATTTTACTTATTTGTGGTTCTATTGAATCATATTCTCTTATTATATAATTTTTGGAAGATTATTTCAAAATGTGCATGGTCTCTATCTAAAGAAGAACTATTTGTGGTATCATCATCAGAATAATCCTTTGTTTGTAATTATTTTATTTTTTTGTAATATTCTGATGTTGAAACATTCAGAGTAGCATTATTCATCTTAGCATATATATATATATATATATATAATCAATATTTAGCTTCTATCATAGCCTCATGTATCATAAGAGTCCCAATAATATATTTTATCTTTAATATATTTTACATCAATATATTTTTAATATAACATAATATTCAACTCCATCTAGGTGGTAGTATTATGGGTATTTTCAAATCTTGATATAGATCAGGAATAGGTGTTCCTAAATAATGAAACATTATTTTCAACTTTTTTAAGACTTCCATTCAATAGGGTAACGATTTCTTCTTCCATAATTATGAAATTATCAAAGTTAAGATTTATAGATTTATATCAAAGAGCTCTCACATTGTTTATTCCTTCATATTCCATTGATTATAATAGTCCACATTTCTTGTGTTGTTTCACTTTGTGAAACTCGGTTGAACTCATCAGTACCTTGTCTATGGATGATAGAATTCATGGATTTGTAGTTTAATTCGTAGTTGGATTATGTACCTGTATCTAATGTTTTAGGTTGATTTCATAAGGTTCTATGACATTTAAATAAACCTTGAGAAAATTATTCTTCAAAATAGAATATCATCTATGTTATCAACTAACCATATTTATCAACATTAAAGTAGAGATGTTCTCCATTGATATCACTACTATATTATCCATATAATCATACATTTTGAAGATAATATTTAGACCAAAACCTTTGAAAGGTAAGAACTCAAAATTCAACCCTTGTTATACCATCCAAGTTTCACAATGTGAAACAAAAAATAAAATAAGGTCCCACAGAGAAACAAGCACCATGAAATAAGGTCACATAGAGATATTTATAGCAGTTATGGGACCAAAAATCACATAGAACACTACAATAATGTTGAACTCAATTAGAGTAGTTTTTTTACTACTTAGATCCTTTCACAAAGGATGTATAGTCATTTTCTAATGGACTGAATGAATGATTCCAATAATTAGAAGCATGTTATAATTTTAGGATCTTCTAACTGATATCCAACTGGGCTTTACCAAAACTAATCATGAAGGTTATTTTAATAGGAACCTTACTAATGAATGAGATAATAATTAGATAGATTTAAAATGTTTATTAAGTCCATAAGATATAGCAAATATTAGAGAATAAATTTTTTGTAGAGATGAAAATAATTAAAATCATATTGGGTTTGTCTTATGAGAGAACATGATAGAGCTTGATAGTGCAGTTATAGTACTTTAATCTTTTTCTTCCTTTTCACATAAAATACAGAAAAACACAAAGCCTCAAAAATTGGATTAGATGTGCTGGTGTGAAAGTATATAATCTTGTTTTATATTCTCTTTTTCAGAACTCAAATATCCAAGAAGGAACACATATCTTTTTTTGATAAAAATATATCCCTGAAATACGGGATTAGATATAAATTCCCCAAGTACATTTCTTGGAAAATACCTCAATAATGTTATTATCCATTAAAACTTTTATGTGCATCTTTCTTTGCTCGATACAAAAATCTTTTTATATTCATTTTTTTTTTCATAAAATAGAAAGCCAATAGTTAACTCATACATGAAAGCCTTAATTTCAAAAAAATTACATAAATGTTAATAAATAGGATATTAAAATTTTTTAGCTTATTATAGATAACCACATAGCCAAATTCTATATAATTGAATTCTTATAGCCTATTTGTCCACAGATTTGATTTTGAAATATCCAATTTATCCACAAAGATGAATTTTTTATGGGTTCATTATATAGCCAAATTTATCCATGTACTATTCTTCATCACATAACAAAATTTAATGAATCAAAAAGATTTTTTTACCCATTTTGAACTGCATAGTCATTTTCACCACGTATAGAAACCACATAGTTGATTATTTAACATAACAGATTCACATAGCTGTTTGATTAACAAAGAGAATTTCTATATAAAAAATTTCAATATTTATCCATTTAACATTTTTTATTCCTCCATGTCACCAATTTCCCAACTTATCCATTTCTTCATGAAGCTAAATGCCTCAAGTAGCTGATTTTCTATAATTAATAAAAGTTCCATACCACTTCCATAACATGAAAAAGTTAGTAGAATGAACTATGAAAATGGTAAAACATAATGACCACACTGAATATAAAACATCATTAATATATGAAGGTTAACTGATAATATAAAACCTTAAAGTATAAAGGAAATCTTGGAAAAACATTAGTAGTCTAACAGAAACTATTTTTGTAATTGTATATGGGAAAGAGATGAAACAATTATAACTATATTGGGGAAGTTTACTGGAGTTATGGCCAATAAAAACTCTCATATAGACCAGCCTATATATCTACAACATAGTGAAATAATGTTGGACCACTTCATGCATCATAACCCTACATCTTTCAATGGGAATATTAACAATGTGTATCTAAGTAATGGATAAGTTATTTAATGAAGATATACACTACTTTGAGAAGTAATGAAACGGAAAATGTTTTTATTGATGTTTATCATATCAGGGTTGAGATGGATCAATGGTGTTTATGATTCAAAACACTTGGATGAGGAGAAAATAAAAAACATAGAGTGGAAGGATCTTCATGTAATTTAATTATAAAAATTATTTCCTCATAAAAATGAGTGGATATAAAGAAAAAATTCATTATTTTAAGGAAAAATAACTATGAATATGTTATTATGTTTGAATCTAACATTAAAATTTTAGGACGTCAATTTTTATAATATTTTCATAATCCAATGAGTAAGAATGTCTATTCAATTTATGGGATAAATAAAATCATTTAAAGTTCTCTAGTCTCCCAAAACTTATCATAAAATGGGGATATAGTAAAAAAAATTATTGATACATAGATATAATAAACCAATTATTATGAATTCAAAGGAAATTAATATAAGAATTGGTAATCTAAGCACACTAGAAAATGAAATAAGGTAAAAGGGTTGAAAGGAAGTGTGGAATTTCCAAAATTTAATAAATGTTGAATGAAAAATTGTGGAACATTCTTACTTGGAATGTCAGTCTTCTTAAAGTGTGGATGGAAAGGAAATCAAGCTCATGATTGTAAGAAAATAAAATAATTTTTCAATATTCAATGCTTCAACTATAAGTATATTTGGCACTATACTAATGAATATCCCAAGCATCAAGATAATTTTCTCCATAAAAGGCCAAGGGGGTAAGGCCAAGCTTATATGATCACTACATCTAAATGATGCTTCGGCCCCAACCTTTTAAAAAAATAAGATGAAATTAAGAATCATGATGATGCTATATAATTCATTGTCTTCAGAGGTTGGGATATATTATTTGAATTAAATTACGATCCACCACCAGTAGCTCCCCATAATTAAATTAACGGAGAATAATTTAATAAAAGACATAAGGAAAGGAAAGTTTAACCTGGGGTAAAATATTTTCTCAATGTACAATAATATATTGATTTTTTTCTAGAAGAACTAACTAAACATCAACCTGAGTGTGAAGATTAGTCTTCTAATGAATTGATACCTACCGAAAAATACTATAATATAGATAACCTATAGGATATCCACTTTGGATATTTTAGAGTTAATGAAACAACTATAGGATTTGTTTGATTAGGGATTCATACACCTAAGTGTTTCACCATAGGGAGATCATATTCTATTTCTGAAAAATGATTGGATAATGAGGTTGTGTGTTGATAATATATGACTCAATTCCATCACTATGAATAACACATATCATCTTTCCCTTATTGAAAACTTGTATGATCAAATTAAAGGAGGAAAATAATATTCAAATATTCATATTTGTTCTAGGTGTCATCAATTGCGAGTCAAGATGGAATATATTGAGAATAAAACATTATATATGAGGTATGGGCATTATGAGTTTCTAGTAATTCCCATTAGATTGACTAATATATCCAATTTTTAGAGGATCTGATGAATAAAGTGTTCAAGGACTTACTTGATAATTTTTTGTACTTTTTATTGATGGTAACTTTTTATACTCTGAAATTTATGAATAGAATAATATTTATTTAAATATCATTATTGAGACTATTATAGAAAATGATTTATATGAGAAATTTATCACGTGTGGATTCTGGCTCCAAGAAGTACCTTTCCTTGGACATATTTTCTCTAAATATGGAATATTAGTTGATCGATCAAAGAAATATGTAGTCAAATAATGTCATACACAGAAAAAAATAATTGAGTTATGAAATTTCCTTTTATTACTAGGTCACTATAATCATTTTTATCAAAATATTTTCATATTAGAGAACTCTTTGACCATGTTTATCGATAAAGGGGCTATGTTATAATGGGTAAAGAAATGTAATTAATTTTATGAATAACTAAAAATGAGGATGAACAATGTGCCAATATTGACACTTTTATTATGAGGGTATGTATTTTTCAAATATAGTATCAAATAAAAGAAAGAACTTAGATGTTTCCTTATGTAGAATGATAAAGTTATTTCCTATGATTCAAGTTAACTAAACAAAAATGAACAGATCTATCAAATGCATTATCTTGAGTCGGAAATAGTAATCTTTTCCTTGAAGATATGGGGAAATTATTTCTATTTTCAAATATGTGAAATATACATAGATAGAATTATAAAATAAATATTTTCAAAAAAATAAATCAACATGGGGAAAATAATATGGCGATATCTACTTATTTTTTTTTCTCAATACACTACTACCCTAGAAATTATAGTAAGGTGGTTGATTCATTGGGTAGAAAAGATCATGCAGTTCTAGATAAGATGAGGATTGAAAAAGACTCTCTATTTAATGGTATCGTAAAGATGGATATTGGAATAATTTGTAATGGGGAAAAATAAAACTTTTTCAAATTATATCCAAACCAAATTATTGTAAAATATAGAAAATTATAAGACTCGTGATGAGAATATTCCAAAAAATATATGAATTATTGAATGTTGAAGACTTCATTTATAAATATGTGATTCTTAATTTTAGAAATAGGTTAGGTGTTCCACAAATACCTGGTCTGAAAATAGAATTATTATATGATTATAATAGATCAAATATCTTTATAAACCCTATTATTAGAAATATATAAAAGATTTTATGAGGAAAGAAATATGGGATAATATGAATTGAAAAATTCATGACTATGTGTCAAGTTTCATGGATTCTCAATAGGTTAATGATGAGAGACAATATCCTATAAGAGTCTTCCAAACTCTACATATTCGACTATAGAAATTTGATGATGATACTATAAAATAATTTAATAGATTACAAAGTACATCTAGAATAAATAATATCATATGGTTTCTTTTTTATCATCACTCCAAATCTTCACATTTATTTTCTATAATAGAAGATATAACTCTTATGCATCATGAAAAATTATATTTTAGTAAATTTTTAGGAAATCATGGTGTACCACCTTCAACTATGTATAGTCATGATCAATGATTTACCTAAAAGTTTAGGAAAATCATTCAAAAGTATCTTGATAAAAAGATTCATTTGAGCACTTCTTATCATCCACATACCAATGGGTTTTCTAAAAGTACTATTCAAACATTAGAATAAATCCTAATATTGTTATCACTTATCATTCAAGTTTTGTTTGATTGATATTTAACTTGTAGTTTTCCAATAGAAATATCTCCCACTCAAGTAATTAAATGGAATCATATTAAATGTTATATATAAATAGATTTTATAGTCTAACATGTTGGGATCATGCTGGTCAAAGGAATATTATAGGCCTAGAACTTGTGGAGGATAAAATAGAGAAGTTAAGATCTATTTAGACGTATATTGAAAAATATAAAAGCATGGAAAAGATAGATTGTAGATAACTAATAAAAATATTTTAAATACAAGTAAGAGATCACATTTTATAAAAATTTTCTATTTGAAAGGGTGTTGTAAGATTTAATAAGAAAGAAAAACTGAGTCCCTGGTACGTCGGACCTTTTGAAATTCTGGAAATAATTTGAATTTTGGGTTCTTATTTGGAAATTACACATATCCTCACAAAAATTCTTGATGTGTTCTATATTTATTTATTGAGAAAGTACAAACCGGATCCAAAACACATGATCCCTAGGGAAAAAATATTATTGGAACATGATTTATCTTACTGTGAAGAGCCAATTTAGATTTTAGACATTAGAGAAAAAGTGTTTCGGTATCAAACAAACCGACATGTAAATAATTTAGGCCACATGGGAACATAAAGATTTTATGATATATAACAACACAAATCCATTCTTGAGGTATGTTTTTTGAAATTTCAAGGATGAAATATTTTTAAATATGGAAGAATATAACTCCTGAGCATCAATTTTTGTAATCATTTATTTCTAGAAAAACAATATCCTAATACACATAGTATTATACAATAATTTTATTAAATATTATTTTATAATATTTATAAATTTAAATTTTTTTAAATGTATTTCATTATTGAAATCAACATATCAAAATTAACTGAGGGTTAAATTTAGGGATTTTTATAAAATGATTTCTTTTTTATGAATACGAAAAAATACTGATTAATCAAATACAATCATTTAATTTAAATAAATTAAAATATACCATTATATTTTATGATTTTTCATAAATTAACATATTATCTATTTTATTTCATATGACATAATTAATTCCACCAATTTTCATTATTTTAGTATAAGTTATTGCTTAAAACACATTTTTCTAAAAACGGGTTTTCATTACGTTTTATACATTTATATTAAAATTAATTTATACTAGATCTTGAAATTTAATCATCAAAAATGGATTTTATATTTAGAATCAAGATGTTCAAATTGGGTAAAAGGGTCACTTTTATTTTTTTCCATAATGAATATTATTTGTGGTAAATATTTATCACCTTGGTAAGGGTAAAAATTGATAAAACATGGTCAAAGCCATCATATAATGTTTCCAAATCAACCCAAAACTTAACTAAATTTAATTTTATCTGAAAAAATAAACCATATATATAATTTAAATATATGACATTTGGTTCCATTTTCCTTTGATAATTTCATATATATTATTTTATGTAAATAAATTTTCCAAATGTACCTCTCATGATTATAATATCTCTAAATTTTTTACATCAATATAAATTGAGGAAAATTTCAATTATAATTATCTATCTAAAATATTTAATATTTTTTTTAATAATAATTTATTTTCAATTTATATTGAAAATATAATTACTTTAAATTCTTAAACAATGTCGAATATAAGGCTTATGCAAGAGTAAAAAATCTTGTAAATAAATTTCATTATTATAAAATAATGTTTTTTGATCAATTTATAGTTCCAAAAAAATTTATAGATGAATATAACATATTAATTAATTTTTTTTAAAAATTCCAATTTCATTAGTATTGTGACTTTTTTAAAGTGAAATTAAATATACATTGTCAAAAATGGCATTATTGATATTTCATGAAAAATAATAATTTAATAAATTATCTGAAAAACATAAAATATTGAAAGAGAACAAGTAGGATTATAAATGTTCTTAAATTTTATTCCCCATTAATTAATGATCCAATTATTACTTTATATGTAAAATTATAACCCATTAATATTGAAGAAGTGGCTACCAATATTAAGGTGAAAATAGGTTACATGAGGGTTAATATAAAAAGATAAGGGTTAACATGACATAAACATATTCTTAAAATTTATTGTTTAGTATTATTCCTACCTCAAAAATTCTTAAATTATAGTTTTATCCATTTTTATATGAAATTATAATAATAATATTTTAAAACATTAAAAAATTATAAGTGTCTTGTTCACCTCAATTATAAAAGGGCACCAACTTCCCTAAATTATTCACACATATTGAGCCATATATCTCAACCAAACTTAGAAAAAAATATTCCCAACATACTCGTAGAAATTCTATAGGTGCTTTTCCTTCTGAAATACTTACCCTAATGTCTTTTAGAAGATATCCATATGATGTTTCTCAAAGACAAGGTAATCAATTTTACTACTCTTTCAAATTTAACTATTCGAACACTCTATATATATTGTACCTATACCAAAGTAATAAATATAGTACAATGAATTTAAAAAAAAAATTATTATGTTTCTATGAAAACCATTTTAGATCTATTTTACATCCTATGAAAATATAAAACATCGCTTGTTTGTACATACAGCTTACCGTCTCTATGTTATAGTGTAATTTATTCATCACCACCTTACTAGGTTACAAATAAAAATGGAACTAATGAATATATGTGGTATTTACTGAATTATTATACTTTTATATTTATAATATAATATTTAACTTCTTACCTTCCAATCTATTATAAGATGACAATGCCATTATCCCATATGTGTGGACTACATCCTCTGCGAAGTGATGTGTTTTGTTTCCCTTTTCCACATTACATGGATGGTCATAAGGATATATTTATTGAATATATATGATATATATTATTTAATAATTATTATTTAAAAGTTAATTATTATTTACCTTTATTTTGATCCAACCTTTGAAAAGTATAAATAACCTTCAAGCACGTGTACGGACTGCCATCTCCTTGAATGGTGTAATTCATTTTTATATACACACCTTTCAATAAAGTTTAAAAATAATTATATAATGACTATATATGATATTTTTTTCATTATTGTAATACTTAATATTATGGAACCATGAAAAATATGAAGGGATTGAAACTACCGAACCGAAAAAAATATGAAAAATGAAACAATTAATACTCAGAATAGATGATTTTAATAAATAAATATTAATAAATGGGTTTTGAAATGTTATATGTGGGTCATATATGATATTATAAGTAAGTATATAACTATTTTCTATAAGTTTACTAATATATTGTTGGTGTTTATTTATGTATCTTTGATTCAAAGTGATGACGGATGGTGATGTAAGGTACTACGGGGGATGGGAGGTGGCATTGTGTTCGAGAAGCTCTCCAAAATCTAATTTCCATCCACCAGTGGCCATGAATAAAATGGAATTGGAATGGTAAATTGATCATTGTCAGTAAAAATTGTGATATCTATATTGTTGGGAATGGATCTGGAAAATGAATGAATACTTCTTCATTTTCTCCAAAACAACATAACTACACCCCATGTAGTTATGAAGAACTCATTATTGTAGTTCCCAACATAATACAACTAATGTTTTAGGTGAAGTTAAATTTTACAAACAATTTGGGTGGTCCTGCATGCTATTTGAACCTCCCCTTTTGGCCATTCCATGTGCAATCTATTACAAAACTAAGATCTCATTCAAGGGAACACACCATTAACTCTGGAAGTATGATGGATTGGGTTGGTACCTGAGTGTATCCAGGTACATGGCCAGGTACACGGTCGTGGTTTGATGTACATGGGAATAGTTAGGAGGAAACTGGAAGGTGATGAGGTGGGCCACATTCCATGTGGAACCCCTTACTAACCTTATATTCCATGCTTTGACTTCTTCCTCTCATTTATTCTTTGTTTGGAATTGTGTTTATCCCTATGATTAGATTATTCTAAGTATTTTTCTCCATAAAATGCACTAGAATCCATATTTGTGGAATATGAGATATTAACAAAATTGTTTTGAGTGTGATGATTCTTCAAGATAAATTTAATGATTGTAGTGAATGGGTGTGATCATCAAATTGGTGCTGTGGCTAGTACTCCCTTTTTACTCTAGGTTTTGGGTTCCCCTACTCTTTATAAAAATTATATTGGGTTTGGTACTCCCATGTTACACAAAGGTGTGAGTGCCCCATATTCTTTACACAAATGAAATCAGGGTTAGTACTCCCTTGTTACACCAGGGCATGTCTTCCCTATATTATTTACAAATATGATATTGTGGCCAGTACACCCCTATTACACTAGGGTATAGGTTCCCCATATTCTTTACAAATATTTCACTAGTTTTATTACTCACCATTCTCACTAGGGCATGTGGTCCCTAAATTCTTACCACATGTAGTGTTAATACTACCCTTTCTTCTTCAGGGAATATGTTCTATACCTATAGAGTGGAACTCCCCTGTCTTTGAACTTCGGTTATTTGTGGCTCCTTCATAGGAGGTGTGACTCTCTGAATTGTAGGGTAGATTTGTGGGGTGCGGTCCCCTCTTCTCATATTCTATTGTGGTAATGTGGGATGTATTATTTAGATTTGTGACTCCCTCAGTTGTAGTGCACAGTAGCAAAGTGAAGTCCCCTCTAAGAAAATTATGTGGTTGTGCATGATTTTGGGAATAAAATATGGAACATGAAGCTATGGGTGGACTCATTATTATTTTATAGGTTTTAGAGATATAGATCATATTTCTCTATCTATTTGGGATTCTCATTGCAAAAATATTTATGTTTATAGTTGTAGTCTCATTTCTTTTTAACATTCCTTTGATGGGTTCAACTGACCACTATTGTATCTGTTTCTATTTCTCCCTCATTGATATTTTTGGTTTCCCACTGGTTATGTATATACTCAGCAATTTATTTGATTTTTCTACATGTTGTATGTCACATGAAAATGGAAGATTTATCTGGAGTGACTTTGGTGGAGCTTTGGAATATATGGGAGCATTTACCATGTGCGGAGGTCAGACTTGGGGACCAAGAGTTTGGATTTCTCAGTTTTACCTTCTTCCAGTTGTTTTCAGGTTGGGACTATGTTTCTAGTTTGGTGTGTATTTTTACTATCATTATTTTGTTATTCTCTACTATACTCTAATGTATTCCATAGAGTTTTCTACATACATGGTTTATCTTTAAATTTTATAGTCATTACTTTGTACTCCTTTTCACTATTGCATAGAGGTGGTTGGGTGTGTGCATTCTAGATCCTATGTAAAAGGCCTCCCATTGTAGTTACACCTTATCTATGCTTGACTTCCACCCATGAAAAATTAGAGATTGTATTGGGGTTGTGAAAACTTAACCTTTCATAGGCTAGGTGTGCCCTAGTGGATTGGTACGTTATAAAGTTGTATCAAGTGGAGAAATTTCTTCAGCCTCGTTTTTGTAGTTAGAACCATGATGAGGATTGGTTGGGAACATAGGGAAATGATTTAAATTTATATTTAGTGCATATTTCAGGTCAATTATACCATTTTTATTGTGGTGTAAAACAAATCCATATATCAGATCTCTAACTACCTACTTGTCGACTTGGAATAATGAGACATCAACTATAGGGAAAAATGGTATGTCTATCATATAGAATTGAGTCCTCTGACAATAATTATAGAGTCCTCTGTAAATATATTCTTTTTTGACCAAGTTTTATCTTTATTACATTCAATATTTCACTATGATGACATCCATCATGGATTTTGATATGATTTCATGATTAAAACCAGTTTCATGATAAGGATATGGTTTAGGGATCCTTTCATGAGGTGTTACCTCTATGTGGGAACCTAATAGTGTTACCACATATTGAGTAATGCATAGACCCACCTTCAGGGGTATGGGTGGATGATCATCTACATATTAATTAGTTAATGAATCCAATAGGATAGGAAGAAGCTACACATAAGAATATTAAAATATGAAAGCTTAAGAAAGAGATACCATTGAGGTTTCATAATGTGATAGACCCTTGAAGAGTATATGTTTGGATCAGGGTAGTGGATCAGGTTTTCTAGATTGTGTGGACCCTAAACAATAATATAATTATATGGTTCATTTTTATTCTCCATGGAAAATATGATGGCTCTAAATGGAATAACTGATGTTGTAATTGTGTAGAGTGTGTATCATAGGATTCATAGATAAATATCACCCAGGTTTTATGGTGATCCGAACTCCACCTTATCATTTGGTATAGAACTAGGGTGAGCACATGGTGAGAAGTACCCACATAGATAGGGTCATATTTGGTGGTGGTCCTGGATGCAAGACACCAATACGGTGATGCAGGGAATCATTAGAGCCTTATTTTAGTTTGGTTGGATGTGGATTCAAACATGCAATAAAAATAAAAATTTCCACCACTAGGATTCATTCTACTAATGTGAATTAAAACTATGAGGTTGAGGCAGTGCCACCCAAAGTATATAGTGTCAAGGTACGGTGGATGATACCCTTTGACTTGTATATGTGAGGTTATGTTGATGTGATAAGGATTTTGAGTGAGCCATATTTTTGGTGAATAGGTGCGAAAGATAATTGACAGCTTTATGTTGTAGGAGCTAATGTACTAGTGGATTTGAGTGTGGTTTAGAGTAAGACACGTTTCTACACTACATCATCTATAGTTATAGATTATATTCATAAGCCACATTTATCATGATGTATCCCATGTTAGATACATAATAGTACTAATGGAGGCCTTTTAACATGACCCTTATGTTAGAGTATCCTACAGATATGATCAGAGAAAAACTCATTTCTGCAAATAGTGTGACTTGACTCTTCCAGGAGAGAGATATTTGCATGAAATCTATCAATTGTGGTAGTGAGACCTTGTGATTTTTTTCTATAGAATGGGGTGGTTTTTTACCATAATTGACTAGATTATTTCTAATGGTGAGTCTAGTAGCGCTCACAGTTTTTTGGGATAGAATTTTCCTCGATTGATAATTAGTGATCACCAAGATGGGTAGGATAAGCTCATTTGTAAGAGGTTGTATCTGATTCATTATTATTTGTCTAGTATTAACCTTGGAGTATAGAATTTCATGATATTATAGTTTCCTTTGATGGTGTAGGAGTATGAGGTAATCCATATTGAGTATGTGTTGGGTGTACCCCTATATCGAGAAATTTTTTGTACATGGAATTGTACCATAGATGACTCGATTTCTATACTAGCATATCAGATGACCCTATATAGATATGGGAAAAAAAGGTGTGGTTGGATAAGTCTATAGATTTTTAAATTAATATAAACTAATGTGTTTTAATGGTTATCCCTATGTCATTCACCTAATAGGAAGAAGATATCTTATGGTTAGGTGTGGAATGGTGTCACTCAAGACAGGTAACTATCTAGGAGGAGTATCTCATCCCCCCAATAATCAATGACCTCTTTTTCTAGTTGATAAAGATTAAGTGGATCTCATTGTTTCACCTATGGATAGGAAATAATTGGATCAAGGTTTGAAAAGTTAATATAACAAGTGCGGATTCCAAGATTTCTTATGGTTGCATTGAATTATTGATGATACACTTTTGAATGTTGATTACCCCGGGGGGTCCAAGATACTTATGAAATAAATCGTTAACCCTTCATGGATCAGTTCATGGAAGTCTTCTATGATGGTACCCTCATGATCTTAGCATCTGAGTTGGATCAGGTGATAATTTAAAGGATGTTTCTAGACATGCTTCAAGAGTAATATTTTTAATGAAACTCCCATGGATTCAGTTATAGATTCAAAGGTCCTCTTCTGGTTAAATTTTTTATAAGGCATGGGAGTGGCAGTGGACCCTGCATAGGTTTAGGAAGCATGAGCTTGAGGGCCACCCAGAACATAGACATTGAAGAATATTCCCATATTGAGGTTTTTCATCCACTCTTTTCTAGATTGGTGATGGATCATTTGACCTTTTCACAGCTAACACATGAGGATTAGGATGGTGCAATGTATCTCAAGTTGATCGTTGTTTCCCTTTAACTTCTTCAGTGTGTCAGGGAGGAACAAATTTAGGATATGGACGTAGAGATCTTCAATTAATAGATATCCATTGGATATATTCCTAGTGTATTTTGTGAATATAGGGAGTAAAAAATCCTTTTTAAATAATTTTTGGTGACATCGATCATCCAATGGGGAATGGTGTTGAAGAGGTTTTTTCCCTTAGTAATACACCTTGGAGAGGGGTGGTTATACCAAGATCATTTATCATTATGTTTATAACACCCCGATATTTTTTGAATCCTTTTTCAAATAAATTGAATATTTTTTATATTTTTTATTACATGGAATTTGGAGTTTGTCATCTGTTACATGTAATGTTGTGATTATCTTCCATTACACGCAACACTAAGTTAAAAATAAACATAACATATTATTATCATAATATTATTTAATATGATAGTTATTACATCATTGTTATAATGGAGGGTATGAATAAGGTAAACTATGTTTTGAAAATATGCATTACATATATGCATATATATAATTAATTACCTAGTGACTAATTAATTTAAAATTAAAATATATACTATTTGATATTAAATGGAATATTTTTATAAAAAATTAATTTTATGCACATAAACATATTATATCACAACAAATTAAATAAATAAATTTTTTTAATTGTCTTAATGAATTATATAAATTTTATTCAATCAAACATTTAACATTATAAAAAATTTGAATTATATATATTATATATTAACTTTTGTTTAATAATCTTAATTGAAAATTCCTTTATGTTTAAATTAATTATAAGGATAAATTATAATTTAAGTTTGTTTTAACGTAAAATTATAAAAATTATATATCTATTAATCTATTTTATTTCAATGGTATAATTTTCATATTGAAATTTGATATAATAACTTTGTGAATATTTAACCATTTTCTCTTTGAAACCCCACTTTCTCGTAGTGTCTATGGGATTAATTTAAAATTCCAATTATACAAATTGTTTGAACAGAATTTGGATATATTTATTCCTAATTTGTAATCATATTAATTTATGTTATCTAATGGGTTAAACTTAATTTTTTACCATAATGATTAATAGAGATGGTTAAAATTAATTACCACGATTGTGGTTTAAACGTGGTTTGGTGTATTACATAATTTTTGGTTAAAAATAATATGATTTTTTTAATGAATTTGACATCATATTTAGAATAATTTTATCTAAATTATATAATATATCCAATTTTAATTTTAGTATTAAAGGATAAATTACATTTTTAAATGGAAATATACAAGTGATCGGCGTACAAAAATGGTACAATTGAGTAAACTTAATAACAACGGAATAACATGATTAATTTTTTTTTCTGGGATAGAGGTTTAACCTGAAAAATTTAACTATAAAAATCATTATTTGTATATTTTTAGGCATATTAGGTAATATTTTATCCTCATCAATGAATACTCTTTGGTATTTACAAAAAATTCACTTCTCCTCAATTATAAATGGGCTCTCGCCCCCTCACTTATTTTCACCTATCAAGAAAATTTCCCCATCCAAAAACATACAAATGACATAAAAATTTCAAGATAATCATATTAAAATATTTCTTTTTTGAATAAATATTTCCTAAGAATGATTTAGTTTAAACCTAATGAGGATACCCAAAGAAGAGGTAATGTTCATCAATGAGTGTTTCGATTTATTTCCTCCGCCACTTCCTTCAATTATTAAAATAACATTATTATATAATAACCTTAAAATATTACATATACTTAAAAAATTATGTTAATTAGGTTCAATATTCTCTACTTCTATCAAATGGGTTACCAAATAAATATTCATCTGTACATGGGAACTACCACATCATGAAGCAATATCATTCATTTTTCCATTACAACCTCACACGGTTGGAAATAATTTTGGATTTATTGTTTATATTTTATCAATATGATTTCATTGTGATTGTGGAATTATTATATCACACCTAACTTCATGATTTCCATTTTTTGGAATATGATAATTTTACTCTTGTGTATGGAGGACTACCGCCTCACAAAGCAACATGAGTCATTTGGGATTTACATGGAAGGTAATAATTTTGTAGTTAATGAAAATATGTGATATATATGACATAAAATCATTATTTTGTAAAAATATAGTATTTTATTTTTCATTATTTCAATCCAACAAGAAAATGAAACCAACGATCGTGTGTATGAATGGCGTATCATCTCCATGAATGGTGTTTTTCATTTTCAATAAATAAATTTTATGAATTAATCTAAATACATATATACTTAATATTGTTTTTGTACCATTTCCAACATCCTATATATTATGAAATCATGATCAAAGTAATAGGACTAAAAATAACTAGTCAAAACATACATGAAAAACAAAGAAGTTATTGTTCGAACGTGACTTTAACATATAATGCGTTAATAAAATGGTAATAAGTGTTCATAATAAAATTATTTATGGTATTATATATATTAATATTATTATTTAATATATTTATTATAAACCTATATTTATTATATAGTAGATTTTATTTTGTATGATTGAAGTTAAGACTTAAAGGTGAGTGATTTCTGGTCTCTCTTTTATTTCTGGGAGGCATATTCATATTCTTCACTCATTTTGTTTTTTTGGTTATAATTAACATTTTAAATGTTATATAATAAATATTATTACTTTAATTGTATTTTAAATTTAATTTCATTTTATTCTTTCTTTGATCTAACGATTCATAGACAAAAAATGGTAAGAGTTTTATGTTACAATCTCATAATTTATGAGTGTTGCTTATGATTATGCTTATAATGATGAAATATTATTTTTATATCTCTCGTGAAGATAATATTTTTTTATTATAACCTATTTATTCATTATATGTTCAAGTAATATTAACATGTTTCACTATTTGACACTTAGGATAATTGTTAGAAAAATTATGAAAATATGACTTTATTTCTCTCTTAGGTTGGAAATCTATTTTCTTCCAAAACCATGTTTCTTAAAATGTATTCAAAAGTTATTTAATGATTATTAAAATAAATTTTAACCAATGTTTTTATTTTTAATAAATTTTTTCAAATTATCCTCAATTTTATTTTCAAACAACAATTCTCATTCGTATTTTTACTGAAAATGTAAAAGGAATATTTATTGTAACATGTATAACATAAAAATAAATTCTCTAACGTCTTTATCAATAATTACATTGAAGCTTCCTATATAGTAATTCAAGTTTATATTCAAAGAAAATTATTTTTATAATCTTTTATTTTTTTAAAAAAATATTTTTGTCAATGTGAAAATGTTATTTTCCTCAATGAATTTTAAATGATTTTTAAACAATCTGTTAAAGTTTATCAAAGTTAACATGAAATAAAATGATTTTATAAAAAAATACAAAAAATAAATGTTTTTTTTTTACAATTTGTAAATGATATTTTCCTCAATAAATGTTTTAAATTACTTTTAAATATTCTTTAATAATTTTTAAAGGTTATTCTCAAAGGGATTTTCAAAATATATTGTGTTTTAAAAAATTATTTTCAATGAAAAGTAATTTTCTTGAAGAAATTTTTTTAATGATCTTCTAAAGTCATTTTCAATCTATTTTGAAATCAAATAATGTTACCTATTCCTTACTTGGGATATGATATAAGTATACCATTCTTGTTATTTTCTGAATGTTTTATGTATATGATGAAAAAATTGTATGAAACCTATTTCACTTCCATGGGTTATACCATGGTAAAATTCTCATGAAACCCAAAACCTTTCCCATGGGTTATGATATGATAAATTGATGAAGTTATTATGAAACCTCTTTCTTTTCCAAAGGTTATGTTATGATGAGATATTTATTAAACCCATTTCATTTAATGTATTATGATATAATGAATTATTTATGATATTGTGGAATACATGTATATGATTTTTATTTTGTTATGGTGGTAACATTATAACCATGGATGGTGGTTATGTTATAACCAAGAGAGGTGAGAACTATATATCCCTATATGTCATTATCTAAGGATTTATATCTCATGAGATTGACAGGACTGGAATGGGGAGTGAACTCAATTCACTTCTAGAAATCTATGATATACCAATAGTTTTAAACCATTGGTATAGGCTAGATAACCATTGGTATAATATATACAAATGGTTGTCCAAACCGTTGGAAAATAAGTCGTGGGGATAGACATATCCCAAGGCTTATTTATAAACTGATGGGGTATGTCATGTTATAGCACATTATATCAACTGTTTTTTATAACCATTGGTATATTGTTTTACTAACATTTTTATAGTGTTGCAATAAAACACAGTTTATATATATACCAATGGTTTTGTAAACTGTTGGTAAATACTTTTACCAATGGTTTGAAGAAACTATTGGTAACAATTTAGTTAACAAGTCTATACCAATAGTTTGTAAACCATTAGTATATAATTTTACCAATGGTATGATGAAACTATTGGTATAGATTGGATTTTAACATCTATACCAGTGGTTTTGAAACCATTCGCATAGACTTCTTGCATCTCTAACAGTAGTAACATCCTCCCATTCTAAAAGTACAGAATTTAGAATTAATTGTATGTAGAATTCAGAATTAAAAAACCTTTACATAAATCATAATTAATTACCTCCAATAAATAAAAACCAATACAAGAATTCAGAATTCAGCAGGTCGTACTTGTAGGAAACAATAATAAAAATTATACATCCAATTACTTGTGAAATTACATTTAATTGAAATAATATATACATAATTCAAAATAACACCAATGATGACAAAGGGGTGGGGTGGTGTCTAGGGGGGGCTATCCATGGGCGGTTTCCAGGGGTGGGGTGTCTAGGGGTGGTTTGGTGTCCAGTGGGTGGGGTTTTTAGGGGGTTTGGGGTTGTCCAGGGTGGTAGGGGTGTCTACTGTGGTGGGGGTGTCCTGGGGTGGGGGCTGTCTGGGGGCTTTCCATAGGGGTGGGGGTGTTCAGGGGGGCTGCCCAGGTGGGGGTGTCTAGGGGTGGGGTGCTATCCAGTGGGTGGGGGTTCTCTAAGGGGTTGGGGTGTCTATGGAGTGGGGGATAGTCAATGGGGGTGAGGTGTTTCCATAGAAGTGGGGGTGTCCATGGGGTGGGGGTATCCAGGGGTGGGGTAGTGTCCAGGGGGTAGGGGTTTTCCAGAGTTTGGGTGTTGTCCATGGGGTAGGGGTGTCCAAGTGGTTGGGGTGTCCGGGGAGGTGGTGGTGTCTGGGGGATGGGGGTGTCCAATGGGTGGGGGCTATCTGGGGGGGTTTTCCATGGGGGTGGGGTGTTTAGGGGGTGGGTTGTCTTGGGGCTGGGGTGGTGTCCAGGGGGATTGGGGAGATGTCAAGTGGTTAAGGGCTCTACAAGAGGGTTGGGATTTTCTAGCGGGTGGGGGTGTCTAGGGGGTGGAGGCTGTCTTGGGGGTGGGTGCTATCCATGGGTGTGAGGGTGTCCAGGGGTAGGGGTCCAGTGGGTGGGGTGGTGTTCTGGGGGTGTGAAAGGGGTTGGGGGAATCCAAGGGGTTAGGGGCGTCCAGGGGTAGGGGTTTCCAGGGGTGGGGGCTATCCATGGGGTGGGGTATGTCCATGGGGGTTCAGGTTTCTAGGGGGTGGGTGTTCAGGGGTTGGGGTGTTGTCCAGGGGTTGGGGGATATCTAGAATGGTTGTGGTCTATCCAAGGGGGTAATGTGTCTAGGGGGTGGGGGTGACCCGGGGGTGGGGAGTTGTCCAGTGGGTGGGAGTTGTCCATGGGTGTGGGGTGTCTAGTGGGTTGGGGATGTCCTTGGGGGTGGGAACTTTCCAAGTGGTTGGGGTCATCCAAGGGGGTAGGGGGTGTCCAGGGGATGGGTTTTAAAAGGGGTGGGGGTTTCCATGGATGTGGGGGGCTTCCCAGGTGGTTGGAGGCTGTCCAAGGGGGTAGGGGTGTCTATGGTTGGTGGGACTATCCATGGGGGTTGGGGATATCTAGGGGATGGGGGTGTCCATGGGTGGGGGTGTCTAGGGGTGGGGGCTATATTGGGTGTTGGGGGTTTTCCAAGGGGGTCGGGGTGTCCAAGTGGTGGGGGTGTCTAGGGAGTGGTGGTTGTACAAGGGGGTGGGAGGTGTCCCGTGGGTGGGGGTGTCCAGGGGGCGGGGGTGTCCAAGGTGTGGGGGTGTCCAGGGGTGGGGGTTGTTCAAGGGGGTGATGGGTGTCCCGGGGAGGGTTGAATTCATCACACATATATTCAATCACAAGAAACCATAATTCAAGTTATATTATTTATAGAAAAAGAAATGACGATAATTTGGCCAACCTAATAACATATATATTCAAACACAAAAAGTCATCAAACATCAAATGTCAGTAATATCTGTCAGAAATGTAATAGATCAATCATACCCTCATCAAAATCACTATCATCCCCGTCATCATCAGCCTCATAGAAATCCACATTGTCATCCCTATCATCATCCCAACCCTCCTTAATTCCCTCCTCCTCACCCACAAACTCTGCCTCGGCCTCCTCCTCACCCTCCTCCTCTGCGTGGGCCTCCTCCTCACCCTCCTTCTTTGCCTCCGCCTTAGCCTCCTCCTCACCCTCCTCCTCTGCCTCATCCTCCTCCTCACCATCGTCTCGACCACCACAATAAATTCCACATGGTTCACCATATATTGAATTCATCGATGACATATATTCATCACAAGTAGTGGTGGCCTCTAGTGGAAGTGTTGGGTGTAAAACATCCATTAGTTCCAAAAATGTAGTGTTTGCCCAGCAGACTATTCTACCGTTTTTATGGCCCTTTTTTCAGCCTATTATGATTGTACATTATCCTTCTAGAAGTTTCTGTCACTAAAACTCAAACCAAAGGAGGTCCAATACCTCGCCGGGACTATACTCTTCCCAGGTCAGTAGCGTACTCTTCTAGGGTGCTCATCTCCCAACACCGGATGTAAGTTATCATTTGGCCGAAAAAATTTAGTTTCCTGGTAATCAAGGGACTCTGAAGAAGCCTCTTACAAATATAAATATATTATTAAGTTACAAAATATATATTAAAATTTTAAATCAACAAATTAAATCACAAAATCTACTTTTTAGTCAGTTCGTTAACTGCACTTCAATCTTTATTCCTTCTACTCGAGAAAAATAGTTTTGATCGAGGCACACGTCCTTAAGTATTCAATTATTTTCTCTACTATGACATTGAATGTAAGAAACCATAATTAAAAATAGTTTTCCAAAATTATTTTCCAAACAAAAATTATATGACAACATTAGAAATCGAATACATTATGGAGGAAACAATAAAAAGTGAAAGTTGTAAAGAAAAATAATAAACAGCAGTCATACCTACTTCCTCTCAAGATATGGATTCGTAGTGTGTCCCAATGTGTGGAGGTATTTTTTTCATCAATGTTTTTTTATTTCTTTTAGATCATTCCAAAATAAAATTCAATATTACAAAATATTTTATTAACACAAAACATGAAAATTTTCGTTTTAATATCGTAGATGTGATTAATATTATAAACTAGGTAGTTGTCCAATTAGTAGTCATCTACTAATAAATTTCTATCGAACAATCATCCACAATAGGTGCCATATCAAAATCTGTGACAACTCTAGCACTCCGGCCAATATATTACTCGTGATTATAGGCTCTCAAAATCTAACCTAAATCCTTTAGCTGTGTTGGCCCTGCACTCTCACCATTGGGGAAATTTAACCAAAGCTAACACCAAAATACTAATTCACATAAATAAAAAATAATATATTACATAAAATAAAACATATTTTTTACCCACATCTCTACTCAAGAAATATTTATTGGCTTAATTTGGAAACTGTATCCATGAGAGTGGGATGACATGAATGATTTCAGAGTATTTAGAGACCATCGCCAAAAAACATCGACATTACTGACCTATTTATTAAATCAATTTACTGTCTTCATTGTAGTCCACCATTAACTATGTGCGGTGATTTCACTCTGCATGCATGCATTTATACCCCTTCCCCCACCTCCTATGAGTATATTTATATGTTATGAAAGGAAAATAAATATTTTATCAATACATGATATAATGAAAATAAATAATTGTATAAATTTTTTTAGGGTTCTATAAATATTCTTACGGTTGTCTGATCAATGTGCATAGTAGGGTCCACAGAAACAGAAGGAACACCTTGTACATGTGGAGTGGGTACCAATGTATGCTCCGCAGGGTCCGACTATAGTGTAGAAAGAGTTCAAGAAGATGGAATATATAATATTGTAGAGAAGGAACTATAAGTAAAAGAAGATGGCACGGATTGTGGGTTAAATGCTGGTTGGGGAGTGGGAATCATCATCAGATATGGTAAAGTCGGGTGAGGATAATTAGATGTAAAGGGTGGTGAAATCATGGGAGACTTAAATATCTTGGTTGTGTCTAACGACACATCGGGATCAGAATTTGGGATATATGGTATGTAAATGGGAGGGGAAAGGTCTAATCGGATACGCCGACTAGATCACCTAGCTCTCGTAGCCCCCCCCTGTAAGAACACCCTAAGTACTAGGACCTCTATTTGGCTGCTCATCAAATAGTTTTCACCTAATAGGTGGATCCTGCAAAAAAATTAAAAAAATTAATCACCGGAAATTATATATTATTTAATTATTCATATTTGAAACTAATACTCACTACAGACCCTAGTGGTTGAACTCCCATATCAGTGATGCTAAGATTGTTTTCCATCATCTTTTTCTATCACCTTTATTCAGCTGGTTTCATTTCTTTCATTTGAAAAAAATATAGAGGTAACTAAAATAGGATAGCATTTCTTTCATTAGAGATGTCGGTTTCAATTTTTTGAATACAGTTCAATTCAAAATTAGAAAATGAAATTCCAATCAAATTAGAACCAATAAACATCGAAAATTCAAATAATGGTCATGTCAGATACCACATATTTGTAATCAATATTAAAAAAATTTGAATATTACCAACATTAACAGCCCAAGTCGAGCTAAACCAAGAGAATTGAGAGCATGGATGGATGATTCTGAATATTTCTCACCACAACTTCAGGTTCATTGTCAACTCTAATAATTGAGCTATTAGAGCCATCAAAAGTAATAAATGGATTGTTTCTGATGGCATTATAGATGGTTTCAATTCCATCATCACCATCATCAATAATATGTCTTCAAATATTTTCATTCACATAAAAAACTTGTTTCTCCATTGATGCCAATACATATGGTTTATTGGTAGAAAGTGTGCGAGTCATATCAATTAGTAAAAAACCAAAATCATCAATAAATTTTCCCTTCCTCATCATCGAATCAAAAAAATGGAATTTCATCATTGTGACTCATCCATGAGAGTAATAATCCAATATTATTATTTTTTCAATGACTCCATAGTAACCTACATTTTCAAATCACAACCTACTATCATATGCACCAGAATAACAGTCTATTGTGGAATTATCTATAACACAATCATGTGGTATTCTCAATTCATTCCTCATTTAGTGATAATAAAACTATACCCATTGATAACAATTGATTTAGAGTCACGGACCATGGTATTAGGACCAAAAGTAAATGCTCTTATTTCCTTAGAGATAGAGTCAATAGGAAAACTCAATACCTGAAATATAAATGAATATTAAACTTATATAAATATTGGTTTAATTATTTTACATATAAATATTTTTACATTCAATTTTAACCATGAAGAAAACTATTTTATATGAAAAGTATCCCTCATTCTCAAATATAAAGAACGAGGATTTCTATTTATCATTTATTTATATTCCCTATAGATAAAAAAGAGGAGTTTTTAAAAAAATACATATGTAAGATATATATATATATATATATATTCAATTTACATACCGGATGTAGTCATCAAACAAAGCACATTTGAACAAAACTGTGCGATGTGCCATCTCCTTCTCTTCAAGGCTTAATGACTTCAATGTATATGATCCAAGAATTCCACTTATTTGAGGATGTGATGGAAAAATGGTATTAATTTTATCATATTGTACTTCTTCATTTCTCATTGACATGTTCATTATAGTAGTCAGATTATACAAATACACAGGGAGAAAATCCTTACATTTTTAGCCAAGTAATAGTTCACGGTAGAAACTTTTAGATGATTCATGTTTCATACATAAGAATTTAATGTGTACATAATTCTTTTAGTTGGATACAAACATTGAAAATAAATAGGTCCTCCGAGAAGTATTTCAGTTCGAATATGGATAGTCAGATGGAGCATGCATGTGAAAAATGATGGAGAAAATATTTTCTCTAACTCACACAAAATTAATGGGGAATCTGCTAACATTTTTTTCAAAAAAAATACTTGGAAAAACTCTTAGCATAAATATCTCTTAACAAATTGCACAACCAAATAATATCCACCCTTAAATTATTAGAAAAAAGATGATATATTTCTATTGTAATTAACTCATGAAGAAGGACATGACAATCATGAGTCTTAAAATATTTTAGCTTTAACCCTGTTATGTTAAATCATTTAGATATTTTTCTTGTATAACCATCAGTAACTTTATTAGTCTCTTGTACATCCAGAAATTTCTTTTTTCTGTAGGTTTCATCACATAATTATCACATGGAAGTATCCACTTATTTTCACTGATACGCACAGGATGAAATTTTGGTCGAATGCCCCAATCAACCATGTCATGCAGAGTCTATAAGTCAACTTTTGTATTTAACTTAACATTTAGAAGAATCAAAAGAAAATTTTCACATATATTTTTTTCAATGTACATTACATATAAGCGATGATGTACCAAATATTTAAACCAATAAGGAAAATCAAATAATATAATCTTCCTCAAATTGTAATAGGTTTCAGTGGAAACATTCCTTTTCTTTACAGATTTCGTTTGACCCTTCCTGAATGAAAAACAAAAATATTTCAATTAATTAATCACATTAGTTCAATACATACACTAAGGTGGATCATTTATCTCCATGGTATTGTCAAATCTTCAAAAATATTTTCTACAAGGATGGTCCATTGAAAAGAATTATCAATGTCCCATAAAACTGAAACTACTGTGATGTTTCAGTCTTCTAGATCTTGTATTCTTCATAAAAAAGGACATGATAGTTTTCCCTTTGTGCCCCATCTAGACATCATTACATAAGCAGAAAAATCATTGATCATCCATATAAGTGTATCATGCATCTGAAATATGTCTTTAGAACATGCATTGTATGTGTGCACACCCACATCCCAAAGAAGTTTCAAATCTTTTATTATAGGTTGCATGTATATGTCTATATCATTTTCAGAATCATTAGGTCCAGATATGAGCATACTCATGAAATTGAAAGGTTTTTTAATACAAAAGCATGTGGGGGGGTTAAAATGTGTTTAAAAACTACCCACGTGTTGTGCGATGCAAGAATATTCCCAAACAGATTTAAACGGTCACATGAAAGACCCAGCCTCACATTACACACATCAGCTGCAAAATCAGGATATCCAAAATCAAATATATTCCATGTAAATCCATATACAGGGTGAACCAACTCATCATTAGTCTTATTTAATTTGGAGTCATTCCATAGAATTTTTATTGATATTTTATCTAACATAAAAACATTCTAGAGTATTGGGATCAATGGGAAGTTCCACGTTAATTTCTGTGGCACATTGGATGGTGTTCCATCCGCTTTTGGCTTCTAGCGGGATCTGTCACATTTTATAAAATCATTTCATTCAGATGTTTTCTCCCAAAATAAACTGCAATCTTTTTGGTAAGCATGAATGTTTTTCTTGAAAATACAATTCCCTCAACTAACTTCCATGGCATATAGTGGTTTGAGGGAATATCTATATAATATATAAGTAATTCCTTCAAGAAGGTAAGAATGTGATCGATTTTAGTATTAGAAATCTCATACATAGTTTTCCCCTGAAATAATCGGAGAAAAAATTCCAACTTTTTTATTTTACCGCATTGTCAATAGACTGGAGTCGTGGAAACATCAATCAATTTTTTTACCCTAAAACAACATCATTTTCATTAGACACATCACGTGTTATCATATAGAAGTCTTCTTGGGATGGAATCCTTTATTTTTTCTGATGATGAATAAATAAAAACTGGTCATATAAAAAATTCTACAATCCAGTCCTCTCATTTTGATCATCACCAATTTGAGATTTCATTTTCTCTCCTTTGTGATACCACACATAGTAGTTTGGTTGAAAACCATATTTGTTTATGTGGTAGCTGACTTCTTCATGGCTCAACAAAGGTCTTACAACAAAATTGTAACATGGGAAGTGTATGAGACCACTATCTAAAGCATTGTGAAATAAAAAATCTAAAAATAACTTTAAATTGTTTTGAAAATAACTTGATATCTGATCAGTTTCATACATCCAACTTCTATCCATTCTTTAAAAAATTGTTATAAATCATTTGGTCAAAATAAATTCAATGAGATTGATGTTTCATAGAAAATATATTCAAGTAAATCAGAATAGTTTACTTTATATGAAAACATAACTAACACACTACTCTATATGAGAATCATAAATTAAAAGAAAACAATACTATAATTATAACAAAATACTATAAATTAATATAAATCCATGATATTGGATTCAATTATAATTATAATACCATGAAATGTTTTCATATTGAGAGAACATATATAATTTATGGGATAATTATGAGAGTCTTGTACATCTTGTGTCAAAGAGAAGCATAGATTTAGAATCTTTGAGCCTTTAAAGTAGAAGAGTCCCATTATTCTCAAGTATTCAATGAACTAACTAATAATTAGATCACATGAGATCTGGAGAGTTTTTTTAGACTAAATAATGTTCAAGGAATATTTTTAATATCTTTTAAGAACTATACATGAGTGAACAAGATCAGTTACAATTATGGAGAAGACTTATTCAGGGATTGAAACATCATTGTCATACATGTGGATCATGATACAAGAAATATTAAATGGAACTAAGAGGATTTTAATGTCATTATATGAAGGTTCCATGGGGAAAAGAATCATGATTCCATATACTTTTATATTTAGAATGATGATATTATAATTTATTTTCCAAATGGGATAATCTATACCAATTTTAGATATCCATAATGTAAGGGGTTTCTAGTGATGTAGTGAACTATTCTTGGGTTGATACCTTATTATTAAAACAATGTGAAGATATCCTAATTCAGTTATGTGTGCATAAATTTGAGGTGAAATGTGTTTTGGAATTTTTTCATTTATCACATACAAGAAGACTTCACGGGCCTAATAGAATATTGTTCAAGATATAACAAAGTGAATAATTTTCATCAAATATGAAAAATGTGTAAATAGAGTTTTTAAAATATGTTATTGATGCTAAAAAATGCAAATATTTTGATTTTTTTGGAGATTCCATAACACAAAATACTCGAAGTCGATGTATTCATTGTGTGGGGGTGTCAAGGTGGGTAAGGTGTCTAGGGGATTGGGCGGTTATCCATGGGGGATGGGGGTGTCCAGGGGTGGGGGTGTCCAAGGGGTGGGGGAGTCCAGGGGTGGGGGTGTCTAGGAGGGTGGGGGTGTCCACTGTGGGTGGGGTGTCTAGGGGGTGGGGTGGTGTCCAAGGGATGGTGTACAGGGGGTGGGGGTCTCTAGAGGTTAGGGGTGTCCAAGGGGATGGGTCTGTCCCGGGGTGGGGGATGTCCAGAGTGGTGGGGGTTATATAGTGGGGTGGGGCTGTCCAAGGGGTGGCAGTGTCCATGGGGTGGGGTGGTGTCCAGGGGGGTTTTCCAAAGGGGTGGGGGTGTCCAGGGGTGGGGGTTGTCCAAGGTGTGGAAGGATATCCTTGGGGGTGGGGGTGTCTTGGGGGTGGGGGTGGGGTGGTGTCCATGAGGTAGTTTTCCAGGGGTGGAGGCTACCCAAGGGGTGGGGGTTCCAGGGATGGGGGTGTCTAAGGGTGGGGTGTGCAGGGGTGGGGGTTTTCTAATGGGGGGTACAGGGGGTGTTGAGGGTGGTGGGGGGCTGTCTAGGGGGACGGGGGTGTCCATTGGGTGGGGATTTCTAGGTGAGGGTAGGGGTTGTTCAAGGGAGGAAATATACATATAATACCTTGAAAATTATCTATACCCAATAAAACCAACTTCATAATTCCAATCCATCACCTAAAAAACATTCAATTCATCCTCAATATCACTACCCTTCCCATTATTCCTTGAACGAAAACTATAAATAAAAAATCAAAATCCAATTTTCAACAAACTAAAGTCCATAGAAAATGCCATATCACCCCACTAAAAAATGGAAAACCATCTACACCACTACCCCAACCTTCTCTAATCCCTTCACATGGACCATATTTATATCCATTACTCACCTTGAGACCATATGACCAAACAAACCCTTTACCATCTTTGAGTAGGGATACATATCATCACTCCTACATTAGTTCATATGGTTAACAAAATCTACACAGAAGGAGTGTATATGAATACTTCAAATATAGATGATTCCCTAAATCATGACACATGAACTGTAAAACCAAAATATAAAACAAATCAATGTGTTTAGTATACCATGCCACATACCACACAGAACTGTCATTTAGAAAAAAAAATAGGTATAGAACATTAAAACTATGGTGCCACTTAATAATTTAAAGTTTCGAACTAAAATATTTCTTGATTGAAGATGGATCTATCGGGTGGAATGATTTTTGTAGCCTAGAGTAAAGAGAGAGCTTCGAGTTAGCTTTGGTTTAGGTCTAAAATCACATGGATAGGGGACGTGGATTTACTATGTATTTGAGGGAACCTTTCCCAATGGTTTTTAAAACCCATTTGGGAATATATAATTTACCAAAGGTTTTAAAAAACTGTTGGTATACATGATAAAACGTAAATATTTCCCAAGGGTTTGAGTAAACCATTGGTAAATCTTCATTCTAAAACCAATATACCAACGGTTTCAACAAAATGTTGGGAAAGGTTTCTATAAAAACTATATACCAATAGTTTCTTCAAACCATTGGGAAAAACATGTTGGGAAAACCTCAATTTCCACTAGTGATTCAATATAGAACATTTTTATTTATGAAGGTTTGTGGATTGAAATCATTTATAGATGAGAAAAGGGATTCCAATGGGGATGGGGGTGTATCCTAACTAAGAGGTTTACCATTCCACTATGATTAAAGGCCTCCCATTAGGGATGGTGGTGTGTTCTTCCTTGGTGGTATATCCACCTATGGAGTGCCATGAAAATTTTTGGTATTTATCATTGACTACTTTGGAAATGATTTTCTATACTTATGTGAATGAAAAAAATATATTTCTTTTTCCAATGTTATGCTCTCTGGGGTCATTTTCTATGATTCCTTTATTATTCATATATTATAAACTCCTAATATTTATCCCATGAATCAAGATTATGATCTTTGATTTTCAGGTTATTGTTTTCAAATGTTATTCTCAAGTTTACATACCCTTATTCACATGTTATACAAATGTATCTCTGTTGTTTACCCTGACTAAGAATATGAGCTCACCATTTCTTAGGTTTCCTTTCCATAGGTTGTGAAGAAAGTTTTTATGTAGGTTATAAATATGGGAAGCCAAATAGGATGACGATTTGAGTGAAGGATATTATTATAATTCATAATAATTTGTCATGGAACATGATTAAAAAAGTGCACCATAAAAAACTCTTAGACTCACAAAAGAAGATAAGGATATATTTTTCAAGGATTTAAGGTAGTAGAGACCCTGGAGGAAAAAGGATTTAAATCCTTATATGTTAATGATTTGGGAAGAATCACTCAGGAGAATGTCTCAAAGGGATTAGAAGACGTTTTTATTGTAGAAAATAAGGAAATGGAATAAGTAATTGAAAAAGAAAAAATGAAATGTTTTGTTAATATAATAGATCAGAATATTGTTCACTATATTTTATTATCAATGGATGAATTTTTAACTATGGAAAGTATGGTTATTATAAAAATTAATTTCATTAGGGGAAAGCTCATGAATAGAATCAGAAAGGTTGTATGAGTAATTATTTTGGTATTTATGATGAAGATAATATGAATGTTATTTGAAATGAATGAGGTATTAAGCATGAAGAGAATAGACCCTAGTTAATGTCTTAAAGATGATATATAATAATTGAAGTGTTTATGTATCATAATTCAAGAATTTTGAAATATTTATTGATTATTCAATATAATTTTGTTCTTAAGTATTTGAAATATTATATTGAATGATTTTGATGACCTAGAAAAGTGATATCCATGGAAAAACATGAGATTAACAGAAATATAACCCTTAAAATGTTCATGAGGTTATGATAATGTTGTTTTTATAAATAGATGGATTATATGTATAAAATAAATTTGGTAAAATAGATTTCATTAGAATAGAAAAATTATTTTTTGACAAGTTGGGTTATTCTATCATTGAGGGAGTTTACATCATTTTATGATTTAAGAAATATATCTAGTAATTTGTGTTTTATGTAAGGATTGAGGAATAATGTATGTTTTCAACAAGGTTTTTTTTAATTTAGGTTTCAAGAGAATATATTATGAAGGTATTCACATTTTTTGTATGTGATAATGAAGAGATATTTCATGTTGTTTGTAGATTAATTATAAGTTCATTTTAGAAAATTGGTGAACTTTTTTATAAAGATTTTGATTTTAATAATTTTAAAGGTTCATAAGACTAACCATTTATGGAATTTTTTAAGTTGAATATTGAATGAGGTATTAGAGATTAATGTATTATTTCTCCATCAGATATTTTTCATATTGGATAACATGTGCAAATGATTTTTTTATTGTTGTAACATGAGATATAAAGAATGACTTATCATTATTTATGGATCTTATTATCCATTCATACATTTTCAATTAAAATTTCATGATCATTTATTTAAGTAAGATATAATCTGTAAATTGTTCAAGGAACAACAAAAATGAGGTATTGTGTATATAAAATAGATTTAAATCAAGTTTTTTAGTATTATTATGAAGATTATTCAACTCTAAGAAAATGATATTGAATAAAAGATTATCCTAGTTCCTTCATTTATAATAAATATAATGGTCCCTTAAATCATCAAATATTAATGGACTTCAAGTATTTTACCTTCTTTTTATCACCCACTTTCTTATGATATATGATCTCTATTACTCTGTATAATTATTTAAGGTTTTCTTTCATGTCCAAATTTTCACTTCCAACCTATCTTCTCTTATATGGAATCCTTGTTATAGGTTACTTTAGGTATCATTTATGTTTACAACTTGTACTTTTTAAGGGATGTTTTATTTCTCATTTTTATGGTTTCATAATTTTCAAATCATAATCCTTTGATAATTGAGAATAATTTCAAGGGAGAAATTCATTTTAAGGAGGGTAGAATGTAACACCCTTAGATTTTGTGTAATATTTTTCAAAATTAAATTTAATATTCCTTATATTTTTCATTAGATGTGATAATGAGTTTTTCTTTTGTTACATGCAACACTGAGTTTATCCTGAATTAAGCATAATAGAAAATTTAAACAAAACATGATATATTATTAAAATATTTTTATATAAAATAATAGTCATCACTTAGCCATTTGAATAGAGAGTATTAATATGACTAAATATGTTATGAAAATATGTTTTACACACACACATACACACATATATATATATATAATGAATTCATTTGTGTCCCATTGATTACAATTTAAAATAAAGACTGTTTTAAAATAAATGGAATCTTGTTATGATAAACTAATTATATGAGCACAAAAAAAATTATCTCAAAACTTTAAATAAATAAATTTTACTTAAATATATTAATAAAATTTATATATTATATTAAAGAAACTCTTTAACATTAATCTTATGTTTTTTCTAGATAATAGATAATAATAAATCCAATTTTATACTGAAAATTTGTATATTTCTAAAAAACGGTTTTATGGCCTTTTGTGAACATGTTTTATAATTAATTTTTACCATGTTTATAAATTTTGTTTAAAAAATACACATAATTTTTTAAATTATAATATCAAAATTAGGTTAGGGTGATTTGTTTCAATTTTTATGAAATTTTACATTTTTGGATGAATAGTGAAGAATATAATATTTTAATTAAAAACATCCTTTTCATTTAAATTATTTATAAAGTTGAATTAAATTTTAAATAATTATAATGTAAATTTAGATTAATTATTTATATATATATATATATATTAATCCAATTTAGGTTGTTGGAATCCTTTTTATGCCAGTTTTTGTTATAAAAACTTTCTAAACTTTTGAACATTTTCCCTTTGAAAACCTACTTTCTTATCTTGTATGTGGGATTAATTTTAAATTAAATTCTACTTCTCATGTGAATTGACTTTGGAAAATTTTATTTAATATTTTTAATTTTAATAATTTATATTATCTAATAAATTAAACTTAATTTTTTATCATATTTATTTGTAAAGAGAGTTAAAATTAATTGACACAATTTAGGTTAAAACGGTGTTTCACACATTCCATGTGTTTGTATTAAAACTAATATGATTTTTTATAATGAATAGGATTAAAAATTTATAATTGATAGGTATAAATTATATAATTTATATCATTTTAATTTTATTTTGAAAGCAAAAATAACTTAGGTAAATAAAAGACACCAGTTAATATGGTAAAATCTAAAAGGGTAAATTTGAGTAAACTTAAACACTATGGAATAACCTGATAAAAATATGTTTAATTTTTTTGATAGATGTATGTATTTAGTTCATTATATCTATACTCCATTTTTGATCTATTTTTTAGTAATATTAGGTAAGAGAAACCCCCCAATCGTGAATACTTTGGGATATTTACAAAAATGTCACTCCTCTCCGATTGTAAATGGGTACTCACCCCCTTGTCAATTATTCGCACCAATCAAGCTATTTTTCCTGAAAAAAATATCTCTAAATAAATTCCAAATTTCACTCCTCTCTTCCGAAAATACTTATTTTATGCATAAATACAACTTAGGATGGATTTAGAAAAAACATGAAGAGGATACCCGAAGAAAAGCCAACATTCATCAACGATGTTTTTGTTTTATTTATTACTCCACCACCATCTATTTTTATTATACCATAATAATATAAAAAACTCAGTATATTTTATATACTATGATATTTTTATGTAATTTCCATTACCTAAAACCATCTCCACTTCAATAAAATGGGTTTTGAATACATCAAATGAGGGTAAGGCAGACTACCGCCTCGCGAACAGATGTCATTATTTTTTCCATTACCACCACTGAAGATTATAAATAATGATTGATTTATTATTTATATATGATATTAATGATATTATTATTATTATTTTGTTATTATTATATCACACATACCTTAATTATTTCTATTTTTTGGAAAATGATAGTGTCGATCATCTGTAGGACAGACTACTGCCTCACGAAGTGATGTGATTCATTCATGCTTAACATTTAAGGTAATAAAGATGGTTTTCATTAAAATATTTGATATATTTGAAATAAAAATTATACCATAATTCTAATATATAATTTACTTTTCCTTATTCCAATATAAAACAAAAATTAAAATATAATTCATATGTATGTACGACATTCTACCTCCATGTAAATCCATCTACAGGTTGAACCAACTCATCATTAGTCTTCTTTCATTTGGAATCATTCCATAGAATTTTTCTTGATATTTTATCTAACATAAAAATATTCTAGATTCTTGGGATCAATGGGAAGTGCCACGTTAATTTTTGTGGCACATTGGATGGCGTTCCATCCGCTTTTGGCTTCTAGCGGGATCTGTCACATTTTATAAAATCATTTCATTCAGATGTTTTCTCCCAAAATAAACTGCAATCATTTTGGTAAGCATGAATCGATGTTGAAAATACAAGTCCCTCAACTAACTTTCATGGAATATAGTGGTTTGAGGGAATATATATATCATCTAGAAGTAAGTCCTTCAAGAAGGTAAGAATGTGATCGATTTTAGTATTAGAAATCTCATACATAGTTTTCCACTGAAATAATCAGATTAAAAATTCCAACTTTTTCATTTTACCGCATTGTCAATAGACTGGAGTCATGGCAACATCAATCAATTTTTCACCCTAAAACAACATCATTTTCATTAGACACATCACGTGTTCTCATATTGAAGTCTTCTTGGGATGGAATCCTTTATTTTTTCTAATGATGAATAAATAAAAACTGGTCATATAAAAAATTCTACAATCCAGTCCTCTCATTTGGATCATCAAAAATTTGAGATTTCATTTTCTCTCCTTTGTGATACCACACATAGTATTTTGGTTGAAAACCCTATTTGTTTATGTGGTAGATAACTTCTTCATGGATTAACCAACGTCATACAACCAAATTGGAACATGGGAAGTGTATGAGACCACTATCTAAAGCATTGTGAAATAAAAAATCTAAAAATAACTTTAATTTTTTTTGAAAATAACTTGATATCTAATCAGTTTCATACATCCAACTTCTATCCATTCTTTAAAAAAATTGTTATAAATCATTTGGTCAATATAAATTCAATGAGATTGATGTTTCATAGAAAATATATTTAAGTAAATTAGAATAGTTTAAATTATATGAAAACATAACTAACACACTACTCTATATGAGAATCGTAATTTAAAAGAAAAAAATACTATAATTATACAAAATAATATAAATTAATATAAATCCATGATATTGGCTTAAATTATATTTATAATACCATGAAATTTTTTCATATTGAGAGAACATATATAATCTATGGGATAATTATGAGATTCTTATAAATCTTGTGTCAAAGAGAAGCAGAGATTTAGAATCTGTGAGCCTTTAAAGGAGAAGAATCCCATTATTATCAAGTATTCAATGAACTAACTAATAACTAGATCACATGAGATCTGGAGAGTTTTTTTAGACTAAAAAATTTTCAAGGAATATTTTTAATAACTTTTAAGAACTATACATGTGTGAACAAGATCAGTTACAATTGTGGAGAAGACTTATTCAGGGATTGAAACATCATTGTCATACATGTGGATCATGATCCAAGAAAGATTAAATTGAACTAAGAGGAGTTTAATGTCATTATATGAAGGTTCCATGGGGAAAAGAAGCATGATTCCATGTACTTGTATATTTAGAATGATGATATTATAATTTATTTTCCAAATGGGATAATCTATCCCCATTTTAGATATCCATAATGTAAGGGGTTTCTAGTGATGTAGTGAACTATTCCTGGGTTAATACCTTATTATTAAAACAATGTGAAGATACACTAATTCAGTAATGTGTGCATAAATATTGTGTGAAATGTGTTTTGGAATTTTTTTCATTCATCACATACAAGAAGACTTCATGGGCCTAATAAAATATTGTTCAAGATATAAAAATGTGAATTTTTTTCATCAAATATGAAAAATGTGTAAATGGAGTTTTTAAAATATGTTATTGATGCTAAAAATGGAAATATTTTGAATTTTTTGTAGATTTCATAACACAAAATACTCAAAGTCAAAGTATTCATTTTGTGGGGGTGTCAAGGTGGGTGGGGTGTCTAGGGGATTGGGGGTTTATCCATGGGGGATGGGGGTGTCCAGGGGTGGGGGTGTCCAAGGGGTGGGGGAGTCCAGGGTTGGGGGTGTCTATGAGGGTGGGGGTGTCCGTTGTGGGTGGGGTGTCTAGGGGGTGGGGTGGTGTCCAAGGGATGGTGTATAGGGGTGGGGGTCTCTAGAGGTTGGGGGTGTCCAAGGGGATGGGTCTGTCCAGGGGTGGGGGATGTCTAGAGTGGTGGGGGTTGTATAGTGGGGTGGGGGAGTCCAGGGGGTGGCGGTGTCCATGGGGTGGGGTGGTGTCCAGGGGTGTTGTCCAAAGGGGTGGGGGTGTCCAGGGGGTGGGGTGTCCAGGGGTGGGGGTTGTCCAAGGTGTGGAAGGATATCCTTGGTTGGGTGGTGTCTTGGGGTGGGGGTGAGGTGGTGTCCATAAGAGAGTTTTCCAGGGGTGGAGGCTACCCAAGGGGGTGGGGGTGTCCAGGGGGTGGGGGTTTTCTAATGGGGGGTATAGGGGGTGTTGAGGGTGGTTGGGGGGGGGGCTGTCTTGGGGGACGAGTGTGTCCATTGGGTGGGGGTTTCTAGGGGAGGGTAGGGGGTTGTTCAAGGGAGGAAATATACATATAATACCTTGAAAATTACCTATACCCAATAAAACCAAATTCATAATTCCAATCCATCACCTAACAAACATTCAATTCATCCTCAATATCACTACCCTTCCCATTATTCCTTGAACAAAAACTATAAATAAAAATCGAAATTCAATTTTCAACTAAACTAATGTCCATAGAAAATGCCATATCACCCCACTAAAAAATGGAAAACCATCTACACCACTACCCCAACCGTCTCTAATCCCTTTACATGGACCATCCTTATATCCATTACTCAACTATAGACAATATGACTAAACAAACCCTTTACCATCTTTGAGTAGGGATACATATCATCACCCCCTACATTAGTTCATATGGTAACAAAATCTACATAGAAGGAGTGGATATGAACACTTAAAATATAGATGATTCCCAAAATCATGACACATGAACTATAAAACCAAAATATAAAACAAATCAATGTGTTTGGTATACCATGCCACATACCACACAGAACTCTCGTTTAGAAAAAATAAAAACAAAAAAATAGGTATAGAACATTAAAACTATGGTGCCACTAAATAATTTAAAGTGTAGAACTAAAATATTTCTTGATTGAAGATGGATCTATCGGGTGGAATGAGTTTTGTAGCCTAGAGTAAAGAGAGAGCTTTGGGTTAGCTTTGGTTTAGGGATACAATCACATGGATAGGGGAGGTGGATCTGCTATGTATTTCGGAGAACCTTTTCCCAATGGTTTTTAAAAACCATTTGGGAATATATAATTTACCAATGGTTCTAATAAACTGTTGGTATACATGATAAAACTTAAATATTTCCCAAGGGTTTGAGTAAACCATTGGTAAATCTTCTTTCTAAAACCAATATACCAACGGTTTCAACAAACCGTTGGGAAAGGTTGCTCTAAAAACTGTATACCAACAGTTTCTTCAAACCGTTGGGAAAAACATGTTGGGAAAACCTCAATTTCCACTATTGATTAAGTATAGAACATTTTCCTTTATGAAGGTTTTTGGATTGAAATCATTCATATATGAGAAAAGGGATTCCAATGGGGACGGGGGTGTATCCCAACTAAGAGGATTACCATTCCACTATGAGGAAAGGCCTCCCATTAGGGATGGTGGTGTGTTCTTCCTAGGTGGTATATCCACCTATGGAATGACATGAAAATTTTTGGTAGTTAGCATTGAATACTACGGAAATGATTTTTTATGCTTATGTGAATGAAAAAATATATATCTTATGCCAATGTTATGCTCTCTGGGGTCATTTTCTATGATTCCTTTATTATTCATATATTATGAACTAATAATATTTATCCCATGAATCAAGATTATGATCTTTGATTTGCAGGTTATTGTTTTAAAATGTTATTCTCAAGTTTACATACCCTTATTCACATGTTATACAAATGTATCTCCCTTGATTATCCTGACTAAGAATATGAGCTCACCCTTTCTTAGGATTCCTTTCCATAGGTTGTGAAGAAAGATTTTATGTAGGTTATACCTATGAATATTACTAAATGTGATGATATTTATGGGGATTATTTATATTCTCTTAGTATATTAGAATATTGTGTTTCTAGTTTGGAAGGTCACTAATCTATTATGGTCGTCAGGTGTGTTTTTGTGTAATGTAATAAATATTCATCTAAAAAGATGTAATATCAATGTGTGAGAATCATGGGTAACTATAGATGGTATCAGAGTATTGGATTAGTTAACATTTGGAATCTAGGATAAAAAAATTTATTGGTTTCCCTTGGGATATTTATAATGAAGTGTCTTGGTATGTATCTAATGATAAGTCTAAGAATGAGTTAATATATAGGAAAATGTCTTCGAGTTTTTTTGAATGAAAGAGAAAGTAGTTTCCATGAAATTATATCTATTTCTAGATGCTAAAAGTGGATCTATCTCTTGAAAATAGGTGTCGTGGGAAAACATCTCAAAAATGGTGCTTTGAGGTGGACTTGGTCATCACCTGGTGCATGAAAAAGGGCCATGTTACACAACTTGTTTTACACTTCTGGGGTATAAGATTTGGAAATTCTCAAAAACATTACAAACCATCATAAAGGATTTAAATATATAATGAATATGAATGACCAAGAACCTGAATGAACTAGGTTATCATTGAATATAATGGATAATTCATTGATGAGAATCCAAATAGGATGACGATTTGAGTGAAGGATATTATTATAATGCATAATAATTTGTCATGGAACATGATTAAAAAAGTGCACCATAAAAAACTCTTAGACTCACAAAAGAAGATAAGGATAGATTTTTTAAGGATTTCAGGTAGTAGAGACCCTGTAGGAAAAATGATTTATTTCCTTATATGTTAAGGATTTGGGAAGCATCACTCAGGATAATGTCTCAAAGGGATTAGAAGATGTTTTTATTGTAGAAAATAAGGTCATGGAATAAGTAATTGAAAAGGAAAAAATGAAAAGTTTTGTTAATATAATAGATCATAATACTGTTCACTATATTTTATTATCAATCGATGAATTTTTAACTATGGAAAGTATGGTTATTATAAATATTAATTTCATTAGGGGAAAGCTCATGAATAGAATCAGAAAGGTTATACAAGGAATTATTTTGGTATTTATGATGAAGATAATATGAATGTTATGTGAAAGGAAGGAGGTATTAAGCATGAAGAGTATAGATCCTAGTTAATGTCTTAAAGATGATATAGAATAATTGAAGTGTTTATGTATCAGAATTCCTGAATTGTGAAATATTTATTGATTATTCAATATTATTTTGTTCTTAAGTATTTGAAATATTATATTGAATGAATTTGATGACCTAGAAAAGTGATATCCATGAGAAAACATGAGAATAATAGAAATATAACCCTTAATATGTTCACGAGGTTATGATAATGTTGTTTGGATAATTATATGGATTATATGGATAAATTAAATTTGATAAAATAGATTTCCTTTGAATAGAAAAATTATTTTTTGACAAGTTGGGTTATTCTATCATTGAGGGAGTTTACAACATTTCATGATTTATGAAATATATCCAGTAATTTGTCTTTTATGTAAGGATTGAGGAATAATGTATGTTTTCAAAAAGGTTTTTTTTAATTTAGGTTTCAAGAGAATATATTATGTAGGTATTCACATTTTTTGTATGTGCTAATGAAGAGATATTTCATGTTGTTTGTAGATTAATTATAAGTTAAATTTTGAAAATTAGTGAACTTTTTTATAAAGATTTGGATTTTAATAATTTTAAAGGTTCATGAGACTAACCATTTATGGAATTTTTTAAGTTGAACATTGAATGAGGTATTAGAGATTAATGTATTATTTCTCCATCAGATATTTTTCATATTGGATAACATGTGCAAACAGTTTTGTTATTTTTGTAACATGAGATATAAGAAATGACTTATCATTATTTATGGATCTTATTATCCATTCATACATTTGGAATTAAAATTTCATGATCATTTATTTAAGTAAGATATAATCTGTAAATTGTTCAAGGAACAACCAAAATGAGGTATTGTGTATATAAAATAGATTTAAATCAAGTTTGTTAGTATTATTATGAAAATTATTCAACTCTAAGAAAATGATATTGAATAAAAAATTATCCTACTTCCTTCATTTATAATAAATAAAATGGTCCGTTAAATCATCAAATATTAATGGACTTCTAGTATTTTACCTTCTTTTTATCATCCACTTTCTTATGATCTATGATCTCTATTACTCTGTATAATTATTTAAGTTTTTCTTTCATGTCCAAATGTTCACTTCCAACATATCTTGTCATATATTGAATCCTTGTTATAGGTTAATTTAGGTATCATTTATGTTTACAGTTTATAATTTTTAAGGGATGTTTTATTTCTCATTTTTATGGTTTCATAATTTTCAAATCATAATCCTTTGATAATTGAGAATAATTTAGATGGAGAAATTCATTTTAAGTGGGGTAAAATGTAACACCCTTAAATTTTGTGTAATATTTTTAAAAAGTAAATTTAATATTCTCTATATTTTTCATTATATGTGATAATGAGTTTTTCTTTTGTTACATGTAACACTGAGTTTATCTTGAATTAAGCATAACAGAAAATTTAAACAAAACATGACATATTATTAAAATATTTTTATTTAAAATAATAGTTATCACTTATCCATTTGAATAGAGAGTATTAATATGAATAAATATGTTATGAAAATATGTTTTACACACACACATACACATATATATATATAATTAATTCATTTGTGTCCCATTGATTACAAATTAAAATAAAGACTGCTTTAAAATAAATGGAATCTTGTTATGATAAACTAATTATATGAGCACACAAAAAATTATCTCAAAAGTTTAACTAAATAAATTTTACTTACTGATATTAATAAAATTTATATATTATATTAAATAAACTTTTTAACATTCATCTTATGTTTTTTTCTAGATAATAGATAATAATAAATCCAATTTTATACTGAAAAATTTGTATATTTCAAAAAAATGGTTTTATGGCCTTTTTGTGAACATGTTTTATAATTAATTTTTACCAAGTTTATAAATTGTGTTAAAAAAATAAACATAATTTTTTAAATTATAATTTCAAAATTAGGTTAGGTTGATTTGTTTCAATTTTTCTGAAATGTTACATTTTTTGGATGAATAGTGAAGAATATGAAATTTTAATTAAAAACATACTTTTCATTTAAATTATTTATAATGTTTAATTAAATTTTAAATAACTATAATCTAAAATTAGATTAATTATATATATATATATATATATATAAATCCAATTTAGGTTGTTGGAATCATTTTTATGCCAGTTTTTGTTATAAAAACTTTCTAAACTTTTGAACATTTTCCCTTCGAAAACCTACTTTCTTATCTTGTATGTGGGATTAATTTTAAATTAAATTCTGTTGCTTATGTGAATTGACTTTGGAAAAATTTATTTAATATTTTTAATTTTAATAATTTATATTATCTAATAAATTAAACTTAATTTTTTATCATATTTATTAGTGAAGAGAGTTAAAATTAATTGACACAATTTAGGTTAAAACGGTGTTTCACACATTCCATGTGTTTGTATTAAAACTAATATGATTTTTTATAATGAATAGGATTTAAAATTTATAATTGATCGGCATAAATTATATAATTTATATCATTTGAATTTTATTTTGAAAGAATAAATAACTTAGGTAAATAAAAAGACACCAGTTAATATGGTAAAAACTAAAAGGGTAAATTTGAGTATACTTAAACACTAAGGAATAACCTGATAAAAACGTGTTTAATTTTTTTGATAGATGTATGTATTTAGTTCATTAAATATATACTCTATTATTGATCCATTTTTTAGTTATATTAGGTAAGAGAGACCCCACAATCATGATTACTTTGGGATATCTACAAAAATGTCACTCCTCTCCGATTGTAAATGGGTACTCACCCCCTTGTCAATTATCCGCACCAATCAAGCTATTTTTCCTGAACAAAATCTCTCTAAATCAGTTCCAAATTTCACTCCTCTATTCCTATAATCCTTATTTTATGCATAAATACAACTTAGGATGGATTTAGAGAAAACATGAAGAGGATACCCGAAGAAAAGACAACATTCATCAACGATGTTTTTGTTTTATTTATTACTCCACCACCATCTATTTTTATTATACCATTATAATATAAAAAACTCAATATATTTTATATAATATGTTATTTTCATGTAATTTCCATTACCTAAAACCATCTCCACTTCAATAAAATGGGTTTTGAATACATCAAATGAGGGTAAGGCAGACTACCGCCTCGCAAACTGATGTCATTATTTTTTCCATTACCACCACTGAAGATTATAAATAATGATTGATTTATTATTTATATATGATATTAATGATATTATTATTATTATTATTTTGTAATTATTATATCACACATACCTTCATTATTTCTATTTGTTGGAAAAACGATAGCGTCGATCATCTGTAGGAGAGACTACGGCCTCACGTAGTGATGTGATCCATTCATGCTTAACATTTAAGGTAATAAAGATGGTTTTAATGAAAATATTTGATATATTTGAAATAAAAATTATTCCATAATTCTAATATATAATTTACTTTTCTTTATTCCAATATAAAACAAAAATTAAAATATAATTCATACGTACGTACGACATTCTCCCTCCATGAACGGTGTGTTTCATTTTTTTGTCAATAAATTTATGGATTTATATAAATAAATAAATAATATATTAATATATATGTTATTTATTTTATTTGTTTTATTTATTTTATTTTTTAATTACTTGAGATTATTAATTAATTATATAATAAATGGGACAAAAAATAACATATAAAAAAATATGAAAAATAAAGTAGTTATTTCCAGCAACATGACATTAAAAAGGAATTCATCAAAAAGGGATAATAAAAGGTCATAAGAAAAGAATATATGGTATGATATATATGAATATTTTTATAAAATATATATATAATAAAAATAAATTAATTATAAACGAGTTTGGAATATGTACAAAGGATGTCAAAACTTAATGGTGTGGATTTCTGGTCTCTCATTTATTACTGGGATACATATGCACATTCACCACTCTTTTCTTTTGTATGGTGTATATATTGACCATTTTAAATTGTGAATAACTTTAATTTAATGATATTTCAGGATTCAATTAATTTTATTCTTCCATGGGTCTCAAGATTAAAATTTATAATGGTAATATTTTTATTTTATAATCTCATCATTTATTGGGTTTTTTATAAATATGGGTACAATAATGAAATAATATAATATATATCTCAAAAAACTTATGAATTTTATTCTAATATGGTTATTCATGAAATTTATAAGTTTTATTACCATTTTACACTCTTTGGTAATCCAAAATAATAGATAAATTGTTTTTAAAAAATCATGACTTTATTTCATTCCTCGAATGGAAATATATTTTATTCCCAAACCATGTATCTTAAAATAAATTCCAAAATATTTTAATTATTTTTCAAATAGATTTTCTATTATTTTTTATTTTTACTAAATATTTTAAAATTAACCACTGTTTAATTTTAAAATATAATTCCCATTTTCCTTTTTACCGAAAATGTGAATGGAATAGTATTTTTAACATGTAGAGCATGAAACAATTCTCCAACATCATGAACAATCATTTATTTGAAGATCCCTTTATAATTTTTCATGTTTGTCTTCAAATAATAGTATTTTAAAAAAATTACGTTTAAATAAAAGTCTTTTTTAATGTGTAAAGGACATTTTCTTCAAGAAATGTTTTAAATGATTTTTAAATTTTGTTTAATATTTTTTAATGTTATTTTCAATGAAAATGATTTAAAAATATTTTATGTTTAAAGAAAAGTTTTTTTCAATGTGTAAATGATGTTTTCCTCAAGAAATATTTATACTATTTTCAAATATTCATTTATAATTTTTCATGTTTATTTTCATAGAAAGGGATTTTCAGAGTATTTAGTGTATCAAAAATTGATTTTTAATGAAACTAAATTTTCCTCAAGAAATGTTTTAAATTATATTTCAAAATAATTTCACATCTAAATTTAAATTCATTAATATTAGTTAATATTTAATGAGTATGTGATATAAGGATACAATTATTATTATTTCTTCTTATGGATTATGTTTTTTAAAACAAGATGTCTATGAAATACATTTCTCTTCCACGAGTTACACCATGATAAAATGCACATTAAACCCACTTCTTTTTTCCATAGGTTATTATATGATGAATTGATTAAATTATTATGAAACCTTTTTATTTTCTATAAGTTATATTATAAAAAAATTATGAATCCCATTTCATTTCATAGGTTAGGATATGTTGAATTCTTTATGATCTTGTGGTACACATATGTATATTTTCATTATTTGATGGTGGTTCTGTTATAACAAAAAACTATGGTCACATTATAATCAATATGGGTGGGATATATATCTACATCCATTTAATTTTTTATAGATTTATTTGTCATGATATATAAAAGATTGGAATGGGGATTAAACCTTTTTCGGTAAAGGACTTTGTCCACAATGATGGTTTGAGGAGTGACCCATTATACAGGGGAAAAATGATTCCACTGGGGATAGTGGTGTGTCCTAACCTTGAGGTGTACCATTCGATAATTATGAATGGGATACCATTAGGGATGGTTTTGTGTCCTACCCAGGTGGTATATCCACTTATGGAGTGCCTTGATATGTTTTTGCAGTGAGCCTTGACTACTATGGAAGTGATTTTTTATGCTCATGTGTATGCCATAAATATATGTCTTGTGCCAATATTATGATCTCATGGATCATGTTCATTGATTAATTAATGATTTATATCTTATGAAATTTTAATATTTATTATAGGAATAAATATTATGATCATTTATGTGCAAGGTATGGTTTTTTAATGTTATGTTCATGTTCTCGCACCCTTAGGCTCATTTTATTCTTACAAATCTATATTTTTTATACTAACTGTGTATTTGAGCTCATCCTTTCCTATGTTTCCTTTATATAGGTTATTAATAAAGGTTTTATTGAGGGTATGTCCTTGAAGAGTAATAAATTGGATGATCTTTGTGGAAAACATTAAATATCATTCACTAGATTAGAAGATTGTGTTCATGTTTTCCAATGGTAAAAACATATTACCATCCTCAGGAGTATTTTTTGTAATTTAATTAATATTAATCTAAAAGGATGTAATATACATATATCATAGTCCTGGGTCTCTATAGGGATTTTGTCCAAAGATTTTGTAGCTTTTTACTATGTTTATCCCTTGAGGACTCACCTATAAATGTGGAGACTAGTGTTCCCAAATGGTTGTGGAAAAATAATGGTATACTTTTGGTTTACATGATGGGAGATTCCATGACCAGTGTGATGTAAAAACACTGACTGAATTATTATATGCTAGAATTTAAAATTTAATCACCCCCTAAAACTCCATGATTATATCTTAACAGACATTTTATGGATGCATGTGCTTGCAAGAGGTAGTCTCGATCCATAGAATTCCTTCATAGATAATTATAGATCATGATGTGAATTTCACGTCATCATTCTAGAGATTATGAAAGTGGAATTTGTGACTTGGATTCAATTTGTGTATAGTGTTTTTACACTAGATAGGTGTTCAGGTTAAGTAGAAAATTTATTTTCTGATTCATATGTTTCAATTCTTCATGTTGGGTCTTGGATATATCTAGGAGGATCTCTTACAATCGTTGGAGTGTGTATCAACCCAATTATCACTCCACCACCAATGTTGCACTATTTGAGGACATGTAAGTGGGAACCATCAGGTTACCACTACGCTACACTTACTTATTAGACTTGTGTGCTTGTATTCTTATAGTTAGTGCTAGTGATGGTCAAAAGAGGTCTATAGTTCATCCCGAGGTGGATGATGACAACCCAAAAAAAATAAGGAGACCTTTTGTGGATGGGTGATACTGGACTTTGGAGTTCTATTATGAGACCATATCTTCCAATATATCTTTTCATTTCAAGGATAATCAGAATATTTCTATTAAAGGAGTCTATATAAATGGATCATAGTCCCATTTCTATTTACTGCAATGGGTTAGTGTGGTGTTCTATATCTTAACCTTATGATTTCAGTTTGACTAGGTTCTTCGTGTTTTTCACTTTTCGAAGTTGAGGATACAGGTGCATCCCTCGATACACAATGTCAACTTGGGTGATTTAAAATTTTAGAGTGGAGTTTCCATTAGGATATACATAATGATTTTTTCAAACAGACTAGAGAAACACCTTTATGGGAAGTGTTTCCCATTGATGCATGTTTGTTGATAGAACAAAATCCCTCTAAAAAACTCACTAAAATATTAAAACTTTTTGATTTATTAGTATCCTCACATGAGAGTATGTTTTCACCTTTTTGGATGATAATCTATAATGGTTTGGAGAGTATAGTGAACTATGTTTTTTCATGTAATCCTTTGTATTATTTCTAGGAATAATTTCTGTTCTAGGTACTGAGATAGTATAAGATTCTGAGCCTCGGTGAACCTTGATTTGATATTATAAAATTTTTAAATATTTTAATATCACACAGTCATAGATTTTCTAAAATAGTGTAATAACTATAAAATGGATTCATTGATGAGAAATATGATACCATGTCTGGAAAGAAAAGTTTACCCTAAGGGAGACTTATGGTTGGTTGTTGTGGGACCTCCAGTAGAGGCATCCATTTGCGGATTCATTTAACTAAAATAAATGATTTATTTATTTATTTTAATTTAAATGGACTAAATATATCCCTCTATAAATATTTCAATATTAAATTTCAGCGCGATCAGATATATAAAGCTTAATGGTTCTTTATATTATGAGTTGGACTTTTTTATTGGTGGATCGAATCAGATAATGAATAACAATTAGATCGAGGTAGATTGAGAGGCATTGAATATAGTGGATATTGTACATCATATGTAAATTAATTAATCACTAATTATCCATCTATTTTCGAGGTAGGACTTTCCAACTATGTATTTTCTCCCTTTTGATTAAAATATTGAGAATTTCTTTATCTATATTCTTTTGATCTACATTTGTGTACCCTTCACATGATCCATTGATGAATTAAATTGTTTTATTCAATTTATTCTTGTTTCCTACTGTACTATCACCCAATTTATGCCCAATTATATTTTTTTGTTCAAGGATAATTTGGAAACAACTTCTTCAACTTTTTTAAGTATCTTTCCCCCACTTATTCTTCATGTTATTCGTCATTGGAATATAGGTCCATGGTTCGACATTTCCATGTGATTCCAAGTGTGATTAGAACTTTTGATTCATTGTAGAAGTCGGTATGATAACAATATCAAGGATTTTTTGGTAGATAGTGATGGATTATGACTGATTATTCATGAATCTTAAATCCATAGTGGTGCCAGGTTGTGACATGAGGCACTATTAGTGACGTGAGGCAACACACTCTTCATGTGGATCACCAGAATCTGATTTTTCGCCAATAGAGGCTTGTAATCGGTGGGTGGTACTGTGTTCCATCAATATAGGGTTTTCAAAGTAGTGATATTAGTTGAATTTGGATCAAATATGAAAAATTTAAGAAACCTTCTTTGGTTTCTGTAAAAAAAACCTAACTACATGAAATGTTGACTGGAAGAACACACACCGTGTAGTCCCATTAATGAGGTATATATGGTTTTGGGTGAATTTAAATTTCACATTATGTGTGGGTGGGACAACATAATTTCTGACCCTCCTTCAGTGTCTAAGCCATGTAAAATCTGGCACATTCCAAGGACCTCGTGCAGGAGGACTCGGAGTGTACTCTAGGAGTATATGTGAATGGTTCTGTACACTAGCATATCCAGGTACATAGACAGGTACACAGGTAAAAGCCTATATACACAAGAATTTCTAAAAGTAAATGGGAATACCTAAAGTGGTTGAGTGATTCCATGTGTAATCCATAAACGATGTGTGTTATGACAGGACTTCCAAGCCATGTATAAAGAATAACATGGCCCAATGATGGGGTGAGGTCACACATCGTGTGGACACCCATATGCATTGTGTATTGTTTCCATTAACTTTATCCTATCATGTATACTTTATTTAATCAAATATAGACCCTTGGGTAGCCTATACTAAGTGTTTTTTCACATATAATGTGATGGTGGAATTCATTTTGGAATATGAGATATGATACGAAGTGTTCCAGGAATGATTATTCTTTAGGTGATGTTTAATAATGGTAGTGATTGGGTGTGATCATCGGTCGGTTATGATGGTCAGTGCACCCTTATTAAACCAGGGCATCAGTTCCCTATATTATTTAAATAGATAATATTGGGTTCATTACTCCTTGTTACACCAGGGTCTAGGTTCCCCATATTCTTTACACAGAAGAAATTGTGGCCAGTACTCCCATGTTACATCAGGGAAAGGGTTCCTCATATTATTTAAACTATTGATATTAAGGTTAATAATCCCTTGTAACACCGGGTCAAGGGATCCCCATATTCTATACACATTTGTTACTAAGTTTAGTACTCCCCTGTCGAATGAGGGTGCAGGTTCCCCATATTTTTCATAGAGGTAGGGTTAGTACTCCCCTTATTACTATAGTGCATGGGTTCTATATCTACCGAGTGTCACTCTCCCATATTTGAGCTCTGAAGGCCTCTGGATCCTCTATCAGAGTTATGGATCCCTTGGATATTAAGAAAAGTTGTGTGGTGTGGGACCCTGTACTCATATTCTAGTGAGGATATGTGGAATTCAAATTTTGGATTTTTGGATCCCTCGATTATGGTTCATAGAATAGAGATTTGGGTCATTACATGAAGTGTTTTATCTGGTCACATATGATATTTGGAATCATATATGGACCTTAGAGCTACTAGAATACTAATCATTATTTGTTGGGTTGTACAGATAGAGATCCATATTCTCTCTTCGATTGGGATTATTGTTGGTAATATCTGAATTTTTATGGTTGTTATCAAAGTTCTTGATTGACATACCTTCTTTACGTTGATCTCACTGTTGTTGTATATATTTCTATTCATCGTATTTAATTTTTACAAAGTCCTTGTGGGTATTTATATACTCACCACCTAATGAGATTTCTCTGCTCATGTAACATATTATTTAGATAATAGATAGGTAAGTGGTGAATTTAGTGGATATTAGGAAAAATTGGGTGCATTTTCCACATACGGTGGTCGAAATAAAGAATTATGAGTTTGGATCTCTCATTTTTAGTTTATTCTAGTTGTTTTATATTTTGGAATTCATTTTTGGTTTGGTGTGTATTTTCTCCTCTATAGTTTTATTGTAATCTATTTTACTCTGATGTATTCCTTCGATTTTATCTCAAGCATGGTTTATATATTGATTTTATAGACTTTACCTTATGTTCCTATTGACAATTTCATAGATATGAAAGGTTGCCTCCATACAAGTTTAGGAATAAAATTCCTGCAATTATATTTATGCCTTATCAACAGTTCTTTTCAGCTCCAAACCAATTGGAGGTGTGTAACACCCTAAGATATTTATGAGATAGACTTTTTTATAGTATTGTGTTATACGCTACACCATGTTATGTTTTCACTACATGTGACACTAGATTATCTTGAGGTATATTCAAGACTATTCTTGGTCAGTGTTACACATAATGTCATGTCCTTCTAGAATTCATTTCATGCAACATTAAGTTCAAGCGAACATCTTAATATAATTATGTTACCTTATAACATAATAATAATAATTACGAGTATTAAAATTATTAACTGAATTATAAAAATATTCTTTACACATGTATATATAATTAATTATTTTCTGTGAAATTAATTATTAATTAAAATAAAACTCTTTTTAAATAAAAAGAAATTTTTTTCCAAAATACTATTTAAATTCATATAAGTGAGTTTATAAAATAATAAAATCAATCATGATAAATTTTATTAATTAGTTATATATGTAATAAATTAAATATAATATTTAAAATTCATCTTATATGTTATCTGGACATTATATAATAACAACTTTTATTTTTCTGAAAAAATAATTATTTTTTAAAAAAAATTCAATTTTACCACCAATTTACAGTGCATCCTTTTCAAATCCAGCTTATGACACTTTTATATATTATATTTATAAATATATGATTCTTATTAATAATTAAGAAATCAAAATTTCATTTGGTTGAATTTTTTGAATTTTCTGATAAGTTTAATTTTTTTGATGAACAGTGAAATGCATATTTGTTTTTTAAACTGTATTTTCTTTTAAAATATTTACATGGTAAAATATGTCATGGAATAGTTTCAAATTCTAAATATTTCATTTTAATCTAAAATAGTAAAATTATGGTTTTTGAAATTTATTTTATAAATAAATATATTATAAAAAAAATTGTTTTAAAAGGACATTTTTATGAAAAAACCTTTTTTTCATGACATTTTACAAGTTTTATTTTAAATTTAGTTATACAACTTATGTTTTTTGATTTTTAACAAATGTATGACAAATTTGGAATTAGGAGGCCCAATTTTGGAAAGTTGTTCTCTTTTGTTTCTTACCAATATAAATAGTAACAATGGAAAATTTTATTTCCACAATAAAGGTTAAATTATGTAATATAAGTTAATAATAAAAATATAAAGACAATAAAATAATCCAAAAAATTGAAAAAAAAATTATTGTATGAATTTGAGTTGAAAATTAACACTTAATAATCGAAATTATGTCATTTAATAGACACTTTTCACTAAAAATGACTTAAATAAAATTTAAATCAAATAAAGACATGAAGTCTCAGTTTATTTGTCTTTAATATCTATTATGTGTCCATATTGGAAAAAATGTGTGGTATCCATGAATCTAAATTTTCATTTTTAAACTCATGAACATATTTTATAATATAAATTCAAATTTGAAATTTTGGAGCCATTTGAATGATATTATGGTATTTATTATATTTTATTTAATGAAATTATAAATATGTCATATTCATGTTTTAAATAATATATCATTTTTCATATAAGGTTTTACATAAGATAAATTTAAATATAAATAATCATTTTAAATATAAAATATTTTTATTTATCATGATATTTTATTTTTCATTTCTTGTGAAATAAATAATTACCTTAAAATCTTATGCATTGATGAAGGAGAAATTATTTAATTTATGGAAAATCAATAAAATATATTTATTAAAATTATAATGACCATTAAAATGCAAAAACACTTGATAAAATTATATTGGTAGATTATATCTCTACCATAATCATCTAAGGGTAGATTTACTGACCATTTTGAGACAAATGGAAAATTTTATGACAAATATAATATTTTATTTAAAGTGGTGTAAAAGTTGTCACATTCATGCTTTAATAAATTTAATATTTTTAATATTGGATTTTATAAAATATATATTCGACTAAAAATAATCATCTAAAATATATAATAATTATAATAAATATCTTATTTAATTTTAATTTTTATTAAACAAATTATTATATTAAATAAATATACAATACAGATGTAGTTATTATTTTATTAATGGAAATATAAAATTAACATTATTAAAAATATTAAAATAAATATAATTTGATATAATTAATATATATGATGAATTTTATAAAAAAATGACCCTATAGGGATATAATAAATTATTTTTTCAAGGATAAAATATAATCTTGATATTTTTCAAAAATAATAAATTCAATAATTTTGAAATTGAAACTTTTGATTGTTTTTCAAAATTATGTATTATTAAAATTATTTAAAATTAATAAAACCTTTTAAACAATATAGAATAGTTTTTATATGTTATAAAATATTCTAAATTATTCATTTATGGGCTATTTTATATCATAAAAGTAAAAATTATACTATTTTAATATTTAAATACTTGTTACCTTGGTAAAAATTTAATAGAATGACTAAGTGTTAACTTAAAATGATAAGGTTTAAATGGATATAAAAACGTTTTAAATTTTATATTATGATGATATTAAAAACTTATATCATCTTTGATTTGAATATAATACATTTTTTATATTTTTTATGTGCTTTCAATTTATTTTAAATTAATATTTTTGTAAATTCCAATGGTGTCCCCAACCTCAATTATAAAAGGGAACATCCTCCCTCACAACTCCACTTCAATTTCATCACTAAATCACATCTATCACCTACAAGTTTTCTTTAACAACTTCTTTATTTTAATTATATGGGTTTTGGGATTCTCAAAAGACCAATTGTAGTTCCGTTAATATGATATCAAGAGGGATCACGTTGAAGAAGACGTAATCTTCTCTACCAAATCCTTCTAACTAATTTCTTCTTCTACTTCCCCTTCTTGAGTTGTTTTCATCCTAAAGTAATAAAACCAGTGTCAATTATATTATCATATATTATTATGGTTATTGAATCACCATATTCCACCTTTTATCCATCATACAAAAAATTAAATAACCAAGCATGCGTACATACGTCTTACCATCTCCACGTAATGGTGTAATATGTTATTCATCACTGTTTTTCTTGGATACGTGAAATGAAGAATATAATAAATATATATTATTATTATTATGACATGATATTTATTATATAATATTATATGAATCATCAACTTTAATACCATTCCACAATTATGGGAATCATATCGTCGCCTGTGCATACGTTCGGCCTACCATTTCCACGGTGTGATGCGATTTATTCTACATGAAATTCATTATTGAATGACTATATAAATGAAAATAATGAATCAATACAACATATATTAAAATAATACCTTTCTAGAAATTATTTAGCTATAATCAAAGAATATGAGAAAGAACTTATCAGATAAACATACGTAAAAAATAAAGTAGTTAATACCCAATGTATGAATAATAATGTTATTAACAAATGATTAATAATATGATCACTTATGATATTATAATAATGAAAATGATTCCGGAATAATATAATGACATTATTTAAAACCTTATACAAGAGTTTCATACATGTATTAAAAATCTGTACCTATGGTAAAGAATAATTCCAAAATCTCATTATTATCCGAGATTGTTTATACATAAGTATTTATTAGAGATTATTTATCATCCATGTTCAGTTTTTCAAAAAAAAATCCTTCATAAATTGTTTTATTATTCTCCTATATATTTTTAATGTCATTTTTACCCATTTTTTAATTTTTTCCACAGGGTTTGAAATCAATCATTCAATTGTTTTCTATATGAGTAACTTTTTTGCTTTTCCAGCAAAAGTACAAAAAGAATGTTTTTTTAAATTATACAGCATGAATGGATTATTATGCTTTCAAATCACTTTATTTCCATGAATATTACCTTATAATATTTCAAGGTAATTTTACAATAAATTATTTACTATTTAAATTTCACATTATTTTAAAAGAGAAAATGTTTTCGAAGAAGAAAGGACATTTTCCTCTTGAATTACTATCAAGTGTTCTATCCAAAATTATTTTTCATATAAGATATAATTATAAAATATGGTAATGATTCAATTATATTATCCCAATTATTTATATATTATTATGGTTTTAACTATGTAATTATATTTATGAAATCCATTTGTTTTACATGTATTGTATTATGAGTGGTGTTTAATAAATCCATCCAATTACTTGGGTTATGTTATAATGAATTATTTACATTTTTATGGCACAAATAAGAATGATTTCATTATGAGATGGGTGTGACCTACATCTCCCTCAAACCCATTGGTTGAATATTTTACATCTCATGATATGGATATAGTAGGAATGGGAAATGATCTTGGTTCAGTAATACATGGATGGAACGGTAAGTAAACATGGTTTAGTAATATAGAGATGGAATGAAGAGTGAACCCGTTTTAGTAAAGTACTTTATCTAATATGTTGATCTTGGCAATGAGACTTGTCTAATATGAAATTATTTTCTATACTTATATATTTTCCACAAATATATGTTTTATGTCAATGCTATTTCTCATGGCTCATGGTCCATTATTTTTTATGCCTTATGAACTGCCAATATTTATTTCAAGTCTCATGATTCTAATATATGTTGAACATGGTAGGATTTTTAAATGTTAGGTTCATGTTATTACATTATTATTTTTATGTTTGATTTAATATTTTCCTTGTTTACCCATACTGAGGATATGATCTCTCCCTCTCTTATGTTTCTTTTCACCATGTCAAAAAGAAAGCTATTGAGTAAGATATGTCAAAAAGGGGTTTAGTTATGATGGAATAAGCATGAGACAATGTAGAAATCTAATGAACCAGTTTTTTATAATTCCTATTTTTTAAAGACACAAAACCTATATGGTTCTGTCAATGTATTGTTATATTTCTTAATGAATGTTATTGAATTTGTAGGTAATGTCTATGTACATCATGATTATGTCTTTACATTTGTTATTAAAGGAATGATTTAGTTATCCTTTGGAAACTAGGATGTGAAAACATTAATGAGACCCCTAAAGATATTTCTAAGAATATTTATAAGGATGTACCTAAGAAGAAGTCTAACTATAGGTTACAATCTTATAATTCTGGTAACAATCATGAATAACCTAGCATTACGCCTAAGGTGTCATAGATTGAAATATTATATATAATTTCCCTTATTTATGTTATTTTCATCTATTATAGTTTTTTTTACACACTTTGATTTATAGTCTTAGTCAATATAAATAAATAGAGAGATCATGGTTAATATTTAATGTTTCAAATGAGTAAAGTATGATAATTATAAAAATCGATTTCCTGAGAGGAAATCTCATGAATAGAATCATAAAGTTTGTATGATTATTGGTCATACTACTGGGGATAAAGAAATTTTAAATGAAATTTAAAAGAAATTTGATATTCTTCTTCAATTTTTTACCTTAAACATAGGAACATTGACTAGATTAAGGTTGAGTAACCTTCATAAATGATTCATAATTCATATTCTTGTAATGAAAAATATAATGAATCATGAGTATTGGGTTGAGAATAAAGTTGGATGATTGAATTGTATTTGTTTTTGAATTCATTGATTATGTATAAGTATTTTTAGCATAATATTTTCATTAAGCAACAAAAATGGTATATTGAATAGTGATAAATAATTTTAAAATTGATTTAAGTGAAAGGTATTATTTTGAATAAGGGACAGTAACCCTTAATGTGTTCAAGAAGTGAACAAGTTTGTGTTTATCTTGGATAAAGATATTTTGGATATAATTAATTGGATGATAATAATTATGGATTTGTTGACATGCGGGTCATGCTATCATGGATAAAGTATACAACCTCATGGGACTCAGAGAACATATATAAAAATATTTTTAATATAGAAACATGAATGTTTTCAAAAAAGATATACAGTAATTCAGGTTATTAACATGACTCCATAATATATTATAAAGGTGTTTACATGTTTTGGAATGTGACCAACAAGAGATAACTTCTGATATATGGGGGATAAATGTTAATCTGAGTTTGTTCACTCATTCTAATGTTTTGGATTTTCTTATTTCATAAGGACTGTAATGTTATCAATTTATGTAATTTTTTAGTTAAATTTCGGGTGATGTTTGTTAGAATAAAGTATTCTCTCACTATAAGAGGACTTATGCATATTTAATAAATTTTGATAAACACTTTATTGTGATAAAAAAATGGAGTGAAATTTCATTCTATATATGGATCGCATGATCTGATAATGCTTCAGAAATAAAAAATCATACTTCACTTATTTTCATAATAGTTAAATGAGAAATGTTTAAAGGCATGACCAATGGTGAGATTGTACCAAAAAAAGTAAGTATATATTTTCATGAAAATTCATTCACATTTGGAAACAAATGATGATGATGTAAAAGGTTATCTTATTATCATCATTTTTAATAATATCAATTACCTCTTTCATGATTCTTTAGTTAATGAATTTATGATGTTTAACTTTCACTAGATCACAAAATTTCCTATGATCAGTGATATTTATTAATATTTATAATTATTTATGTTTTCCCCTATGCACAAACCTCTATCTACATTCACCTACATAGAGATCTAGTTATGATTTATTTTGGGTAACATTTATTTTCTAAATATTATTTTTTTAAAGGATGTTTTAGCCATTTTTTTATGATGTGAGTTTCTATGAAAGAAACATTCAATACTTAAACATATGATAACCTAGATGACTTTCAAGGGTGAAATTCATTTTAAGGGGGGTAGAATGCAACACCATGTGATTTTTATGAGGTAGGATTTTTTTAATATATTATTTTGTATTCTAAACCAATGTGATTTTGTGGTACACACAACATCATCTTAACTTTAAGTATATCCAACATGATTCTTGGCTCGTATTACAGATAATTTCTAGTCTTTCTTATATAATTCATTTCATGCAAAACCAAGTTAAAGCGAACAAATAATTATTATTATATTACCTTATAACCTATGAATCATAATTGTGTATTTTAAAATTGTTAAATTAATTATGAAAATATTCTTTTCACATGTATAAATAGTTAATTCTTTGTTAATTAATTAAATATAAATTAAAATAAAACACTTTCTAAAGAAAAGGAAATGTATTTCTGAAAAACTATTCAAATGCATATAAGTATGTTTATATAATAATAAAATTATTTATTATGGATTTTATTAGTGAATTATATGTGTAATATATTCAGTACAATATTTATAAGTCATATTATAATTTTTTTAGACATGATATTTGAAAAAATTCAATTTTTCTGAAAAAAGAAGTATTTTTCAAAAAAATAAAGTTTTACCACCTTTTGATAGTGCATCCATTTTAAATCTATTTTTTTACAATATTATATAATCTATTTAACTATATAAACTTCTTATTTTTAATAGGTACATCAAAATTTATTTTGGTTTAATTTTTGGTATTTTTTGATAAGTTTCATTTTTTGATGAATAGAGAAATGGATATTTTTTTACACTGTATTTTCTTTTAAGGTATTTCCAAGATAAAATTATGTTATGTATTAGATTTAAATTTTAATTACTTAATATTAATACAAAATATTAAAATTAGGGTTTTCTAATTATATTTTATACATAACTTTATTATAAAATCATTTTCTGTCTTAAAATGACATTTTTTAGAAAAACCCGTTTTCTTGACATTTACAAGTTCTATTTTAAATTTAGTTCTAAATGTTATGTTTTTTGAATTTTTAGAAATTTATTAGAAATTATAATTCATGATGTCTAAATTTAGTGAGTAGACCCCTTTTTTGGAATATGAATAGTAATTATGGTAAATTTTAATACCATAGTAAAGAGTAAATTATGTTATATAGGTTAAAATAAAATTATAAAGACAATAAAATAAGTAAAACAAATGAAAAAAAATTATTTAATTAATTTAATTTGACCATTAACACTAAAGGATATAAATTATTCTATTCAATTGAAAATTTTCAATGAAAATGAGTTAAATAATATTTAAATCAATGAAAGACACAAAGTGTCATTTTCATTGTCTTGAATATCTATTATGTGTCTATATAGAGGAAAATTCATGGTATCCACACATATAGATTGTCATTTTTAACTTACATAACATATTTCCTAATATAAATTCAATGTTTACATTTTCTCCCATTTGGGAGATACTATGGTATTTATAAAATTTTATTTAATGAAAATTTAAATTTGTCACATTCATGTTTTAAATAATATATCATTTATAATATATGGTTATATATAAGAAAAAATATATAGTAAATAATCATTTTAATTATAAAATGTTTTTCTTTATCATGATAATTTATTTTCCATTTTTGGAAGTAAATAATTACCTTAAACCTTTATATATTGAAGATGTGTAGATTTTTTAATTGATGAAATATTAATAAAATAATTTTTATTAAAATGATAATAACCATTGAAATACTGAAACACTTGAAATTTTTTTTTTAGATTATATATCTACAATAATCATCCAAGGGTCTATTTATTGACAATTTTGACCCATATAAAAAATATTATGACACTTATAACATTTTATATAAAGTGATGTTAAAGTTGTAACATTCATGATTTAATAAATATAACATTTTTAATATATTATTTTCTAAAATATATATTCTACTACAAGTATTAATCAGAATTATAGAAGAATTATATTAATTATAGTATTTTATTTTTAATTTTTATTCAACCGGTAGTTATATTAAATAATTATACAATACGAATGAAGTAATTATTTTTTAATGGAAATACCAAATTATTATTATTAAAAAATTTAAAATAAATATAATTTTTGATAATTAATATATCCACTGAATTTTATAGATTAACTTGACCCTATAGGGATATAATAAATTATTTCTTTCAAGGATAACATCTTATATTTTTATTTTGAAAAACCCATAAATTGAATAGTCTCAAAATTGATACTTTTGATTTTTTATCAAAATTATGTATTATTAAAAATATTTAAAAATCATAAAACATTTTAAAAAATATATAATAATTATAATATGTTATAAAATGTTCTAAATTATTTATTTATGGTATAATTTATATGAAATAAGTTAGAATTACTCTATTTCAAAATTGAAATATTTTTTACCTTAGTTAAAATTAAATAGAATAACTAAGTGTTAAATTAAAATGATAAGGTTTAAATGAACCAAAAAACATGTATTAAAATTGTTGGTTGATGATATTACTAACTTATATCAAATTATATTTTTATATACAACATTTGTTTGGTTTTTGGATGTGGTTTGAATTTATAATAAAATAACATTTTTGGAAATTCCAATGGTTCCCACAAACTCAATTATAAAAGTACACATCCCCCTCATAACTTCACTTCACCTTGAGCCTTCATGATCGGCTATACCCTACCAATTTCTCTTATGAACTTTATTAGTAAAATTCTATAGGTTTTGGTCTTCATAAATGACCAACTCTAGTTCCTTCAAGATGAGATCTAGAAGGAGATCATCAAATAAGAGGTAATCTTCTCTGTCTATTCTTTCTAAATTATTTCATCTTATACTTGTTATTTGTGAGTTTTTTCCATAAAAATTTAATAAATAAAATTACATGTATATGACTAGATGTTATTGTGGTAATTGAACTACCACATTTCACGTTATATCCATCCAATGAAAAATTAAATCACCATGCGTGTGTATATACGGTTTACCGTCTCCATGTAGTAATGTAATATATTATTAATGACCACTTTATTTTGATGTGTTTAATGATAGAAATAATAATTATATATGATTATTATAACATTAAATTTATTCTGAAATATTATATACACCATCCACTTCAATACCATTCCAAAATTATAGGAATGATATCGTCGTTTGTGAATATGTACGACCTAGCGTCTCCACAATGCGATGTGATTCATTATACATGATGTTCATTAAATAATAATCATATAAATGAATAGAATGAATAAATATGTGATATATTATACTAATATCATTCTTTAAATGATATAACTATACCTTAATAATATTAATAAGAACTTATCTGAAAAACATGTGTAATAAAATAAAGCAGTTAATACCTGATGAACAAATTATAATGTAATTAATGGATGGGTAATAATATGATCACTAATAATATTAGATAAATGAATAAGATTATAGAATAAGTTAATGAAATTATTTAAACCCTTATACTGGAGTTCCATACACGTTTGAAGGAATTGAAACCTAAGGTAAGGGATAATATTGAAATCTCATAATTATTTGATATTTCTTATACTTAAGTATTTATTGATGATTAATTATCATTCATGTATATGTTTTCAAAATAACTACTTTCATAAAATGTTTTAATATTCTCTTATGGATTTTTAAAGTCATTTTTAACAATTTTGGACATTTTACTACATTATTTTAAGGGAATCTTTATTTTCTTTTCCATATGAGGTACTTTTTGAATTTTCATGATAAAGTACTAAAAGAAAGTTTTTTTAAATTATATGGCCTGAATGGATTATTATGGTAACATAATGCCTTGTTTACATGAATCTTCCCTTATATGATTTCAACGCTATTTTCTAGAAAAATTTTTTCTTTTACAATTTCAAGGAATTTTATGAAACAAAAATGTTTTCGAAGAAGAAAGGATTTTTTCTTCAAAAATTAATTTCAAGTGTTCTATCAAAATTATTTTCCCCCTAAGATATAATTATTTAATAGGGTTATGTTTCATGTATACTATTCTTATTATATCTATGTTTTTATATTGTTTATGATGGGATTCTATGAAGGATCCCGGAACACCGTAAGAGGGGATTGGGGAATCATAGTGATAACTTTTTATTTTAATGTGACAGATATTGTACCCATATTGGAAGGAACCTGTTAAACTTGTCTGATGAGAAAGTGCAAAAAAAAACAACCACATGCAAAGTGAAGACTCGTCAATTTTACATGGTTCACATCTAAGGGATATGTTTAAGGATCATACATTCGTAGTTTTTTTTATACCAATGTCCACTAATATTTACTAGTTATGGAGTAAAAAAGGTTAGCATAGTCACTTTGTGTCAAGTGAATGCCTTTACAATGTTTTATGGATAATACATTGCATCCCTAGGATCAGTTTTATTGAATCCCCCTTTATCACTTGGTTTGGAAGAATTAGAACTCAATATATTGAAATCAAGGTTGTTGTAGTAGATTGGATTTAAAATATGAAAGCTCAACTATAGATATATGCTCGATTGAAATATCATTATCACCTCTGTGTGTAATTCACTCTTCCTCACACTATTAGTTCATGAATTTTTCCTCCATGAACTGGCCTATTCCTCCACATACTACACTCCTTCATTTACATACTACGATCCATTATGTGGTGCTTGTGCTTAGTGGACCACTTCTCCTCTGTGAAATATAACTACTCTATGAATTGTCTTTACTTCTGCATACCATTTCTCCTCTATGGACCACCTTCCATCCACAGACTAATCTTCTTCGTAGACTGCAAGAGCACCACTGATTGAATTATTCCTCTAGGTATTTCCTCCACTACATGGAATTTTATTCTTGTAGACCACTTGACTCTTCACAAAATTCCTAAAAATTTCAAATTTGAAACACCTTCGCGGGGTTGTCTTCCTATGAACCACTCTAGAATTCACCAAAATCCTCCCAGTTTTTTAAATCTCAGTCTATTTTTTGAATGAATGTAATAGTGCTCCTTGTATAGGAAGATAAATATGTATAATATGATAAACTGAGATTTACCAAAAAAAATTTATGCCAATACCCTTACTGCATATAGTGCATCTCCCACGAACCACATTCCCTATGTGGTCAACCTACCACCATTCTCTATATGTGGCAACACAAATCACCACCTCATTTCTACAAATGATGCCCTTTGTGACTTCCAAAAACTCCAAAAAAAAAATTAAGAAAACAAACCATCCCATGAACTATTTTTTTTCCACAAACCATAGGCCTTCCTGTGAAACTCTTTTCCTTCACAAATCATTCCTCTTACATGGTCTGCATATTATTTTTCCACTCTTCAAATTGTTCCCAATACGTGGTTCAAGGATATCCTTCCTACATACTATATTTCATGATCTGTTAACTATTTATAAATCCAATTATGTGTACTTCCTTTATGGAAAACCTTCCTTTTATAAAAACACCCGATTTCATGGCCAAAAAAATTGGAAAACATTGGGAAACTATGTCACCTTAAACACCTTCTCCAACATATATTATAATATCACTTGACTTGAAAACCAATTGATCATCCCAAAGTTAATTAAACACAAACCAATACCATACTCTATTTCTAGTCAATAACAACCTTATTTCAGACATTGTATTTATGAAATCCATTTTTTTACATGGATTATGTTTTGAATGATGTTTAAAAAATCCATTTTATTTCTTGGGTTATGAAATGGTGAATAATTTATGTTTTTATTGAAAAGGTAATAATGATTTTATTATGAGAAGGGTGGGACTAATATCTGCTTCAAATACATTGGGTAAATATTTTATGTCTTATGAGATAGTTAGGGCTAGAAGAAGAAATAAACTTGGTTTAGTAATACAGGTCTGTAACGATAAGTAAACTTGGTATAATAATACATATCTAGAATGAGGAGTGAAATCAGTTCAGTAATGGAATTTTCTGCTATGATAGTCTTGGAAATGAGTCTGACTAATATGAAATAATTTTATACTCTTATCTATTTTCCACAAACACATTTTTTTCATTGTTATTTTCTCATGGATCAAGTTCCTTTATGTTTTATACTTTTTGAACTACCAATGTTTATTTCATTTATTAGAATTCTGATATATTTTGAACATGGAATGATTTTAAAAAGTTATTTTCATGTTATAACATTCTCATGTTCATGTTTTGTTTGATATTTTCTTTGTTTACCCTTACTGAGCATTTGAGTTCACCCTCTATTATGTTTATTTTCCCCGGGTCATGAAGAAGATTATTAATTAAGAAACATAAAAAGGTGTCTATTTATGAAGTAATAAGTTAGAGACAATGTAGATATCTTATGAACCGGTTTTTTATGTTTACATGTTTCTAAAGACACTAAACCTATACGGTTTTATCCTGGATTTGTTATATTTTTTAATGAATATTATTTAATTTTGATGTAGTATATATGTACGTAAATATTTGATCTTTTCAAGGTGGGATTGTGAACTTGATGGCTCAAACTTAGGTTAGTTACATGGCCCCATTGTTTTGGTCTTTTACAACATTTTATGTTTTATAAAATGTTTTACATGGAATCTTTTTATCATCTTTAGAATGAGGTTTTTTTTAATTTTTTATGTATCTATGAAATGAATGTTCTATTTTAACTTATATGGTATGAATGGAATTTATCTCCTCCATTACCACTCAATGATTTCAATATTTATATTCATGTTTCAATGTAACATCTCAAATAAAACTTTTCCATTAATATTTAGTATTTTTTACATTTTTGAGTGAGTTACTTCAAAATGAAAATGGTATTTTTCCAATAAATTTTCATGTTATCAATTTAATGTTTTCTCATCTAAAAAGACATTATTTGTTAAATATTATTCTTTATTAGTGATGTGATATTTTAATACCATTGTATATATTATTCTCAAAGGATTATGAATATGTTTATTAATTATTGAAAATATTAACATTTCATATGCTAACACTTCAATATAAATTTTTACATTGATTAAATTTCACCTATTACATGTTATGAATGAATTAGTGTTAGTAGGTTATGTAAAGTTTCCATTATATCCCTTAAATGCAATAGAATATATCATGAGACAAACTAGTTTGGGTATTTGGAATATATCTTACCTTTTTACATATTTTTTCTTGGTCTGAGGCCTTGCTGGTAATATTATGATTTCTAGAATTATGTATTCCATAATTATGAAGATAATAATTATTATCCATGTGAATATTTATATTTAAATGTTATTTATAGATTTAGTTCCATTTATGGAATTATTTATTTGGAATATTTTATCATTTTTTTTCTTAGCCATATTATTCATGTCTTCATAATTTTATGATAAATTTAGTTATATGTTTCCAAATACTGAGAATATAATCTCACCCTTTATTCTATTTTACATTAAAATGGATACTAATAAGTAATCTGTAAATGAGAAAAATTATTTTCTAAAATATATAATGAATTTATCATAATAATTATTATAATATATTTCATTTTTTCATACTTAATGTGAGAATCCTCTTTGTATCTATTCTTTAAATAATATTAATCTATTTGGTCCTTTGGGATGAAATTATTTATTTATTGTGAAAATATAGTAAAGCATCCACCAACACATGGATACTATTGATGTTTTTTTTATATGATCCATTTATAGCATATTATCACCAATTTTTTATAAACATTTCATTATTATAATGGTTTCTCATATTAACTACTTTATTCATGTATGTTTTGATTTCCCATTTGTGGTCCCTTTTTATTGATTATTTTTCTATAATATATGTATTTTTAATAATGATATAGAAATCATAAATATTTATTATATACATATTTATAATAATCCATTAAACCATTCCTGAAAAACTGATCCTTATCGATTTGTGGAGGTGATAGTCCACATACACGCATGAGAGACATTATAATTCTTTTACAGGTGAAAGGGTAAGGAATTATATGATATATTTCCTTTCCAAAATAATAATTATGTCACTAAAATAATATATATTCAATATTTCTATCATTATGACCATCTATTTTATGTATTTATGTAGATAAAATTACATCGGTTTGTGATGATGTAGTTTTTCATACACATGAGTGATGGTTTTGTTTTTCATTTGATGGAGAAATGGATGGATAATTATTTTTCCATCAACATAATAACATATAATTATATGGTATGTTTTTTTTATATTTTAATGGTTAAAGAAATTTCAATTGTGGTAAAATAAGACGAAAAATAAAAGTGTTAGGAAATTTTGATTACTTCCCCTTTGAAATATCTTTTTTAGATCTCCTCTTAAGGACTCTAGGGTTGGTCTTTTTTAAAAACCAGAACCTCTAATAATTGTATAAATAATTTGGGCAGAGATTTATTTGTGGTTTTTTATATAAATGGATCAATTGGTGTGAATAATTTTGGGAAATAGGTACACTTTATAAGTGTGGGAGAGGACACTATTGAAAATTTTCAAAATATTAAAATATATTAAAGTTTTTATCATGAAAAATGTCTCCAAATTAACTAATATTCATAGTTGAATAGGTAATGGTTAGAATAAAACAGAAAATGAGGCTTAATATAGTATTTCTTATTATCTTGAAGCCATATCCCTTTATTTTTAATCCTTTTAAATGATTTTACCCATAATTATATTAACCAGTTTTACCTTTTTTACTATTCATAATGACCAAAAATGAAATTTACCTCATTAAAAAAATTGTAAAATATGATTTCAAGTATGAAAATTATTTTAGAAAATTTTAATTCAATAGTTTGTAGAAATTAATTCAAAAAAACCTATAAAATGTGATGAACTGTAGTTTTTCCATGAAAATGCATTCTTCAAGAATAACGTTATCATATAGTAACTCTTTGACTAACAATAATCATTATATGGATTTAAATTTATATAGTTAGCTATTTAATCTATAAATTTAAATTAAATCATTCATTATTATAGATTTTTTAAATTATTTAAAATGGAAAAACACTATGGGCTAAAAAAATCTGAAAATATCCCTTTCTACTTCCAAATGATCTTGTATTTATTTCTAAAAAATCTATAATAAATAAAAAATTAATTCTACATTTTATTTCACTTTATTATAAATAAAATATGGATTAGTTAAATACTTCATTTTCAATTATTAATAGAATATTATCCGTAAGGGAAATTTTTAAATTTTAATTCGAGGATTATTTTGAGAGAGTAAGTTCAAAATAGATATTCACCTTATAAAATTAGTGTTTTATTATGAAATATTTTAATGTTTATTGAAATATTGTTTTATGATAATAAAATTTTCACTAATTATAATTAAATATCAGGTGTTATATTCTTTCCTCATTTAAAAATTCTTCCTAGAAATTTTTATGGATATTACATTATGAATAAATGAGGATGGTTGTTTAATGTAACATCCATAGTTCCCGTGTTTCTCATTAAATATTATTATTTATTTAATTTAAATTTACCATTAAATATATACAATTCTATAAAAAATTTCAATATTTTCATAAATATAGATAGAAGTCTGTATTCTCTTTCTTAAGAGGTGATCACATGTGTTCATTGTAGAATATACTTCCTTAACAATGATCAGTTCAATGCATTATGTAATTTAGATATCCCTAGTAGCATTACAAAGTGGTCAACGATATATCGAATTATATCTATAATTTCAAAAGGTTTTATGTACTTTGGGATTAGATTTCTTTTATTGTTACACCATATAACACCATTTCATAAGGATGCATTCATGAAAACATGATCTCCAGATTAAAATTCCAATAATTTTATTAAATTATCTACTTAGATTTTTTCCTAATTTTATCTTCATTAATATAATTTTTAATAGTGTTTACCTTTATCATTGACTCCACCACATGTTCTTGGCCAACAATTTTCCTTTCAAAAACATCATACCAACAAGTTAGACTATTAAGTATTATAATTTAATTAATATAGATCCTTTGGAGCTTCTCATGAATTAAATCTTCTCTTATATAGGGAAAATTTGTGAATTTTTTAAGATGATAAAAATAACCAATATAGATTCATTATTATTTAGAGTATCTGTAAATCCAATGAGAAATTCTTTAGTAATATTATCCCATTTCTATATAGTAATATGTAGATTTTTTATGAATTCTCCAGGATGGTTTCTCTTATATTTTATATGTTGTCTAACCATGTATTCTGATGCATAATCAACAATTAGCCACTTTATAAAATCCCCCAAAAAATGTTCCTTAAAATCCCCATAAATCATGGTTCTACCAAGATATATAGAGAAATTCAGGCAATGGGTATCATCTAATAATTCCCTATTCATCTCAAGTATAAATTAAAAACATTGACTATTTCTAAATTTTATAATAACTTCATAAATGAATCTTTCCAATTTCGCACCATTCCAAAATTTAATTTTATTTTTAAAATTATAATCACCAGGAAGATAACATTATATATTTCCCAATAAATATATTAGTATATTAGTTTGAAAAAGGAGAGATTATCCCCCTTTCTTAATAATATTTATAATCATTTTTACTAAATCCATGAAAATAGGATCCCACCCAATCCTCATTTCATTCAAGACTACATAATATTTCTTGATCAATGTATCAGCTACCTTATTTTCCTTCTGTGGGTAATAGTTTATTAAGAAATAATAATAGTTAAGTATCCTAATCCATCACATATTCCTCATCTTTATATGATTCTTTGAAAATATTTATTTCATACTCTTATGATCTATCTATATCTCAAATATTTTTCTAGAGAGATAATGTCCCCATATCTCAAATAAAATATAATGGTTTAAAAATCCTGATAATGGGTTGGGATGTTTTTTTCAAGAGTCTTCAGCTAACTTGATGAATAGGTAAAAACATTATCATTATTCGTAAGGACAAAACAAATTTATTTGTTTTTTGCTTTACTATATATTAGAAATCAAACCCAACATGATAGTAGAGTCGATATCATAGAATTGAACAATATCATTTTTAATTATTAAAAACATTATCTATATTTTTTGACCATATAAATATAAATCCATTACATATAATCATAGATAACGATTTATCCAATCATGAAAATTTTGATCAAATCTCCAATAACAACTAATTAAATCCAATGAAACAATATACCTTAGTAATGTTGATCGATATAGTACATTATTCAACTACCATTATCTTCATAGGATCAATGAATACTCCATCCCTAGAGGCAATATGTCCAAGTAAAAAAACATTTAGAAAATAGAATTTACACATAATAAATTTCTTATATAACACTTTCTCTAAGAGTCCCAAGATCAATTTATAAGTGATTCTGAGGGACCTCAAATCTATTAGAGTACACCAATATATCCTTAATAAATATCACCAAAAAACATTCAAGATATACCATGATAACTCTATTAATTAAATACAGAAACAATAGACATGTGATTAGACTATCCAAGTGGAATTAATAGAAACTCATAATATTAATACCTATATCAAAATTTTGGTGTAATATCTTCTTTCATTACTCATAGGTGATGATACCCAAAACAAAATTCAATCTTTTAAAAATAATGACCTCATTGAAATTGATCTACTAAAACATAAATATGATATATATGATACTTTTAATTAAATTAATAACATATATTTCACAATAATAAATATATATCCTCATTCAACCATCCTTCTTTATAACGAATATAATGAGAGCAGCGTAAGGTGAAACACTAGGTTGGATAAATATCTTTTCATATAAATACTATATTGTTTTCTTCAGTTACACTAATTCCATAGTGGAAATTTTATACTGATTATTTGATATAGGTCTTTAATTTGGTATTAAATGAATGGAAAACTCAACTTCATGCTTCAGTGGATTTTTAGATAATTTCTTAGAAAAACTTATCATTATATTCTTAAAAAATAGTTTCATATTCAATTTGAATATTTCCTCTCCCATTTATATATCATTTCATCTCTTCTTCCCTAAGAATATCATTTAAAAGAGATACTAGAGGTATATCTTGACCTCTCCAAGATGATCAAGTCTTATCTCTAATGGTAATGAATTGCACATATTCATCTTGTGAAAATAATGCTTTTCATTATATTTCGAATACCAGTTTATAACTAGGATTGTATCAATTAATACCAAAGCTAAAAAATCATGACTACAAATATGGTACATCTATGTGTCATAATTTCAAAAGAATGACACATCCTTTTTGTGGTGAGATTCTCACTTAGATAATTGACTGACCACACCATTTTTAAGGTGCTTGAGAAATATCTAATTTTCTAAGAAAATATAAATTATATAAAAGAGTATAAAGATCATGAATCAAATAAAATATTAAATAATTTTGATTCTATTATTAATATACCTTACAAAAAATCATTATAATTTTCCAACTTATTTGTAGTGATTGCATAAGAAATGTCTCTTACCCTTATAATTTTATATGATAGGTTTTGTTGATGCATGGGAAGTTGATTTGAATAATTCCCCATTTCACTATACTTGAATCACTGGATAGGGTTAGTTTATTTGATACCATAATATTCATTATCCAGATAACCCTTATCTCCACACATGAAAAAAACCCCATCCTCTTTATTCATCTTATAGGATATTTCTTTCTATGATCTTAACAATAAGGAAATTTATACATTCCCATCCTTTTATTTGATGAATTTATTATTATTTTTGTCTAGTTAACCTATTATACTCTTGATTTTACTTTAAAGATATATTATCTAGAAAATTATTTACCTATTTTGAGGAAACATAATATTATTTCATCATATGATGAAAATGTTTGAGAAACCAGTTCTCTATGGAGGCTTAACTTGGGCCTTTAAAATAAATGGTAAATCATTATCTTCTTATTATGAATATAATCAATAGAATACATATTTATTATTTTAAATGTACCATCTTAATATACAACACTCTCTTCTTAATTTTTTTTAATCAAGGGAACTTTATATAAATTTGAGTTCATTGATCGTGATGGAAATTTTTATTAAAAATTGTAACTTTAAAATATCTACATTCTATATGTTCTATTTCTTCTTCCTCTATAATATTCAAGATCACAAACTCCAATTGATAAAAATAATATTCAAAAAAATACTATTTTGTTATTACCTTTTCTATTTCATTACATCCTGAGGCTAGAAAAATAATTTCAAGGGATTAAATACATTTCTCACCTACCACTAGATTCTTAGTTCCACAAAAATATGGAGGCTTATATAACATGAAATGATCTAATTTTGTTGTACCATGACTTTGATCATTATTTGTTTCATATGTGTAGGTTTATTAGTTATAATCATTTTTATCTTCTCTAATATGATCGTGATCTGTTTAGTTCTAATGATAGTTGAATTGTATTAATTAGTATTGAAATCTCTACATTGGTTGTGAGTACTGATATCATTTAATATGCCATGTTTCATTTCTAAATAGTGTCATAATAAATTATCTCATAAATTCATGAATTTTATATCATGGTATATAATTTGAGAAACTATTAATATAAATTGGAAATTTATGTATAGTTAATCTCAAAATAATAATATTCATTTATCTACGAATATCCTAGAATAAGAAAAGTATTTTAAAATCTTTCATAATTTTCTATAAAGAGATTATGAATTAGTGAAATCATATCTCTTAGGAATTTAAAATTATTTTCATAGTAAAGTCCAATTCTACATGAAAGAGAATATCAAATGAGATATACTTGACCAACTATTTTTAAAGTAATTATCCCTCGATGAATTTGTTACAAAAAATAAAAACATATAATATTTATAAATATATTTATTTCTGTGAAGATTTAAAAAATTATAAATTAATCTTTGATATACTATTCAATAATTAGACATATCCTCAAAGTTATTCATAGGTTTATGTTACCTAATCTATGTTTTACTAAAACTAATTCACAAGGTTTTAACTATAATTTATCTAATACCAACTATAAAAATATAAAATCTATTAACCTAGATTTTGGGTATACTTTATTACATTGGTATAAGATAAAAGGGATCACATCATCATGGTTTGATCAGTTTGGTGGGTTTTATGAACTATACACATATAATATTTCAATTTTACATTTGAAATAAAATATCAAAACATAGAAAAAGTAAAGATTATAAATCCATGAAACCGATTCATAGATTCCTTCTTCATATCCTCGGGAAAGGGGAAAATAAAGATGATCTAAAACACATAGTAAGGGTTACATAAAATAGAATCTATCATGAGTAAATAAGGAATAATCAATATGTAATGGTAAATAACTTAAAATGCATGACATTTAATCAATAACTTAAGTATGAAATGAATCCATGGATAACATAGATATAATATTTTCATGTAAAATAATAACTAAATTCCTAATGAAGGAAATTATTATTGTTAGATAGTGTGATCAAGAACCTATGAAAATATATTTTCAAATATAGGTAGGTATACACCAAAATCTCATTTAATAAGGATAGATATCTAATTTTTCTTGTGAGACCTGTCAATTAATTGAGGGGATATTTATAACTAATCCCCACAAATAACTCCATTTTCAATGCATTACTAATATATTAAGTGATCAATTTCATCCATAAACAGCATGCCTTATAGAAAATTATTCTAATTAAGTAAAGAATACGAAATATCATTATTTCCCCTGTCAACGAAATAACCATAATTGAAAAATATTCTATTTATAAATTGTATATGGTTCTGAAAAAAATAATATTTATGAAATAGTGAATATTTATATGTTTGATAAATGTTTATCATAAGATATTTAATGTTTCAGGAGATATTTAATAACCAAAAAATTATTCAAGAGATGAGATATGACTATCTGTTTATTTGAAAAGTAGATTTTGTTATACACTAAAGTCCTTTGAGAATGGAATTAAATGAAAAAAAATAAATAAATATTCACTAAATAATTTTCTTTTAAAAACCTTTTAAATCGTATGAAATAAGATAAATAGCCTAAAATGTTCATGGTGATGAGAAAATCTATTAACATTATATATGTTGAAAAGAAACATTCCTTCATACTTTTTGTAAAAAAATTAAAATTGAATCATTTGGGAAAACATTAAAAGATTCATTTAAAACCTTTTAAAAATTCAATTGTCCCATAATATTCCTTTAATAAATAATTTTTTAAACAAAAATAAATTTTCTTAATTAATTTTGAAAAAATATATAGCTGGAAAAAAGTATAAAAAGTCAAAAAGGGAAAGAAGATAGAGTTTTCTTTAAAAAAATGTTTAATTCAAGTGATAAATAGAGTAAAATTTATAATAACACATATAAAATCAATAAATATCATGAAGATAAGAAAAAATATGTGTTTATAAAGGGCATATTAAAAGATTCCTTTAATAAAAATATAAGAAATACTAAAAAGTTAGTCTGTAAAATAAATTCTTACCACTTTGTTATCTTTTATATATTAACCTTTTGAATGATTAAACTTGAATCAAAACTTTAATTAACATTAATAAATCTATATTAATGTTATATACAATAAAGGTTCAGTATATACAAAATAGAAAATAAAATAGATGCATAATACCAAATATGTCTCAAGGGAGTGGAAATTGAGAAAACGTATCTTACCTCATGCTTCCACTTAGTTGAACATTCAAAAGAATCCAATATAATAAATTTATATTTATTATAATTATATAAAATAACCATATACAAATATATAATATCATATATAATGTTATAAAATCTTATCATTTATTTTTTTAATAAGCGTTCTTTATTATCATTATTTCGGGTGTTGTTTCATTATTTTTTTATGTATAATTTGATTCAGTGGTTGTAATAATTTTCTATTGATCATGGTTCTATAATATCCATAATGTTAATTAGTATATAAACTTTATGTATATATATTATATACATGTTAATAATCATTTATGAAAAGTGGGCAAGAAAAATGAACCAGGTAGCTTAATGGATGTGGTAGTCCATATATATGCATGAGCAATGTTATCACTCTATAAAGTGTGGAGGGTAAGAAATTATATTATATATAACGTTTAATAAATAATAATTATGTCATAAATATCATATATATTAATTAGTTTCATCATTATAACCATCCATGTGAGGTGATGATGCAATAAAAATACATTAGTTCATAATGAAGTCGTCTTTCACACATACGAGCAATGGTTTTATCCTCATTACATGAAGAATGATATACATAAATATCATGTCATTAAAATAATAATTTCATACTATATTTTATAATCTAATTTTATTATATTTTAATGATTAAGATGTAATTAATTGTGGTAAATGAAGAATAAAAAAGTAAGTGTTTAGTTAATATAATTACTTATTATTTATAAGATCTCATTTAGATCTTATCTTAAGGACCCTATGGTTTATATATTGGGATTAATAAATTCATTGGAATGTTCATAAGTATTTTGGAGTGAGATTTGTGTAGTTTTTAGTAGTGATAAATGCCTCATGAGTTGTGATAAGGTTTGGGGAAAAGGATCCCTTTTATAAGTGAGTGATAGTGAAACATATAATTTTTTATGATATTAAAATATATTAATGTATTACCCATGAAAAATGACTCCAAAATGACTAATATTATATGTTTATAAGGGTATGTTAAAAATAAAACCAAAAAATGAGGCTTAATTAAGTGTTTTGAATTATATTGAAGCCATATCCATTTATTTTTTATACCATATCACAATTAACACTAGAAACCAATTTTTACTACTACTACTACAAACATCATATTTTATTTCACTAAAAAGGCCCAAAGGATTCAAAAAAACACTTCAAAAATGTTTTTTGAAAAATATCCCATTTTACCTCAAAATTATATTGTATTTATTTCAATAAAATTGGTAATAAATACAAGGATAATTGTATATATTATTAAATATTATTATAAATAAATGTATGATTAGTTAAATACTACATTTTCAATTAATTAAAAAATCTTATTTTAAGGGGAAAATTTCAAAAATTCATTCTAATATTGTTTTGACATATTATGTGAAAAAATAGATATTCATCCTATAAAATTATAATTTTGGTACCTGAAATAATAAAATGTACATTATAAAAAATTTTCATAAAAATAAAATAATCACTTATTATAATTTAAAATTATGTGTTACATTATTACTATGAAGTTGACCCCAGTATATAGATGACTCGTAACCTTAGAGATATGTGGTAATAAGTGACTCGATACTATGGGTTGGAATTGACATGGTTTTCCACCATTACATCATAGATCCAATATGGTTTTTATGATCCAAGGCGATAGTTATGGTAAAAATATTCATATACATGTGGTATGGGTTTTCTCTTATACTACTAAAAGGATAGATCCTATTGTAGACTTACTAATGTTTTAGGCCTCTACCCAAACATGTGTTTGATGATTTATATTTCTAGTTAAAGATATAATATTATTATAGAATTCTCTATCATTGCAGGATTGTCTTTCCCTAATTGGGAAGCTGAGTTAAATTTTTGATAAATTGGTTCAATATCATATCTATGGACTTAAATTAATGATAATTCCATTTATTTTCATAATTGACATTGTAATTTAATTGGAAATACTAACCGGGATATATAGAGCTAAACCCTAAGCCATTTCCTTCATTAGAAACATTGTATATGGTGCTTCTTAATTAGTTATGTTGATCAATGAGTGGGGTGAAGTGTATAGCCTTATTCTATCCACAACCTCTGATGTGTGCATTAGGTGGATGATCCATGATTATCTATAAAAATAACTCTAAACTATTGAGTTACTCTTGTTGAATTTTATCACAATGTGTCACATAATTAGGTTTTAGAGACACTGAGAAGGAATAAAAATCAATTTGATGATATATTTTTCTCATAACCATTGTGTATCTAGCATACTCATCATATGATATAAATTCTATATTGCTATGGAAGAGAAACACTCACAAGTTTTGGCATAGATTAGGGATGCATTCCTCACTCAAAAAAATTATAATGTCATATTTGGGGTGGAAATTGGATAGAATATGATAATTATATTATCCTTGACTAATTCCTTCCACATGAACATGTATTTATCTTTATCCCAATGAGGTAATTCTAAACTTGATATGGCCACAAAGGTCATTTCCGTAATTCCTTTTCCAAATAATCGAGTTTAATAAGAACATCCTCGATTTTATCAAAGTATGAGTGATCCAAGGGAGGTATTTATAATGACCTTAACTTCATACTACTATTTCATGGAATATATATTTTTATTCAATGACTTTCCACTTGGTGGACATTACGTCAATCTCTTTAGTGCATATTTATATGAGGATAGTCTCTAAGTTTCTTCACCATGGGGAGGACTTACTTACAAAGATGAGATACCATTTTTTGAGGACCTTCATAATGATAACTATGGGGATATTTTACATGAACAATACTCTAGGAAATATATCTAGAGTTAATTATATCTATGTTAAAAAATAAAACTTTTTAGTCATATTATCATTATTCTATTGATAAATAATTATCACATTCTTAGTTCACTATGGAAATACACTAATGGGACTCAAGAATATAAGCATTGATCATGGTAATAATATGAGCAGACTCTATGGTTGTTTGATTCCATAAATAACACAATTTTATCTTCATTTATGGGAACAAGGGAAGGACCTTGATCTGGATTGGAGTCTCACAATGTTGTAAATAACCTTCATGCACAAGAACCCTCCTAGGTGACCACCTACCCCTCGATGAAATATATTGACATATTCCTTGTATACCTGCCCAAATTTATCAGTGTTCTTATCAAGAATCTATATAAAGGTTAATGTGAGACTATTTATATTATTTATCCATTTTCAAATTATGATTAATGGATCTCTAAGATAGGATATGAATATTATCATGTCCCATTATGGGTTCTGTGAGAATATGTCAATGGGATTTCTAAGCATGGGTAAGGATGTAATAATGGCCCTATGTTTTCCTCAGTATGTGTTTCTTATCCCCTTTTGTGAGAGAAGATAGAAGATAGAAATCTAAAGTGACTTCTGTAATACACATTCAATCTCTGTTTGTAGTGGAAAGGGTATGATCCTCTAATAAAATGACAATATGGATATTCTATATAATCTGTAAAGAATAAGAACATACTCTTAACATTGATCCTCACTCTTCTAAAGTTTTTTTCAATGATCCTATTGAGTTTTTGTAAGAATATGCGCCCATTATTGTTTAGTATTCATGATAAAATAATGATCTCCTATATTTTTGGAAGAAAAAAGAATATGTCCATGTCCCCAAGTAGGCACTAGAGTATTCCAATGGCTATCTTATTTTTCTTCTATAACAGGTTTGATGTTTTTAAATAAATAAGTTGGAATATGATTGATCATATTTTTCCCATAGAGTATTATGGAAAATTTATTTGTTAGGAATGAAAATATAACACCACTCATGTCATTCAATTTTTATCATGGCATGCCAAATTTCTTCATATATGGGAGAAAATGTAAGAGTATTCACCTTGATATTGTTGGAGTATGACAGCTTTTGTTCTCTAGATATTCTAGTATATAGTATAAATATAGTTTAAGGAAAGTATAAATGTGGTCATACTCTTCAGTTTTTGTTAGAATGTGTTGAAGGGACTCTTTATTATGAAATGGAATATCAACTTGTTCCTTAGGTTCAGTCGTCTAATGACATTAGTGAGACCTTATAAGTCCCTTTTTCTAGGTGAATATGACTGAGATATCCTATGTAGATTCCTTAATATTTTCATGAGAAGCTAGGGTCGTGTAGTTTTGGTAGTACTGATAGCTTGCAGGATCCCTCCAAGGTGGATCATGTGTAGTAGAAACATGTTAACAATATATTTATCCACCTCTCTATGGTAAGGGAGATGGGAATTGTCATGTTTTAGGGGAGGAAACCCCAAAAAAATGGGTGTGATAGTTAATACCATGTTCTTAATCATGGAACATCATCATTGGGACCGTCGGTGGGTATTATCTTCCTTAATGATCAAATTGTATACCTCTAATAGTCATATATATCCATTGAGTTGGTACTCCTGAATTATCTCATTCCTCACATGGATTTAGAGATTTTGGTATAGCGAAATAATCTATTAGGGTGATATTTTAATAGTTATCATAATCATTAAGAGATAAGTTGGGTTCCTTGGATGGTTAGTAATAGTTTCAAGGGGGTATCTATGGGGACAACCAGCTTACATCAAAAGGCTGATAAAACATATGGTGAGGCTTTATGCTTCAATTTGAATCAAATGGAACTCCCTCCTATTCTATAAAGATCTTAATTTTCTATATGGTCCTAATGGTTCTGAAGTGATATATAATAAAAACTATGAAACAAATTAATACAAAATCTCAAGTAAAATCATGGTCAATCAATCACACTCATAAGTAAAGGATTTATATTAGGTTCACCATTATTTTTCTCACAGATTTAAGTATCCCAATGCATATACATCACTCAACCATTTTATTTTCTATTAATGGGGTGAGGATGTCAATTTGGTCAATTTATTCCTAGCTACCTGTCGACTTGTGTTCATTTTGTGCTAGTATGTACCTACTCTCTAAATAAAGGATGTGGGTGGGGATTTACCAATTAGTATGTTGATAAGACATGGATAAGTGGATGGGAGGTTAAGCTCATATCACCCTTCAAGAGGGAATTATTTCATACTCCAAGACTCTCTTATAAATTTAATTCACATTCATGAATCCTTCCTAAATTCAATACAGGAATAGTTACCTCTATAAGATTGATTTTATCAAACAATGGTTCATTATTAAAATATTTATAAGTTATAGGTTCTTCATATTTACCTTACTAATAAGTTATTATACTATTATTTAATTCTTTTTATCTAGGGCATCTAGAGTTTTTTATCCTTTGGGGAGGAAATAAGTACTATGGTGTCACGATCAAAACCATGAGAGGGCCTTATTATGTATCCCTTTGTGGGGGATTTATGCATATGTTAAATTTTTAAAATAGTTTTGGGGTTAAACCTAAAATGATACCCTTGTATGAATCCACTTCCTATTTTTTAATGATTGGACAGATAAGGATTATTAGATGTAGAAGGGTTATAGATCCATGTGGAAGAGGATAAGGATTTCTCATAGACTAATTTAATGTGTATAGTTATATCCCAATGATGACTCATGGTGATAAATTCATGAATGGGAACATAGAAATGGATTATTCTTTAAGAAGAGGTCCATATACATAGGACAGATTAAGTGAACCAGCTCATCTAATATGACACTTTAGTGTCCTGAATGAGAATCAATATCTAGGATAGGATTCACCAGTATACTCCTGATATAGATCCCCATTTTTATAAGGATACATTATTTTTATCACCACACAAATCCTATTAATTAGAGAGAATTTCGTAGGAGATACCGATTTTCAAGCTAAAACATGATGGAAAGGATGTATGCTAGCACGTATTGCTCATTCAAGAATTTTAGGATGTTATAGAGGGGGAGTCAATAAATAGGATCCTAGTTAGTGGAATTGGGTGAAGCTGGAAACTGATTATATGGCATGGGTGAGGGTGATTTCAATGTAGTAAAACCAATAATAGGGGTTGATCATAAGAGGGGAACAGAGTAACAGTATTCCTTATCAAGGTTCCATTAAGAATACAGATCCCTTATAAGAGTAAGTTTATAGTGGTCTCTCTATTATAGATAGGATGTCTATATGTCACCCCAGTCACAGTGCAGGGAAAATAGGTTTTCTTATAAGTGTCCTTGGATGAGGTTTTCCCCTAGTGAAATGGGAAAGGATGAATGTGACCCCCCATTTAGGGTAAGGAAAAGTGTTCAACCTATTATGAGGTAGGATGAAGTGGTTTCTTTGGAAGAATTCATGGGTGATTATTTTCCCTATTTAAGGGATTAAGGAAATGTGTCCCCCTAGTGAAGGGTCTCTAAGTAAGGGTCCATCTCCATAGTGCTTAAGGGTCTATGGGAAGTAGTAATCCTCTAGAGTTTTGATTTTCTAGACCTATAGGTAACTCAATTGACATATTATTTAGTTATTGACTTAGGTTTATTACATTTAATAGGTCACATGATAAGATTTAAAACACTTGGGTGTATGATTCAAGAATTTTTGGGCATGGGAAGTTTAATTTTTCCACCAATATGTGTTCAATTATTAGTAGTGTGATAAAAATAGATACCTAAGATATCTATTTATATGGAAAATAAAAGTAATAGGGAATATCATGTTTTGGAATATATAGTGGGTTATGTTAGTGGTCTGGTCATGAGATATGGGTGTGCAAGTGTACTCACCCAAATAAGTTCTGGAATGTAAGTAGATACATTGGTGTTTTCTTGAAAGTGGGATTGCCGTTCACTATGAATCCCCATAGATGTAACCAAATTATTTATATGACATGAAGAAAATATTTCATTATAATACATTCCCAAGACCTTGAATTTTTATTTTTTAGATAATTAGGAAAAATATTTTCTAATGAAAATCATTTCTATTTCAAATAATGGAAAGTTTTACGACTATAAAAACAATTTCTAACCGATAACAAGTATTCCAAATTTACCATAAAAATATCAACATAAGACACACATCCAGACACATTATATATATTATATCTCATAATAACCTAATGAAATATAAATATAAGAATGTTTTGAGATCATATTCTTGGTAAGATTAAATATAGGTTATAAAAAAATATCATAATTGGGAATAAGATGAGTACATGGGTATAATTATGATACAAATAATATTATAACCAAGAAAGAATAGATCACAAAAAATGAGTCATGAAATATGAAATGGAAAAATATAGATAATGAATCAATATATTTTGGAAACATGGGTTAATAAACATGATTAATTAAATCATAACATTGTAATAAGAATAGGCACAAAACTATGGCACAAACAAATATATAGGGTATCATCATAATTGTGAGCATATCTAAAAAATATCTCCCCGTAATTTTCAAGAATATCCAATAAGTACCATGATTTAGTTTAAGATATTATACAATAAGTCACAAACTTTAGTTTTTTAGCATATCCAATAAGGCCTACTATTTAGTTTTGTTAGAACTTTCTAGAAGGGTTTTTCTTGACTCAAAAAACTAATGAAATTGGTAGAAGGGAGACCCATTTATAGGTAAACAATATGGAAAAATATTTAAAAAGGGTGTTAAGGAAGGGGTTATAATAAAATTTCATTATTGTAATGATATAGTTATGGTAATATTTGTGAGAAATTTATTTATGAATTTGAAACCTATAAATTTTTTTCTAAAAGGTATAATTGTAAAAACAATTAGTAAAATTTGAACCATATTACATTACCCATTCTAACAGTTATTAATATTGATTAAAATTTACCTATGGTTATTATATTATTACTAAAAATATAAGATGTAACATATTATAAAATTATAACATTATAAATCTGAATTTTAACTCAATTTAATCTAATTTAATTTCTAAATATTATAAAAATATCTCTTAAATTAAATCCAATATTTTTTAAAAAAAATTATTTTTATAGTAATCTGATGTTCGGGTTATTAATATTTTAAAAAAAATTATTCTTAATAAAATTAGTGTTAATATATTATTATATATGTTTAAATATATTATTATGAGTCCATATTTTAAACTATATCAACTTAATTTTTAATAATAATATTTAGAAATGTATCATTCGATGAAAAAAACTTATTTTACCACAGTAACTAATATATACCTTGGTAACATAATTGTATGTCTAAACATGAAATTTCCACAAAACATAATTTCATAATTTAGATAAAAAATTTTAAAATTCTATTATCTGATTCAATTTCTAAAAGTGGAAAAATTAATTTTTATATGAAAACATAAAGGTAAACTAAAATTTGTTTTTTAAGAAAATAACTTTTTTAAGTTAAACTATTATTATTATTATTTATTATCAATTACAAAAAAATTGGTTTTAATATATTATTAATATAAACAATATATTTTTTCATAATATATAAAACAAATTAAATTATTCATTTTAAGAAATTCTAAATTTTAAATCAAAAATATGTATTATTAGTTATCAAGCTACACTAATAGAATTTTCATCATTTCTTTAGTATTAATAATGAACTTTATTTTTATTTCTATATATATTTCATATTTTTCACCTATATTTTTACCCTCTAATTATTCAGATACATCCTAATGGTTGTATATTATTTTCCAATTCACAATGGTTCGATGTTGTGTGTGAAAATGCTATCATCATAAGTAACCTAACTCTAATGACCTAGAGGTGGTGTTTAATTTATTTCTATGGAATAGATAAAAATGATGTAATCTCGATAGATAAATCTATTTATTAGTCTAGGAGAACCAGATTCATACATGATTCCCTTTTTAAATTTGGAATAAAATATTAAACATAATAAAATCTAAAGTTATGCATCCTTGAAAATCATTCAAATAATTATTCTTCATATCGTGGGGAAAGGAAAAAAATAATGGTGTGATCAAATGCTCAGGAAGGTTTAAGTATAGAATAATAAATCATTATTAAATAAGGAATAATTAATATATAAAGGTAAATAACAGAAATCACATGTTATTTAATTAATAACATGAGCATAAAATAAATCCATGGATAATATCAGTACAATAACCTTATTGAAAATGATTTATAAATTTTAAATCAATGAAATTATAAATATGGGATGTCATTATTGTAGACATCATGACTTTTATACCATCAAAACCTTGTTCTGAGATAGTTTAATTAATGGGTTGGTATTCACTGGATACCCATTTATTTCTCAGTTACTGATTTTCCCCATAAGGCTTATTAATGAATTAAGGGTTCTATTTTTCTAATATCTACCCACCATTTTATTTACAATTCATTATTCATATATTTATTGATGTATTTGACTCATCATAAATATTCCTTATCAACAAATATCTTTATTGAGTAAATAATACAAATAAATTATGTTTTCCCTAGTCAATTATATTACATTCATAGTAAAATAACTTAGTTGAAATTACATATGTGTTAATTAATAAAAAAACAAATGATATATAATTATGATACTTAATAAAAATTTAATGTCCAGTGACTATAATAAAGTTAATGTTTTAGGGGAAAGTTAACAACCAAAAAATTAACCACGAAAGTGAATGTCAACACATTCCTCTGTCAAACTGATCATAAATCATCTAAATAAATATTAAGGATGTTATTATTATAATATAACACATTTTTAGTATAAGAAAAGTATGTTTTTATTTTCATTAATGAATATAAATTTCTTAATAATATCATTAAAAATAATTCTTGGGGAAAATTCACTTTTCATTTTGAAAATAACATCTAAAAACAAAAAATGCATGAATATTAGAGAAAATTTTTTATATAACATTTTAAAGTAGAAAGATAATATTTAGATAATTTATTGGTCATTAAAATGTGAAATTATATTCATATAGATCATATTAAAACAAAGGTTCCTTTCATATTTTTTGTAAAAAGTCAAAAAGTTCCTCATTAAAAATGAAAAAATAATAATTTCAAACCATTTTTGTAAAAAATAAATCATGGGGGAAATAGAATTGAAAAACTCTTATAATAATAATAATTATTATTATGATAATATTTTTGGAAAGCATATACATTTAATAAAAATGTTTTACAACCAAAGAGTAAATGAAGTGTGTTTTTTCTAAAAACAATATTTTGGTTTCTTGATTACTTGAGGTCAAGAAAATGAAGTTAAAACTTATATTATCCATAAAATACATAGTAGAATGAAATAAAATGTTTTTATCATTAAATAATCATATAAATTTCCCCAATATAATTTAAATCATAAATAATCAAGATTAAAATGAGATTAAAACATAAAAACCTTATCAATTTTCTAATTATTGAATCGTAAGAACGATGATTGAATGACATAAAAGAAAACATAAAATATCATGAAAATAAGTAGATTAATAATATTACATTTCAATGTATCATTATATACACTTAATAAACAAAAATAGGTGCTTAGCATCAAATATATCTCAACGAAACGAAATTGGGATGAAGAACCCTTACCTAAGGTACGACTTTTCATTATACGTATTCGAAAATCATGTATAATGAATATAGTTATATTAAAAATTAATCCCCAAACCATAATCATATATATCATATCTTATATCATTTAGTTAAAACCTTTTATTATCTCTTTATTAGCAATTATTTATTAAAATCATTGTCCTATGAGATAACTGATTCGTTTTTCTTATATATTCTGGTTTAGTAGTATTTTGTATTTATATATTGAATGTGGTTAAATAATTTATATAATTTATATAATGATATGAATATAAGCTAAATTAATTATTTATATCTTTATAACCTTGAATTTAAAATGGTGATGATAAATAAATTACACAACTAAGTGGAGATAGTACGTCTTATGTATGTAGGAGGGATGTTTTCTCTTTTGATAGGATAAAAAGATATGGAATTTGGTTATACCATAATCATAATAAAATATTAGTATATTTATAATAATTGATTTATTAATTTTCTATTCTTACCATATATTTAGATGAAGTATAAGATGAAAAAAATTTGAAAGAGTCATTAATGGGTGTTACCTTTTCCTCGATAGGCTTCCTTTATATCTCCACTTAAATGAATCATGGGTGGTTATTTGGAAGGAAAAAACCTGTAAAATGTGTTTATGTTTTTATAAGATAAATTTGAAGGGTTTTTTCAAGATAATATGAATAATGTTTTATAATTAACAGAGACAAGGGGTGCCCTTTTATAATTTAGGGGAGGGGAATTGATGGAATTTTATAAATCTTTAAATAAATATAAATTATCTTTCATAAAAAATAGACCCGATTTGGTATAATTATAATATAAGATAAGTATAAGTCTAAATAATCACATAAAATAAAATTTTTACTTGTTTTGGATATGATTTCACCCGTATCTTATAGTTTTAACCCTCTGTTAGCCGTTCTAAAAATTAGAGTAGTATTAAAGTATTCTACCTTTTAATGGTCAATAATTTTACAATAAAAAATAAAGAAACTTATAAATGGAATATGGATTATTTTTTAAACTATATATCATTAATTTAGAGGAATATATTATTTTCATTACTTTTAATTCATTTATAAAATATTATATATTATAAAATATCATTAATGTAAATTTTTACACTATTCATTTAATTTTACTTCAAATACATTAATATAATGAGGTTATTCGAATATAATCCTTTAAAACATCAATAAAATGTTATATTTTTCTAAAAAATTATTATCACACAATAATTACTTCAAATTATATTTCATATAGTATTTTTAAAGTCATTTTTTTAATTTATCTGTTAATTAAATAAATTTTGTGTCTGTGTTTTGCAAGAATTTAAGGTAATTATTTCATCTCTACAAATTATAAACATGTTACCATGATAAATATAGTTAATTAATATTCAGAATTAATATTTTTAACTGAACCAATGATGTATTTATTCATATTTCAATATTTTATAGATATTAATTGAAGAAAAGTGACATTTTTTCTTTATCTCTCACTAAAATATTATAAATGTAACAATCATAGAAAAATTGACTGAATGGTTATATTTTAAAATTTGGGATGATTATGGATGAAATAGACTCATATAATGAAATTATTTATGTTTTTGGGTTGATTTTTAATGCCTTGTCGTATTATTTTTAACATTAATTACCCAATTTACCGTTATTGTGGTGACAATTATACATTATGTTTACTATTTATAATTGAAAAAAAGGAAATATTACCAAATATGGAAAACCTGATCCCAAATGATAAATACATTTTTTAATATTCCATTTCAAGAATTATAAACAATTAATATAATATTAAAATGAAATAATAAATGAAAAAAAAATTCAGAAAAAATACTTTTTTAAGAATAAAAAAATGATTTTATTATAAATTAAACCATTTAATTGATTCCATTGAACTTAATTCTATTATTAATAATATTCAATAAGTTATTTTACTTTTAACTTTTTAAAAAAAATACATTGTAAATTTGTGAAGAAGAGATATAGTTTGTAATAAAAAATAATTTTTATTTACTATTCACTAAAAAATCAATATTTTCATAAAAATACCAAAAAGTCCCTATAAAATAATTTTCATATGATGATTTAAATCAGGATACTGTTTTTCTTTAAAAAAATTAAAAAAATATGTAAATTAATTATAATATTCTCAATGAAAAATCTATATAACTATTTTTTAAAGAAAATGAATTTTTGAAGAATAAAATAACTTTAATGAAAATTGAGTGCTCATTTCTTAGTCATTATTTGAAAAGCATTAATTGATTAAAAATATATATATATTTCTTAAGATAATCCATTCTATTCATACTTGTTAATTTAATAGAAAAGTTATAATGTTCATATTTAAATAATAATATTTTATGGTTTATTTAAGCTCGTTGTTGCGTGTTAAGAAAATTATCAATCATAGTATTCTTTTTTATCTTAGGGTGTTACATTATCACCCTCCCCCCCACATCAAAAAATTGAGTCCTCACAAATTTAGATTTTGATTTGTAATCTAGGGTTTGACATTTGAAAACACATTTGTGGAAAACCCACATCTTAAAAAAGGGTTGATAAAACATCCCCATGAAAATTGGGAAATGCAAATATATAAGTCATATAAGATAACGCAATACTAGGTTTCCAATTTTGAAAAAATTTGTGTAATATAAGAATATAGACACATAAAATAAAAAATAATGCATGAGTATTAATAGAGATATGGATAACATGGTCATGAAGAGGATAACCACAAAGAAATCGTAAATATGTGATGGGATAATAGTGTAGGATCGAAATAATGATGTATATGCTCAATATACAAGAGGGGGGTGAATTGTATACTTTAAAAGTTCCTTTGGAACCTTTAAAGTTAGTTACGAATAACTATGTTTTCTTTAAGCAAAGGAAAGGGATAAGTTTAACAAAGTTTAACTAAGTAAATTCACAACACCTCTAACACCAAATTAAGACTTGGAAAGAGATTCCGAAAGTAGGTTCCAGAAATATGGTTCCGGAAATTGAAACTTAACAAAAGATTACAATATGAGATTCTACATTACAGCGTATAGAATCTAAATGAAATAGAGTACAAGTAAGAAAGTATAAGAAAGTTATACTTTCCTTATAATACAAAATGCAGTGGAAACAAACAAGTAGTAAAACTACAAGTAACAAGATATAAGTCTTTTAACCCAAAGAGAAGGGTATCCAACAACCTTGGATAAAGGTTCCTTGATTTATACTTTCAAGCAAGTCTGTCTTACCCACACTAGGGTAAACCCTCGATACAAAGATCGGAGTCTCTGTCTTGCTATCCCTGCAATCCCTCAACTTCAAGGTAGTTGGAAACCTATGTCTTCCTTAGCAAGGAAGTCCTCAACTTCAAGGTAGTCGGCACCTCTGTCTTCCTATCCCCGGAAGTCCTCAAATGTAATCACCAACATTCGGAGTCGCATGAAGCTTTGAGAGTTAATAAGAGACTCTCTCTCTAGAAATCACTTCAACAGCATGTATTCACAATGTCGAAGAAGTTATCCATCAGTTATCATTCATCATTAGTGATCTCTTTCAAATGAGCTCCTATTTATAGGCAAGGTTGGCCTCCTTTCCAACGGTCATATTTTCCATAAAAGTCAGAGGGACCTATAAACGTGTAACGTAACCAGTGGTTAGTTTATAACAGAATACCCGATATCATTTTATAACAAAATAAGTGAAACATAATGTATGACATCGTTTTAAGTCTAACTAAAAGGTTTGGAGTAACGATTCGGAGTTAAGGTTCGGAGTGTAAGAAAAATATTAAAGAGTAGAAAAATTATAAAAGCATAAGAAAAATGAAAGTTCGGAGTGTAACCAAAAATAATTTTCGGAGTCTAAATAAATTCGGAGTGTATAAAACAAAGATAATCAGATTCTGTTTAATAGGTGAATTCGGAATGAGAATTCGTCATTAGAATTTGTAATGAGGATTCATCATCAGAATTCGTAATGATAATTCGTCATCAGAATTCGTAATGAGAATTCGATGTCGAACTTCATAAGGATTCGTATCCTGAATTTAGAGTAGAACTTAAACAGAGTTCGTATCCGGCATTCGGAATAAAACATTATTACAGTTCTCATCTGGAATTCGTAGTGAAACTTCATTACAGTTCTCATCTAGAATTCGGATCCTAAAACAGAATGCTTCATATCAAAGTTTCAAACAATTCTGAGAATATAGAAATGATGCTGAATCTTATACTTAAGAAATATATGGACGAAAATATGATAAGGATAATTTTTCTTACAAAATAATTTTTTCTTATAAAAGAAATTTTCCTTATAAAAGCAATTTTCCTTATAAAAGAAATTTTCCTTATAAAAGAAATTTTCTTAAAGATAAGGTGTTTGTGATTTTCAAAACAAGATGGAATGGAAAAGTCATAAGGAAAACCTTATTGACTCAACAATCTCCCCCTTTTTGGAAAGCACAAACATCCTTACGAAAAAGAAATTCTAGGAAGAAAGAAAACATTAGGGCTTATCACCCTTTGTTTTAATGATATAGATGAATACGACTAACTCCCCCTTAGGCTTTGAAACTCTAAGGATTGTATTCTAGATTTCCAGAATGATATTTCATTACGAATAAGAAAGTCTTCTTTAATGAAAAACTCCCCCTCAGATAAACTCTATTAGAGTTTGTTTTCTTTCTCACCCATTGTTAAGATTCTTTTTCCCCCTTTATTAGGGTTCTTTTCCTTCTCCCCCTTTGTGATTTTCAAAAATAATTAAAGGTAATGGAAAATATAACAAAGTACCTGAAAAAATTAGTAGCAACAACAAAAGAAATGAGCAAGAACAATTTTCATTAAGTTGGAAAGCTCAACAACAAAGAAGATTAGATACAACAAAAGATCGAATCTGTCTATTTGGGATCTTTTTCCTTCGCCATGATACCCTTAAGAATAGTTTTTATCTTCTTCAAGTCTTTATGGTCTTCCTCGGCTTGCTTCTCTAACACAACAATTCTTGCACATTGAGCTTCAATCTTTTCTTCCTGAGCTTTAAGATTTTCTTCCTAAGCCTTCAATTTTTCTTCAAACTCAATCCGATGATCCCTTTTATACTTCCAGTTTTGGGAAACAGAATTTAGCTTCCCTTTCAGATCTCTGACTTCTTGAATCCGGAAATTCTTTTCATCTGTCAACTTTTCTTCAAAGGATTAAGTAAGCTCGTTTATCTTCCTGTCTTCTATCTCAAACTCATCCTTCACATTGTCTTTGAATTCATCAAAGAGCCTCATCTCTTCTACAGTCTTCCTTGACCAACTAGTCATCCTCTTGCAAGATCTTTAATGAGCTTCATAGCTGACAAAGAAAGTTTTGAACTGAGCCTCTATTTCAACACATTTGTCCATAACCATGGATACAGAGTCTGTTTTCTAATTCAAATCATGTTGGAGCATCTGAAATCTTGAATCAATACTTGAGAATGTCGGAATAGTACCTACCAACTTCTTTAACGACTGAACAACAAATTCATGCCCCAATGAAGATGACTCTGAATCTGAAACTTTTCTTGGAGAATCTTCTTCTTCAACATGCTCAACCTTCTTCTTAGAAGAATCACTATCTTCCCTTCTCTTTACTACCACTGAGCTCCAGGTATCAATAACAAGTTGTTTTCCCTTGTCCTTTTTCAGAAAGGATTCATGTTCCGGAGTTCTCTTTTCACTGTCAGACACTTGAACAACATTGTCTTCCTCATCAGCAAATTTCTGAGCACCAACCTCTACATTCTCCATTTGAGCAATATCATGTAGAAGTTGTTCTTCCTCTGCATGATAAGCTACTTCTTCTTATCCTTTCTCCACATCCATCGCTGGAGTGACTAACTTAGAAGACTCAGCTTCTGAGGTTCGGAGCGACAAATGTTCCGAATGAGTCCCCTTGTAATCATCTACTTGCTTTAAAACATCTCTGGTTTCAACACTTCCTTCAGCAATAGCTTCTTCTTCTTCCACTTACTCAATCTGCTCTATTTCCTCAACAGGATTAGCTACTGCCTCTTCTGGAGCAACAAAGTTTCTTCCTGGAGTATCAGGTAGAGATTCTAGATAAAAAGATCTCGGAACAGGAATGTTCACTGAATCCATCTCATTAAACTTCAACAAAGCTTGAGCTACCTCAGCTTCAGAAATTATCTTCTTGAGCTTCTTTTCTTTCACTCTTTTATCTAACTCATCCGCAGTTCTTTCCTTCAAGCCCTTAGCCTCTGTAGGATCCAATCCAAACTGAGGCTCCACTTGCACTCTCTCCTCTTTAATTTCCCTCCATTTAGAAACTACTTCATCTGGGTAAGCTTTCTTCTTCTTCAGTTTTGGAGGTGCAGAATGAACTTCCTTAGATTTGGGATTATCTGCTTCAACTACAACTTCCTTCAACGTTCTCTTCTTCGCTGTTTTAGAAGATTCCGGATCAGCGACTTTTGGAACGGCTTCTTCTTGAGCAAGTAAATCAATAAACTGACCATCCTTCTTGTCGAAAGCTACATCCATCCTTTTGAGAGTACCATCACTCACCAACATAATCTTGCAAACTCTTGGCCTAGACTTGCAAGCCACCTTGAAAGACTCAAGGCACCAAACTATCAATTTTGAGAGGATTGATGGATACATTATGATCTGAGCTCTCAAATTCCCTTTCTTAACATTCTTAAGAGTAATAATAATGTGTTTCATCATATTAAACTTCCTCATATTTATCAAAAAATATAGGATGTAGATCTCACTCTTCTTCAAACTATCTTTGTCCCCATTTCTCGGTACGGTAAGACCTTGTAACCATAAATCTAGAATTTGGAAATTTGTAGACAGAGAAGCAATCTTCGGAGCCTTATCATCTGACAGTCCGAGTGTTTCCAAAGCCTTTTCCTTGTCGAAGCTTTCCTTTGAATCTGGCAAAACCTGAGAAATAAACTCAGCTTCTCCTTCATTATTCAGCCCTACCAAGCTGGCTACCTTGGCATAAGAAATCTTATAAGTCTTACCATAAGACTTAAAAGACAATTTGTCCCTGCCATCTTCCTTATAGAAAGAAACTATCTTGTAGAACTCTACAAGAAAATCTGAAAATACCTCATCTTGATTATCGGGCATAGACACCGCAACATCTTCCCATCCATTAAGCTTAATGTTCTTGGATATAAGAGAATCATACTTATTGTAGAAATCAGGATGAACCAACCTTTCTCTATATACTAACCACTTCAAAATCAGTTTAGAGGAAGACATGTCTTGAGAATCTACTTCTAAAAACATTCGGATCTGAAGACCTCTGAGAAGTTCGGAACGGAGAAAGCTGAAGTTCAGAACAGTCTTAAAACAGATAGGCAGAGCTTCGAGACGCTGGAGCTTGAAAACCGATGTGGGACAACTATTTGGGGTCCCCTTTATATAGGTAACAAAAAGACGTTTCAACTTCCACGGCTGATCTAACGGTTGTGACAAGCTGAAATCAGATCTGACGGTTGAAAACCAATTCTCAGGAAAACATGAATCCGATCTTTTATGGTTTTTATTAAAACAAAGTTTTAAAAAAAACTATAATCCGAAAAAAAATATAAGAAAATACTATCAAGTAAAGTAAGACTATGAAAACTTGAGTAAGGAAAACATACCTTTCGGATTTTCTTAGGAGGATTATTCGTAATGGGTAACATAATAAAAATGACTACGAAAAATATTTATTACGAAAAGACATAGTTCGAAAAACTCACTAGGAAAAACAAACTCGGTACGGAAAAACCAGTACGAAAAAAAAATTAAAATGAAAAGCTCATTATGAAAGATTCAGTACGAAAATCTCTTTGTGAAAATACAAGTATGAAATTTTCCATTCCGGAAGTTTTCAATACAAAAATTTCCATTCCAAAATTTTTTTATACGAAAATATCCATTCTGAAATTTTCAGTTCCAGAAATTTCCATACCGGAAATTTTAGTTCCAAAAAGTTTGAAAACATATTTTGAAAAACTTAGTTACTCTAACAATCAAATGTACTCCCCCTATGAAAAGGGGTTTATTAATGTAAAGATATTTTTTCAACAGAAAGTTAATTAAGAAATATTACCTTACGGTTATCATTCCTAACTTATGTTTAATGTATTCAAATCTATCAGAAGGCAAAGATTTTGTTAAAATATCAGCAAATTGATCCTTTGTTCTGATAAACTGAATAATGATATCTCCTTTTAGTGTCTGATCCCTAAGAAAGTGATGCCTAATATCTATGTGCTTTGCACGAGAGTGATGTGCAGGGTTCTTACTAAGGGAAATGGCACTTGTGTTATCACACAAAATTTGAGTTTTAGTAAATCTCAAGCCATATTCTGTGAGTGTGTGTTGCATCCACAACACTTGAGCACAACAACTTCCAGCTACTACATATTCAGCTTCAGCAGCGGAGAGTGCTACAGAATGTTACTTCTTACAAGACCAAGAAACTAATGAATCTCTTAAGAAATGACATGTTCTGGATGTACTTTTTCTATCCATTCTACATCCACCAAAGTCAGCATCAGAAAAGCTTTTTAGGATAAAATCATTTCCATAAGTTTAAAATAATCCTAGATCCATGGTTCCCATAAGGTAGCTAAAAATTCTTTTTACTGCGTTTAAGTGAGATTCCTTAGGATTGGATTGATATCTTGCACATAAGCATACTGAGAACATTTAGTCTGGTCGACTAGCTATTAAGTAAATTAAACTTCCTATCATACCTCTAAAAGATGTTTGATCTACTGGTTTCCCAGCTTCATCAAGATCTAAAGAGTTTGAGGTACCAATGGGAGTACTTATACTCGTAGTGTTGTCATAACCATACTTTTTGAGAATATATTTAATATAATTATGTTGAGATATATAGATTCCTTCTGGTTTTTGAGAAATTTGAAAACCGAGGAAAAAATTTAACTCACCCATCATACTCATTTCAAACTCAGATTTCATTAGACTTGCAAAAGAGTCGATTAAAGATTGCTGAGTTGAACCAAATATGATGTCATCAACATAAATTTGAACAATCAAAACATTTTTCTTATCTTTCTTTATAAAAAGATTTGGATCTGAATTTCCCTTAACATAGTTATTTTGAAGCAAAAATCCATTGAGTCTATCATACCATGCTCATGGGGCTTGTTTAAGGCCATACAAATCTTTGGTAAGTCTAAAAACATAATCAAGATGTTTTGTATCTTCAAAGCCACGAGGTTGTTCGACAAAAACTTCTTCTTGAACATAACCATTAAGAAAATCACATTTCACATCCATTTGAAAAAGTTTAAAATTAAATAATTCTTTAAAGGCAAGTAGAATACAGATAGATTCAAGTTTAGCTACTGGAGCATAGGTTTCTTCATAGTCTATTCCATCTTGCTGATTATAGCCTTTAGAAAAAAGTGTAGATTTATTTCTTACTATGAATCCATTTTCATCACATTTATTTTTAAAGACCCACTTTACTCCAATAACATAAGTTTCCTTAGGTCTTTCAACCAAAGTACAGACTTTATTCCTTTCAAATTCATTTAGTTCATCTTGCATGGCTTTGATCCAATCATCATCACCTAAAGCTTCATCAGTGCTTTTAGGTTCTAATTGGGAAAGAAATGCTAGATGTTTTACTTCATTTCTTGAAGAACTTCTAGTCCTTACCAGTTGATTTACATCACCAATGATACTATCACTGGGATGATTCTTATGAAACCCCTGATTTGGGTTTTGAAAATCCTGTTCATCAACATAGGGTAGAAAGTATTTCGGGGTAAATGTTTCAGAAGTATCTTCTTGAACATTATCCTTATCAGAAGGTTCTTTTGTCGAAGGTTGAAAATCAGTTTTTGAAAACACATCCGAGGATGTAGGCTGGGATGGTTTAAAAACAAAAGGATCAGACTCATCAAATTTTACATGTACTGTTTCTTCAACAGTACAAGTATATTTATTAAAAACTCTATAAGCCTTAGAAGTTGTGGAATAACCTAAGAAAATTCCTTCATCATATTTTGGTGCGAATTTATGTAGGTTATCTTTAGTATTCAAAAGGAATACTTTGCAACCAAAAACCTTAATGTAGGATAGTCTTGGTTTTCTACCATTCCATAACTCATAAAGGGTTTTATTAAGAAGGGTCTAATCAAAACTTGATTTATAGTATAGCAAGCTGTACTTACAGCTTCAGACCAGAAATGTCTAGCTATAGAATATTCACTCAACATGGTTCAAGTTATCTCTTGAAGAATTCTATATCTTCTCTCAACTACACCATTTTATTAAGGAGTTCTAGGTGCTGAAAAATTGTGAGTAATACCTATTTTACAACAAAAAGTTTCAAAATCAGAATTTTGAAATTCTCTTCCATTATCACTATTAATAGTTTTCAATGGAAGTTTTTTCTCATTTTTAACTTGATCTATAAAACTTTTGAAATAAGAAAAATATTCAGACTTCCTTGATAGAAAATAATCCCAGGTAAATATAGTGTAATCGTCAACTAGAACAAACACGTAGTATTTTCCTCCAATACTTCCAGTTTTTGTTTGACCAAAAAGATCCATGTGCACTAACTGTAATGCATCAGTTGTTGAGACTTCACCGATTGATTTAAAACTATATTTATGTTGCTTTCCATATTGACAAGGATCACAAACTTCAGAAGAATCAAATCTAAGCTTCGGTAGATTCTTAACTAGTTTCTTCTTAGAGAGTTTACATAGGTTTCTAAGGTTACAATGACCTAGTCTTCTATGCCATAACTAGGAATGATCTTCCATTGCACTTAGGAAAGGTAAATCTTGGCTCCTGAGGTCTTCTAGGTTCAAAGTGTAAACATTATCTTGCCTATTGGATGAGAGAATAAATTCTTCCTTGGAATTGTGAACTAAGCACTTATCATTCCTAAAATTCACAAGGTTACCTTCATCACATAACTGACTTATGCTAATGAGGTTGTGCTTAAGACCCTTAACAAAAAGAAAATTTTGAAATCAAATTTTTTCCTAAAATAACAATATTACCAATAACAACAATCTCTCCCTTAGCATTGTCTCCGAAAGTTACCTTTCCTCCTTTTGTTTTGATAATCTTTTCAAAATATCTTTTGTTACCAGTCATGTTCTGGGAACATCCACTATCCATGTACCATGTATTGTTGCTGGTACTCTCTTTATTTTCCTGAAAAAAAGAATAGAATTAGACTTTCGGAATCCAAACTTGTTTGGATCCGAGATTACCAGATAACAAAATTTTAGGAACCCACATCTTCTTAGAAAAGTAAGCTTTGTGAAATCCTAAGGATTGGGTTTTGTTTAAGGAACAATTCTTTTCCCAGTGACCACCACATTGACACTTAGTACAAAATGGTGCACTTTGAGGAACAAAATAATTGTTACTAAAAATGTTTTTGCATGGGTATAACCATATCCAGATTTATTTCTTAAAGGTAGTATTTGGGAATACATTTTATCAAAATTTTCCTTACCATGGGTAAAGTTTGATAAACACTTATTTAAGGAAAAAATTTCGGACTTGAGTTTTATAACCATGTTTTTATCCTCAAAATCATTAGTTTTAGAACTAGAGCTAGGCTCGAAAACATTTTTCTTAGAAATTACTTTTTCTAACTCTTTAGAAAGTTTGTTCTTCTCAGAACTTACTTCCTCATGATTTTTTGAAATACTTTCAAAATCTGCATTTTTCCTATCAAGATCTTTATAAAGATCTGATATCTCTTTTATAAGAATATAATTCCTAGAGTTTGCCTTATCAAGTTTTTTATTGAGTTTGGAATTCTCAATTTCAAGAAGTTTAGCAAACCTAGAGACTTCTTCATAAGTAGGTAAAGTATTTTCTTCATCAAAAGAGGATTATTTATCAGAAGAGTTATAATACTTACTATTATTAGAATTTAAAGAAACATTGGTCAATGATTCATCATTTCATACCTTAGCCCAAAAACAATGACTATCAATAGGTAATCTGGATATAAGACCAAGATTATTCTATCCTGAAGATTCGTAATTAGAAGATTCATCTGAAGAATCACCACCACTGGCACTCCAGGTGTCACTAGATTTTAGAACTTTCTTAGCTTTGGCTTTATAATACTTTTTTTCCTATCTGAATGCCTTTATTTCCTTTCTTTCTTTTTGAGCAAAGGACAATCTGGTCTAATATGTCCAGCTCTCTTGCACTCCTAACAAATAACTTCTCCATCTTTCTTATCTTTCCTGTCCTTTTTCTTATACTTGGATTGGAATTTCTCTGACCAGCTATATTGTTCATCCTTCGAGCAAGATTTTCTAACTCATTTTCTGAGATTTCAATTTCACTACGTTCTGATTGAACAACCTTCTTCTTAGACTTGGATCTGGTTACTCTTTCAGAAGTATTAGCTTTCATATGATTTGATGTTGTTTTAAAAGCAGTAGTACCATTCCCATTCTTCTTTTTGATGTTGTCAGCATCTCTCTTCATTCTAGTTTCATGTTGGATAATTGTTCCAAATAACTCATCAAGAGAAATTTGAGTGACCTTCTTGTTCTCATCTATAGTAGTTCTTTTGGATTCCCACCCATTGGGCATAATATCAATTATCTTATCCACAAGTGCTTCATCATCTAACCCTTTTTCTCCCATAGACTGTAAGCTGTTGACGATAGTCATAAACCTATGTTGAACTTTACAAATTAGTTCACCATAATGAAAATTGAAGCCATGATATTCATCTCTAAGCATAGCTCTCCTAGTCTCAATCACTTTAGAAGTTCCAAAGTGTGTAACTTATAACTTCTTCCAGATACAATTAGCTGCTTCACAAGAAGAAATTTGGATATATATATTTCTAGTCATTGAACAAAGTAGAGTGTTGTGTACCTTATAATTGAGTTGATACTCTTGCTTTTCCTGGTTAGTAAAAGTTCTAACTTCCTTATCAGGAATTTTATAATCTCCAGTAAGCATAACAAAGTTGTCTACTCCAGTATTGATAACAAAAGTATTCATTCAATCTCTCCAGTACTCATAATCATTACCATCAAATATTGGTGGTTTTGTATGATTTATATTATCAATAGAACCAACATTAATTCCTACCATACTTAGAATAACCTTTGGCACACAAACTTGTTAAAACAAATCTTTAATAACAAAGTTTGGAATGACAAAGTTCGGAATGGAAATGTTCGGAATGAGAAAGTGAGCAAGAAAAACTTATACGTGAGTACAAGTATTTCAGAGACCTCCTCTGATACCAATTGTAGGATCGAAATAATGATGTAGATGCTCAATATACAAGAGGGGGGGTGAATTGTATAGTTTAAAAATTCATTTGGAACCTTTAATGTTAGTTACGAATAACTATGTTTTCCTTAAGCAAAGGAAAGGGCTAAGTTTAACAAAGTTAAACTAAGTAAATTCACAACACCTCTAACACCAAATGAAGACTTGTAAAGAGATTCCAAAAGTAGGTTCCGGAAATATGGTTCCGGAAATTGAAACTTAACAAAATATTACAATATAATATTTTACCTTAAAGTGTATAGAATTTAAATGAAACAGATTACAAGTAAGGAAGTATAAGAAAGTTATACTTTACTTATAATACAAAATTCAGCGGAAACAAACAAGTAGTAAAACTACAAGTAACAAGATATAAGTCTTTTAACCCAAAGAGAAGGGTATCCAACAACCTTGGATAAAGGTCCCTTGATTTATACTTTCAAGAAAGTCTGTCTTAGCCACACAAGGGTAATCCCTGGATATGAAGATCGGAGTCTCTATCTTGTTATCCCCGAAATCCCTCAACTTCAAGGTAGTTGGCAACCTCTGTCTTCCTCAGCAAGGAAGCCCTTAACTTCAAGGTAATCGGCACCTATGTCTTCCTATCCCCGGAAGTCCTCGAATGTAATCACCAACATTCGGAGTCGCACAAAGCTTTGAGAGTTAATAAGAGCCTCTCTCTCTAGAAATCACTTCAACAGCATGTATGCACAATGTCGAAGAAGTTATCCATCAGATATCATTCATCTTTAGTGAGATCTTTCAAATGAGCTTTTATTTATAGGCAAGGTCGGCCTCCTTTCCAATGGTCATATTTTCCTTAAAAGTCGTAGGGACCTGTACACGTGTAAATTAACCAACGGTTAGTTTATAACATAATAGACGACATCGTTTTATAACAAAATAAGTGAAACAGAATGTACGACATCGTTTTAAGTCTAACTAAAAAGTTCAGAGTAAAGATTCGGAGTGAAGGTTCGGAGTGTAAGAAAAATATTAAAGAGTAGACAAATTATAAAAGCATAAGAAAAATGTAAGTTTGGAGTGTAACCGAAAATAATTTTCGGAGTCTAAATAAATTTGGATTGTATAAAACAAAGATAATCAGATTCTATTTAATAGGTGAATTCGGAATGAGAATTCGTCATCAGAATTCGTAATGAGAATTTGTCATTAGAATTTGTAATGAGAATTCGTCATCAGAATTCATAATGAGAATTCGATGTCGAACTTCATAAGGATTCTTATCCTGAATTCGGAGTAGAACTTAAATAGAGTTTGTATCCGGCATTCGGAATGAAACTTTATTACAGTTCTCATCTGGAATTCGGAGTGAAACTTCATTACTGTTCTCATCCAGAATTCGGATCCTAAAACAGAATGCTTCATATCAAAGTTTCAAACAATTCCGAGAATATAGAAATGAATATGAATCTTATACTTAAGAAATATATGGATGAAAATATGATAAGGATAATTTTTCTTACAAAAGAATTTTTTCTTATAAAATAAATTTTCCTTATAAAAGCAATTTTCCGTATAAAAACCAATTTCCTTATAAAAGCAATTTTCTTAAAAATAAGGTGTTTGTGATTTTAAAAACAATATGGAATGGAAAAGTCATAAGGAAAACCTTATTGACTCAAAAAATAGACCATTGATTCACCAGAAATGAAAGTTAACTGATAAAGTTTTTATTTTAAGTTTATTTACATAAAGTTTAGGGATTTATTTACTATGAAAATAAAGTAATTGTGATAATATACTAATAAGATCAGGAGACAAGAAATCATGCTCCCATTAAAATATAATAAAAAAGTTAAAGTACACAAAAAGACATCATGGCGAAACTCTACAAGGATGAGTATAGATCGCACCATCAAATCAACCAGAGAAGAAAAAATACAATACTCTTGTAGTACAAAAGACCAACTAGAACTGACCTCCAAAATTTCCTTCTCTGAAAGGGAATCTGTAAATTTATTGGCCTCTCGGTAGACATGTGTGACTTCAAGATAAAGAAACTTAGTAAGCTGAAGTCAATCACTCCAGGCTGATAAAATCTTTCATGGCACATTCCTTGGTCAATATTTGAGAATCTGGACTACAATAGTAAAATCTGACTCAATCCATAGGTCATGTAAACCAATGTGAATGGAATACCTAATTTATTTTATCATTTCCCATAGCTCCGCTTCGATTTCATATCCATTGCCAATATAATGAAAAAAAACATCCTTTCACAAAGCCTTGATACGTACAAAACATCCCACCACACCCAGAAGGACCTCGTACTCAAAGGTTTTCTCTATCAATGTTGACCTTCATCCATCACTAGATGGGAGGTGTCCATCTAACATACTTCATCATCACTAGCTTTTTCATCCTTCCATTGACACTAAGCAGTCTCAACAAAACCAGATCAGAAACATCATTTTTTGGGACCCATTCTGAATGTTATAAGAATTTTGAATTGAAAGATGTTAGAGTAGAACCCCAGCATAAAATGATCGCTCTACATTACTGAATATAATGCCATTTCTCGACTTCCATGTGAAAGAGATAACACTGGCAAAGGCAAAAAGTATGAGCGACTGGACATGATCACTGCATTCACTCCCACAGATGGACTATAATAGCCCATTAATAGAACAATTATTGAGAGAGTAGCAGATATTCTTCTACATATATTCCCATAAATTCCATGAAAATTTACAATATAAAAAAATGTGTGAAATAGATTCATCCGCCTCTAAACAGAACATACATGTCGAAGCCAGATGAATCCTGGTGCGCTGCAAGTTTACCTGCAGTGGAATCCCCTGCTTCCAGATTTTCCATATTAAAATCGAGTGAGTAGGAGGAATGTATGCTTTTTAAAAATAAGTGGCCCAATGTGGAGGTTTTAGGTAGACACATTAAATAATGTTATATCACTCCCTTACGGTAAAATTTCCAAGAAGATTGGGTACCCAGACCAATGTATCACATTCCTTGAAGCAGTATCTTGATATTTCTAGCAGAATACTACTATGTAGCCACGCATTGAGATCAGTATTTTCATGAAACTCATAAATGGTAATATTTTTCAGGTAATATTGAATGATGGTATCATCATTAATGGGACGAGATATCTAAAGGGTAGTTCAGCAATTCAAATGTGACTATTTACAAACCACCCATTTGGAAGAGACCATGAGGTCAGTATAAACTTTTTTGAGAGAGGGCCAGATATTTGAACTGATATAATGTACATAACCTATATTAGGTTTCTCAAAAAACCTATTTTTAATAAAATACATAGTCTAATCTAGAATGGATATGAGCTTCCATATTAATTATGAAATCAGAGTGTCATTGAAAATCCTTATATCTTTGATTCCCAAACCACCCATATGAAGAGGGTTGATGCAGTCCTTCCAGGCTATAGTAACAAGCTTACATTCATGAATTGACCAAGTCTATATGAATTTTTATCCTTTACCATTTAATTCATTGATAAGAGCTCTGGGACATCTATATTAAGAGAAAGAGTACACAAACATTGAAGTCATCATTGAGTTGACCAAACAGATTCTCCCTGCTTGGGATAGACTTTTCTCATTCCATCTTCCAAGCTAATTTATAATCCTCAGAGAAATGATTTATAGATGACATCTCTTTGCTCTGCCCTAGAAAATTGGTACCCCAAGGTAGGTAAATGGTATATATCCTCTTTAAACACCAAATTTACATGAAATTTTATTTTTCCTTGAGATTACAATTCCTCCACCAAACATGACAGATGATTTTCCTCAACTAATAACCTGACTTGAAACCTATTCATTGTTTGAGAAGATACCCTTAATACAAGAGATGGAGTCATTATCTTCTCTCCCAAAGAGAAAGATTTCATCAGCATAGAATAAGTGAGATGGGTCACAAGAATCCATCCAAACTCTCATCCCTTGATACCACCCAAAGTTAGCTAGATCGGTGAGAAACAAACTCAAATAATCTTCTATAATGGCAAAGAGCATACCAGAAAGAGGATCACCTTGTCTTACTCATCTAGAGCAGTGAAAAAATCCCCTAGGGGAACCATTAACCATAATAGAGAGCCTTGAACTCTCTAAAATAAAACCAATCTTCCCATTGGGTTTCTGGGAGAACCCTTGCATTTTAAGAATAGTAAATAAAAAAATCCATCTGATAGTGTCAAAGTCTTTGGAGATATCAATCTTCATAGCCATATTTCCATCCTTTACCTTTCTCTTCATAAAATTAACACATTAAGAAGTAGTATAAATATAGTTTTGTATATTTCTCCCAAGAACAAACCCAAATTTATTACATGGGATGAGGTCCTGGGAAATCTCACAAAATCTTTTAGCCGTGATCTTACAAATTATATTTGGCATTGTATTCCCAATAGCAATTGGTCTGAAGTCCTTAATATCAAGAGAATTCTGCTTATTATGAATTAAATCAACAAAATTAGCATTCATTCAAAAGGGTATATAATAATATCTACAAAATTCATTCACAACATTTTGAAAATCTTGATAAATGATATCCCAATAAAACATATAGAACATGTTGGTAAATCCATTAGGACCCACCACACTCTCTATATTCAAAAAGAATAAATCATCATGTATTTCTATTGACTAGGTATATCAACAAGCTTGTTATTTGGATCCTCCCCAATAGAGGGTTCGGAGAAACTAATAATTTAATCAGAGTAATCATTTTCAGTATCTGAATATAGCTTCTCAAAATAAAGTGTCGCGACATTTGATATGCCAGTCTCAGTGTAGAATACGTTTCCATTAATAGTAATTACATTCATGCTTCTCCTGGATCTTTTTTATGTATTCATAAAATAAAAAATATTTTAATTCATGTCTCCCTCCTTCAACCATCTAAAGTTAAATTGGTTCTAGACCAGGTTTCCTTTGAGGGTCAAAAGTCTGTCTAGATTTGAAGAAGCCTATATTTCCTATTGAGGAGGTAGATCCTGGAGCAGATTTACTTATTGACAATTTAATAAAAAAAATTAATCCTCTCTAATTTCATTATCCAGGGGGAAAAAGACTCCTTACTCCACTATTTCAGTCTTTCCATAACTTACTTTAACTTAGAACATAAGACATGAGAGGGGATACTTGAGAAAACAGTTTCCCATGCATTCAACACAATTTCCTTGTATCCCTGTATAACAATCCAAGCATTGTTCAACGTAAAAGGAAGAGGATATAACCTTAATCTGTTGAAGCATATTTCCTTCAGTATAAGATTATGATTTAAAGGAAATCTAGGTAGCGTTCTCCCAAACACATCAATTGCCTCATTCACTTCATCCCCTTTCTCAAAGAATCTTTCCAACTTACTTGCTTGCTTTCCATGAATAGTGTGTCTACTCCAAGTGAAAATTAGATCTAGAAATAGGTACCTTAGTAAGACCACATTTATCAATGCAAGATGAAAGATAAAGGGATGAGATATGATAGATATTCTACCTAGTTTTTTCCTCATGCCTCAGGACAGTATTAAAGTCACCAAGAATAACCCAACTATTAAACATATTCCCAGAGTTATCAACTAAATTCCACTATAGTGCTATTCTTCTTATGTATAGGTTGGAGGCATAAACAATTTTCATAGAAATAGAAGAATTACTGAGACTACAAGCAATAGTGACTGACTGGAAATCAGAAAAAATAGAAATAGTACCAACACTATCAAGATTTAAAACCCACAAGGATTCAGTACTCGAATAAAAATGATTGTTTGAAACAAAGTAGTAACTCATAGAGCCCCACTTAAAAGAGTTCCATTTCTCATATTTTTGTTGGGAACACTTTTTGTATGAATACTGAATTTGTTGTCAACATTTTTTAGTGTCGTCCAAAATGAATAAGGATACGAAGAAGGCCTCCAAAGTAAATGGATATTGTATGAAGTGAGGATGCCTGGAGAATTGTTATGAAATCATATCATTGAATCTCATACTTGGTAAATTCTCTATGAAGCAGATTCAGACGATTGTTGAGCTGATCCTATGTTTTCAAGGAACATGAATCAAAGGTGATACATATTTTACAAAAATGAAGAATGGTGAAGTATCATCCATCTAAGGATGATTGAAGAAGAATTAGGATTTAAAGAAGACCATGTAATGCTTCATCATTGCATGATAACCATTCAAGATCTTACTTGAAAAAAAGAATCATATGATTTGAATAAAGTATAGAATGATGTTTGAAGAAGAAGAGAGTGTGTAGAAGGTCTTGGTATTCTAAGAAGGCCATGAATTACACATTGCCTTGAAATTAGATGATTGTTGCACTATTCTTAAAGTACCCAAAACATGTATCAAAGGTGAAACATTGTCTACAACATTAAAGGTATTTGAAGAAGCTTCAAGCCTCTACTTTTGGATGAAGAGAGATGATTGGAGTTATTTGGAATTAACACACCAAAAAGAATTGAGGATTTGAAGTGAGGATGAAGAAGTACTTTCGAATTCATATTCCAAAAAGAATGGACAAAAATATGATGATTCTTTGCTGATTTTTATTTCAAAAATATCATATGTTTTGAGAACATGTGATGCAAGCCTTATAAAGAGTAAAGAGAGTAAATTAGTGATTTTGGAAAAGGAAAGAAAGTGGCGTGCAAGCCAAGAGTGGCATGCAATTATTGGCACGCAAGTATTGGTGTGAAAGTGGTTGTTGTGTGCAAGTCATATTTCAAGATCATCACATCAAAATATGACAAAGGAAATAAAGTGGTGCCCAAGGTAATTATTGGCGCGCAAGTCAAAAATTGGCGTGTAAGTATAAGCAACGCGCAGGTGTGACATTCAAGTAAACATGGAGCGCAAGTGTAAGTTGCACGCAAGTCATATTTCAACATCATCATATCAAAATATGACAAAAGAAAGAAAGTGTTGCACTAGTGAGGGAATGGCGCGCTAGTTATAGAATGGTGCGCAAGTGTTGGAGCGGTGTGCAAGTACTGGAGCGGCGTGCAAGTACTAGAGTGGTGTACAAGTGTAGTTAGCACGCAAGTCAACAAAATTCCTATAAATAGATGACTAGCCTCCTCATTCTTTAAATTCTCAACACTTAAGAGAAAATTAGAGCTCTGATCGCACAATTAGTAGAGGGCGGCGCACAAGCTGAAGTGGTGCTCAAGATTTGGGTTATTCATAAGGCACTCATGTTGGGTGTCACGTAAGTTTTGTCATGCAGGTTTTGATGTGAAATTTTCCAGGGGCGCGCAAGTAGTGAGGTGCTTTCAAGAAGTGTCATGTGTATAAGCCAAAGGTGGTGCGCAAGTTGTGAGTTGTGCACAATAGTGGCGCACAAGAAGTTAGTGGCATGTAAGAAGGTAGGCGCGCAAGCTGAGTGGCGCGCTAGCAGGTGGCACGCAAGAAGGGAGGCGCGCAAGCCGGAGGCGTGCAAGCAGGGAGTGGTGTGCAAGCTGTTTGCACTAGGACGTTCCTACCAGCTTCTGGGTAGGAAAGTGAAGAATTGTTTTGAAAGATTTTATTTGTGAAGTAGTTTCGTTCACACCCATTATGAGACTTGTGTGCCATCTTTGTTTCATAGAGAAAGGGTTTTCACACAAGAAGAAGAAGATAAGTAGGGGCTACGTGTGGGTTCCCACACAATAAAAAGAAGAATATGTGAATTCATGGTTCCTTGCATGCACATGCACACGTGGAGTAACTCAAATAAATAATAAAAACATGTGTGTGCACATGTGAGAAATAAAGAGTAAAATATCATTGCATAAACAGTAACTGCACCAAGAAGAGTAGAAGAGAAGAAGAAGAAGGAAAAGAGTTCAACTACAAGAAATATGAATGATCACATGCATTTATGAACAAGAGAAGAACCCACTCTGATGATGCCAAGTAAGTTGATAATTATTGCCTGAATAATCACATAGGTAATTGTTATTCATTCTAAGAAAGAATAAAAAGTGTTAGTGCATTCGGTCATTGCACTAAATAAGAAGAAGAAGTCCTAGTACAGCTGTTTTTGCACTATTGAAGAAGACAAGAAGAATTTATTGCCTACTACTTTGAAAGTAATCAAGTGAAGATCACTGAAGAAGATCAAGAGAAGAACCTACCTTTTTATGAATGAAGAAGTCAGTCTCTATAGGTAGTATAAAGAACCAGCTAGAGGCTATAAGTTTGACTAGGTTGTCACTAGCCCAGAAAGATTTGATTTTTTCCCTTCCCCCTCCAAAGTGTAGGGACTCACACAGGCTAGAGGATTTTTGTCCTGGACAGTCCACTGTAATATCATATCACATCATAGTGGATAATCTATCCACTAGTCATATCCATGCATGGAAAAGACGTAGCTACTCTTATGGAGTAGTGAACCTTGTAAAAATATCGTGTGCATATTTTACTGCTTTCTATTATTGAATGCGATAGGGAAAATAAAATAAGAGAATCAAGATACTAACAGGTCAAGAGGTATTGGAATAAAAGTTGGAATTGGATTAAAAATTCCCCAACACTAATTCACCCCCCCCCCCCTCTCAGTGTTAGGTATACCCCAAACCGGTCCTCTCAATTGGTATCATAGGGACATGTTCACATCATTTGGATTCTCTATAGTTGAGTTATTCTCTTTTGAATATTTGAGTTCTTTTCTTGATTTGAAAATGAAGATTAGTGTTGGTGAAGATTCAGTTACCTTTGATCAGAAGGCTATATCTACCAATACCATGGTGAACAGGAAAAAAGAAAGAGAAGAGAAGGTTGAACAATAATTCCATCTTATCTGAAGAAGTGGAAGCATCGGATTCTCCATAAGTATCTGACATTGAAGACACAGCAGAAATGGAACGTAATGAGAAGGCTGCTCAAGTACCCACCAAGAATATGGAAAAACTTCCTACCTCATCTAATCAAGAGGTTTAATTTATTACATTTTGAAATTATTATCATGATGAAAATTCCAGCACATGTGGTGATGATCAATCCACAACAGCTCAATAAATATCAGTTGATATATTAAGAATTATTATGCATGGTATTCTGGAATAAATTACATCCATGGTTTGTGGAGTATTTCAGTGCATGTAGGAAAATATCACTCAGCTGGAAGAAGAAACTGATGTTTTGGAGAAAGTCTTACAAGAAAAAATTGTTGAATGTCTAAAGCTCTGCAGATAGGTTGGATCCTTTTAAGCAACAAAGAGGGGATTCGAAGAAATTTCTTCAATGTGGCTCAAAGATGTTGAAGAAAATGAGAGAGTCAAAAAGACTCTAGAAGAGAAGACCCATGAACTTGAAGATGAGTTGTAAAGGGGCAATGAATTCAAGAAGTTAAATTTGGAAGATAACTCCAAGAAGATCAATGAACTTGACTATTTGTTACAAAACAAAGTAAAGATACATGAAGATGAAGTTTAATGATTTAATAAGGATTGTGAAGATAAGACGACTATGATTTAAGACCAAAATGTCATCCTCAATATGAGATATCTAGATTTGGAAGATCAGTTGACCAATCTTGAGAAGACACATATTGAGTCTTCACAAAAGAAGGAAATAGTTGCTACAAGTACCCAATGTTCACTGGATGATTCTACTGTCAAATGACCTAAAAATGTGATAATAAGATCATGAATTCACTCATAGATTCATCATAAGAAACATAGAAAGTAAAGGTATCATCCATACAAACTTGTAATAATGTTTCTAAAATTGCTTCTACAAAAAGTGCAGGTTGAAAGAAAAATTATAAACAAAGTTATGGAAGAAGTATTTATATCCACACAACCACATTCAAAATTAAATATCAAATGTAAACGTGTGAGGATATGAGAAAATGGAGCATCCTGTTTGAGAAAATCATCTCAGTCATCCTACTCACATTAAAGAACAATGGAGGATCCACCTTATTCCCTTAAATCTTTGGGTATTTTATTTGTTCTTTAAATACAAGGAATTGTAGGTGGTGCAAGATATCAGGGGGAGAACCTGAGATTCAGTGATGATAAGTGTTCTATTTAGAGGCAGAAACATGAAGAAGCTTCTAGTGTCATTATATCAATAATTATCAACTTCAGTTGGTACTAAATTCAACTACTCTAAAGGTTGTCTGAAGATCAAGTCATTGGAAATGGTTTGTTATTTCTAAATCTCTCATCCTTGGTTACTCAAAATAAAGATCATTATACAAAGGGGGATTAACAAAGATAATCAATGACATAAGAAGAGTTAAAGTGCTCCAAGTCCACTTATCCATCCAATTTCACTAGAATGTTTTTGATCTGTTTGTTGAAGTGAGTACAGAAATTTCAGGTTGATTATTTCCTATAACATTCAAAATCTTCAGCCTAAAATGGAAGTGGAAACCCTTTAAGATATGTGTATGATTTTTCATCTCATGAGGGGTAATATACAGTGGGTAATGGATAGCTTTATTTTCTAAATCAAATCCTCTTATTTCTACATCTAGCAGTGATCAAGTAGACATAGAGTAAAATGATTGGTGGCATATTACTCAAGTATGTATTGATACCCTCTCTACCATGAACTTTGTATTTCTTTTCAATAAGGGGGAGAGAATGTGAAATGGAAGTTTGAAAAGTAAGGGGGGAGAAATAATTAAAGGAGAGTGAAGATTCTCATTTTCACATAGACACATTTATTTCAGGAGAACTATTAAGGTATTGACAAACAAATAAAAAAGGGTAGATTGTTAGTACCACTTTATGTATGAATATTGTATTTGTTTTCCACAGGTTTCAATGTTGGTCAAAATAAATAATGATACGAAGAAGACCTCCAAAGTTAATGGATATTTTATGACGTGAGGATTCATGGAGAATTGTTATAAAACCATAGCATTTAATTTCATACTTGTTCAATTCTCTATGAAGAGGATTCAGAAGATTGTTGAGTTGATCCTAAGATTTCAAAGCACAAGTATCAAAGGTGATACATTGTTTACAAAAATTAAGAATAGTGAAGTATCATCCATCTAAGGATTATTGAAGAAGAATGATTATTTAAAGAATATCATGTAATGCTTAAAAATTTCGTGAGAACCATGCAAGAACATACTTGATGAAAAGAATCATATGATTTGAATGAAGTATAGAATGATGGTTGAAGAACAAGAGAGAGTGTGGAAGGGCTTGTCATTCTAAGAAGGTCATGAATTACACATTTCCTTGAAATTATATGATTGTATCACTGTTCTTAAAGTTCCCAATGCATGTATCAAATGTGAAACATTGTTTGCAAAATTGAAGGTATTTGAAGAATCTTCAAGCCTCCACTTTTGGATGAAGAGAGATGATTTGAGTTATTTTTAATTAACACTCCAAAATGAATTGATGATTTTAAGTGAGGATAAAGAAGTACTTTGGAATTCATATTCCAAAAAGAATGGACAAAACTATGATGATGCTTTGCTGATTTGTATTTCACAAATATCATAAGTTTGAAGAACTTGTGACGCAAGCCTTATAAAGAGTAGAGAGATTAAAGAAGTGATTTCGGAAAAGGAAATAAAGTGGCACGCAAGTCAAGAGTGGCGCGCAAGTATTGGAACGCAAGTATTGGTGCGCAATTTTATGTTGTGTGCAAGTCATATTTCAAGATCATCACATCAAAATATTACAAAGGAAATAAAGTGGCTCACAAGTTAATGATTGGCACGCAAGTCAAAAATTGGCGCACAAGTATAATCACGTTCAAGTGTGACGCGTAAGTATATGTGGCACGCATGTGTTTGAGGCACACAATTCATATTTAAACATCATCATATCAAATTATGAAAAAGGAAATAAAGTTTCACGCTAGTGATGGAATAGCGCGCAAGGGATGGAATGGCGTGCAAGTGCTGGAGTGGCGCGCAAGTGCTGGAGTGGCACGCAAGTGCTGGAGCGGCGTGCAAGTGTAGGTGGCATGCAAGTCACCAAAATTCCTAGAAATAGACGAGTAGCCTCCTAATTTTTTAAATGCTCAACACTTAAGATAAAATTGGAGCTCTGGTCTCGCAAGTAGAAGAGGGCGGCACGCAAGCTGAAGTGGTGCACAAGCTGAGGTTTATTTATAAGGTGCACAAGTAGGGTATCGTGCAAGTTTTTTTGTGCAAGTTTTGATGCGCAAGTTGCCAGAGGCACGCAATCATGGAGGTGATTTCAAGAAGTGGCATGTGTATAATCCAAAGGTGGCGTGAAAGTTTTGAGTTGTGAACAATAGTGGCACGTAAGTAGTTAATGGCGTGCAACTAGGTAGGCGTGGAAGCTGAGTGGCGTGAAAGTAGGTGGTGCACAAGCAGGGAGGCACACAAGCAGGAGGCGTGCAAGCTGGGAGTGGCGCACAAGCTGTTTTCACCAAGAGGTTCCTACCATCTTCTGGGTAGTAAAATGAAGAATTGTTGAATGATTTTATTTATGAAGGATATTTGTGCGAACTCATTAGGAGACATGTGGTCCATCATGGTTTCACAAAGAAAGGGTTTCACACAAGAATAAGAAGAGAAGAAGAGGTTATGTGTGGGTTCTCACACTAGAAGGATAAGAATATGTGAATGAATGCTTACATGCATGCACATGCACATGTGTAGTAACTCAAATAAATAATCAAAACAAGTGTGTGAATGTGTGAGAAATAAAGGGTGTAATATCATTTCATAAAAAATAACTGCACCAAGAAGAGGAGAAGAGAATAAGAAGAAGGAAAATAGTTCAACTACATGACATATGCATGATCACATGCATTTATGAACAAGATAAGAACTCACTCTGATTATGCCAAGTAAGATGATATTTATTTCTTGAATAATCACATTGTTATATGTGATTCCTACTAAGAAAGAAGAAGAAGTGTTAGTACATTTTGTTATTTCACTAAAGAAGAAGAAGATGTCCAAGTGCAGATGGTTTTGCACTAGTGAAGAATACAAGAAGAATTTTTTTCCTACTAATTTTCATGTAATCAAGTGAAGAGAACTGAAGAAGATTAGGAGCAGAACCTACCTTTTGAAGAAGGAAGAAGACTGTCTCCATAGGCAGTATAAAGAACCAGCTAGAGCCTCCAAGTAGGACTAGGTTGTCACCAGCCCAGGAAGATTGTATTGTTTCCCTTCCCCCTCCAAAGTGTAGGGACTCACACCATCTAGAGGATTGTTTTCCTGACACTCCACTGTAATAGCATATCACATCATAGTGGAGAATCCATGCACTAGTCATATCTATGCATGGAAAGGACATAGCTACTTTTATTGAGTGGTGAACCTTGTAAAAATATTGTGTGCATATTTTTATTGTTTTATATTAGTTAATGTGATAGGGAAATGAGAATAAGAGAATCAAGATCCTAACAGGTCAAGAGGTATAGGGATAAAAGTTGGAATTGGTTTAAAAAGTCCCCAACACTGATTCCACCCCCCCCCCCCCCCATCTCAGTGTTTGGTATATCCCAAACTGGTCCTCTCAATTTTATCCTTGGTTCTAAAATTCCAACTAACATAGGTCTATTATATATAATAAGAAGTCTAAGGGATCGAAATATGGGGGTTTTCTCAATCCCTTAACAGTTCCAAAAGTGGATCTTCATTTTTTTGATCTGAGCCTAGTGTTAGGCCCATTATTTTTTGGAATCATATCTTTATTAGAGGTAGTATTGTTTAGATCAACAAATTTGCGTAGGTCATAATCAGTAAAAGAAGTTGCATCATCATCCTCAATATGTTCCTCGTTACTAAGAAGGAAGAATATGTTGACTGAATCAACTGGAAATGAAAAGAGACTAGAAGGAAAATCATTTTGCTAGTCTTTTCTTTTTGAATATGAAAGAATCCCCCTGAGGGGTCATAAAGTGTTGTATCATCCCATGCACAAAAATTATCAGTAGGGTTAGGAAGAGTAGAGACCGAAGTAGGAGCATGCATAGTGTCATGAGTAGGGGAATCCGATATCATAATCTGCTCCAGTGATGCAGCTTCTGTTTCAATCTCATTATCAAGGAGCAATGCTAAAGGATTTCTCACAGAGAGACCATCAACATCACTCTAATTTAAGAAATAAAAATTATCACCAATAATAAAATATTCATTAGAACGGTTATTATCTTTATCTAGGTCTTTCTGTACATTTTCCACCTTAGGAACATAATCCAGGACAGCAGGTGTTGTATATACATTACTAGAATCTGCAGCTAGATCAGGATCAGTAAGAGGGTCATCCTGATATTCAATAAGTATGTAATGACCATAGTTAGTGGGATTGTTAGTTTTACCCTTATTTTTCCTACATCATTCTTAGTCATGTCCTAGAGTGTTACAAAAATGAAAAAAATTATTCCTGTTACAATCCAAAGACACATGCCCAATGAAGTGAAAGTCGAGGCAAAATTTGGGTTTATTTTCATAAATTATACCCAAAGTGATGCTATCATCATTATTAGTTAGTAAAAACTTCTCTACAATGGTTTAAGCCAGGTCAACTTCTACAAGAATTCGAGCATAATGACCAAAAGTAGGATTATTAGTCTGCAGATCAAGCCTAGTTGGATTTCCAACAAATGAAGCGATGTCCCAAATAATCTAAGGATGCCAATAAAACCATTTTATATTAAATACCCATATCCAGACCTATACAAAAAAATTAACAGCATTTGGATCGAATATCTGATCCCACTCATGAATGTAAAGAAATCTAGGTCATAGAGGGACCTTGCTAAGACTCCATGCTCATCATTTGATTTCATCCGACAGGAAAATGATATGATAGAAGCCAAGACCCATTGCAGTCATTTTCTAATCTGCAAATCCCCAAATATCAGCAATCCTTGTATTGAGATCACTGAATTTTCGTGGCTTCACCCCCTTGGGAAACACAAATCATGAAATGATCGAAAATATTCATAGCTTAATCCTCTCTTCAACCGCATTTTGATTCGCATTGACATTCATGATGCTCCATTTCTTTATGATCCTTCCAGATGATGCAAACTCACAATTATTAAATGAGACAATTCACGTATTATTGACAGATTCTATAAAGATATTCTTACATTCATTCATTTCATGAGAGGCCCATGAATTCTTCTTTGTGAAGAGGTTGAACAAATCCTTGTGTCCAATTCCATCATCAACTGTCAATCCATGATTTGGTTGCTTCCTTGAATTATCAACATTTTGTTTCACCTCGCCCACAATAGGTTTTTCATTTCTCTAACAACAATGCTATATCATCCCTCTTCTAGTCAGATAATATACTTACATGATTTATTACAATTTAATAATCACTTTTTCATCCTTTTGTTGTGATTATATCAATTTCAACTTTAACTCTTACACAAATAAGTGAATACCCAAGATGAATTTTTTATTCCACAAGCACTAAAATAAAATTTTAATGAACAATAATATTCATTAGTGAATTAAAATTAATTACTCCTATCACTTTATATTTACCAAAACCAAAATTATTAGCACTAGGAAAGATAATATCCAAAATGATGAAACATTAAAATAAATAATATATTAAACCCAAAAACTTACAAAATAATACCAAGGGTTCAAATTATATTTTTCCAAAAACATACATCGCAATTAACCTCAATAAAATCAACATTACAAAATATTTTTATCTCATATTTTATCCATAGTTTTCATATTACATCCCTGAAAATTTAATAACATTATTTTTAAATAATCTATAATCATAAATATAAGGGTTACATACAATTAAACCTAATAAAACGTCCTATAATTATCATTAATCACTTTAATATCCCATTATTTAAAACCTCATAAATGTGTGTATAAAACATTGAAATCAAGATCCACTTTAATATTTAAAATCATGATGGTATCCAAAACTCATAAGTTAACTACACATTAAAACATATATTCTTCCAAAATTTAACACAATCCTTCTTCCTTAAACAAAGTCTCATACTGTGGAATTTATTCCATAAATCAAAAAAATTCAATAAACATCATCCAAGATTACATAAGTCACTTTCTTATCAAAACACTAAATAATTTGAGGTAACTAATAGTATTCTATTTAGTTAATTAATGTAAAACAACACTTTATCACAATTATACATTATCATTTTATCATTAAATCAGTTTTCTTGGTTATTAGTACTTTTCAACATATGATTTAATGTAATTATTGAAAATATATTATGAAATAATTATTAGCTGTCTCTTGATTATTATACCCAAAATGTCATTGTTATAACAATTATACTACATAATTCTAAAATCCCAATAAAAAACATTAATCATTACACTTAAATTATTATCATATCATAAATCCTTCCTTTTTCTAGGAGTTAATAATTAGATTAGATCACTATATTAGATAATTTCAACATTCCCCACATATAAGAAATTAAACAATAAATGGTAACTTAGGATGAAATTTATATCCCTCTATCAAACTTTTAATTTTTCCACAAACATTCGATTGATTTATGACCTTGTTTTCCAAACCTAAAACATCATATAATTACTCTAATACATAATCTACGGTATCTATTTTATATTTATAATAGGAATAAAATTTAGTTTTCATTCCTCCATAAACTCCACCACAAGATCTCATAGACAACTCCATCCTTCTCTTATTTAGTGAGTTTGAGAGTTGGTTAAGATCTAGGTTGTTAATCATATATCATGATAAATGATTAAGAATAATAAAAATATCTTTCACTCCACTTATAATCCCATTTAGTTTCCCATAATCACAAAATTTTATATCAAATTCGGTTTTAACATGATTCCATTAGGTTATAGCCATTTATAAAATTAAAAAATCACAGTTTGAGAAATAATAATCATGGTGGGATAGTACATAATCATGAAAATTCATTTATATGATGTTTAAATTGTGAAACCTTTTCTTCAATATAATATAAATTTGGTTCAACCTATTTCATTCTTGTTGATTAAAAAAATTAGATTTTATCCTACACTTATACATATCTTCAAAGTCAGTCATAGGGTTATATTTTTTAATCTATGTTTTCATTTATCTAGTTCCCAATATTTCAACTAAACATCCTTTAATACCAACTATAAATACACAAAATCCATTAACCCATATCTAGGGTATATTTTATTAAATTATCATATAAAATAATGGGTCTAATTTCAAAAGTAAAAACAGTCTTGTAGTCATGGAGAAGTGGACATATATATTTGATACACATTTTAAATTGGGTATAAAATACTAATAACAACAAAAGGAAGAGTTCAAAATCCTTTAAACTCATTAATGTAATTCCTCGTCATATCCTTTGGAAACGAAAAAAATAAGGGTGATATCTAATGCTTGATAATGATAATTTACATTAGAATCTATGAGGAATAAATAAAGAATAATAAATATGAAAAGGTAAATAACTAAAAACACATTCCCTTTAATCAATAACTTGAGAAAAAATGCTTCCATGGATAATATCAATGTAGTAATCATATTTATAATAATAAATAAATTTTCAATTATGTAAATTAAAAATATTGGGTTTTATGATTTTAGAAATCATGATATTTGTACCATTAAATCCTTGTGCTAAAACAATTCAATATATGGGTAGTTATTCACCAGAACCCCATTTAATTCTAGATTATTGATTTTATTCATGAGACCTATTAATTAATCGAGGTGATATATAATTTAGGGTAACACCCATCACTACATTTCCAATGGTATCCTCATATATTGAATTATTAATTTAATCCATGAACAATATATCTTATCAATAAATATCTATATTGAGTAAAAAATATGGATTAATCAATTTTTTCCTAGTAAATTAGATAACATTCATAATAAAACACCATACTTATAAATGATATATGGTTTAAGAAATAATTATATCCATCATAAATAATAATTATATTTAAGATAAATTTTATTTTAAATAATCTCAATAAATTTATTATTTCAGTGGAAAGATAATGTCCAAAACAATTAATCAAGAATGTGAATTTCAATAATTTACTTAAACAAACTCATCACAAAAAATCCAAAGAAATAAAAAGAATCAAATTATTATATCATATAAAAAATTTATTGTAAGTAAAGTAAAGATTTCTTTTCTTTGATGAATATAAATACCCTAATATTATCATTAAAATAATTCTAGAGGAAAATATCATTTTCACTTTTAAAATCACCTTTTAAAACTAAAAATTTCAAAATATTAGGAAAAAAATTATTTTAGAAGAACTTTGTAAAATTTTGAAGTAATATTAAAATCATTGAGTGTTTAGGATGGTCAATTATTCTGTTTATTCTGATTACCTTAAAATAAATATTCCTTCCACATTTTCAGTAAAAATTCTAGAACCACATCATTTTGAAAATGACTATAAGATTCATTTAAAAAAATTATAAAAATGAAATAATGCGGAGAAATTAATTTAGAAAATCAAATAATAATAATAATAAAATTCTTGATAATATTTTTTAGAAACCACATACATGGAATATTAATGTTTTCCGATCGAAGAGGAAATAAATTAATTATTTCCTTAAAACATTATTTTAGTATCTAGATTAATTAAAGTTAGAAAAATTAAATTAAAAAATATATTATCCAGAAAAAATTGAATAAAATTAAATGTATTTATATTTTAATAATTATATAATTTCTTAAACGGAAATTCAAGCATTAAAAATCCAAATTAAAATGATATTGAATCATAAATTTGTTACTGCTTTGGTTATTATTGAATCATAAGCCTGGTGATGGAATTCATTAAAAATAAAATTTAAATATCATGAAAATAATTATATTCGAGATATTACATGTCAATGGAATAATACATACACCTCATAAATGTAAATAGGTTCATAACATCAAATATGCCTCAATGAAACAAAATTCAGATGAATAGCCCTTACCTCAAGCATCACATTTCTTTAAATGTGTTATAAATTCCAATATAATGAATATTGTATTATTATAAATTTATCCCAGAACCATAATAATACATATCATATCATATATGATTTACCTATAATATTTTGTCACTATTTTATTAACAATTCTTTATTAAATCTCTATTTTGGGTGATAACTACCTCGTTTTTTTCAAATTTTTTGGTTCAGTAGTTTTGGACCTCATACATTGATTATAGTTCCATAATATCTAGAATGTTAATAATGAAATTAATATAATATATATTCATTATTTCTATCTTTATAACTATTTGAGTAAAATAGTGATGAAAAAAATTACACCGTTGCGTGGAGATGGTAAGTCATATGTATGCATGAGAAAAGTTTTCACGCTACATATGATGGAAAAGAGATGTAATTCGGTTGTCCCATAATAATTAAAACTTACAATTATATTTATTAAACTGAAAATATTATTTTAGAATGGGTGCAACATATTTAGAGGAATTGTAATAATAAATAAATATGAAAGAGTAGGTAAAGACGGTTACTTTTTCCCTAGTAAGTTTCTTTTATATCTCCTCTTAAATGACATAGGGTTGGTCTTTTTGGAATACAATAACCTCATAAATGTGGTTAATTATGTTTGGAAGACAATTTGGTGGGTTTTTTACGATCTATGTTCCTTAATGTGGTATAAATTAAAGAGATAAGGGGTGTCGTTTTATAATTAAGGGGAGGGTAATTCTTCAAATTTCTTAAAGTGTAAAATTAATATAAATTATTTTTCATACCAAAATGGTCCAAGATTGATATATTTATAATATAAGATGGTTATATGTATAAGTATTCTCATAAAATAAAATTTTGAAGAGTTTTAGATATATTTTCACCCTTTTCTTATAATTAACCCTTGTTAACCTTTTTAATAAATACTATAGTATTAAATTATTCTACCCTTAAATGGTAAATAATTTTCCTATAAGTGAAAAAAGACTTATAAATGTACCATGATTTTTTTTACTATATCTAATTAATTTGTATGAATATAATATATTTATGAATTTTAAATCATTTATTAAAATACAATTTACTATAAAATATCATTAATGTCACTTTTCATACTATATATTTAATTTGACTTTAAATGCATCATGAAAAATGTTGAATTAGAATATAATACCTTTAAACATTACTAACATTTTAAATTTATCTATAAAATTCATGTAACTAACCAATTATTTGAAATTATTTTAATTTTTGTGTTTTAAAAATCATTTATTTTATTTTTCTATTAATTAAATAAATGTTGTGTCGGTGTTTCCGAAACATTTAACGTAACCATTTCATCACAAAAAATTTAAAATAATTTTCTATGAAAAAAAAATCATTCTTATTTAAAATTAATTTGTATAAAATAACTTAAGTTATATTTATTCTTATCACAGAATAATATAGATAAAAAGATTAAATATTTGTTTTAATATATCATTAGAATTTCATAAAGGTCAAAATCATAGCCAAATTGAGAAAAAAAGACTTATTTTCAAAAAATTGATGATTATGGATGAAATATAATCTACTAATGAAATTCAAGAAAGTGTGGGGATGATTTTTAATGCCTTATCACATTAATTTAAAACTTAATTAAGCAATTTACACTTACCATAGTGACAATTATTCATTATGGTCATTCTTTATGATGAATAAAAATAAAATGGAACTATTTTCCAAATTTGAACCACCTTATTCTAAAAATAGAATCCATTTTTCAACATTAAATTTCAATAATTTCCAAAAAGTAATTTAATAATAAAATGATAAATGAAAAAATGAAACAGTTTTTAAGAAAAATGCCTTTTTAGTGTATAATTTTTTAGTACTCAGTTAAATAATAAAAAGGAGTCTAATTAAATTAATTGAATTATTAATATTATTAAAAAACTAATATTAATTTTAAACAATGTTTTAAAAAAAATTACTATAAATTCTCCAATCAAACATATTTATTTCAATAAAACCACATATTTTTCATTATTCATTGGAAAATCAATATATTAAGAAAAAACACAAAATATTAGCTCTAAGATACATTTGATATTCTTTTTTTAAAAAAAATTATTAAATAAAAATCTCAGATTCCTAGAAATTTATTATAATATTTCACGTAATAATGGAAAAAACAATTTTTGAAGAAAATGTAATTTTTCATAATAAGAATATTTTATTAAAAATTTACTTCTTGTTTCCTAATAATTAATCAAAAAAATTAATTTATTAAGAACTTTATATATATATATATTTGGTTAATCCTATTTATACACACCAATTCAACAATAATGTTATAAGGTTCATATTTGAAAATTTATATACCATAGTTTATTAATTCTTATTCTTTATTATTAATAATGCTATTAAGAAGAGTGCTTTTAAAAACATCAAGGTGTTAGAATTTAACACATTAGGTTTTTAAGGAAAGTATTTTTTTCAAATCTCTATGTGTTACATGAACTGGGAAGAATCACTTTGGTCAAGGCCCTGGAACCTGGGAGAAGTCGACTGGGTAAGTGTATGGGGCCTTGGGAAATGTGATACTCCTCTTCTTCATATTATTCCCTTATCTATATCATAATTTCAGTAATTTTCTAAAAATGAACATCGAAACCCCTTATTAGGTAATTCTTTGATGTACATTATTTTATGGATTTTATTCCATGATATATTATTATGCTCTCATTAAACAAGATCAATTATTAGGATTTCATGACCCTTTTCCTTGAATCATTCCATTTATATTATGATAACACATTTAACTTTTTATAGCATGTTGATAACCCTTATATGTCATATTGTTGACATTTTTTCTCTTAATGAGCACTTTAACTCACTCATTTCTTATGTTTAACAATTTATCTAGGATATCATAGGTGTTAAATAAATTATCCTTCATTATAAGGGATCTATAATGAAGGATTTTATTAAATCTTAAAGGCGGATGATAAAATATGTACATAGTTTCTAAATACACCCAAATTTTTATTCTATGATATGTTTGTAAATTATAATATTTCATAAAACATTTTTATTTTTAGCACCAGATCTTGAAGTGTGGTATTTCGGGAATCTTATCCCTACTCCTCTATAAAATCTAAATATAGATCCTTGAGAATCGATCAACCACCTTCTTCAATTTATATTGTCTATGTGATGAATGATTTATTTAATACTTGTGTAGTATCTCCTATTCTAAATGGTCTTCTATAACCATTATTAAAATGGAAAGAGATAAATAGATAATGAACATTTTACTTAAGCATTTTTAATGAAAAAATCATAATATAACATCCCATATACATCACATACACTATTTATAAATTATTATCCTATTATATGGATATCAGTGTATTATCCTTGGGATTCCAAACATTTCTTAAACTTTCAAATTCTGAATTAAAATATTTTATAAGTAACAAAACATTATAAATAATAACCCACCATTATGATCAATTTTTTAACATGAAAAAAATTTATTTAGATTTTTAAAATCCTCAAATAATCATCATATTATGTTCAAACAAAATGTAAAAGATACTAGAATAAATAAAATGAGTCACATGTTATCACATTATATATAAAACTCCAAGAGTAAAACAATGGTTTAATTACCTTCACAACATCATGGATTACCAAAAATCAAAACATGATGTTTTTTAAACAAAAATTATATGGTTTTTCTTTAGTGAATATTTCTAAAACTCTCTCACATTCATTAAAGGCTCAAATATTTAGTTCACTTTTTTTATATCTCACTCATTTTTTATAACTTGTAAAACCATAACCAAAAATACATGTATATTTTTTCTATAACTATTTATAGAAAAAATATATTTTCATTAAATTTTTTATCATATATAATGTAACTTCATACACTGGCATGATGATACCTCATAGAAAAAATAATACATGGCCTTATGTTTACTATTAAATTGCAAAAAGTTTTCTGCTTTCCCTGAGGGTCTAAGGATGTATATTAGGGATCGATTAACCCTATAATAATCAATCACAACCAAAAATATAAAAAATAATAAAACAATAAAAATAATAATAAAATAATAATATGAACAAGCTCAAATAATTCATGAAAATATCACATAATTATCATATAAGTGATATTTCTAAACATAACAATAATATAAACCTCATGTACTAAAGCAAGGAAAATAAAACTAGTAAGAGTTATAAAATAAAGTGTAGAAAGACCCTATAAATGAATCCTATAACATATACCAACATCTATCGGATTTATCAAGATATTATCTCCCAAATACTGAGTCATGATTCTTTTACCTACAACTTCATGCAAAAAAATTATATACACACAAGGTATCTGCCTATAAGGGGAGGGAATAAATCCTCTATTGAAACCACAAAAATCAAAGACATATCTTAAAGACTAATTTGATCGCATAGAATGTTGAAAAATATTAAAATGATTTAATAATATAATTTTTTATCTTTATAATTAATTTTTATGTCTTAAACAAGTCAAAAAAATGGTCTCATAACTATTTATAGAAAAATAATTATAACCTCAGTTACCCATCATTTAATAACATTTCCAAACACATTGATCCCATATATCAATTGATAAACACTTTGAGTTACATAAATTATTAGCCTTAAGTCAAGTTCTATCCTAAACTATGTATTATATATCAATTCTCAACATCCCTGACTAAACCAAGGATCTATATAGTTGACCAACTTTATAGAAATTTTCACATCAAAAGATTTAGGCTAAAAAATAAAAAAAAAATCAATATTTTTATATGAAAACATAAATTAAAATAACACCAAGTTATAAAACATAAATATCACACTTTGTTTTAAAAACATATAAAAATACTATTAATTCTAAACACACATTAACAAAAAAAATCTATAGTCAAAATTCATATAAAAATCATTATTCCAATGCATTTTAACTAATTTCTTGATCAAAACATTATTGAGTATTCATTTTACCTAAATGTATAAATTTATATCACCGTTAATCTAAGTTTTGTAAAGTATACATTACTTTATTTCACAATATTTTTAGGACAAAAATCCTAAAAACACATAATAAGATATACAAGTTTATTTAGATTTATATATGCTCTTCAATCAAGTTTTTTCGCATAAAAAAATTTTATAAAGTTTTTAAACCCAATTTGAAACACTCATAATGTCATTAATTACTTCATGATGATTGAAAAAAGTTTAAACATTTATAAAATTATTATTATAGCATCAAACAACACATAAACACTTTGAAATAATATCAAAACACCAATTTGAGAACTCATATTTTCAGAATGAATTTCATTATTTATGATTATATCATATTCATGAATTTTTTTATAATTTCACTCATTAATCCGTCATTTATAACATTAAATACTATAATTTAATCCTTGAAACAAACTTATAAAATATATAAAACACATAGAATTTCAAAAAATATTATTTTATATTATTTGAAATATTTTTTGTGACACATAACTCACAGAAATTAATAAATAACAAAAGTTGTGCACATTTTATATAAAATTATACAATTAAATTACAAAGAGTATAAAATCTCATCAACCTAAAACTAGGAGAAACTTTTTCACTAATAAAAATGACTTAATTAGTTTTTGAATTTAATGAATCAAAAAAATCACTAAAGGAGAACCATGTAAGAATAATTAGATTATAATAGTAAACAAACCTTCACACTTTTACATAACTGGATAGGACTCTAAAATAACTCTATAAAACAAATAATGTACCATTGATGGATCAAAATTACACTTTCAAATATACAATAAACTGTTGATTAAAGGTAGATATGGTAAATGAGAGATTTTTAGAAGACATATTAATGTTATGGTCCCCCTATAGATGAAAAATCTGTCATTTTATCTAAATCCTATGATAGAAAAATAAAAGAAGTGAACCTAATGAATAAATGAATCTATAACTCACCAAGTACCTAGTAGAAATCATTGTCCACCTGGTAGCTCTCCAACCACCCAACGATTATAAATTGAAAACCTAGTGTCAATTCTAGATGCAACTAATTATTTATCTCTCTATCGAGTATATAGTACCCTAACATTATGATCCTAGTGGAAATTGTTGTATAATTATAAAACTTTACACTAAAAGTTTTCATATATTCTTATTATTTCACTCAAAACACCACAAAATTTACACAAAATAAACTATAATACATTTGACAACATAAATAATTAAAATCAAATACATAATTAAAAATATAATGTTTATAAAAACGTAAAAACAAAAGGATTCTTATCCATCAGAAATATCATTCAGTATCCACAATAAATAATTCAAGACACTAGGAACCCATCTCAATTTATATTTTCAAGTATCCTCTTGCATATGTCCACGTTGTAAAAAATTGCGTTTATATGGAAAAAAATTATAGCACAAACTCTTCTCATTATAATCAATAATAGAGACTGGACTTTTGATAAAAGTTATATTCTACTCTAACGTAACCACATTATACTAAATAACATGATATGGATTCAGTTAAAAATCCATCAACTATAAGACATAAAAACATCATATAATGCACTATACTATAGAGGTAATTTCAAAGTGTAATCAACATTCCTGATTCGTTACAAAATATCAAATGCCCCAATTAACTATAGATACAACTTTACTTGCATGATTAATCAATGATGTCCTAACCAAGGTGAGACATGAAAAAAATGAAATCTCTAATATCAAACTCAAGATAATTACTCCTATAATTATGATATAACTTCCACCTTCTCTAAGCTACATCTAATATATTCCCTGGTCATTTATAATTAGTTAGAAGTATCTTTCGATAATCTAGATAGAAAAAAATATGCTTATACAACATTTATCCAACATAAGAGTAATCGACATGTCGTTTTATAAAATACCTCAAATTGATCCATCAGAATAAAATCTCAAGATCTATTATTATCAAAAAAACTCAACCAAAACCACATGATATTTGTATACCCTCCCAAAAAAATTATTCAAACATGAATAATATTCTCAATAATATTAAAAGTATATTTATATGGGTTTGTTTTTCTATGAATGAAAAGTCATGCTAAAATTTAACCAATAATGAAAATATTTTTGAAATACCTTGAATGATAAATATGTAAATAATGCATAATGATCAAACATAGTGTTATTAGGTATTCCATAAGTTATATCAATTTATTTGGAAAAAAACATTCTAGGATCCCTGATAGTCCAAGTCTCTTTAATCAAAAGAATATGTTTTATTTTATACAATCAATAAATAATGACCTAAAATAAATCATTCCCAATATTTAATGTAGAATATTTCATTAAAAATCAATTGAAATGTATTTCAATTCCCACTTTGGAATGATTAATAAGTACATATTTTCTACTAACCTTGTTTTTTATCTTTTCCTCATTGATAGGTGATGCATATCTTAAGAATACTATCCATGTCATTATTCATACTAGGTCACCAAAAGTGGCACAAGACAATATGGTAGACATTGTTCAAATTAAGATGAATTGCCCATCGATAACTATAAATTTATATCACCAATTTCTCTTGCAGATCTACTAAAAAAATGTATCTATGTAAATAAAAGAAACAATATCAATCAAGATTCCATCTCAAAATCTTCTCCTTATTATATATTTTATTATGAAAATCCAACTACACATAATTTTAAAACTTGTATTTTTTTCACTCCCTCATTGAAATAGGCATTCTTGTTCACTCATGAACTCTAAAAGAGTATAGAGCACATCTTCATGTGATATTTGTAACAGTGAGGGATAATAATATTTTTTTGAATATATAAATATTATATTATTGATTTAAGAATTAAAATTCTTGGAATAGGTGTGTTATATTTTAGAATAAATTTTTCTCCTAACAATGTGGAAGCAGTTGTGTCTTGAGAAGTACCTAATAATGCATTTAAGGGTATGATTTTGTTGGGAATTTATTTTTACTATCATCATTTTATTTCATAATTTTCTCAAATATCCACTCATATAAATACACTAAAAAATAAATAATTAATTTTCTTATGGTCAAATAATTATGAGATGGATTTTGAAGAGCTAAAGAAGAGGCTTAAAACCAAACCTATCCTAATTTTTATTGATTTTTTTAAAGTTTTATGTTAATTGCAGTGCCTCTTATAGGGGTATCAAATATATACTACTTTATTATTTTAATGTCATGTTATATGGTTTTAAGAATCATTGAACATAAAATAAAAGTTACTTAATGAATTATTTAGAGCTAGATGATATTGAAGATGATTAAAAAAATTGAGTAATTTGTTTTTTGGTATGTATTTTGTGCTAAAAATGACTATAAAATAAAAAACATTATCATTTATCTTAAATATATTAATTTTTGGTAGTTTAAATGGGTTGAGTATATATAATGCTCGTAATTTTATATTGTAATTTTTTTTTTTGAAAGTTCAATGTTGCAATTGAATCCCTCAGTATGAGTTCTGAACTTCAAAAGGTGTGAGATATCAAGATTAATGGAGGAATATGTATATGATATCTATCCATCACCTGAATAGCATCAAATAATGGAGTATATATATTTATAACACATTATTCTTTAATCGTCAATTATGGAATGAGTGAAGGATTCTCATATTTATTACTATGATTATATCATCATTTGATAGAGACTTGATATTATAGAGATCCTAAAGAGATGGTCTAAAGATTATGGTTTATTAATTTATGTCCATTGATGAATGGCGGTTCCCATAATCATTTTGGAATAGTTAATATAGTATAATCACTACACTTGTTGGGTGGTATACCCATTAGTTTATAAGATATTTTGGGATATGTATAGTTAATTCTTCGATCCTAACATGAAATAGAAAATCCCAAGATTTGTGTACTGATTCCTTATGTGTTAATAGGTTAAAAAATAAAGGACTAGTGATATTTCTATAGACACTTCCTATACATGATTATAAATGGTATTAAATCATATTGGATTTCAAAATGATCATACCATACTCTGTTAAAGGAAAAGAGGGAAAATGGGTGATTAAGGATTTCCTACCCATGAATACTAATTTTCTACCTATTCAAGAGTCAACCTCTATAAATTAATTTGGAAATATTTGTGTTTTTGAAATTTTTAAATTCCATGTAATTCCAACTAGCATTGTATCTTATTGTGAACTGAGATTCAAATATTTTTTGAAAAGCTTTATAAAAATCAATTAATACTTTGGTAATATTAAGAATAGTTTATCACACATAATGGATGTTCATATTTAGAGGGCCATTCGAACTTTGAAAGTTATATTATGATCAAGCATACAATATTTTTTTAGGCTCTTGGTAGTATCACTTACTAATTGTAGGGTTTTCCTACAATAAAAACTATAAATAATTTATTCACATAGTGCCATTTGAGTCACATTATGGAATATTATGTTGTTATCCACTATATTTCTCATTGATCATGGATTCATATTTTATTGGTATTATCATAGTCCTCGACTCTACATAATGGAAGAAGTTAATCTGAATGTTTCCAAATACTACGAAATGTCAACAAAATTCCTACATTGATTGTAGGAAATAACCATGAAATTTTGGGTTAATGATCATATATTTTTATAGGACATTACACAATTGGGTAATTGATGAGTGGGTATGGAAGGGAATATTTCCCTTAAATTTATTAGAACCTTTTAGATTTAGGATTATATCATATGGGTGGATTACTATTTATCATAACCACCTCAATTTTCAGCAACGCATAATGTTTTACATGTTTCTAAACTAAGGAATTATGTTCTCAACCCTACCTATGTGGTTTATTTCAATGACATGGAGTTTTAGAAATGATTTATTAGTGGAAATACATAATTTTATTATCATCTAGAGTGTGGATACCATGAAAGGAATGGTCACTCACTTGTTATTAGTATGATGGAATCATGGTCTACATTCAGATGAGACTTTGGAATATGAATCTAATATTAGGATCCAATGGTAAAAAAATTCATCTGGAAGATAGATAAAGTTTCTTAATGGAAATATGTAAATGGAGGTCTTGTTGTAAATACACTCATCATTTCGGGTTACTTTCTTCTTTTAAATGGTAGCCTAAAATTCCTTTTATATGTTTTTTTTGAGTTTGAGCATGAATTATGGGAATTTAAGGAAAGAAAAAATATGATAAGACCCGGGGCCCAATTTATAGATTGGAATTATGTTTCCAATGTGTAGGAACTGGATACCCAGTGCAGTGTGAATGAATATAGATTCCATTACTAGTAATTTTGGTACCTTGTGGACCTTGAATGGGTACTTGATAGGCATATATGTGTTTTTAAAGGGGGGACTATTTTGGTCTTTTCACCTTTAAACTTAACCCCTTAAACAAAATTTAATATAAATTATCATATATATATTAACATGTATCTCTCTCTTGGAGTTCTTACTCCATTATATTTAATCTCTTTAAACCTGGGTTCCAATCATCGTCATAATTTTTTCCAAGTTTCTACGGGAGTTTTTTTGATAAACTAAAGGTATGTACGATATTCTACTCTATATTTTATCCCTATTTAGTGTATTTTCATGTTTATCCAAACCATGTCATCTTTTATGGGTTTATATATATGTTCTTTTATTGACAGTTCATCCTTAGGTTTGTTATGCGAGACTATAATAGACGATCTTGAAATAAGGATGCTTCTATAATGATTAAAATTTTTCTTTACAACTAGGTCAGTATCCTATATATTTTCTTATTCTGACCTATGATTTATAAATCAGTCAGTGGTTTAATATACATCTTATTCATGCATATGTATTTTTAACTATACAAGATAAGGTTGAGTTACCTCTTCTCCTTCTCACATAAAATCATATTGTTCTGTCTTCCATGGCATGTGGTGATTTGAGGGATGAACTAATAATTTTCCTCTATTTAAAACATCTTTATGAAAAAATTATTTTGATCAAACTTAGATTAAATTTATTATCACTTTTTGATTCTTAATTCATTATACCATTTATGTTCCCATTGATTATGTTTGTCATTACTAGTTAAATATATTCCATTATATGGGGTTTCTTAACATATCTTATAATGTTTTATAATATGATTTATGGTTGTCCTGATATATTTTATTTCATATAGAATTTTCAGGATATGATTTATCCATTCTATACAAATTTTTAGAACCTGTAGATCTCATTTAGGGGTTTCTCAAATGTTTATTCATGATATAGACATGTTCTTAGGAATTAATATGAATTTTTCTTCCTAACATTCCATGTTGAGGGATGCCTTTTATAAAAAAATCATTTTTAATCCTTTCAATATTAAATATAGTGTTGGACCCATTGATGATTAAATTTTTTTCCACCATTATATTTTTACGTTATAATTAGACACTCATGTTTTTATATTCCTATTCTAGAATTATCATGATGTTTAGAGGATTATATAATGATATTACATATAAATAGTTATGTGTTTCCCAGTATTATATATGTAGTTTCAAGGAACGTGTCATGAAAGTTATAGTTTCAGTCATGTGTATGAGTTAAACATAGATATTTTGTATAAAAATATGATATGTTTGTACCTATGTGGATAAATACCTTATATAGAATAGGTTTATATATTTCTTTATGATTATTGATATACACACACACAAAAATTCCTCCCTATGAGAAGATGAGTAGCCTCCTCATAAGAAAAAAAGTTGATGTACACATGCAGTTTATTTTTATGAAGAGAGTTTTCCCTTAAGGAGTATGATTGTAGACACATATATTAATATATAAATATATATACTACCTATTATATAGGATTTGTTTTGTTAGATGTCCTGGAAAAATTGTCCCATCACAGTGGACGCACACTCTACAAAGATTCTAAGCATGGATCAAAGTAGGTTTGGATAATTACACTAGATGTTATCAATGTTTTATTAAATTATGATCTCTATTGCATTTTTTATTACAAATAATTATAAATTTTATATAAATCACTTTTTTTATAAGACATCTTATGATTATTACACTATAATCCTTCTTTTTATGCCTTATTTGTATAATTAACTATATAAAAAGATGGGTGAGGTCAGGTGGTGACTCCTACAACATATGTTGGACTCACACCATACATATTTTCCTCTAAAATGTGTATAGATGTTGTATTACATTATCTAGGTAAAGGAAAAAATATATGTATGATAATTATGGGCATCAAAGCATGGGTAGTCAGTACACATGGTGTTTGGAATCAAGATGAAGACTTTTATAGTTTTTGTTGAATTATTTAGGCAAGGATATGAGAGATTTATATGATTGTTAACAAATCCTACACCACTGTATGGAATCATCTTTTGGCCCCATGTGGAATGTTTGGTAACCACACATTATGTATATGAAAATTTTATCTGGTTTAACTCTTTTGTGGGATTTATATGTGTTTTTCACCTTGGTTTAATATTAATACATATTCATATAGTTATAAAATCCTTTTTTTGAAGTGGTAACAAAATAAATTGGTTTTCCAATTGTAAATACCTACATTTGGGCATCTCGGGTCCAACGTTCCCAATGGTTCATGCCAATATTTTGGTTGAACCTTTTATATATTCTTATATTTTTTGAATCTCGTTGTGTTTTCATGATCAAAATAACTCTCTTTCTTTATAACTTTCTCACTTGAGTGAATTTCAATATCATTTTTGACTTTAAGTCTTTTTGTAATAGACTATATAAATATATTAAAATCCATTAAAAGGCATCTTTATGATATTTTTAAATTCATATAACCTCCCTTAATCATGTTTTGAGATTATGAAAAGAAGTTATAGGAACAACATGATTAAATGGTAGGAATTTTGGGAGGACACAGTTTAAGAAGGGTGTATTTGAAGAAGCATCAGCTAGCCTGTGATAATACAATATCTATTCGGTGGATGTGGTGAAAATCTCATCTAATAGGAAGTCCACCAGCCATCTAGGGTAAGAAGATAGATCCAAAAGATCCCTAGGTGTCTCATAGGCTAGCTGGTGGATTTGATCCAGCAAATTAATATTCATTTTCTCGATTTCACATGTCACTTTTAAACTTTTTTTTATGATTCTTATTAACTATAGTGAATTTTAGAATAATCATAGACATATTGTATCTTATAGATAGGTCTCCTCAGGGTATGGGAAGATCTACCACTACCTCATCTACATATACTCCCCAGATCAAATAAAGTTCATTTTGTGAATCTAATCATTGATCAAAGTTTGTCACACCAAATAAAATTCCCTAGCAGATCCTCTCAATGATATCTCAAGAGAAAATGTAATTTTTTCTTCAATAAATAAGTATATCTTATTCTATGATCTCTAACACTCATCTAAGTAGAAAAAATCCTTAAAAGATATTTGGGAGAGGCTTTATAATTTGTTTGTGCTAACAAACCCTATATTCTTTACATATACTTAAATAATGGGTGACCACTCTCTATAAGGTGGGAAATGGGTTATTTGAAAACATATGATGTTCAATTTTCTATTTACAACCAAAATTATTTGGTGCGGGTTTCTTTTCAATGCAAAGAATAAGGGATAAATATTTTATATCTCTTAACCCGAGGGGAGTATACGTATGATATCACACTGATATATTGTTGAAATTCATTATCAAATTTTGTTTTATCTCTCTTTAAATTTTTACTACGCATCATTAAAACTTGGTATTCGTAATTTCAAAAATTAAATACATATTTTTCTAATGTGAATACTCACTAAATTAATTTTAGAACAAAATTTTTAATATGTATCAAAAAAATTCATTTATCATATTATTACCTTTTATCTTGGAATTTAACTTTATCTTTTATTTATTTTTTAAAAAATGGATATCCACCCTCTACCCATTATTTCCATCTTACTTTGACAAAAAATTGGTATCAAATGTTAATTTTTATTTTTATTAAAAATATTCCTTTTTTAAAATTTTTTATTAGATCTAGTTTTCAAAAAAATTATAATTCAAATCAATTTCAATATTCAATATTTAATGAGGGAATATAACTCTTTTTCATATTTTCTAATTTCTAACAACATTTATTATTCTTATTGTAAAAATAATATTGTAAAAATCTCATGTTAATTTTTCTTGGTAGAATAAGTTACCATTTATATAAAATGGTTATTCATTAATATAAAACTTCTAAATAACAATAAGATAAGAGGGAATATAATTATATTAAATATTTTGAGTTTAATGGAAAAGGAATGAATCCTCTATATTTCATTCTTTACTGAAATGAATTTAATATTGTTTCTACAAGTAAAACTACCCCTGAAATATGGAGCTTTAAAGAATTTCCCATGATAGAACATAAAAATATAAAGATACTATATTATACATGTATATGAAGGATTTTGAAGTCTTTTATATGCATCTAAATGATTATAATACTAGTGTGTTTATAGAGTTTAAATACTGATGCAATTGTAGAAAGAATCTTAGTGATAGTTTTTATATAAATATTAGTAAAATATATTCCCTATGTCTTGCTAAGAAATCGGGAACCCACAGTCACTAATAAATAATAATATAAGGATCAGAAGAAAATATAGGTTAAATATTTGATGGTACAATCTTTTATAGTAGTGTCAGATCTTTCGGTCCATTAGGGTCTTGTTTTCAGCTACACGCCTATGGACCTATGGGTATTTTATTACGATTAAGTACCTATAAGATTTCGAGCCATGTATAGTTACCCCACATCCTAGTTTAAAAATGGGGGAAATAAAAAAATAATTCAATGTCCTTCAGGCTAGGTAAGTAAAGAAAACAATTTCCATCAACGGTATAAATAATGATTTATCTGAAGATGAAGTTAAATTATTTTATCAACTCACCATGAACATGAACAAAAATCAAGAAAAAATATATCTTCCTATCAAAATAATAAATTAAATCAAAATATGGAACTATAGGTGACATGATATTAATGGAAGAAAAATTTTCACATCATGCGAGAGTATATATTCTATAAAAATAAGTATAAAAGAAAGAAACATGGTAAAATGACTCTCAAAGTTACAACATAGACTACAGGTGATTACACCATGGAATCAGCTTCCTAAACTTATTCAAATGAATCATGTTCTAAGTTTCTTATGGAGTAGTATGAATGAGACATCAAGGTTATTTACCCTATAACAATTTCTTCCTCTTTCTCCCCTTTACCTAATTCTCCCCCCCCCTATATTTTTCCACTTTATCCTCAAATTACTTTAATTATGAAGAATTAAAATATTCTCATGATCAACTTGAAAATGGTTTCTATTAACTTTCATAATTGTGAAAAGAACTTGATATGAAATAAAATAAAGTTCCTAATGAAAAGTAAAATATTATAAAATTTAAAGAAAAAATATTTGAGGAAAAGGAATAATTATCCATAAACATTAAAAATAAACTAGAATTTAATAATCTTGAATCTAAAATCAATGACCTTAAAAAATATTTATCTCTAAATTCAATACAGGTGAAACTAGTATAATTAAAATTTTGGGAACTTAAATACATGGAAATGAAAAGATTGTTCTTGGTTTCTCAAATCATAGAAGCACCTCAAAAATTTAATCAAAAATCACTTATAATAAAGGTTTCTCATAGGAATTTTTTTTCAATTATTATAAAACAATTAAACATTTAATTGATGAATGTGATTTTAAGAATGAAAAATATTGGAAAATAAAATAAATTCATATTTAATCTAACAGTTACAATAAAAATCTCATACTGAAAGAATATAGAAACCTAAATCGTTATAGGATAAAATTACTAGACCCAAATTTGGTTGGGTACCAAAATCTAGTTATTTTATTGTGTAGGAAAATTGTCTTTAAAGAAATCAAAAAAAAGTAATATAGTACCTATATAGTGGTTTCTCAGTACACATGTGTGGATAACTCTATAAATTCAATAAAAAAAATAAACTAGATGGAGGTCACATCCCCTTCTTTGGTAACATAAAGGGTAATACAACTTCTGAAGGTTCCATTGGGTTTTCTAACTAAAATATAATTAAAATTCCTTTTTTCAAATATTGAAACACAATTTTCAAATAATTGTCCAACTTTCTAATAGATGTTTTAAATTTACTTTTTAAAATGATTTTTAAATCATTTGTAACTCAAAAGAAAATATTTTATTTTCCATTTCGAGTTTTCAAAATTTTATAAAATCACGATAAAATATCTCTCTAGAAAAAAATCAAATTATTGAGTGCACGAGTTAGATATTCATTTATTAGGAATATATTCCCTTGTTACAATAGCACACACCCACTTTTCAAACTCAAACACTTTCATCTAGTTGAATATTTACCCAAACTATATATCAAATATGACATGGTTTGTGAAGAATTCCAATATAGAATCACCATGAATATAATTTTAAATATAAAAAATAATTTATTATTATAAATTTCATGAATTAACTTGTACTTATTTTTTAAAACATTATCAAATTGAATGTATCATAGGTAAATCATATTATTTTTTTATTTTTGATCGCTTTACTAGGTTCACATGGTCTTACATATTATTTTATAAATGATAATCCTATAATGCCATCATCAAATTTACTAGAAAAGTTGAAAATGTAAAATATTATCAAATTATTTCTCTTCAAAGTGAAAATGGTAGAGAATAATACTATATGTAAATTGATGACTTATTCTCTTCTCAACACTATAATCATTATTTTTTAGGGTCTCAAACCCCCCAATAATATGGGTTAGCAGAAGAGAAAAATCAAACATATAAGAAATTTATTGAACTCTTTTGAATGAATTTAATTTACCAATTTTTAGGGTTAAGGGAATAAATACTAGTTTCTTTATAATTAATCATATGCTCATAATATCTTTTCTCAAAAAGACCCCTTATGAACTTTGGAAAACTAAAAAACCAAAATTTATCTGTTTTTGAAGTTTTTTAGTTGTACATTTTTTATTTTTAGCACCAAATTCAATCTAGTTAAATTTAATTCCAAATCTAATGATGTGTATTTATTGGTAACTCTAACTCATTAAAGAAATTTATATTATTTAAGAAAATGATTAAAACATTGGAAAAATCAATTCATGTTGTTTTTTTTGAAAATACTCTAAAATCTCATTCTCAAAATATTTCTAAAATTGATGTTTTAACTTAAAGTGAAACTTTACAATCTAAATAATTTTAAGTTGGGAAGGAATTTCCATCAAAATATTTACCTATTTCTTTTCGAACATATCCTTAAAAGTTTCATAGGATATTTCCAAGTATGAACTCTCACAAGAAGATCGGCCCAAAATGTGGTTGAAAGTATTGCTTTCATCTAGAAATTAGAACCTAAATATATTAATGATGTCATCAAGTTTGAGAATTGGGGTCTTTCCATGTAAAAACAAAAAATAAATTCATAATAAATTAAATATAGATTATTATGGAAATACCTAATGACCACCACATCATAGGATCTAAATTTTGTTTTTAGAATAAGTAAGATGAACTTTTTACTTTCAATAAAAATATCTAGTAACTAAATCTTATCACACATAATAAGGAATCTACTATTTTGAAACATTTTTACCAGTTGCTCAGTTAGAATATATTACAATATTTTTTTTAATTATCCTCCAAATATTAATTATAAAATCTATAAAATGGGATTTAAAATATCATTTTTAATTGATTTTATAAATAAAAAAAGGTTTTTAGAACAACCACTTGATTTTTAAGATATTTATTTTTTAAATATAAATTTGAAATTAATTGATTCTTCTTATAGTTTAAAAAAATACAAGGAATAGGTATAATGATTAATATAATTTTCTTTTATCAAATGGTATTAATATGGGAAAATCTAATTCAACACTTTTTCTAAAAAAATCTCAAATGATATGATTCTATTCCAAATTTTCATTGATGGTTTGATTTTTAGTTCATCGAGTGGAATCATTTTTTGAATTTTATAATTTAATGAAAAATGAATTTGTAATGATCATGGTGGGTGAACTAAAATTCTTTATAGTTTTTTATATTTTTTAAAAATAATGATAGTATTTTTCTAAAAAATTTAAAATACACAAATGAATACCTAAAATGATTTTTCACGGATCAAGTTATGAAAATTACTACACCCTTGAGTAAACATTATATAGTAATAATTGATAAATCATATAAGCTAGTCAAGTACAATATTTATTGAAGTATTATAGTTATCCCACTTTATATTACTAAGACCGCATCTTACATCATGTTCACTATTTTTATTTTTTCTCATATTCAATAAAAAATCATCTCAAATATATTAAAAGGACTTTTTTTAGTAAAAAAAACTAAAAACGTGATTTTTTTATCGAAAATGAACTTATTTTGAATTAATTAGTTTTTACGACACTAATTATAGTGGATTTTAACTAGATATAAAAAATTATAAGTGGGAATTTTTGCCTACTTGTAAAATCCCCCATCTCTTGGAGTAGTAAGAAACTAAATTTTGTTATCCTTTATATGAACATAGAAGAATATATAGTCACTGGGAGTTATCGTTCCCAAATAATATGGATGAACCAAATGATATTAGACATAGATATTACATAATTACATATCACTATTATATGTGATAACACTAGTGTGATAAATATTTCTAAAAATATTATCTAATACTCTCTTACAAAACACATTTATCTTAGGCCCCAAATATTAATATATCAATTCTAAAAGGGTGATATCTTATTTATTCTTTTTATAAACTATAAAAAATATATTTATTTTCACTAAACCTAAAGATGTTTCTTGTTTTAATTTCATTAAAGTAGAATTGGAAATGGTATTCTTTTAATTTATTCCATTTAACTATGACTAACCAGAGTAATCTTTTTAAAATTTATTTATTCTTCTTGATCTTGTTTTAATATTTTTTCCTTAAAATATTGATATTCTTGTGTTATTTTAAATTTTGTTTTTTTTATTTTTCTCCCATTCCTACGATTCCTATATCTCACTTGTTCTTTAATTTGAAGTGGAGATTTATATCTTTAATTCTGAATTTTTTTTAGGATATAACTTTTTTCAAATTTCTTTTTTAAATTCAAAAAAAAATTATTCTCTTATTTTGAAAAAACATATTTCAAAAAAAAGTACATTTTTACATAATTTTACTGTTTTAATTATTGAATTAAATAAATTTTGAACCCAAAATACATTTTGTGGGTTGTTTCATTATTGTAAATCCCTTTTATTAAAAAAATTGTATAACTATTTGATAAATAATGTATATGATCAAGTTATTTTTGAAATGGTTTTTTATTTCTATTAAATGAATATTAATCATAAGTAAAAAATTTATAAATATACATGTCTCTCTAAAAATGTATTTTGAGTTGTCTTTAAAAAAATGAAAATTAGAGGATTCATTTGAGGTATTATTTCACACCAAAAAAAATCAACCATCACAATAATTCAATTGTGAAAACCCCATTCTGTAAGGGAATTATTGTTTTGTAATAGGTATGTATAAAGTTTCTTTTATATTTCTATTTTATTTATTTTTTCACTCACATATAAATCCATTTTTCACTAAAAAAAACTCAGTTAAAATTTTTTTTCTCTCTCTATAATACTCTTATTAAAATAAAGTTTGAAATATTTGATATATTTCATTTTTGAAAGTATTTATTATCCAAGTATCTTTGATTTTATCTTAAACTAAATTTTAAATATATATTTTTAGTTTTACAATATATATTTTAAATTATATATTTATTTTTTATTAAAATATTTATTTTTATTTTTTTCTTAACTCTCATTGTTTTTATTATAATCATAGAGGGGAAAAAAATTGACTTCAATTTGTGGGAAATTTTAATCATTAAAATGGGTAACATTTATCAAAAATGGTGATAAATTTATATTTTTATGTGTTCTTTCTTAATTATTCCATGAAGGGGGTCAAATTTTTTACTCTTATATGAATTATGAATTTTTTTTTCATTTTAATCTTGATTATTTTGTATATCATGTTTAAATATCATGTATGCATTGATATCTTAAAATAATTTCTATATCTTTAACTCTTGATTTACGCATGATATATTTTTATGTTAAGTGTTTATAATTACCTAAATGGGGATATTTTTGTACGACTTTATCTCTCATTGTGTTTTAATGATGACAAACACTCTTTTTGTTTCTAATATTCTCATTTTAGTGAACTATAGTCAAATATTTTGGGCATTTAGTCATATTTTTAATGAACTAAATAAATATATTAATGAGAATTCAATGGCATATTAATGATATTACTAAAGCCTTATAACTTACTTCAATCATGTTTTGAGATGAGAAAATGAAGTTTCAGGATAAATGAAAGGCTATGAAAAGAAGTTTTGGGGGACACAGATTAAGCTGGACATCTATAGGTAGCACTTGCAAGATGGTACATAACCACCAAATAGATGGTGGTTACGGATAGAATGAAAAACATATAGGAAGTCCACTTTATAGATAGAGGATTGCTATCGGCCCACTGGTGGAAGAAGATAGAACAATTATATCTCAACGACTCTCACTAGCTAGTTGGTGGGATCATCAGATTAGATAGTTTTTTGGATCTAATAATTCAAAATTATTTATTTTCATGGTCCATGATCTCTTAAACTCTCATTAGAGATGGTTAATGACTATGAATAAGTACAGAAGATTCTTAGACCTTTTTGAGCCTATAAATAAGTATCCTTTATGGTTTTAAATATATAATTCGACCTTAACTACCTCTATACCCCAGGTCAATGAAATCACCTTTTGTGAATCCAATCCTTGATCAATGTTATGTTCACAAATGACAAAGTTGTAGAAAATCATATCAAAGTAATCTTAAGAGCCAATATCTTTTGTTATTTAATCTACAAGGATATATTCTTACATAATATCTTTATTTTCCACATCAATTAAATACATATTTATGACAGATTAATAAGTGTCTTTATGATAGGTTTGTTCAAATAAATCTTCTCTTCTTCATATCTCCCTCTATAACATGTTCTCACTCCCATAAAATTGATGGATATGTTCATTTTATATCGATAAATTTCAAGAAGGTTCTTAAAACCATAATTATGGAGGAAGGGTTTCTTGATTTCCACTTAGATCAAGTGAGAAATATCAAAAACTCGCCAATATAAGGGGAGTGGGTGTAGGGTCTCAAACTAAGCTATTGTATAACCCCTTTATCACATCAGGTTTTCTCTATCTTTCAGTTTACACTTTGCCTCATTCATAGTTGATACAAATAATTGTATAATTGTAGTACGAACATTTATTTTCTACATACTCACTCAATTAATAATGAAAATTACTTATTAATATGTATAAAAAATATTTCTTGATCATATTAATACATTTTAATTTTGAATCTACATTTTTAGTTTATTATTTTTCAAAAATGGAAATTCACCCCCACCTCTTTCCATATTACTTTGAAAAAAAACTCCCGTGATTTTTTTATATATCCCTTAATATATATGAAAGCCCTTAATAATCAATAGGTTCATCTGATATCTTGAAGAAAACTTGCTTGGGTCAATTTGAATATCTAGATCAGGTCATTATAATTAAGCTACTAGGTCGACACTCACACATAGATTTCATAATAGGTGATAAAAAAATATCTAATATACCATCTCCAATATATAAAATCAATATAAAATAAAATTCCATAATATTTTTTTTAATTTCACAACCTGGAATAAATATACCACTAAGGAAAAAAAATCCATGCTACTTCATGTGTTCTCCCCAACCGCTAGAGGTTGGTGACTAGTGATAAGGGTTAAAGAATATCATTTGGGGAGTGATTTACCCTTTGATATTCTATCAAATCAAAAATCCAAAAATATACAACATAATAACAATAAATAGTATAAAATTATAATAACATGAATAATTTAGTCAATAAATTATTTCACAATTCCCATATAACTGATAAAATAAAAACATTTTTTGTTCACACTCCCTTCACATAGATCTGAAAACATATTCCAAATTATTAATAATTCTACTAATATAATATCTTATAAATTGATGTCTTTTGACTTCACATGGAACACCATTCATATAATCATCACACATGAAGTGTGTATATATATGGAGTTAGAATGAATCATTAGTAGAAACAACCAATACCCTAGGAATCCATTATAATTTAATGTCTTCATATATAAAGTGGGAAAATTTTGAAATTATTTAATAATATAATTTTCAACATGAAAATAAAGTGTTAGTTCCTAACCAAATCCCCAAAATAGTCTCATACTTGATTAGGTAAATTCTGATATAAACTCTAGAATCAATCGTGGAACAATATTTAAAAACATATCCCTCTAATTATCAAATTACAAGAACCTAGAATCTCATTAGTTCACTAGATTAACTCAAGGCCTATCCAAACTGATGGCTTACATATTAATAAATCAAGCCTCAGCTAAACCTAAGGATCCATATAAGTGAAAAACTTCATGGAACTCATTTCATCAAAAGAATTAGAGTAAAAAAACAAACACTCTTATTTTTAGTATAACATATCAAAAACCATCTTCAAATTATTCAACATAAATGTCACACATACTTTGTTAAAACATATACACACACCCTTGATTACAAACACACTTTTTTACATTAAAAACTAATTTCTAGTAAGTATAATTCATAAAACAATCCCCATTGAATACCACAATTATGTATTTCACAATAAAAACTTTATTAATAATTCATTTCCAATTTATGTATCACTTTACATCATTATAATGGTAATTTCCTTAAACTATAATTTATATATCAAGATATTCATGAAACTAATCATCAAAACATATAACTATATCTTTTAGATTATTTATATTTATTTTACCTCTCTTAACCTATATTTCCACATAATATTTTTTTCTAAAACTATTAAACCCAATACAAAATAATCACAAGATAAAATAATTACTTCATAATAACTCCCCAAATTTCATGCATCAAGAAATAAAGTTCATATAATAAAACAATATTTAAACATGTTAAACTAAAGTTGGAACATTAATTTTAGTGCTCACATTTTCAAAATTAATTACACCATTTATTATTACATAAAATTCATGTGTTTTATGGTCATTTTACTTATTAATATATCATTTAAAAAGTAAATTATAATTATTTTAGCCTCAAAACATAGTTGTAAAATATTTCAAATACATAAAAATTAAAAAAAATATTTAATCAAATTTTTTATTAAAAATATCTTAGATGAATCATCGAATCATAGAAAAAAAGTCACATTTGATATAAAATCAAAAAAAAATAAAATTCCAAAGAGTATAGGAGGTCACCCACCTCACATTAGGAAAATAATCTACACCGAGAGAGAAGGCTAAATTCCATATAAAACAAAATGAAACCATACATTAACATAAATATAAGAAAATAATAATTATTATAATCTGATAGAAAAAAAACCTGTAGGAATTCTTATAAAATGATACATCACTTGAAGCTTTAATTGATACAAATCGAAGACCTCTGACTGACCTTAATTATTATAAAGAAAAAATAGTCACTTCAAGGTATATAGGAAAATAATGAGATTAAGGGGAGAGAAATTCATATAATAGTTCCTCTATAAATAAGTTTTTATTTATCCCAAATCTTAATATTAGACAATTATGGGATTAATAGGTTAAAAATGGAATTTAACACCCATTGCGTACTCAATGACAGGTATCGACCACCTAATGGCTCAATTCCACCTAATATCTAACCAATACCCACCAAGTTGATAATCTATAGGTGTGTCTTATTCTACCCCTATACTAATTATTTGATATCCTATCATGAAGTACTCAGTGGAATTTATCTCATTATTCCAACAAATTCCATTGTAAGTCTCTCCTCATTTCCCTTTCATTCACCAATAACCCCAAAAATCAACTAAAAATTGAAAAAAAAAATAGAACCTATGAATTTAAAATTAAATCATACCACATAATCTAGAATTGTTTCATATAAAAACTTTTTAAAACCCTACTGAAAATAAATTTATATTTCCATAAAAACATCTGGGGTAGCTCTAAAAGTTTTGAACAAACACTTTAAAATAAAACATAAACCTTATTAATGTAATGATAATGTAATTCCCCACATTCCATTATATCAATAAAAAAATTATGAATTATAAAATATTTAATTGAATGAGAAGATAGAAATTTATAAAATTTCTAGTACTTCTTATGATTCCAATGGGTTGAAGGGGATCTCAATCAAACACATATATCTCCAAAATGTGTCTACCAGTTCCATAATATAAAACAATACATAATCAAAAAATCTATTTTTTTACATTGATTGAACATGATACATGAGGTAAAAATATATCTCATGGAATACTCATATATTTTCAATTATAAAAATATAGATTTTATGAACACAACACTTTTCATTCATCTGAATAAGTGTGAAAATTATTGGTGTTAGATGCAATATAAATGTCTTTTGATGGTATGCCCAACATAACTTTTAGTCTTCATTTAATTATAATCATTATCTCACATGATTAAAACATCCTGTAAAATGAAAATTTTAGATTACTTGACTAATTTAACACACCAAACCCATAATAGGAGGATCATTACATGTAATTTACAATTAATTTATGGGAAGATATAGAATTGCCTTATCTTTTAATTCTATATTAATTGACAATGTAGTTGACTATATCTTGTGGTACCATCATTTTACTCATAGATCCATGTGTATGATCCATCTATTGATGAACCATATGTGCACCAAAATCTCCAAACATCTTCATAGAACCGTCGAGTGCTAGTGTGATTGATCTGGATCACTTTAGTTGTCCATGGTTGAGCATAACATAATTCTTCTTGATGAGTAATAACTCTTGATTTTCTCCCATTATCTTGAGAGAGGAGGGGAGTCTAGCACTCTATATATCTTTACATCTATTTAGGTATTGAGAGAGTCTCACTCTATCTGTTGTGCACTCCAATTATATTTTTTGGAAATTAATATAATTAGATATTTATTAAGATATGTTTAGGGTTGGAAAATCACACACAATCCCCATATGGAGTTTAATATTCTAAATTGACCCCATGTACAATAGGAATAATATAATTACTGTTAATTTATTTAAATTCACAACATCTTAGGAATAAATAAATAACATTTATACCATTTATGATCAAACCATTAAACTCAGTTATCTTTACCTCATCTATATTTATCTATACTTGAATAATGGCTCTTTATTTAATAAATAAATATCACTATAATATTCATAGATAAATATACTAAATATTATATTCTTAAAATGAAGAAAAAAGTATTTAATATAATTTAACTCATTTATTTTTTTCAATAAATGGTTATTAAATTATTGAGATCTATCAAACCCTGATAAATATTATTTATTCTAAATTTTTAAATATAATACAATAATTTAACCGATATTGCAGATACACTTATTGTATGGCCCTATAGGCCTCTCTTTTAGTGGAATTTGGCATAACTACCTAAATTCCAATGTTAGCATCTTGAAAGACACCAAGGAATATGTATAGAATTAAGGTAACATCATAATGAAATCCAACATCTTATAAAAATTTACCATGTCAAGAAATATTTTTATTACATGATAACCAATCAAGTAGTTTACATGTCAGTTCCATCAACCTATATGCTTGACATCTCTTTCTTTGACTTCACGAAATTGAACTCACCCATTGAACACCATGTCCATGGATTTGTTCATAAACCTCTATTTTCATCAATGGGTCAGAGATATTAACTTTCATAAAGAGAAAAGTCACTAATCCTTTATTTCATTATTCATTAACGTAATATCACTCATGACACACCCAATGTATCCCACTTATCCATGAGCATATGTAATAATAGTTTTCAAAAATACATCAAAATACAAGACTCATGATATCCATTAATTATAATCTTAAATTCAAAGGATCAATACAAAGTTTTCAAATAATAAAATCCAATGAAACTTCGAAATGGGGATTTATTATTCATGTGTATATTCACATAACCTTGTATCATAGAGATTACCAAGAGTGAAAACCATAAGAAGGTGTATCAATGTCTTTTGGGTGTCCTACCCATCATAACCACGATTTTCTATTCCATGTCAGTCAATATCAACTCGGCCACATATCTATATTCAATATTATTATCATGAAACATCATAATTCTCATCATAGTGGGGAACTATTATGACCTTTCACTATGACATGCATTATTAAGACATTATCACATAAAAATTTCATGTAGAGGATAAGTAATGATGTGGCAATAGAAATTTATTAATAATAAAACATGTGATCACGTACTTAGAATTTTATTTCTTGGGAACCAAGTCCAAAAAACGCCCAATTAAACATGATTAGACTGAAAACAACTTTCAACACACTTTCTCTTAAGTGATACTCATGCCTCTATTAAGAAAAATCATTCTTAAATGGATCCACCACTTTTTACTCAATATATACTCTTCTCACCACAACTTCACCTCATTGATAAAAAATACCAAAAGGGTTGAAACATATGAATTATGTTCCTTATCATTTGGTGTAACCTTGATTCTTTGGAGAGAGCCACTGCTATGGTGTCATTAAAATAAACAATTATAGGGTCTTTACTAACTATAACAACATCATGATCTTGGAAAATTTTCTGAATATATAATGATTACTTTTCTACTTCTTAAGTTGAAATATACATGGAATCTGCTATAAAAATGACAAAACTAACTTCTTTGATCTATTTGAGCTCATATATCCTCTATTGAGACGAAAGATATATCAAAACTATGACATCATATTATTTTAATCTATCTAAAATAAATAAATTTTTATAACCCCTGATGACTATCTCTTAATCTTATTTATATTCTATGATCATATCCTTAGTATTCCTTAGATACTTAAGAATAACCTTAATAGTAGTCCAATTATTTTCATCTACATATGATTAAAATCTTTCAACCATGATCAAAGAATAAGAAACATAAAGACTCATATATAACATGGTATACATGATAAATCCTATTATTTAATTTTATCAAATCTTACTCATTGTATCTCTTTCCCCTTGTGCATGAGAGCACATTTTCTTGGAAATATGTATACCATGTGACACAATAACCAATCCCCTCATAGATTATTACATTATATTCTCTTTAATTATTTGGTCAATGTATGTTTCTTGACTAGGCCTCTTGGATCTATCATGCAGGATCTTGATCCATAGAATGTATGCTGCTTTACCTAATTCTTTTATGGATAATCACTTAATCAACCATTCCTTAAACACTTTTAAGGATGGTATATTGTTTCAAATTAGTAATATTTGATCAATATATAATACTGTGAAAACAAAATTCATACCACTAAACCACATAAAAATACATGGATCACATTCATTCTAAATGAAACCAAATTATTTTATGGAATCATCGAATCAAAATTTTTATGAACTGGACTCTTAATTTAATCCACAAATGGATATCCACAACTTTAATACCTTTTTTTTATTTCATGGAGTCACTAACCATTTTTATTGTTTAATATACACATCCTCCTAGTGGTTACCATTAAGTAAATAATTTTTGACATCAATTTTCAAAATTTCATAGTCATGGTAAGCTGTTATGGTAAGAAAAATTATCATAGACTTAAACATTACAACCAAAGAAAATGTTTAATAATAGTCAATTCCTTGAAATTGTCTAAACAATTTATCCCTTATCCATGATTTATAGGTACTTACTTTACACTCCATATTCAAATTTATCTTTAATTACCATTTTCTCCTAAAAAGTGTTAAATAAACTAGTGGATCGATATGAATCCAAAATTGGTCTTGATACATGGAATACATCTCATAATTTATAGATTGATGTCATCTAATAGCTTGTGATCTATATACATTATCTTGTATGAAATAGGATCATTATTTTTCACCAATAATGATTACCATCATTAGTGTCTAGAACACCATATATATCTACTTCTATTATCTATCTAACACTCCTATGAAGTACTTGTGTTTCAGGAACAAACTCCTCTATAGAAACCCCTGGAATTAGTTCTTGTACCAACTCTTTTATATCGTGACCATCTACTTCATCGAATTTAATATTTATAAAACTATTTTAGTATAGGATTTGATCCCTCTCAAGAAATATAGGTTGCCTTGTGCTAGTTAATTTCTTATTTGAAGGGTTGTATAGACAGTATCCCCTAGATTCCTTGGGATTTCCTATAAAGATACACTTTGTGCCTCATTATATTTTATTTTTTGATATATACTTGAAAAATTACTTACAACCCCATACACAAAAGTATAACAAAATAGGTTTATTTCCACTCTATAACTCTAAGGGAATATTGTTTTCCACTTTGGTTGGTACTCGGTTTAGTAAGTATAATTTCATCTATAATGAATATCCCAAGAAGTATAATGGAAATATTTATTGACTCACCAACAAACTTACCATGTCAATCAAGGTACATTTCCCATTTCACTAACACAATTCCACTTTGGTGTATATTGTAGAGTTATTTGAGATAAAACACTTAAAACTCTTTGAAAGTAAATAAATTATTTGTTAAGGTATTAACCACATTGATTTGATTAAAGTTTATTTCTCTTATTAAAAATATAATTCTCAATCTCATTATTTAAATCCTTGAATTTCTCACTCGATTTAAACATATACATCATTAAGTAGATATAAACAAACCTTATCATGTTATCAATAAAAATAATAAAATGTGAAAATACAACCATAGAATCTACTTAAAATGGTAACACATTAGTGAGTACTAAATCTAGAATCTCCCTTGAACATTCACCTTGACCATAGAGTGGTGGATTGTACATGTTACCTTAAATAGTTTTTGATATATTTGAATTGGAATAATCTCAAAAGATTATGACTAACCATATTTGTAGAGATTTATAAATTCTTCTCATTACATGAACAAGATGGTGTTGCCATACATGGGTGTTTTATAAGTCACGCGTTTTCCTTTCATTATTGATTGGTAATATTTGATTTTTGTAACTAAATACATAAAGACTTTTATTCAATTTTTCCATACCATATCATATGATATGTTTAAAAAATTAGCGACCCTTATTTCCAAATATGAAAATAAGTTCTTCCATATCTAATAAATAAATGAAAATAATATTCTTAGTAACACTATGAACATAATAACAATTCATTAAAACCAAAATCAATATTTTCGAAAATGTGAGATGGTATTCTCCAATGAATAGATTAGCTATAGTCACTCATTATCATACCATAGATCCACCTCATCTCGAGAAACTTTAGAAAATCTACATGGATCATATATTTGGATATAAATCTTAGACCCACATGCATTATATAATAACAAAATTGTAGATATAGAAAAATTTTACTCAATAATGAACTCATATAAATCATCCATTTTTTTCTTAGGGTAGGTTTATTTTTTATTCCATTGGACCTAGTTACCTCATGAAAAACATATCACAACATGTTGCTTTACATTTCTTTATATATGTTTCTTCATTGAAGGATAGTGATTGGGAACTTCATACTTGGGTTGATTATTCAACCATATTTAATTGTCCTTCCTTTTCATATTCATCATAAGGATAGTGTTTTTTTCACATACCATGTCATTATCAACTCAGTGAATAAGTTTATTATGTTCTAAAAGTTCCTTATTTCTACTTCTCATATCATAATTCACAATAAAACCAAATACTTTTTTGGGTTGTAAGGATATAATGATAACTTTTTCCATCTCATCTGGAATATTAAAACCCAAGATGTATAGGTTCATAAAGTTGACCATCATCTTGACTATATGTTACCCAGACCGCACTAACTCTCCAATAATGCATGTGAAAATTGTATGGGAGATCTCACATCACTCGGATCTCACCTTCTCATGATATATATCCTTAATGTGATAAACAATTATATCTACATCCATATCCTCATATTTTTTTAATCGGATCACTGGTTATAGATCATAGAATGAAATATTTGAAATCCATAGCATCACTCACATGCATCAAATATAGATATACTTCTTCCTCATTATCCTCTTTGGAAATGAACTCATGCAGTGGCGTATCTATCTTGTATAATTTTCATTCATGTAATAGTATAATGTGCAAATGGCTATACCATTCCTATAAATTTTCACCAGTGAAAAGGTTATCTTTTTCAAGTATAGATAATAGTGATATTCTCGAGATTTTTTGATTTTCCATTTCTAAAAATTAAGAGAAGGTAATTAGTATTTGTTTTGATTATAAAAAATATTAGTAAATTTTAAATTTAATTAAATTATATTAATCTCCATCAATATTTTAAAACCAAATATCCCATACAAACAATTTTGTAATATATTGTAGTGTATATATTCTATTGATAAGGACCCATATTCCCCATCTCATAACCCATACATGGGCCTAAAAAGATATTTTAATGATGTTTAGTTAGACATAACTTTCCCAAAGTATTAAATCATATTTCCTTTAACTGTTGAGATGATCCCCTGATCCTAAAATACTATTTTAAATATTTCCTCAACACTTTCCTCTTACTTACACTAATTCTTTATTCAGAAGTCAAACCTTGATGTAAAAAAAGTTAAGTCAACTCAAAACTTCCAACTACAAGTTCTAGGATAATTTAAAACACACCAACTTGGTTTTTTTCAAGCACTTTGAACTATGAGGAAGATTATAACTTAAGTTGTGGAAGGCTATACAAACATAATATTTTAGTTGAGGGATTTTTTCTTTATACATGAAGACAATTTTATCTTTTTAACACATATTTTTAATAATACATGGATTTTACTTAAGAAGTTAACCATTTTTTGGTAAAACATTCTAACATAATATCGTTATATTTTATTCCATGATATATTCTTATTATTTAATTTATTAGGTGGTTACACAAAATCCATAAACATAAATAATTAACCATGAAACTGACGGGAATAAAATAATTGTAAATATCATGAGATTATCTAATAGATATTTATCTAGTGAATGATTAACTAATGTTATACCCTAGTATAAAAAACAAATTGAATAGTATCTTGGTTTGTGTTGAATAATTCCACCATTGGATCCTATGTATCTCCTTGATTGGTTTTACATTTAATCCGTGACTTAGTCTAACTCCTCTCACTTAGGAGCACCATCCTTATATAATATTTTACTCACACCTAGGTGAGGGATCCATAGGACTAGATAAAAAGGGTTTGTATATAATAGATCAAGAGAATATAAGCCCCTGTATAATAAAGAGGAGGGGGTGACTATGGGCCATGATAATAATTTAACTCAATAAAATTAAAATAAACCAATCAAATTCATGGGATACTCTAATATTATGATCTTTGACACATCAAGATATAAACTTACATTTTCAATATTGTTATCAGTTACTTTGATTTATTATTTGATTAAGATAATAAATTATTAATTAATCCAATTAATTGAATTTATCATAATTTTATCCAACCATCCTTAATTCACTATCATCTATAATTTTAAACTAAATTATTTCCATTTTAAATTATTGTATTACATAAGTTTACTTAGAGGCAACTGTGTGTGTTATTCAAAATTTTTAACATGAAAATTAATTTAAGAAATAATTTTTAATCCCATGGCATGGCATGTACTGTGAAATAAAAAACATACAGAACACAAAATCAATAGTTTTAATTATATATTTAATTATTATTTCCGTAAAATGGAGACCATTATCTACAACCAACTATATACTGTGTAATATAATAGATAGTGTGTACTTGTATTTTTCATGTGTCAATAACACAAACCTTGGAGCTGGGCATGTTCCCTATCATGGATAAGCTTGAGGTACATGGATTATTTCTTAACATACATGGTGTGTGTCTTCATGTTTTTAGGGAACCTCATTTTGTGTGTCATGTATCTAATACACAACATGCATGGTAAAACTCAAGTTATCACTCATGAGATAATGAGGACTTCATATTTTGTACAGTGGTTACACAACATGATGTTATTAATATCGAGTGCCAGTCTGCTTACTTTTATATACTGATACTATTTATTCATATCTTTGATCCAGTTTTATCAGATATTACTAGGTTGAGTGGTATACATAAGTGGAAACAAAAGTAAACAATATGTATCTTGGAATTACATGTCGTGTACACTGATTTTTTCTTGGTGGATACTTTGGCACCTATATGAAGTATTTTTTGGAAGATTATTCATATTTAAAACTTAAATTATTACTATTTATGTTTTCAAGAATGAAAAAAGGAATAGGTGATGATTTTTGGATAATTAAATGAATCTAAATTAGTAAATGAAATCAAAACACATGAAATAATTCAATCAATAAAAAAATAATTATAAATTGAACATATCAGCCCTATGATACCACTTATAGGTTTCATGCACAACAGAAGTGTCCTTTTATGGTATGAAAAACTAGGAATTTATTCTTAATTTATGAAAAATAATTTCCCTAAATTATTACAATGTTATTTATAATAAAAATGTATATTTATTGAATTATTTAATACTTCAAAACTAGAATAGGAGGATCTTCACATATAATTTATAACTAATTTATGAGAAGATATATAATTATCTTATTTTGTAATTATATCTTTATTGATGGTCTAGTTGGCTATATCTCAACATACCATCATTGTGCCATTATATCCAAGTGTATAACCCCTCCAACAATGATCCACATGTATACCATAATCCTTTAATGGAACCTTCGATTATCTGAGTTCTAGTGTGGCCGATCATAATCACTTTCATTGTTCATTATTGATCATAGAAGAATTATTCTCAAGGAGGAATAAATCTTGGTTTTATCTCATTGGATTCATAGATGAGGGAGGAGAGCACTCTAAAACACTTAATGTATCTTTAGTTCTTGATAGAGTCTCACTTTATCTATTGTATACACCAATTTTTTGAAAGTGATATAATTTGAAATTTATAAGGATTGTTTTGGGGTTGGAATATCATGCCAAATATCCTTTACAAGTTTGATATTATTATTTTACTACGTGTCAAAAATAATAATAATAATAATAATTTCATAACATGAATAACTCATTAAGAAGAAATAAATATCATTTATACCATTTCCAATCAGACCATTAAATCTCATCCTCTTTCCCTAATAGACATTTACCCATCCTTGAATAATGACTATTTATTTAATAAATAAATATAACTACATCATTCACTAATAAATATAATAAATTTTATTGGAATTACTTATTATTTCAAATAACTTGTGATTAAATTAGGGATATCAACCAAACCTAAATAAAAATTATTTATTCTAACTTGTTACATTCAATACTATAATTTAACTGAGATTGTGCATAAACTTAGTGTGTGACTCTCTATGACAATCTTCTCAGTGAAATTAGTCATAACAGCATAAATTATAAGGTTATAATCTATCAATAATCCAGGACAACCACAGAGAAATAAGTTAATGTCCTAATGAATTTTAACCTCTTAAAATTTTTTACCACTTATAATAATCCTATTATTATAATATCCAAATAAAACAAGTTTCATGTTGGTTTCATCAACCTATATGCTCCAATATATCTTTCTTTAACTTCCAGAGTTGAAATTTCCATTGAACATCATCGAAATGGACTTATTTAGAAAGTTTAATTCCCATAAAATGGCATGAGAAATTAAATTTCTTCATTAGAAAAAGGAATAAAACTATTTTCACATTATCCATTAATGAAAAACCACTCATGACTTATCCAACATATCTAACTTATCTCCGAGCATATGATGTCATAATTTTTGTCAATAAATCGAAGTACTCTATTCATGATATCCATTATTGATAATAATAATTTCTAAAGATTAATACAAATATTTTAAAATAAGAACATCCAATGAAACATGGATATTTTGATTTTCTATTAACTTGTATGTTCTAAAAATCTTATATATTGGATATTATTGAGGGTGAATAATGAAAAAAGATGCATCAATGTCTTATGATCTTCCTACCCTTGATGGCCTATATTTTATGTGTCCTGATAGAAAATACAATCCGTCCAAAGAACTATATTCAATAATATGTTCATGGTACTTCAAGGTTCTCCGTATAGTTGGGAAATGGCTTGACCAATTAGTGTGATATACATTCTTAGCAAATTATCACATTAAAATACACTTAGAGAAAACATAATGAGGTCATAAGATAAATTGTTTGATAATAAAACATGTCATTAGGTACTTAAAAAATAAAAATGAGGGAACCAACTCAAACCCAAATCACATCCCTCCATCGAAATAGATAACAATATAATATCTCACTTATATAGTCATGTTCATACACTTTCTTAGTTTATCTAAATAATTGGATTAAATGTCATATATGTCATATGAGAGTGAAAATATCATCATGACTAAACCTCAAATGATTGCATGATGAGAAACATACTCTACCACCCCTAGTTATCTCATCCTCAAGGATAGTGTAAGAAAGGTAAAAAGGTATAAGTGTTTTCATGCTAGGTATCTGGAAAATTATATATATATATATATATATATATTGGAGATTTAATATGATGGATACACCTCATTCATACAAAATACATAGTATATACATGTCAGGACCCCCTCCTTGGATGTCAGTAGAAGAAGAGATATTTTGACACCTGAGTCCCACCTCTATTAGGCCCCAAGTTGGAGACTAATGTCGAGGGTATTGTAAACACATATATTGGAGGCATTACCCTCTAAGAGAACACATGTAAAAGAGAGAGATAAGATATACACCAACCAAATTCTACTTAGACTCAAATATAAAATAAAACCCAAGTGCACATATGTAATGACATTCAAGAACCACAATAAATAACACAAAAAATATAGGTACTAAAAGAAAAGGGTAAAGGCAGCGGAAACCTTGAAGCCCAAAAAACTTCATGTTAGTATTAACCAGCCTGATCTCTAACCTATTACCACTGACCAAAAAAAGATTACAGATACATAGGGTGAGTATAAGAATATATTGGGCAGGATCATCCCTGAATCCTCTCATAGAAAAGATAAAGAAATAATGCTAAATCACAGTGAATAATAATTGAAACTAACTAATCACCTAAACAGGTATACTAATTATCTATCCTCACCATGGATACTCTCAGTAAGTACCATGTACAAGAAAATATAATATAATAAATAATATCAAGGGTACCCCACTACTGCTTCCCCACCGGTTTTCCTCTCTCCTCTACATCACATGTCCTGGACATATCTCTCCAAAAAGGATAGCCCACAGATAGGTAGGTGAAGCACCACAACATGCACCTCATGTAACACAACACCATGTTCATGTAACCAAAAGTAACCATATAGTTTTGGGGGTCCACCATAGTATTTATGACTTGTATCATACATTAGGTATTATTCCTTAAGATATTGTATCACATACACCACGTAAGGATCCTCCATCCATCACAACATATATATGGTATACCAATAGTATTCCTTAGGAAACTATATCCAAAATACATGTGTGTGCCATAACCACAATCCATTTCTTCCCTTTACAAACCTATATGGGGAAAACTAACTATCGTTCATACCATCAAATATAACTACCAATAGAATATAGCATGGCCAAAGGGGGTAATTAACCATCCACCTTCACACTAGGATATTGAGAGAACCCCACCCCCCCCCCTAGGATCAGAATCCCCAGGGTGTCTATTCCTCTAACTGACATGGTGGAGTAAAAAATAAAAACATGGGATGTACGTGATATAATATATCTCATAACCACACTACAGTGATAACCTATTCTCAAAATCAACTACAGCTAACATCTCTTAGACACTCGGATGCCACATCTATGACCAAACATCCTTTAAGAACACAACCATCTCAAGAGAAACATTAAATTATTTTATTCCTTTTCATCAGTTTAACTTTACAATTATTAATTATTTAACCATTAATTAACCATTAAAATTTTCACCACTACATTTCATTACCATTATAACAAAGTTTCATTCCCTCCATCCATTAGAAAACTAAGTCCACAGCTTCACAGAATTATAACCTTGTTATTTCATCTTGGAAAACTCCATCCCCATGGGTAAAACATTTATTCACAAATTTACAACATCACTTTCCAAATTACCAGATACTCAAAGAAAACATATTATGTTACCAAGAAAGGTAAAAAACCCAACACAACCATCTACCTCAAGAAATTGGGAAATGATAATAGTTAAATAAAAAATATAGTGGTCATCCAGAGAACAAATTCAACAAGAAACCAACATATATATCAATGGTTTAGCTGAGCTCCAAACCATTCCATCATCAATAATGACCTCCCCGGTACCCATATGCATATCTTGATGCATCCCTCCATCACAATAATCAACTTCAACCACCACAATTGGTACTCCACAACACATATACCATAATATCCCTCTAGGATCATCCATCCCAAACTCACATCACATTTGGGCCTCCCTTCCACATATACCATAATATCCCTATATCATCAGCCATCATAGGATCATATCAAAATCAGTAGGAAACAAACAAGAAAGCAATTAGGCCCTCGAAACAGGGCAATCATCCATCTCACACAATGATCCTTCATGGATCCAAATCATAAGGAACATGAACTTTACAAAAATATGGAAAAACATGACCTATAAAGGCATTATCTTTTATCACAGAACCAATTCTGATTCAATATTGAATTAACAGATTCATTAACTACAGGTTCCAACTGTGGGAAACTTATTTTTAAAGCTAGTAAAATTTGTCACAAATTAATTAAACAATTAATTTAACAATAATTTAATTCTTTTATCAAAAATCATTAGCATGGGTCACATATTTATTCAATTCCCTTAAAAATAGAATATAAATTCATGAAAACATTCTTATATAATTAATATTACAACACCTCAGATTCATTAAACATGACTCTTTAATATTTTATCCAATTAATTATCTATTAATTCTATATTTACATTCTTTAACAATTCCACATGCTAATCCAAGAATATAAAGAAATTTAGAGACACCACACTATCGAGAAAAATAAGAGTTAAACCATTATCATGGTTTAAAATAGTAAAATCTCCATTCATTTGATATTAATTATTTAATATGGTTCAAGTATTTATTAGGTTAATTTATTTTTGATCTATGGGCCTAAATCATGATAGATAAACTATTTCACATAAATAAATAAGGAAGAAATGAATCCCCTCCCTTAAAAGGGTATCAATATTCTTTGCACAAGAATAGACCAATGCTATAGATCATGAACACCTCTCCAGCAATAACAGCATCCACCCAAGGACATCATGCCACAACCAAAAAAACAAAAAACAGACAAAAATCCTTTAGAAACATGGATATCAAGAACCATCATGTGGAAAATTGGAACAGGAGGAAACTGATCAAAGAGATTGGAAAAATAGAGGTAGAACATACATTGGATCGAATACGTATCACTGCAAATCAAAGGATAGATGTTAGAGATAAATCCATGACAAGTGAATCCCAAAAACATCGAAGTGGGGGTGTTAGGTTTCCTAGAATCAAGAGAGAGGTGTTGTAGTCATAGTATTTGACAAACCCATGTGGATAAAATTGGTTAAAACATACAAAAATGGAGATTTACATGAAAATATAATCCCTTTATCATTGTTTAATCCTCATGGATTGGTTTCCAAAAGAAAATGAATCGTTGTTTTATTTTATTTATCTATTAAACCCTGATTGTCTACACATAATGAAACCTGCTGTCACGTCATCTAAATATTTACACAGTGTGAAATCTCCCTAATTCCAAATTTTTATAGACAAACTCCTCCAAATTTCCTCTAAGCCTCCTCCATGATCTGAAGTATTTGGAAACATGAAAAGTGATGATCCATGTGTATTTGAGACCTTACATTATATATCATTCAAAACATTCTCATCTTTAAGAATACAAAACCATCCCAGAGAGGAAATTGAATAGGTTCATGTGAATAACAACATCATGAGATACCTTTCAAGGCTATCGCTACTAGAGGATCTCAACCACCACACCAAGTGTATAGTGTGAAACCGCACAACAAGAATAATAAGATCCTAACAACTCTCTTTGGGGAGATACTAATCAATGTGAGTAAGCGACAACAAGCAATAAGAGAAAGCCAAACAATAAGAGAAAGCCATCTCATAAACCATAAAATGTATACCACTACAAAAAAATGTTTTACAAGAGAAGATTAAAACATAAAAAAACTAGGGGTATTGAGCATGTATCTTTGAATCCTATTCCCATGTACTATCCTCTATGCCACTATTCAACCACAAGACATGATCCAATGGGAGATAATTCCCAAGAAACACCTTCCCCTAGTGGTCCTGGATCTCTATAAGCTTCTCCTCAAAGTTCATATCATCATCAAGGTTGATATCAATATAATCGATGGTGTGAGTGTCATCATGAAGATAACATGAGAGCTATGAATTGTGAAAAACATCATATATCTGGATCACTTGTGAGGGAAGAACTATCTGATACTCCACAGCTCCAACAAAAAATAACACCTAGAAAGGATGAACAATCGAGGTATAAAGCTTACTACCATGACCAAAACTTCACTTCCCATGAGGGGTAGTCACCTGAATGAACATATGATCCCAATTTTTAACTCCATATGTCTCCTTCTATGATCGGCATAGGATTTATAACAATCATGCACTTCTTTCATCCATTCACAAATCACTTGAACTATCTTTGTTGTATTCTGTACCAATTCTGATCAGGGAATTTCTGAATCTCTAACACCAATACAGTACAATGGATAACATAATGTTTGTTCATACAAGTCTTGAAATGGTTCCATAATAATGGGGGAGTGAAAACTATTATTTTAAGTGAACTCTACCAAGGGTAGGTGCATCATCCATAAACCTCCAAAATCCAAGACATGATAGTGCATCATGTCTTCAAGAGTTTGGATAGTACACTCTATCTTACCATCTTTAGGTGGATAAAAGTAGTGTAAAGTCATAGTTGAGAACCAAATCATGTTGGATACCTCTACACACCCTAGAGGTAATGGATGATTTTGATCATAAAGGATTACCCTTGGAACTCCGTGGAGCGTCACCACATCCTTTGGATACTTCCAAGAAAAAACCACCACTGAGATCGACTCCTTGATCTCTATAAAGGGAGATAATTTTGTCAGAATATCCAATACCACCCATATAATGTCATAAGCTCCCTAGGATCGAGGTAAACTGATAATAAAAACCATCAAGATGTCCTCCCAATTTCCTTGAGGAACATCTAATGGCTGGAAAAACCCACCAGGATCAAGGTGCTCAGACTTAACCTTTTGGAGAACCAAACACCGAGACACAAACTTTGAAAATTCATGCTTCAGCCCATGCCACCAAAACTAGCCTCTCGAGGCTCAGTAAATTTTTATCACAGCAAGATGTATCACCAAATTTTAACTATGGAACTCTTTTAGAACCATCTCACAAATCCCCTAAGGTAAAATTCCTTTCTAAAAACAACACTTGGTATTGTTCATACTCAGACCAACCATCAAGGTACTCACCAAAAACAACTTGGTGTCTGTAATGCCCGCGACCCCAGCTACCCAGAGTCGGTGCATTATTACATAACATTGGCATGATCACAAGAAAGATCAAATCTCGAAAGACCGATTGGTTTAGTAGCCTTGGAAACACTAGATATATTCATAAGTTTTACATTACATCATAAAATGAAAAACTACTACAACAACATAATGTTTCCACAGTCCACACTATAATCCCCTCATAATATCCCTGCAGGTCATTCATAACTTACATCTTCACTTCCTGGGAAAAATAAAACATAGAAAAGGGGTGAGCTCAAATGCCCAGTAAGGATAACAATATAGAGGAAACTTTCATCAATAAGAATAAACATTTAAGGCAATGTATAACTAAAACAAAAGCCTTTTAAACATGAACTTTCAACATGGTATGGCATAAATAAAATGAAATAATGCCATTTACTTATTCACATGGATATTCTACTAATCGAATAATCACATGCAAAAATCAATAACCACTTTCATAATGTTGGAATGCATAATGCCAGACTATCATAACCACATAGCCAAGGCCTCGTGCCAAGACTACAAATAATATTTTGTCAAGGCCTTGTGCCAAGACACTAGTTTGTCTCATGAGACCTACCGATTCATCGAGGAGCTATAGTGGGCTCCACCCGTCACTTATTAAGTCCAATGCATTCCCATATGAAAAGGTTTAAACATAACATAAACATTCGTATTAAAACTAGCATACGAAATGTCAATAATTTCACCATAAACTATGAATGGTATAAAAATAGAACATCCACAGTCAAACATATCACAAAACCTTCAATACAATATAGAAGTTTTGTATCATAATAAATCAACTTCAAATAATCTTAAAATCCATCAAAGGATGTTGACATAGATGAAATCAAAATTCTTTTTAAAGAAGTATCTCCTTTTATTTTAAAATCATTTAAGATCCATATAAAATAAAACATTTTCTTCGAAAATATTCTTATAAGCTTGTATGGAAAGCTTCGACGATTTTATAATGGCGGAAAATAACCGCACCCGCCGTATAAGTTAAAAAAACATTCTTACCTCAATTCTGTCGAAAAGGTTAAAAAGGACCTTGTTTTGAAAACGACGGAAAGATTCCTTTATAAACCTCTTATAAAAAGTAAAACAAGGGTATAAATGACTTTAACCCATATTCTTGTAAACAGTAAAAAAAATTTGAAATACATTTCGAAGAAACATGGATGTGGATGATAAAGAGGTCCCAGTAGATTATTACGTATAATACAACCTCGGATAATGAAGAGATTGTGAAATAACCCTTACCTTGTACTTTTCCATGGTTGGGGTAGGTTAACCTCCTGTATAATAGTGAAATAATTGTTACTAAATTATACAAGAATCATATACATTAATATGATATCATATATGATCTTTTAATATTGATTTGATAATAATATCTTAGTATTATCGCCGTTTCGGGTGTTAACTTACTCATTTTCTTTATATGTTTTGTTACATAAGTCATGTTTGTTGTATCTTATTCATATCCAGAATGATATCAAGTCCTTAAACATCATTTTTAAATCATTAAATGATAATTATACTTGAATGGATACGATGTAGAATGAATCTCATCGCGTTCGTGGAGACGGTAGTCCGTACGTACGCACGAACGCTACTTCCATTTAATTTTTATTTTAAAAGAATTGAATCCAAATGATACATAGGTATATTACTATTCCAGTATAATATAATATTTTATATGAGTTACTTAAGTTCATTAACACCATCCTTTATACGTTCCATGTGTGGTATGAACGAGTCATATCATTTTAAGGGGGCGGTAGTCCGCACTTCCTCAAATGAAATTATCGTATGTATATACAACATGAAACGAATAATGGTATGAAATAAAATGGAATTACAGAAGCTTATATATAAAATATATATCATTAATATCATATTTAATTATAGTGCCATCATAATGGCCACCATGAGAGGCGGTAAGATGTATTTGAACAATCATCGTTTCGTGAGGCGTTAGTTTGCCATCCACAGAAACATTATGTTCATCATCCATTAGATGGAGTTGTGTGTATGTGTAGTTTGAATCCATATTATAACAACATCCTAGTATATTAAGGATACTGGTGTTGTTACAAAAGAAAGGAAATAAAAAGAGTTTGGGGGTTGGAGAAGCAAAATAAAGGAAAATAATTTAAGAGAAATCGTTACCTTTAATTTAGGTAACTCACTTTGGTTGGAACCAAAGGACTTGTTGAAATGCTTTCTGCCTAAGGGGAAGCTTCAAGGAGGAGTAGAGGGATGTGGGGATCTTAGTTGGGCAGAGTTTGGACGAGCCAAGTGGCTTGAGAGGTGTGAGGAATGAGTAGAAGTGGTCTCCTTTTATAAGGGAGAAGAGGGGCTCTTTAGGAAAGAGTGAAAGTATTACTTTATAATATAATTATATTCGGTTTATAATGGTCCAAAAATCATTGAGGTCAAAGATAAGATGACTAATATTCTAAATAACATCAACCAATAATAATTGGACAGGTTTTAGATAATATTTTAATCATTATAATCTTATTTATTTAAATGATTTATTAATGAGGTAAACATTGCATCATTATTGTGTCATTAATAATTTAACTTATTTGAGGTCTAAAAATTATAAATAAAATATCATCATGTAGGAAATCGTTTTAGCTTTCTAATGAATATTTATAATCGAAAATCCAACATGTATAACCCTATGTAAAAATTGTTCTTCTAAAAGATGTAAGCTTATGCCATTTTTATTTTTATTTTAACTTTATTAATATAATGTGTCCCTACCACATACAAGTGGCTCCATGGGGTCCCCAAATTGACCCAAGGATGCCCATGGTCGCGTATGTGTCCACCAATAAGGTTAGGACACGTTTTAGGGTAATTTTGTATTATTATAATATTATTTTTTAACCCTTATTTACCGGATTTACCCTCTAACCATGGTAAATAAAATATTTACCACAGTAACTATTCAAAATGTCTAAAAATAAAAGTTACCTATTTACACCATTTGAACATCCTGATTCCAAATATGGAATCCATTTTCCTAAATTCAAAACACAGAAGTGGCAGAAATTAATTTAAAATTAATTCCCGTTGTCAAAAGAAAAAGCGTGTTTTTAAGAGATAATAACTATAAAAAGATTGACACTTGTTTATGTTCGGTTTAATTGTAAAATTATGTCCAATGACCAACATTATATTAAATGGTAAAAATATATTCTAAATATACTTTAAAACCACTCAAATTCACAATTTATCACTATTAATTATTTTGATTAAAAAAGTTGTTTTTAATTAAAATTTAGTAATTTTCACTATTCATCAAAATATAAAAGTTATCCGAAAAGTACCAAAATTTCACCCTAGGCTAATTTCAATATTCCGAATCCAAAAATGAAGTCCATTTTGAAGTATAAAATATATATGATTTCAAAAATTAGGTATTACTATTCACAACGGCTAGTTTAATTAGTTGTGGTGTGTGTTAGCACTCGAGGTTGCGTACAACACACGCTATCGCATTATTCGAAGGGAAACGTACCGTGGAAGCTTGGGGTGTTACATTCTCCCCTCCTTCAAATAATTGCGTCCTCGCAATTTCTGGGGTATTACTGCATAAAAAGACTCGGGTGGTTCTTCATCATAAGTTCCTCAGGTTCCCACGTTGCCTCTTCCATCTTATGATTTCTCCACAAAACTTTTACCAGACGCGTCGTCCGGTTTCTCAGCACTTGTTCTCTCGTATCAAGAATCTTGACGAGCTCTTCGCAATAAGACAGATCGGGTTCCAGTTATAATTCCTCATAGGTGAGTACATGCGTTGTATCAGGCATGTATTTCCTCAATAGAGATACGTGGAACACATCGTGAACTTTGGAGAGACTTGGCGGCATTGCCAATCGGTAAGCTACAACCCCAATTCGTTCTAGAATTTCGAAAGATCCGATGTACCTGGGACTCAATTTACCTTTCTTACCAAAACGTATGACTCCCTTCCATGGAGATACCTTCAGGAAAACATGATCACCGACTTGAAATTCCAAATCCTTCCTTCGATTATCGGCATAGCTCTTCTGCCTACTTTGAGCTGCTTTGATGTGATTTTGGAATACTTTCACCTTTTCCACCGTTTCCTCCACCAGCTCTGGGCCTACAAGTTTTCTTTCACCAACGTCATCCCAACAGGTTGGTGTACAACATCTCTTTCCGTATAACGCTTCATATGGTGCCATCTGTATACTCGAATGGAAGCTATTGTTATAGGAAAATTCTACCAGTGGTAAATATTGATCCCACATACCCTGAAAGTCAAGTGAGCAAGATCTCAACATGTCTTCTAAGGTTTGAATAGTCCGTTCTGATTGTCCGTCTGTCTGAGGGTGGTAAGCAGTGCTCAAATGAAGTTCAGTATCCAGGGATTTCTGAAGACTTTTCCAAAATCTTGAAGTAAAACAGGGATCACGATCAGAAACAATCGATAGGGGTACTCCATGAAGTCTCACAACTTCATTAATGTATAGTCTTGCTAGACGTTCCAGGGGTAGATCTTCTCTTATAGCAGGAAAATGTGCTGACTTGGTAAGACGATCAATAATAACCCATATTGCATCGTTCCTTCTAGGAGTCTTCGGTAGCCCCATGACAAAGTCCATCGTAACATTGTCCCATTTCCACTCCGGTATGGGAAGAGGTTGCATGACTCCTCCAGGCTGTTGCCTTCCAGCTTTAACTTGTTGACAAACCATACATCTTGACACAAAATCAGCAATCTCCCTCTTCATGTTGTTCCACCAAAAATGTTCCTTCAAATCTCTATACATTTTGGTGCTCCCAGGGTGTATAGAGAAATTGGAACTATGAGCATCATCCAGCAATTCCCTTTTTAGATCAGGTATATTGGGAACACAAAGTCTCTTCCCGAATTTCAAAATTCCATCTTCATACACAAAGTCTCTCAATCTCCCATCATTCACAGCTTTAATCTTCTTTTGGAATTCTTCATCATTGGTCTGATAACTCTTAATCCTTTCTAGTAAAGATGGTTTGGAAACCATTTGAAAAAGCATTGATGTTTCACCTTCCCTGGTTATTCCCATGTCCATCTTCACTAGATCCATAAAAACTGGATCCCTTTCAATTCTCATATTGTTCAAAACTCCATGGTCTTTTCTACTCAATGCATCTGCCACCTTGTTTTCCTTCCCTGGGTGGTAGTGTATCGTACAATCATAATCCTTGAGTAATTCAAGCCATCTCCTTTGCCTCATGTTGAGTTCTTTTTGTGAGAAAATATACTTCAAACTCTTGTGATCAGTATAAATCTCACATTTTTTACCATAGAGGTAGTGCCTCCATATCTTCAAAGAAAAGATCACTGCTGCTAACTCGAGATCATGAGTAGGATAGTTTTGTTCATGAATTTTCAACTGTCGTGATGCATAGGCAATAACTCTATCATTCTGCATAAGGACACAACCAAGTCCTTTCTTCGATGCATCACTATAAATAACGAACCCATCATTCCCCGATGGTAGAGTCAATATAGGAGCATTGACTAATCTTCTCTTCAGTTCTTCGAAACATTCTTCACACTCTTTTGTCCAAACAAATTTAACCCCTTTACGTGTGAGCTTCGTTAATGGGTTAGCCAATCGAGCAAAATTCTGGACGAAACGTCGATAATAACCTGCCAAACCAATAAAACTACGTACCTCAGTTATACTCATAGGTGCTGGCCATTCTTGGATTGCCTTGGTCTTAGAAGGATCAACAGAGATTCCATCTTTAGAGACAATATGGCCAAGAAAAGAAATCTCCTGAAGCCAGAATTCACACTTGCTAAACTTCCCATATAATTCATGCCTCCTCAGAGTCTTCAAGATAATGCGCAAGTGATTTTCATGATCTTCGTAGGTTTTGGAGTATACCAAGATATCATCAATAAATACCACCACAAATTCATCGAGATACTCCTTGAAAACTCTATTCATCAGATCCAAGAATACAGAGGGTGCATTAGTCAATCCAAACGGCATTACAGTAAACTCGTAATGCCCGTACCTGGTTCGAAATGCTGTCTTCGGAATGTCTTCCTTCTTCACACACAACTGATGGTATCCAGATCAAAGGTCAATCTTTGAAAAGTATTGAGCTCCATGCAGTTGGTCAAATAAATCATCAATACGAGGTAGGGGATACTTGTTCTTTATCGTTATAGCATTGATCTCCCTGTAGTCGATACATAACCTCATAGATCCATCTTTCTTTTTAACAAAAAGAACAGGGGCTCCCCATGGAGAAACACTAGGGCGAATAAATCCCTTATTACTCAATTCCTCTAGTTGTTTCTTTAGTTCGACTAACTCTATAGTGTCCATTCTATAAGGGGTCTTCGATATAGGCCTTGATCCAGGAATCAAATCAATAGAAAACTCAACTTCTCGTTCTGGAGGATGTCCAGGTAAATCTTCTTGAAATACATCTACAAATTCTTTCACAACAGGTACATCCTCTATTTGAACATTCCTTTCCTCACCGACAGTTATTTCATTCTCTTCCTCCCCAATAATTGAATAAGTTGAGCTACTGGGGGTGGATCTAAATAAGAATTAGGTGGTGACGATTCTGCTCTAAAAATAAGGTGCTCCTTATCATTATCATCAAGAATCGTAACCTCTTTCTTCTTACAATAAATCTTCGCATCATAGTCCGAAAGCCAGTCCATACCGAGGATTATATCAAACTCAATCATAGGTATGACGATGAAATCAGCAGATAAAGAAAATTTATGTGCTCTAATGGGGACTGATTCACAAAACTTTGTTGCAACGATACTTCCCTTAGGAGTTTTAACTGACAACTCCCTTATTAAATCAAATTGGAAATATCTAATTTTCTTAGCAAACTGGGAAGATATGAAACAATGAGATGATCCAGAATCAAATAATGCATTTGCTAAACTTGAGGAAACCATTAAATTACCTGCCACCACGTCTTTCGGAGCTTCTACCTCAGCAGTAGTGATAGCATAAGTCTGGCCTTGATCCCTTGGCCTTTTCTGAGGTAAGTTCTCCTGACTCTTAGGACATGCATTTGCATAATGCCCCATCTCCCTTCAATTGTAGCACTGAACGTTGGTAGCTTCCTTCTTCCCCTTGCAATCATGAGCTTGGTGGCCTTTTTCACCACACTTGTAACAGACTCCCATTCCCTTTAAGCAAGTACCAGGATGTTTCTTCCCACATTTACCACATTATGGATATTCAACCTTTCCTTTCTTCCCCTTATTTCCATTCCCAGATTGATCAGCAGGTCTCTTCTTCTCTTGCTTTGCTTTAAAGTCATAAGACTTAGAGAATTCCTTTTCGGTCTTGATAGCACATGAGACAATGTCTTCGTATGATGAAAAGGATTGTGAGACTAATGCTCGACGGAGAAATGGTTTTAACCCATCAAAGAAACGATCAATCTTACTTCTTGGGTTGCGAATATAATCTCCAGCATACCTCGCTAACCTTGTAAAGTTAGCCTCATACTTTGTGACATTCTCATCCTCCTTTTGTCTCAGACTCAGAAATTGTCTTTCCATATCTGCTCGATGGTCGCGAGGAAAGTATTTTTCTAAAAACAGATCTTTGAACTCCCTCCATTCCATATTTGATACTTCATCATCTTCCTTCATGTTCTGAATCAATGACCACCATTGATCAGCATCTCCAGTGTGGCGGTAAACTGCCATGATAACTTTTTCCCTTTCACTGCTCCCCAAAGCCTGAAATATTTTCTCTAGGGAATTTATCCATTTCTCAGCTACTAAGGGATTTGTACTCCCATTGAACGTTGGTGGTTGTTGCCTCATGAATCGATCTAACATTGATCCTCCACGCTGCGGATCAGGGTGCTCCTTACGGGTAAGGTTATTATTCATAACCTGAGTAAGTTGTCCCAGTATGGTGATTAGCTGATCAGCACCAGTTGCATCACCAGCCCCACTATAATTATCTTGAGCAGGAGGGCAATCCCTACATGGAGTGCGTGCATTGATACGGTTTCCATTTCTTCCACTAGGCGCCATTTCTAAACAATGGCATAAACTAGATCAGTTTATGAATCAAAATACATAATCCCATACTTATAAAACACTTAACATAAATTGAACTAATTATGGATATAATCCATAATCATAAGAATGTTTTCTTTGAGGATGTATATACTCATAATCCCTTCAAAATGATTTGTAAAGAAAATGAGAGTTATCCTAAGCATATCCCCCGGGAGTGTCGTAACCAAGAGTGCAGCAAGGCCCGTTGTCGTGCACCAGTTCCCGTTCGAGTCTAGCTCAAAGCGGTGTTTTCGGGTTTTAACCCTAGGTACATCTGTGCCAGAGCCGCCTCTACCTGCTCGTATCCAGACAGGGATGTATTGCTCAGAAAACTCACAAAATCTCTACAATACCAAAATTCTAGGAAGTTCTTCTATACTAATCCTCAAAGTTCATCTTAGGTCTACGTGCTCTAATCAGAGTTTATCTAAATCTAGCTTCCAAGGTTTGTACTAAACTTCCTTTGATACCAACTGTAACGCCCCGACCCCAGCTACCCAGAGTCGGTGCATTATTACATAACATTGGCATGATCACAAGAAAGATCAAATCTCGAAAGACCGATTGGTTTAGTAGCCTTGGAAACACTAGATATATTCATAAGTTTTACATTACATCATAAAATGAAAAACTACTACAACAACATAATGTTTCCACAGTCCACACTATAATCCCCTCATAATAACCCTGCAGGTCATTCATAACTTACATCTTCACTTCCTGGGAAAAATAAAACATAGAAAAGGGGTGAGCTCAAATGCCCAGTAAGGATAACAATATATCGGAAACTTTCATCAATAAGAATAAACATTTAAGGAAATGTATAACTAAAACAAAAGCCTTTTAAACATGAACTTTCAACATGGTATGGCATAAATAAAATGAAATAATGCCATTTACTTATTCACATGGATATTCTACTAATCGAATAATCACATGCAAAAATCAATAACCACTTTCATAATGTTGGAATGCATAATGCCAGACTATCATAACCACATAGCCAAGGCCTCGTGCCAAGACTACAAATAAGATTTTGTCAAGACCTTGTGCCAAGACACTAGTTTGTCTCATGAGACCTACCGATGCATCGAGGAGCTATAGCGGGCTCCACCCATCACTTATTAAGTCCAATGCATTCCCATATGAAAAGGTTTAAACATAACATAAACATTCGTATTAAAACTAGCATATGAAATGTCAATAATTTCACCATAAACTATGAATGGTATAAAAATATCACATCCACAGTCAAACATATCACAAAAACTTCAATACAATATAGAAGTTTTGTATCATAATAAATCAACTTCAAATAATCTTAAAATCCATCAAAGGATGTTGACATAGATGAAATCAAAATTCTTTTTAAAGAAGTATCACCTTTTATTTTGAAATCATTTAAGATCCATATAAAATAAAACATTTTCTTCGAAAATATTCTTATAAGCTTGTATGGAAAGCTTCGACGATTTTATAACGGCGGAAAATAACCGCACCCGCCGTATAAGTTAAAAAAAACATTCTTACCTCAATTCTGTCGAAAAGGTTAAAAAGGACCTTGTTTTGAAAACGACGGAAAGATTCCTTTATAAACCTCTTATAAAAAGTAAAACAAGGGTATAAATGACTTTAACCCATATTCTTGTAAACAGTAAAAAAAATTTGAAATACATTTCGAAGAAACATGGATGTGGATGATAAAGAGGTCCCAGTAGATTATTACGTATAATACAACCTCGGATAATGAAGAGATTGTGAAATAACCCTTACCTTGTACTTTTCCTTGGTTGGGGTAGGTTAACCTCATGTATAATAGTGAAATAATTGTTACTAAATTATACAAGAATCATATACATTAATATGATATCATATATGATCTTTTAATATTGATTTGATAATAATATCTTAGTATTATCGCCGTTTCGGGTGTTAACTTACTAATTTTCTTTATATGTTTTGTTAAATAAGTCATGTTTGTTGAATCTTATTCATATCCAGAATGATATCAAGTCCTTAAACATCATTTTTAAATCATTAAATGATAATTATACTTGAATGGATACGATGGAGAATGAATCTCATCGCGTTCGTGGAGACGGTAGTCCGTACGTACGCACGAACGCTACTTCCATTTAATTTTTATTTTAAAAGAATTGAATCCAAATAATACATAGGTATATTACTATTCCAGTATAATATAATATTTTATATATGTTACTTAAGTTCATTAACATCATCCTTTATACGTTCCATGTGTGGTATGAACGAGTCATATCATTTTAAGGGGGCGGTAGTCTGCACTTCCTCAAATGAAATTATCGTATGTATATACAACATGAAACGAATAATGGTATGAAATAAAATTGAATTACAGAAGCTTATATATAAAATATATATCATTAATATCATATTTAATTATAGTGCCATCATAATGGCCACCATGAGAGGCGGTAAGATGTATTTGAACAATCATCGTTTCGTGAGGCGTTAGTTTGCCATCCACAGAAACATTATGTTCATCATCCATTAGATGGAGTTGTGTGTATGTGTAGTTTGAATCCATATTATAACAACATCCTAGTATATTGAGGATACTTGTGTTGTTACAAAAGAAAGGAAATAAAAAGAGTTTGGGGGTTGGAGAAGCAAAATAAAGGAAAATAATTTAAGAGAAATCGTTACCTTTAATTTAGGTAACTCACTTTGGTTGGAACCAAAGGACTTGTTGAAATGCTTTCTGCCTAAGGGGAAGCTTCAAGGAGGAGGAGAGGGATGTGGGGAGCTTAGTTGGGCAGAGTTTGGACGAGCCAAGTGGCTTGAGAGGTGTGAGGAATGAGTAGAAGTGGTCTCCTTTTATAAGGGAGAAGAGGGGCTCTTTAGGAAAGAGTGAAAGTATTACTTTATAATATAATTATATTCGGTTTATAATGGTCCAAAAATCATTGAGGTCGAAGATAAGATGACTAATATTCTAAATAACATCAACCAATAATAATTGGACAGGTTTTAGATAATATTTTAATCATTATAATCTTATTTATTTAAATGATTTATTAATGAGGTAAACATTGCATCATTATTGTGTCATTAATAATTTAACTTATTTGATGTCTAAAAATTATAAATAAAATATAATCATGTAGGAAATCTTTTTATCTTTCTAATGAATATTTATAATCGAAAATCCAACATGTATAACCCTATGTAAAAATTGTTCTTCTAAAAGATGTAAGCTTATGCCATTTTTATTTTTATTTTAACTTTATTAATATAATGTGTCCCTACCACATACAAGTGGCTCCAAGGGGTCCCCAAATTGACCCAAGGATGCCCATGGTCGGGTATGTGTCCACCAATAAGGTTAGGACACGTTTTAGGGTAATTTTGTATTATTATAATATTATTTTTTAACCCTTATTTACCGGATTTACCCTTTAACCATGGTAAATAAAATATTTACCACAGTAACTATTCAAAATGTCTAAAAATAAAAGTTACCTATTTACACAATTTGAACATCCTGATTCCAAATATGGAATCCATTTTCCTAAATTCAAAACACAGAAGTGTCAGAAATTAATTTAAAATTAATTCCCGCTGTCAAAACAAAAAGCGTGTTTTTAAGAGATAATAACTATAAAAAGATTGACACTTGTTTATGTTCGGTTTAATTGTAAAATTATGTCCAATGACCAACATTATATTAAATGGTAAAAATATATTCTAAATATACTTTAAAACCACTCAAATTCACAATTTATCACTATTAATTATTTTGATTAAAAAAGTTGTTTTTAATTAAAATTTAGTAATTTTCACTATTCATCAAAATATAAAAGTTATCCGAAAAGTACCAAAATTTCACCCTAGGCTAATTTCAATATTCTGAATCCAAAAATGAAGTCCATTTTGAAGTATAAAATATATATGATTTCAAAAAGTAGGTATTACTATTCACAACGGCTAGTTTAATTAGTTGTGGTGTGTGTTAGCACTCGAGGTTGCGTACAACACACGCTATCGCATTATTCAAAGGGAAACGTACCGTGGAAGCTTGGGGTGTTACAGTGTTTCCAAACTTCCACCTCATAATCCCCCAATTTGGACTCTTTTACTTGTTTCATGAGAGATTAATACACCATAACCTCAAAAATAAAACCTATAACCCTAAATTCTTTTATATCTAGGTGAATTGCTAAAAGTTATTCCATTACTCTCTAGGAATTTCTTGATCTTTTCTTGTCAACACTGTCATGGGAGTTACAATCCTAGATAAATAGGATAAAAAAATTTGTAATATCATTCAAGAAAAAGGAAACTTCACAACTCAACCACTATCATGTGATCTATCTAAGACACAACTACTTATATATTAAAATTAAGTAGAACCACCTACTACTGAGATATAACATTACCTAAGTAATAGACTTCTCGTGGACAAAACTCACACTTCAAAAACATCCCAAACAACTACTCTTGACAAAGAACTCCCAAAATGGCTCGCAGATGCTCAGTATGCTCCTCCTCAGATGTGGAGTACACAAGGATGTCATCGATGAAAACCACCATGAACATATCTAGTGACTCATAGAACACAACATTAATCAACCCCCTGAACATAGCATGAGCATTAGTTACACCGAATGAAGTCACAAAAACTCATAATTCCCATGACAACAACGGAAAGTAGTGTTCAAGATATCCTCATCATTCACATGAATATGATAATATCATGACCAAAAATCGATCTTCAAGATCCAAATTTCACCCTTCAGTTGATCAAATAATTCATCAATCCATGGAATTTGATTTTGGTTCTTTATAGTCACTTGGTTCAAACGACAATAATCAGTACACAATCACAAACTTCCATAAACCTTCTTCACAAATAAAACTAGTGAACCACATAGTGACACACTAATCTAAAAAAAAGCACAACACAATAGATCATTGAGTTGTATATGTATCTCTCACAACTTAGAAGGTACCATCCAATATAGAGACATCAATATAGGAGAAACGCCTCATTGTAGTTTGATCTCGATCTCTCGTAGAGGGGGTAATGCAACGACCTACTCTATAAATACATCATGATACTCTTCTACAACCCTAGTAAAAACTGACTACTTAACCTATTAAAAACTCAGTCATCATTCAAGGATGATAATAATATAAAACACTACTAACCCATCTAAGGGTCTCGCATTCTAATAAACACTATTGTCTCTCCATCATCATCGAAAAACACAACCTGCCTCTTGAAATAATCCACGATGGCCTCCACCATATACAACCAACCCATGTTCAGAATGAAATATTATTGATTTGTCCTTAAACATAAGAAATATCCCCAAGAGTAGTGTATCCTTAGCACTATCTCAATTTCTCTACATACAAAAAATAAGTTAGCTCAACCTCTTACTAGCATAGTCATTTCCAAGGGAACTATAATTATCTATACATCAATTCCCAAAGCATGGAAAAAAGTAGGTGATATGAAGAAGTGTGACAAAACAAGTCATTAAACCAAGTAAAAAAACAATAAAATGGTACCTTGAATAATGTATGGCTCGCATGGCGCTAGAAATGATAAATAATGAAGTTGACCACAACATTCTCTATGGCCACTCTGGACATGTCGATGACCACCTCCATGGATGAACTCCACTATCTAAGGAAGGGGATCATCCTGGGGTTTTCCTATTCCTACCCTATCCACTCTCTATTGGTCCAAAACAAGACTAACCTTCTATTGTTGCAACATCTTGAACTACCTCAGTAGAGGAGGCTGAAGTGGAATAACTACGACATATATACTGCTCAAAAACATCAGTCACTCTCTCTACTAATTATTTAAAACTCCATATGAAAAACATGATTATATTCTTTTTTTCATAGGCATGAGAGACACCACCCCCTATAGAAATGAGATATTGAGGGCTGGAACATACCACTGAATGATCAGAAACTCTACTATCCTGAAAACTGGGAAACCCAGACAACAGTTTTGCTTTGTGAGGAATCCTAACGAATCCCCTCTAATGATTATATGGTTATGTATTACATCCTCTTGATGACATATGATCTCACCAATACCTCAAGACGCATCTTCATCAAAAACTATGTGACCTAGATCTAGATCTATGGATAAAAAACCTCCTCGAAATAAATCACCCTAGCTTCTTCATATAGAAAAAACTCTGAATCATATAGAAAAAGGTTCTTGAAATAGACCCCAAACTCTATCACACTAGATCTCCTCTACTGAAGGTTATGTAGCACTTGATGACTGGCCTCTTTTATGGTTGAAGAAACAAACTCAACTCTGAACTAGTCTCAGAAATCCTCCCATGAGACAGCCAGCTCCTCAAGATCTCTAAGTAATAAGAAGCACAACTTCCTCCCTTACCCATGTAGCATGGTCACTACCAACGATACATAGTGCTCCTTCCAAGAACGGATCAAACCTAAGGTTATCTCAACCTCCCCAACAAATATTCTGTGATTGTATCTGATATGGATCCCTCATACCATTTTAGACCCTGGAACTAAAACTCTCATTGTTTCTTCCTCTAAGTGTCATTATCATCAACCTCCACTTTGTTGTGATATGTCGGCTCAACCTTCTGAACATCATATGCGTGAACCTAAAGAGGACTTCGACATGGTGTAATTCCTAAAAAATAACAAACATTTAGATCTCCAACATCAGTAATATGAAAGACCTTGACATTATTTAATTGTTATATTTTATTCATTTTAGGTTAACCTATCCCAAGAACTAACCATTCAAATATAGTCACAAAGAATAATGATGTATAATCCTTTCCTATTTATCTACCCTATAATAAGTATCACCTCATTTTGTATCCACTATATGATTAATGATCAATGAAATATATCATAGGGATCACAAAATACTCATGTCTAAGTCAATCTCCCATGTTTACAGCACTTGTTAAACTTAGATGACAATGTTTCTCTATCAGCCCATGCAACCTCATGTGTGTCTAACTCCAAACTCAATATCATTCCTAAATCAGAGCTCTGAAACCACTCTTAGACAACCCCCTCCACACAAGCTGTTCCCCTCCTGGGATGACAATAGGAGAAGATAGATAGTGAAAATCAATTCCCACCTCCAATAGGCCCTGGGTTGGTGAATATCACAGAGGGTATAGTAAACACGTCGATGGGAGGCATTACCCTCTAATAGAATATATACGAAAGAGAAATATAATACATACACAAACCATATCTTGACCAGAAACCAATATAAATGAAACCCCAAGTACATACATATAATTACACACAAGAACTACTACAACTAAAAGGAGTACTGAAAGTACCAAAAGAAAATGTTAAAGGTGGTAAAGACCATGAATCCCAAACAGATCTTACAAACCACAATATATTAGTAACTAGCCTAATCTCCAACCTCCTCCCGCTGACCTAAAAAATGTTTATAGATACATAGGGTGATTATAATGGTATACTCATTTGGATCCTCCTCGTGTACTCTCACGAAAAAGATAAATAAATCATGCTAAAGCATAGTGAAAGACAAGTGAAACTAACTCATCACCTAAACAGGTATAATAAGTTCCCATCCTCTCCAAAGATACTCTCACCGAGTATCACATAAAAAAGAATATAATATAATAAATAATATCAAGGTCACCTCACTATATCTTCCCCCACTAGTTTTCTTCCCTTCCCCAACATCGCACGTCCTGAGCATCTCCACCAAAAAGGCTAACTCGTAGACACCTAGGCGAAGCACCACAACAGGAACCTTGTGCAACACACAACCACGTAAACATTACCAAAAGTAACCGTGTAGTTTTTTATATTCACTATAACTCATATAATGTGTATCATACATTATGTATTATTCCTCAAGCCATCACATCCCATACACCGAGTAAGGATCCTCAATCTATCACAACCTATACATGTTATAACTATAGTAGTCCATAGAAAACTACATCTAGAATACGTGTGTGTGAAATAAACACAAGACATTACATCCATCTACACATATATATGAGGAAAAATAATTTTCATTCATACCATCACAAGTAACTTCCAATAGAAGAGATCATATCCAAAGGGGGTAGTCATCCATACATCCTCCCACTGGGATGTTAGGGAAACACCCCCACAATAAAAAACCCTCAGGGTGTCATTTTACCTAACTGATGGGGTGGCATAGTGTACAAAAATATGAAATGTAAATGATATAGTATATCTCACAACCACACTACGGGCATAGACTAGTCTCAGACTCAACTGCAGCTAACATCTATCGGACTCCCATATGCTACTATGAAGACCAGATATCCTATAATCACACAACCATATAAAGACCTACATTAAAATATTTTATTTATTTTCATCAATATCACATTAATTTAATTAATTATTTGACCATTAATTAACCATTAACATTTTCCACATTACATTTTATTACCATTACAACAAAGTTCCATTCCCTCTATGCAAAAGCAAACTGAGTCCAAAGCTTCTTAGAATTATAACCTCAGAAATGTATACCAACAAGCTCCAACCCTATTAGTTAAAATTTATTCATTATTTACAAAATTAATTTCCATATTACCAGGTACTCTAGGAAATCATAATAAGCTACCAAAAAAGGTAAACAACCAAGCACATCCATATTTTTAAAGTACTATGGAATGGAAAAAAAATAAATAAAAAACTTATCCCTCAGAAAAAAAAATCAACAAGAATCTAACTTTCATATCAACAGGTAAGCCCAAATTAATCTCATCATGTCATCCCTGATGTCCTCCCCAACACCAGTATACATATCCTGATGCATCCCTCTATCATAAGTGTCAAATACGACAACAACAACTCAGACTCCCTGCAATATATAGGACAACATCCCACCAGGATCATCCATCCAAGGCTCACATCACATCTGGGCCTCCCCGCCCCATATACCACAACATCCCTCTAGGCTCATCAATCATAGGTTGACATCACAAGAATTAGGAAACAATTAATAATGTAATATGAAAATTGGGCCCTTAAAAAAGGCATTCAACCTTCTCACACAACGATCCCACATGACTCAAAATCACAAGGCACTTGGCCTTTATAAGAAAGCAGGAAACTCAGGACCTAAAAATTCAATATCTATTCTCAAATAACTATTTATTATTCTTTCTTGAATTAACCAATTCATTAATTATAGGTTCCAACTACAGAAACCTAACCAGAAAACAAGCACAATCTATCAAAAATTACTTAAAAAATTAATTTAACATTCCTTTAAATCTTTTATCATTAATCATAAACATGATTCACAACTTTATTCAATTCCATTAACATATGCAAGATCAATTCATTTAAACATATCATTAATCATTATTTTTTTATATTTTATCCAATTAATTAACAATTAATTCTGGATTTTTGTTCTTTACAATTTCAAAATTCTAATCCAATAACAAAAATAATAGTATAGATACGACACTATCTAGAAAAACAAAAGGAAAACATTTGTCATAGTATAAATCAAGAACATTTCTATGTGATAGATATCAATTCTTTAATCTGGTTCAAGTAATTATTAGGTTAATTTAATTACGATCCAAGGGGATAAATATTTCTATCTATAAAATTCCATCTGAATAAATAGATAAGAAAAGAATCACCTAAATGAAAATGGTGTTAATGTTTTTTACATGAGAATAGACCAACGTTGTGGATCCCAATCGCCTTTCCCATAGGTATTGCATCCACCCGAGGATGTCGCACCACAAACATACTAAAAAACCAACAAAACTCCTTCAGAAACATAGAGATCAAGTTCCATCTTGTGAAAAAATGAACAAGGGGAAACATATCAAGAATACCATAAGAAAAGATGTAAAACATACCTTTGATCGAACATGAATTGTTACAGATAAAAGGAGGGAATTTATATATCAATCCTTGATAAAGGAATCCCCAATACATTGAAGAGGGGTGTCAAGTTTACTAGAATTGGGAGAGAGGTGTTTCAACCTTAGGTTTTGACCAACCTGAGTGTCTAAAATGTTTAAAACATACAAAATTGGGGATTTACATGATGCTTAATCCCCTTTCACATCATGTAATTCTCAGGGTTTTTCTTCCTCCAAAAAATACATCACCTTTTTTTTATTTTTTAAACCATTATTCGATACACATCATGAAACCTAATTTCATATTTTTTAAATGTATACATATTTTGAAATCTACCTTCTTCTAGATTTTAGCAACTAAAGTCCTCCAAACTTCTATTAAGCCTCCTCTGAATTCCACAATACTTAGAAACATGTAAAAGGTTGATCTGTATTGATATGGTTCATTACATTTTATACCTATCAAAACATTCACATCCTTAAGAATCCAAAACCAACCTAGAGAGTAAAAAAAAGGTTCATCAAAACAACCACCACGTGAGATATATCTCAAGGCTCTTGCTACTACAAGACCTCAACCACCTCACTAAGGGAACAATGTGTAACCATGAAACAAGAACAACCAGCTTCTAAAAACTATATCATATGGAATACCACTCAAAGAGAGTAAGCCAAAACAAAAATCAAGATAAATCCATCTCATAAACTAGAAAGGTTATGCCAAAACCGAACAAATAGTTTTACAACAGAAGATCTAAACATCATATAACATGGGGTACTGAGCGTGTACCTATGACTTAAAATATAAATATGGTATTATATACCCTTCAAAATCAAATGATTGATTTCTATAATATTAATACCTAAAGTGGGATAACTATAGTGTTTCACACACTCCATTAGATATTCTATGAAATTTATCCTCTAATGGATAGGTTCATCACATCGGTAACACTGCCCCAAATTGTGATCACTTGGCCTACTAGAATGTGGTATTTGTAAATTTTGAGGGTTCCCACTTTATCCTTAAAATTGGTTTCTATGAAATTAAAAAAAAGGTTTGGAAAAATGGAATAAAGTGCATATCCAAATGGAAATTTAGAGGATACCATAGCCTCTCCAAATTATTGTTTACCCAATCATATTGTGTTTATATGAGAATACATAGGTTCTTAAGGACATTTTTATCGAAGTGATATATTTAAAGCCATCAGAAAAAAAATCCTAAAGATTATTTAATATAACTCGTATAGTTTTTTTGATAGTTTTAATAATTAGATGCTCAAGAAGGGGTTTCACAAAAACATAAATTCTTCATTGTTTTTTAATGAAAATTATCATTTTTTTTCAATTCTATGATGTTTCTTCCATTAACACTACAACAAACTGATTGTATAGTGGCATTTTAAACCATCTCTATATGGTTCTATAATGGTTTCAAAAAACCACCGCTAAACGTTGTGTCAAAAATCAACATGCAACATCCATTTAGTAGTGGTTTCTAGAAAGTGTCATAAAGTATGTATTTAGTAGTGGTTTTAATTGTATTAGTGGTTTTTTTCACTTAAAAAATAATTAGGATTTAGCGGTGGTTTTCAACCGTTGCTAAAGTCTATACTTTTACCAAAACAACTGGCACTAAAATGGATAAAAATGATGATATGGAGAAAATTTCATATTTAGTGGCAGTTTTAACCTCCGCCCATAGAAAAATACCATACTATAGTGTCAGTTTAAACTGCTTCAAAAAAATAAATCTTTAGTGGAAGTTTAAATCGCCTCTATATCATGAATTAAGAAAACATGTTGCAACTTTTGTAGCCCCAGAACCTACGACCATAACAGAAAAACTGTGACACTGAAAATCTTACCAGATCTTCAAATATATCATCAATGTACAAGTGAAACAACATGTTAAAACTAAAGAACAAATGAATGTTGATTCACACCAAATACTAAAGAATCAACACATTGACTAAGGAAAAAAACAAATTGAAAGAAATAATACATTTCTCAATGCATTAAAAGAATAAAAAAACACAACACATTAAAAGAATCAACCAATATGTAAAAGAGCGACAAGAAAATAAAAATCATATATGATCATATAGAAATTTCAATCTCCTTATCCCATTAAAATACAACGTATTGACACAAGGTTATATAACACATACATAGGGCACCCTTTGTCTCGATCCCATCTAAAATATATAAAAAGATAAAAAAAATACCCAAATTGGACTTACTAATACATGAACAAACCTATCCACTAATCACTAACAAATGATGAACCCTACTCATCACCCTCTTCATCCCCATCTCTACTTCATGTTATCGACACCTGTAAGATAACTATTGAAAATTAAAAAATGTTATGTACTTATATTTAAACATAAAATTAGTAAAAGTTTGGGAAGTAAATGATTTTAAATTTCTGTGATTTACCTTCTCACCACCATTCATCACTTAAAATCCTCGTTTGCCTCCCAAATACCACAGATGGTAATAGTCCCAAACTCATCCATTCACTTAACTAGGATTCTCCTTATCAAGGACATTACCAACCAGGTCATCATGGAAGACTGAGTAGGACTGTGTGGGACTGACATCTCATATTTATTTAATTTTTACTAATAAATCAAATATCAGTCATATTAGAAGCAATATATATTAACATAGTGACAAATGATAATAAGTTATCATAATGAAAAATGAAATCATACCCTAACTTATTTGGAAATATCATTAACAAAACACCCATCATATTTTTTATGAACATTCAACCACACTTCTATTCGGGATGATTTGTGGAATAAACTCGATGACTACATTAAACAAAGATAAATAAAAAATTTAATATATTAAATAGATAACATTGTATAATAAATATTTAAACTAATGAAATGATTACCATATTCGATTGGTTTCTAGGAAAACTCTTTGACCCCGCAGTGTGAGTGTAATGCTTCCTCCGCATTCATGTCATTTAATGAAATAAAACTATGTTCAGAACATATATTTCGAAAAATTCATGCAGATAAAATAATATAAATAATAACAGATGCACAATACTAAAAAAATATACATAACAATGAAAATGACTGACTACAAAAATGACATAAGTGGTTGATAAATAAAGGGGTAACTACACATACAATCATTTTCTCCTTTAATCATGTTTGTTTCCTACTCCATAATTACTTCATCTACTTCATCCAATATTGAAATAAAAATATTTTCAATATCATGATAGACAAATAAGTATACTTCTTATTGTTGATGGGATTCAATTTCCACGGTCACATCTTCCACTTCATCACCCATTTTCATACAAGTATCCTTTTTTTATGTGAGAAACTACCCTCCACCCTTCATCCACAATATATTTTACATAATATACCATTTTCTATTGTAATTAAAATATATAAGGATCATGTAGTTCATCATCACCAATATAAATAAAGTGAGATAAGTTTACCTAAGTAAATATCAAGGAATCTCATTAAATACCCCTGATAATATCCACCCAATTTCATTTGAATAAAACAATTAGAAATGTTTGGGGTAGTTTAATTCAATAATATCTGTCAGTTGTCTATAGTATTAAGCATCATAAAATGTAAATATTTCACTATTATGTGTTTTTAAACCCTCTTCCCGATTAGCTGTATGGAATATATAGCAATTCACTTTGTAATCATAAAACTTTCTAGCTCATTTAAGAGGACCTCGAGTAAGAAACATCAAATCTTCAGACAACTCTTCTCGAGTATCAATATTCATGATCTAAAAACATTATTATACATTATGATATTTAAAAAATATATGTATCAAACTAATATCTATATTTATTGAAATATTTAGGAACTTACATGTCGTGCAAACCATTATACAAGTTCTTTACTAACAGCTTTTGTTATATCTTTCTCATTTTGTGTTTTTCCTTTAATTCATCTCTTTGTTTGTATCCTAAAATCTTTAATAAATGGATCAACAATTTCACTTTTAAGTGTCACATATCTATGTGCTTTTAATAATTCCATTTCATTTAGTGTAACATTTGAGCTCCTCCCAACTGATCAGCCAATAGAACAAAAGATTTTTTATTTCCCATATATTTCAGAGTGATTCGATGTGTCTTAAACAAATCCAACTCAATTGAATCTTTTTTAAATATCATCTAAGTATCTAGAAAAAAATTAAGAAACTCCTCTACCAAATATCCTTCATAAATAGAGCCATCTAGTTGATCGTTATTTTTCACGTATGATTTCAAATGCCTAAGATATTTGTGAAATAAAATAAAAAAATATAATTACATATTTAATGAAGTGACAGAAATTTATTACTAAAACTAATAACATATAAATGAAGTACCTCTATATTGGATACATCCATCGATAATGTATAGGGCCTCCAAATTTGGTTTCCTCAACCAAATGCACAGTTAAATTCATCATGATAGTAAAAAAAGACAGAGGAAATATCGTCTCTATTGCACAAGGTGTCAATAAAAATCTCTCATGAAGGTTGTCAAGATGAAATGGACGTAGAGTTTTCTCACATGGTTTTCTGAAAAATGTACAGAATTGGATCACAATAGTAGTAACCTTTTCAAGTAATAGTCTATGTAATTTAAATGAAAGTACCTATTGTAAAAAATATATATGAATTATGGATTTTAAATCTATGTAACCCATGATTATATAAGTCAAAAAAACCTTTATATGTTACTTAAATAACAATCGAATACCTTCACATGTTTTAAAATTTTATGTAATGTAACTTTTTCCCTATTTTTCATTGAAACAATTTCTGGATCATACTTTTCATTCTCATCCTACTCGAGATCATGCTTTATGTTCATTGTCTGTAAGTATTTCTGAGCATTGAGATGATCCTTCAAATTTACATGCTCTTTAAGAAATTTCAAGATCAAATTTTCAAAGACATTCTTCCCAATATTCATCACATCAATATTATGTAGCAACTAATTAAATTCCCAATGTGGATGTTTGAAAAAAAAATATTCCATTGTTGCGTTTCGATTTCACTTGATGATGCACTTCAAACTTGGTTCCCACAATCATTCAAATGATACACATTCCCCAATTATGTTTCAACATTTCCAAGTTATGTCAATATTTCAGAACCTGTTAACAACATTGGGGGTGGTCTACGATCAATGAACCCATTGAATTTTGACTGGTTTAGCAGAAATATATAAGATGCATAGATAAATCTTTGATGACAGAAGAAGTATTGTTTCTACTGTGAGGTAGCCACTTGGGCACAAAATCAAAGTTACAAATAGGACAGGAAAAACCCATTCCATTTTTTAAACTAGATAAATTCTCAAAACCATGGAATTCGCTGATGGTCCACATTTGAGTAGCTTTCATTTTGAACATTGTTCTAGAAGATGCATCTTATGTCTCAACACTATTTCTATATAACTATTGTAATTATTCAATTAAATTTTGAAAGTATACATAAATATAATTTCTAGGAAATTATTTTCGAGGAATCATCACCAAAATTATATAATATGTTTGTTTTATAAACATCCACGAAGGAAAATTGTAAGGGATCAAAATAAATAGCCAAATGCTATAACTGGTACTCAAAGTCCCAAATGGGTTGAATCCATCAGTAGCCAATCCAAATAAAAGATTACAAGGATTATATGAGAAATATGGATGTAATGAATCAAATTTATTCCACAATTGTAGATCTCTTAGATGTTTCATTAACCCGTCATTGTTATTATCTATATAATTCCACTTCATGGGTTCAGTGGTATTCAATGACATGAATAATCTTTTCAATTGAGGATTTAAAGGAAAGTAATGAAAAACCATTTCAGGTGTGTTCATTTTCTTCTTCTTTAGGGTATCAGGTTGATTCACACATCCAACATCACCCATATACTGCCATCTAGAGGAATAAAATTTCTTTGAATCCTGTCTAGATGAATCCTCTCCCCAATAAAGTATACTATCCTTGGGACACGCATGAATTTTGGTATAATTCAGACCATGATTGTTAACAATTTTTTTATCATAAAATACTTATGGATCTTTTCTTCAGTAAATTCATCACATAAAAATTCCAATATCATAGACATCTCCTTATTTGTAATTACATATAGGCATTTGATATGGTAAAATTTCATCAGAAAAGAAAGTTCTGAATATTTCAAACATCCAATGTACAACTCTTGATTTCCCTTATTAACTGAACCATGAAACACATTTTTTTTCTCAATGAAGTTTTCTCTTACATTTTTTCACTAAATAATAAAGAATAAGATCTAATGATATGTTACAATCTTGATCTGGTTGTCCTATAGTCTCAAAAACATCACTTAGCATGTTTCTATTTGTAACACCCTCAACCGGTTGTTATGATATGTTTTGATTTTGATATTGGTGTCTTGCAATGTCAAATGAATCATTTATAAGTTTTTGTACTTAATTTTCCATTATCAACTATGTTGGGAGATCATTCTATGGATTGACATTAGTGCTCAACCTTTATATAATTTTTTATTCATTGTGTCAAATCCAACACAAATAAAGAGTAGGGAATTACTTCAATATCAAGTGTTCAAAAACTTTATCTCTTATAAAACATCTTATAAATTTACATTTCAGACATAGAAATATTATTCTCCCTTCAACAGATCGATTGAAAATTGGAAAATCTAAAAACTCCTCAAAACCCTTATCATATTAAGGTGTGTTCCTTGGTAATGTGATCCAAATTTTATCCATATATATCACAATGTTCCAAAACATTATGAAAAAAGTTAAAACATATAACTATTACTAAATAGGAAAAGATATTCATATATAATTGTAGAAAAAAATGTGAATTTGTTTAATAACCATACACTACCATTTAAATGTATTTATAACCATGTGTGAAATAAGAATTATGGACACTTCTGAAAAATAATTAAACTATTTGGACTATTAGAAAATGTTGATAAAGAAACCGGTGTAGAGTTGTGAACTTTGACCCTTCTTTAATTGATACAAAACAAGGAAATATTGGGAAACTAGAAATGCCTCAACATATCATTATAATGAATCCATGAAGTTCGAAATGAATTTCTTATTCTTTATCCACATCTTCCTTAGATTATATTTATAGACAAAATACAAATGGATAAAATTCATTAGAAATCCATTGAATCTTCAACACATGGGTGTTTCCGAATTCATCATCATACATTTAAACCCAAAAAAATGTGAAATCCAAATAATTTTAAAGCAATATATAATTAAAATCACAATCAATAAATAAGGTTTACAATACATTTCCATAAACCAAGAATATCCTTTTTAGGTAAGGAAAATTCTTGATCCATGGAGTACCCACCATTATAAATCAATTTAGTTGAAAACATCATGTGTAATTTATTTATTATAGAGATATCCCTCATTGTAATTATATCAAACATGAAACAATCATATAATTACATTTGAAATTAAAATTACATATCATTATAAATTTATTTGATTTTTCTATAAGGAGGTCATAGTAAACAAGTTTTTTATTGATAAAACCATTAAAAGTGTCTTACAAATTGGTTTTCTAGTTAATAAAAACAAGTGTAAAATACAATCATTAAAATAACTCCCAAAAAAAGCAAGGGTATGGATACACATACCTCAATGAAAAAATCGCATCACCTTATAAGAATAATAGAATAGGAGGTCATAGGAGAAACTTCACAATACCTAAAAAACAAAAAAAAAACCCATTTAATGCATCCCTATACATGAGGTTCAAACACCATGGATGCTATAGTTAGAGAAGAGGTTATAAACAAGAAATAAATTAAGAGAATAAGTAAGGATGAGTGTTAAGAGACCCTCACCATATGATTTGAATGAGAAACCACAAATAAATATCATTGATTACAATATATAAGGATATGAGGGGGAGATAGTTGGTAGGGGTAGGTCTCTTGAACTTCCTTTTCGAAGTGGGGAATGAAATTAGGGAAAAAATAATTAAAAAAATTAAAATAATAATAAAATTCCCCTTTTTGAGTAGGTTTCATTGTTTACCTTCCATGTTTACTTTCATGGTTTACAAAATAATGTGATAACCTTACATCCTATAAAAGTTTACAATTTCTTATATTTTTCATCCTAAAACACTTTAAACATAAGATGATATATAATATAATAAATTTATTCACATAAAAGTGATAATAGGGTGTTACAACATGTGTTTTAATTTTATGGGGTTTATTATTCTCACACCCTATTGCTACTCTCATGGTGTATATAGATTTTGTAATATTTAAATCAATTAAAGGAAAGGATCCTATGTGAGTTAGTGGGTTTATTGTATATTTTTTGGGGTTTTATTGGAGTTTGAGAGGTGGTAGATACCCCTTATTCACAGAGTGATGAGTTATAATGGTTTACGTTTTGGTTATTTTTGGTCATTTATTTTGGTATATCATGTATATTAAGCCTAATAGTCTTACCATCACATTATTTATTTTATTTTAGAATTATTTATGTACACTTTGTTTTATATTTTAATTGGCCTTGTTGTTTAAATTTGGTTTTTGAGTTTCTATGTCATGATTGGTTGTATGTTATTTCAAAAATTCTTATCTTGTATGTATGACACACCAATTTAATGTAAGGTTATTCTAAGTTTTTGGGGTGGAACCCACTTGTCTTGTATTATATTTTATTAGGTGAAGTCTTTCCCAATAGAGTATGTTTGATTCTCATGAACTAATTTCTATCATGTGGTGATCAAGAATTCACTTTAGTCCTTGTAGTGGGATAAATCATGGATTTGAAGGGGCAAGCCTGGGTTGGTTTACTACATATGGGATACTAAAATTTCATCCTTTCTCCCTCTCTATGAGATGATCTTACATTATGGTTCTCCACTTTAAACTTATTATCAAAGACTCCAAGATCGTTGAATATTTAATAACTTTATTTACAACATTATAGTATAACATAAAATTAATTTATAAATATTTACCTCCTAGATTTATAAATTATTACAAAGACATGGATTTAATCGATTATGAAATTTATATATATTAATTTCTAGATCCATAAAAAATAAAAAAAGCATGTCTTTCTAACTGATTAAAGTTAACTTCAAATATTATAGTGGATACATTATTTTTCTACTTTAGTTCAAGGAATTTTCATCTCATACTGATTTTTACATTTTTTGGGAAGTATTTCTCAAGGAACAGCCTCATGAAATCACACCATAGCATAGATTAAATGTATTATTCATTATTTATATTATTTATTAATGGAAACAATTAATAAAAATTTACTTCAAGATGATAAATTGTTAAAATACATTCTTTTGTTCATATTGTTCCCCTATATTAAATATCTTTTAAAATAATGATAACCCCCTTAAACTATAAGTGGATCCATGGGCCCAAAAAATAAAATAGGTCATTTTCACAGCTTAATTACATGATTAAGTATAACTTTCAATATGGTTACGGTTATTATCCATAACTTGAGTCATTGTGTTAATATAACCAAGAAGTTTTCAATGATAGCACCCATGATGTTTTTTGAACGTATGAATAATCATCACATTGAAAATTGTATCCACCACATAAGTCATTCCTATTAGTGCATCTCTTTCCACCATCTATATTATAAATATAAAAAAAATAATTAGGATGAAATTAAAAAAATTAGTATAAAAATATATCCCTATACACTTATGTTATCTCCATATAACTAAGGTTTTTCTCTAAGGGTTTTCATCCCAATTGCTTAATGTTTCTAGGTGATCTGATATGTAATACTATGAAGGGGTTTGAATTAATATTACTATGTATTTATAATTTTTTTTAAATAACCATATTTAAATGGTTAAAGTCAATAATCCCTTGACATTAGAAACTATCACTTACACATTTGAAAAAAACAAACATGAACAAAAGGCATTCAAGTTTTTTACAATGTTCACCCCTGATGTGAGTGACTTTTTCTTTACTATTCCCTAGATAATTCTAAGACATGGATGTATCAATAATGTAATAAAGTGATTAAAATATAGTATGCATCATCCCTAACTTAAATACATTCCCCAATAAGAAAGTATCATCCCTTTCTTGATAATAGATCCATCTGGTTTACAATAGTGTCGATATTTTAAATGAAAATACATTTCATTCTCTCTATCATGATTCAACACAAAAGATAGATCTTATATTAGAGCCTTTATAATAATCAAAATAAATTCAATCTCCCTCTAAATTTTAAATCTTGATGTACAAATTATTTAATAATCAATTTTAAATTTCTAGTCATTATTAATTCCTTATAAAACATTATTCTTAAAATCATTCCCTCCTATTCAATTATCAAAAGACCATTAAGATATTTTTCAATATTAAAAATTATAATGTCTATGAAAATCAGTGAAAAAATTATCTCTATATTTGAAACTATTCAAAATGATAATCTTGAAATCATATAGATTAATCATCATAATTAGAGTAAAGAAATTTCTTTTTTGAATCTATAAAACTATCACACAAAGATCATCAAACATGTTATTTGAATAACTATTTTTCAATAGAAACAAAGCTCATCTTAAAAAATCTAAAAACCTTACAATAAATGGGTGGTGAGGCTCAGTATCGGCAGCGAGAAGCAGTGAGGTTTGGGACCGGCAGTGAGGCACGGTGAAGGGTGGAGATGCTTGGAAATGGTGGTGAGGTGTTGCGGTGAGGTGTAGTGATGGTAGAGCTACGGGGGTTTGGTGGGTTGGGGTTTTGGGGATTAAGTGAGTGGAAGTTTTAGGGGAGAAGTGTTGGGATTTTGAAAAAAAATGCAAGTTTTAACGGTGGTTTTTAGAAAGCCGCTGCTAAATTATATAAAAAAAATTAGCGGAGGATTAATAAACCACCGCTAAACACTGATTTTGGTGTGGTGTAAGAACCTAATGTTCAAGAATCTATCTCATAGTCATGTTTAATGGTAATGATTTCATTTTATCTATAACAATTTTTTATCAAATAAATATCATGTTTTAAAAAAATTAATAAGGACTTTTGTTAATTATAATCCAATTAAAATAATGGCCTATTTTAATTTTATATTATATATATTACTATTTAAATTTCCATATATCAGTAAATATTTAGATATTAATTGTAATTACTATCATTACATTGTTATTTAGATGAAAATATTGTCAATAATATCATATATAACTCTTTAATAGTTGAGAGGGAAACTATTTTACCAATATATTATATAAATTATCCCAACTCTATTCTTCTTGTATCTTAAATCTGAAGATTTTCTAACTATGTGTGGCCCATATATCATATTATGATTTTTTTCGCCTAAATATTAGGTTTATCAAATTCAACCATGCCTTAAAAAAGATAATTCTAGTGCACCTTTCTTTATAAATCCTACCCTTTTGGAAAATCGAATTATAAACATGTGTTCGATTTAGAAGGAATGAAAAAATTAATATTTTTAAGGAGTTTAAAATCTCATATTCTTATCTCATGTAATCATTTTTTTTATTCATTCCTTCAGTGATTTAGTTTTTAATATCTTACACCTTTAATAAAATAAACATGTTCAAAAAATATAAATATAAAACACTTTATATAGCTCATTATTTATGATAATTTTCCAAAAATAAAATCTTATTATATTCAATCATATAAATATATATCTCACTCATAAGGTATATAAAGATATTTTGTGTAAAGGTTTATAGTAACCTGAAACCAAAATTCCTACAAGATCAAGTATGATGCAATTTCTATCTCGGCCCCACTTTTTAAAAACTAAGCCTCGACACTAATTCAGTGTGAATTCTAACCTAATGTCTGACTATCCACATATCAATACTTAATATATACCTTAATTATAATACAATACAAATATATAATCTTCATAATTAATTAAAAAAAATATAGTTCATAACCCAAAAAAAATCATAGTAATTGTAGACCATAGAAAAATATTACATCATATCTAGGATTTAATTATTTAGATACATGGTGTGTGATATATAATATGTAGTTTAATACTTTAAAATAACTCATATATTGAATATTAATATAAAATATTTATATTAATGAATTAAATTATGAAGAGAATAAACAAAATAAATTATCATTTCATAAATTTTTGAAATGTGATAAGAATTTATAAACAATTAAAAAATAAATAATTATAAAAACATTATGATTTGAACATGCTTTATGAAATTACATAAATAAACTAACATAAAAATTTCATATTTATTTTAATATGAATTTTTTTACCATCATTTATAGGGTATTTAATATGAACACCTCCATATTTCAAATATATGATATTTATGAAAAACTTTATAACCATATAAACTTTTAAAATTTTATATCAATATTCCCTACTAGAAAGACCACATATATTCACAGACCTAAAGTCATTTTTTGTCTTGTATATGGATATATATGGACATATATCCCTAGTTATTAGATATTTTTGGCTATATATAGTCCCAAATCCATGGGAAATATAGCACACGACAATAAGTGGTTGGGTTTCTTGTGTGACACTCGCCATGTCATTATGTTGTTAATTTTTTATTATTTTGTTGGATTATCCTTTTTTCTAATTTTCCAAAGAGTTTTTTCTGAGAACATGTTTAATGTTTTTGGGTTTTTCTTCGGTGCATGGTTAATGAGCACAGTTAGAGGGAAATCACGTTGCTAACCTACTCGAGTATCTTTTTAAGACAGTTTACACTGTAAATGATTTTTCATCATGTGTGGTGAGTGGTTATGTCCAAGCCATGTGGGAATTATGAGAGAGTCTAGGCATTCTCAGGTGAGTCTACTCTATCACTCATATCCTATGCATGGTTAGATAAACCACAAGAGAAACATGGAGTTTGGCTCTATGTTTTTACATTATTAGTTGGCATGGTTGGAGCATAGTTCTTCTAACCATGTGGTCCTAGATTAAACCATAAAAGTGGTTCTTAAGCTAATTAGTGGCCAATTCACAGTTGGAACATGGTTTGGAAAATGGTGTGTCAAAAATGTGTGTCTTTACTAGGTGTTAACATTTTTAGAAATTCCCAAAACACCCTCTTTGAATTAAGAGGTATTTTACCCCTCTTCTCCCCCATTAGTGTTGGATAACCCTTGGGAGCCTATGTTGGAGATCTACCTTTATACTCCTTTTATTTTCGAACACTCTATAGTCATTTACAAGATGTTTTTTGGTATTCCATCCTCTCTTTATCTCTTTTTTCCTTCCCTTTCTATTTCCTCTTGGGTTTGACAACTCTAATGATCCCTAAAACCCCTATGTCTTATTTTATTATTTATAATAGATAAAATGTTGTTTTTTTTTGTTTTTTAGGGTTTATATATATAATTTATATCCCCATGGATGTACTCACCAATGAATTCAACATGTTTTATCTTGGTTTATGCTTCTTCCATGTAGGTGTTTCTTTAAAATTGATTCATTTTGGAATTCAAAGTGTATTTGTACTTTAAAAATTCTTTTTTATACAATGTATTAATATATGTAATACATTTTTTATGATTTTAAAATTATTTATTTGTAGTTTTTGTCTTAGAATAAATGGTTTCTCCTTTAAATTACATGTTTTCATGTTTAAAATTGATATTTTTACTTCTGATAGAATTTTGTGAAATTCATGTGTGGCTTTAGAAATGGTTTTTAATATAATTATTGGATTTTAAATTTTATTTTAGGTTTAAATGAGTGAAAACTATTTTTTAAAGTTTTTTTTCTTTTAAAGTGACATATTGGCCTCAAAATTAATTTTAAATAGGTTATTTAATAAATTTTAAATGTTGACTTGAAGATTTTGTATGGTTTACCCCTTTCAAGAACTGACTTAATGTCTCTTTTAAAATGTTTTGATAGTAATCCATTGGCCAAGTTTTGGATTCAAGTAATAAGACCCCTATTTTAGGTTAGCTTCTAAATTAATTGAAATAGTTTTTGGGAATTCAATCACTTTCTAAGAAATGTCTAAATTTGTTTTTTATGGGATAGGAAATGAATTGGTATTCTGAGTTGTGTTTTATAATAAAGGCCTCATTAGAACATTGGTTTTAAATGGTTGATGTGAAAGAAACCCATCACTTACCCCTTCATTTTTTAACCCCTTATGAGGGATGTTGATCTCTATAAGATACTTGTTTCTCCATTATTCCGGAATGTTCTTGTTTATGTTGTGGGTGTATGTGATGTTTGGGGCTATCAGTTTGTTGGATGTTGGGGGTGAGGGTCATCCATAACTTGAGCATTTTTTCTCAAAGTGGTCTTGTATGTTCTTTTTCCTCACATCCCTTTTTTTCATGGGAACCCAAGTAATAAGTGGGATATCTAAACCTATTTAACTAGAGGTTTTACATACCATTATTTTCTCTCAAATCATGCAAGGAACAAGAGCTAAGAGGGGTGTCATCAAAATGATGGTTATGTGGGATAGTTGGATGACTTCTATTTTAAGCTTTAGAATATGATTATAACTAGTTCATGATTTGGAAAAATGTTATATTATTATGTGTTTGGAATGTTAGGGATCCATGGCAGATCCCATGAAATAATCAATTATTTGATTATTTATTAATATATTAGAGTTTGATATGGTGCTTGTTTGTTTCATTTCCCCTTATTTAATTATTATGTAACCTTTTATTATTTATATTATTATATGAATTATGATATATGGTTTCTACCTTGATGTACTTGACCCATGTATGTTGGCTCATTTCCTTTGTAAATGAGTTTTAAAAGATGTTTAAAAAACCTATTTTGAATTTAAAGAATCTTGTTTGAGTTTTAAAATTGGATTTCAAAATGGGTGTTTGGATTTAATGATGATTTCAGCTGATAAAATATTAATAAAGTTATTTTTTAAATTTAAATTGTAATATTGAGTCGTTTTTGATAAATTTTAATTATTGTGTGGTTTTTAAATGGTTTATATCAGGCGTAATGTTTTCAAATAATTTTTTGTTTTGGGAAAACAAAGTGAAATGTTTTTGAAAAGGTTTTTATAAAAGGTTTTTCATAAGCTATATGTGAAAAATTTTCTTTATTTTTTATTTCCATACTATAGCTTACATATTTTCTTATAACACAAGATGAATAGTTTTAGGAGGGATTTTTATCCTATTCTAATATATTTCAAGTTTTAGGTTTTTTTATGGAATCTATTCTTATCCTTGTGGCTGATTTAAGGGATTGGGTTGTCTTGAAAAACTAAAGGTTTCATGGGGATATCATTAATCTCATCCTAAGTTGGATTGTAGTTGTTGTTTTTTGTTATATTTTTATCATCTTTCATTGTTTTATCTTTTTGGTTTTGGATGATGTTTATTTTTATACAAAATGGGTTGGATCATTCTTGTGGTTTGTGACATGTTTGGATTGATTTCTTTTTATCTATTACATTTATATGTTATGTCATATTCCATATTTTAGATTGGTAAAATAATTCTTAAATAGAATCCTATGATTCCCAAACACTAGTTTATAGTCTGTAAGGATTGAGAAAACCATTTGGGCCTTATAATAGATTGGGTTATGCATCAGGGTTGTTGGAGTGTTAGGTTGGTTTGTTACGAAAATGGTATCAAAGGGTCTTGGGTTTTCCTTGGGAAGAGTCTAATCCCTTTGTGTATCCTATTTTATTTGGGTATTTCCAGGTAGAAATGAGACTAAGGTTGTTAGAACTTGAGAGGTAAGGCTTGGGATAGTCTAGATTTCTCTTTATCATCCCAACCCCAAGATTCCACGATAATTTAGGTTTCAATTTTTGAATTCATGTTTTTTTGTTATTTCTTATGTATTTTTATGTGAATTGATTTTTTTATCCCCTTTTTGTAAGTGAGTGATATTAGGGGATCTCCCCTTGGTTTTGGTGTAAAATGGATGAGAACTTGAACCACACTGTTTGCTTACACGGCTTGGGAAACTGTACGGTGTTCATATAGTTGTGACTTCCTTGTTTATGTGGATTGCTACATGATTGGATAATACTTTCCAAACTCATGAAATCAATGTGTGAGCAGCACAATTTCATCCTCGAATATCCTATTTTGAATCCTCTCAAATTTAGATTTCTCCTAAATTTATTTTCAATTGTGGGAGGAGGATTGGGGATTTTTTTTATTTCCTTATAGATGTGGTTCTTATGAACCTTATTTGAATTCTTATTTATTGATTTTATTGCACTTTGTTTTAAATCCCTATTTTGTAAAATGAATGGATTTTGATAAAAAAATCAAAACTTAGTTTAATGGAATATTGGGAATAGTATATTCTCTTGGATTTTATGGGTTTTTTATAAAATGTGATTTTAAAAGCAAAATAACTTGGGAATTTTCAAAAGTAATTCATTACAAAAAGAGATTTTAAAAAAAATTAGGATTTTAAGGTATATTATTCTTTGAAACATGTTTTGAAAGAGTTTTGAAAAAGAAAAGTGAGTTGGATAATCATTATTTGGATGCTTGGTTCTCATAGAAAAATGGAATTTTAATGAAATTTTTGTGACATGACTCATTAGGAATTGTGTATTTCAATTAGGATGATCTTTTTAAGTTTGGGTTGGCTTAGTTCTCATGTACACACCTTTTGGAAAGTTATTTCCAAATTTATTTGAAAAATTGGTGATTTTAAATGAAAATTATCTTTTCTTGATATATTTGATGTGTGCATTTATTTGTGGATTGTATTTTGGTTTGATTATTAGCTCATGATGTAATTGTTTGGTGTATTGTTTGGGTTATTAATTGATGTGGTTCATGTATTCTGGAATTTTTTATCCTCCCACCATCCAAAAATGGTCAAAAAGGTTTCTTCAGTTCCAAAGCCTACCCAGACTCTAAGTGGAGTGGTGGATAAAGAACATTCTTTGTCTTAGACCCCATCTTAGACTTATTGAATTTGTATTTTCATTATTTTAGTGGTGATAAAGGGTCAATGGAAGTGGTGAGGTGGTTGGAAGAGATTTTGGAGATCCTAAAATATCTTGGGAAACCTAAATATTAATATGTGAGATATCTTGATAGCTTTCTTGTTGGTTTTAGCCTAGTTTTTTGGGATTTTATAGTTCCTTCTAAGCTCTGTAATGGTATGTATTATGAGATATCTAGGATGTCATTTATGTATTGATTCTTTTCTGAGGTGGTAAAAGGGTGGGAACTGTTGGTCTAGTGATCCTTTATCAGGATCACGGATTAGTGGAAGAGTACATCGGTCTCTTCATAAACTTGTTCATATTTTGTTCAAATATCATTGTCAATGATACAAATATATATTGTTTATTCAGAGGTGGTATTCACCAAGATTTTGGTTCTCATATACCTACATCAGATCATAAATTTTTCAGGATGTTTTCGATGAGTCTATTTGAGTGGAATATGAGAAATATAGGAAGCCTGTGGTGGGTGATACCATAGTAATATTTTGAGGGAATAGGGATAACCTAGTGAGTGAAGAACATAATAAATATAAGCCAAAACATAGGTAAAAAGGGATTGCATCAAAGGAATACCCTATCACTTATGTGATTTCAATGTAGGGATTAAGGATTATTAAGCCCTCCAGTCTTAAGTCTCATAGTTTTTTCCTTTATTGTGGTATTTTGGTCCTCTAAAGATGTTTTGTAAGTTGGGATTTCAGAATAGGTCTTCAGTTTTATCCTTTTGTGGGTGGTTTGTTTTGGGGGACTTCCCTTTGATGGTTATAATTGGAGCTCTGTTTGTTGTTTTTGGAATCTTGTAAATGGTTCCATTTGAGATATTTCTTGTGAATTACGTAAATTTAATTATGTAATTCATTATTTTTTTGGAGGGATACCCCCCAAACCATGTAAATAGATTTTAAGGTTATTGATTTGATTTCCTTTAAACATGTTTGGTTACAAATGTATATTTTCTGTTGAGAATCATTTTTTTAGAGAAAGTTTCTCAAATGTGTTGGGTTTCACTATTACTTTGTTCAGACTTTTAGGTTCCAACTATTTATAAATTTCAATAGCCTTGGGTTCTTTATTATCTAACTAGGGTTTTTGGTCTACAATTTAGGGTTAGTAAACTAGTAGGTGTTGGGTTGTGGTCATTTAGGATGCACCATGTGATATTGATCTAGGTTTTGACCCTAGGTTACCCATGTGTGTCACGAACCGAGGTGAAATCACATGTCATTATTTATAGGCTTATATTGGAATATATTTCTCTATTTGGTTATGGAAATATTTTTAGTTTGATAGTAAGTTATCTTGTGGTTTCTCAATTGTTCAAGGATGGGTTTTTATTAGATTTCTCTGGTGCCACCATGTTAGACTAATTCCAAATATTGGGGATATAATGTTTTTTCTCCATTCTTTCTTAGGAATTATTCCTCAAAGTTATCCTTTAGGTTATTATTATATATTTTTGGAACCTTTTGGTTTATTGGTTTGATATTTTTAAGGATACCTATTTTTGGATTTGAGTTTTAATTATGATGAGTAGTAATTTTGGTTGGTTCCTCCTTATATCTCTCATTTTCTATCATATTTATTTTCAACCACAATTATTCTGAGGGAAAACGTGGTATGGTGAAGATTTTATGACACCTTCCATGTCTCTGTGTTGTTGATTTTGTATGATTTTTTTGAGGTTGTTTTAAGTTTCTATAGAGTTATATTTCAGAAATTGGTAAATTTTTTGACTTTTTCCTATATTCATTAGTAAGGAATGTGGTTAGAGATAAATTTCATTGATACCTTACCCTATGATTCTTTTCTATTTACTTTTTACTATACATGGTTTTTTTTCATGGGTAAAACATGGTTAAGTCCAAACTGTGAAGTCCCTTTTTGAAAATGTTTCAGTGCTCTGGGGAGTCTAGCATATGGCTCCCAGCTTGTTCATAGTTAGGTAAACCATGTAACAAGTGTATAGTTTGGATATCTATTTTGATATCACCAGTTGGAAAGGTTGTAGAATGGTTAGTCCAATCATGTGATTCATAATCTAAACCATTCAAGTGGTTCTTTTCCTATGAACTGGTCAGCACATGATTCGTAAAATCATGTGTCCAAACATTATGGCTTGCCCATGTGTTCACTTTTTTAGAAATTTTCTAAATACCCTCTTTAACATAAGAGGTATTTTACCCCTCTTCTCTCCCATTTTTTGTCATTTGACCCTTGGGATCCAAATGTGGAGCTCCACCTTCCCTATTCTTTGATTATTGGACTCTATTTGGTGATTTCTATGATGTTTGAGGTATTTATTCTACTCTCCCTCTATTCATTACTTCCTTCTCTAATTCCATTTAGGTTTGGTTTCTTTGATGAAACATAGAACCATTCTGGAAGATTTTAGGGTTTGAGTCGGATCTAATATTGGATTTACTAGTGTCAATGGTTTTTAGATGTTTTCTTTATCCCCATGGGTGTTCTCATTGTTAAAGGTGTCACATTTTCCCTTAGTTTTTGTTTCTCCCAAGTTGGTGTTTCTAGGTAATTATTTAATTTTGGAATTAAATTTATTTTTTTACATCCTAAATTCATTTTTATTGAATTTATGGATATATTTATGAAATTTTTTGATGATTTAAAACCATTTTATTATGTTTTGAGATTGGAATAAATGATTTCTTTTTTAAATTCCATTTTTTCGTATTTGAAATGGAATGTTTACATGTTCTAGGTTTTTGAAAAATTATAATGCGTATTTTTAAATGGTTTTAAATTTAATTGTTGTATTTAGAATCCAATATTATTTTTCAATGAGTGAAATCTATAATTTTAAGTTATTTTCTATTTTAAAGTGATGTGTTCAACTAAAAATGACTTTTAAATAAGATATTTAATAATTATCAAATGTTTATTTAAAGTTTAGGTGTGTGTAGTTTACCCCTTGGTAGAAATGAATTAATGGATATTTCTAAATGGTTTGATATAAATGGTTGGTCTTTGGACTTATTTTTTATTCCATGTAAGAGGGCCCATGTTTGAGGGTTGCGTTTAAAAGATTTAAAATTTTGTTTTTTATTTCCATCACTTTATAAGAAATTTATAAAGTAGTGTTTTATGAAATGACAAAGGGATTGGTATTCAAAGTTGTGTTTTGTAAAAATTTTACAGTTATAACTCTAGTTTTAAATGGTTTATGTGAAAGATACACCTTGATTTCACATTCATTTTTACACTTTATGGGGGTTTCTGACCTCTATGAGATTCTTATTTCTCCCCTTATGTGGGAATGTGAATCTTTATGATGTGTATGGATGTGATATTTAGGTTTATTCATTTTTCGGGAGTTAGGGGTGAGGTTTATCAATAGTTTGGGTCGTGTGTATTAGACATGGAAAGTATGTTCTTTCACCTCACTTACCTTTATTATGGTGCCCCTAGTACTAAGTGGATGATCTCAGTCTATTTAATTAGTTATTTTACATGTCACTGGGGTCACTCGAGTCATTCTAGTCACAAGGGCTAAGAGGGGATGTCAATGCAATGAAGTTTATGTGTTCTAGTTGGATGACTTGTGGCATTACACATTAAGGATCTAGGTTAGAGGATATGATATATTTGATTGTTTGATCAGTTATTATTATAAGGGATTTGATTTAGTGCTTATTTGTATCATTTCCCCATTTAATTATTCTGTCCAATCATTTTTCTTATATTGTTATATTCCTTTTGATATACGGTGTCTACATTGTTGTGTTTAACCCATGTGTATTATATATTTCCCATTGTAAATAATATTTCAATGTTTTTTTGAAAACCTTTTTTAAATATAAAGACTTCGTTATGGGTTTTTAAAGTAGATTTCAAAATGTGTGTTTATATTTAAAGAGGAAATTTTTAGGTTAAATTTTGTAATGTTTTTATTTTAATTTAAATAAAATAATTGAGTTGTTTTTGTTAATTTTTTAATAGGTGTGTGGTTATGAAATTTCTTGGGCCAGTGGTAATGTTTTGAAAGCATTTTTCTGTTTGGGAAAATGATGTAAAATGTTTTGAAAAGGTGTTTATGTATTTATTTTGGTTTTCTATAAGTTATATAGGAAAATATTAATTTCTTGTTTTTTTCAAACTAATGTTTGTAAATTTATTTATGAAAAAATGTATATTTTCGGTCAGTTGTGTTTAACTATAGGTATTTTAAGTGTCGGGCTAAATATTTTAGGTTCTAGGTTCTCAACTAGATTCTATTTTGATACTTTTGGCCGATGAGGGATGCATATGGTGGTGGTGAGTAACTGTATGTTCCATATAGATGTTTCTAGGATCGGCATGAGTTATCTTTTAGTTTTTATTTGTGTTTTATATGATTTCCTTATTGTATCTTTCTCATTTTGGATGACATTTATGTTTATGAAAAAATTATTAGATCAGTCTAGTTGGTTTGGACCTATTTGGAATGTTTATGTTTTGTATCTTCTATTTATATGTTCCACTATATTTTATCTCTTATTTGGTTGACATCATTCCCAAAAGGATTCATGTGATTTTCAGGAACAATTTTTCAACCTTTGGGGATCAAAATTCACCTTTAGTCCTTGTGACGGTTAAGGTTTGGCATTGGGTTCATTGGAAACTTGATCCAATTCATTAAAATTTGAATATAACAATTTCCCAAAATGCCCATGGCTATATATCAGCCTTGTTCATGGGAAAATATCATATGTGGCTATAATTGATCATGACTTTTGGATATATTCATGATCTAAATATCCTTGTGGATATATGTTTCCTATTTCCATGGGTTTAATTACCTATGGAAATATCATCTAAAATAAATCCAACCCAATCATATTTCTCATTCACACTCACCTTTTGTCCCATCATTTCTGCCTCTTCTTCATTCATCTACACTTGTCCACCTATTTAATACCCTTAATTTTATGATCCCTCCTCTATCCTCTTTATTTTTTAATACCTCCTTCATCTTTTTCATGCCATTTTCCCTCTTCAATTTGGTCATTCATCCAAACCATTCTCATTCCATTAGTAGTACCATGTGCAGTTGTTCCATTAGAAGCCTAGACATTCTATAAACCCTACCCCTTCCCCAATTGACACTTAGTATTCTTTTTTCATCAATATCAATGTGATTTATACTCCTACGTAATTTTTTTAAGACTCATCTACATTTCTATTATATATTGGATCATACCTTTTATTAGATTAATCGTATGAAATATTTCTTATGAGTTTTATATATTTTATTACGTATTAATCAACTTATGTTTTTCTCTAATAATTTTTGTTTTTTACAATTTTTTATGTCATTTTTGTAAAAGTTTTGTACTCAAAATATGGTTTCTTGATTGATGGGTGTTCATTATATAGTTTCTATATAAGCATCTCTAGAATCATGGTAGTTTAGATACTATTACAAATTGATTGACTTCAATCACCAAATATTTATGGTTAACATTTTAATATATTTTATGATATTAATATTTTATTCACTTTAAATGATATGTTTAATTCACTATTACAAATGGTTTAGTTTTTTTATTTCATTTAGCTCTATTTTTTATTACATTGAGTAGAAAACCTCTAGTTCATTTTCCAAAGTTATTTACACATTTCAAGGAATAGTTATAGTAAATACTTAGCACAAAAAAATATTCATTTTATAATTAGATCACAAATCGACATTGATAAAGAGACACTCTAACCTATTTGAAAATAGTTAATTATTAAATATTGTAGACTATGAATATAAAATTGACTATAAATTAAAATTTAACAATTTATATTGAATAAATAGGATAAATGGAAAGTGCATTATCCTATGAAAAAATTAATTTGACTAATATTAGAAAACTAAAAAAATTATGACATCATGCTCAACATGGAAGTAATTAATAAAAATATACATAAGATATAGATACATTATTGTAAACATAATAACTCATTTTCTATTAAACAAAATTGTACTTAACAAATTTTTTGAAAATATAAATACTATTATGGACACAAAATATAGTTGTATTAAACTTAATAGGGTTAATATAAACATTAGTAAACATAAAAATATTTTATGTTAGATTTAATAATATTATGCATCAAACATAACAATATTAATTATTACATGTAATATTATTTGATATAAAACATAATAATTTTTAATTAAAATTATTTGAAACATTACTATATAAACCCAACAAAAATCATTAAGCTAGTACCAAATGGAGTTATACGGGCTGGGGGGATTGCTGTGACTTTTCTAGGTTCAAGTTAAATAGGGTTCTTATTACTGTTTCATCAAGTTCTGTAGGGTTTTATGTGATCTTATATATTTATTTTATATATTACTTTTTTCATTTACTTTCCATTTAATATTTTTTTTATCATCTTGTAATAAACATATTTTTTATTGTTTTTTTATCTAATGAAAAAATAAATAACACATTGATTAATTTCATATATTATTTATTTACAAAATGTTTATTTATATTAGAATGGGTATAAGAAGGTTTTATAATGTTTATTAGATAATTAATGATTTTCTAAATGAGTTTGATTTTTTTTGGACTTTTCATTCAATAATGATTCTGATGGTGGAACATATAAATTCCAATATTATGATTTCATTAGAGAATCATGGTTAACTCATGAGTAAGTGAGTAACCATGTTATAAAAAATGTTTTCCAAAAAAATATATTATATGGTATCACAATGGATAAAAACTTTAAGTGGATAATTTAATTTATTCAATTGAAATGATCGGTATGGAAATTTTGATTTTTGATTAGTTTTTATTTTCTTCTCAACGAAATACATCATGTTGACCAGTACAGGATGAAATGATTACTAGAAAAAAATTGTCTACTAATCATAATAATTAAATTTATCATGATTAAAAGCTGGTGGAAGAAATGAATACCCTTGTATACTATTCATGTGGAAAAATGAAAAAACATTATTTTTTAATGATATTGTATCATAGGAAAACAATTTATGGGTTTAATAATACTATAGTTGACTATATCCATACATAATTTAAGTACATACAACCTAATGATGCATGTAATGTAGAAACTTATTACATAGAAGAAAAGTTTGTTGAAATTTTTTTATTCTCATCTAATTATATATATACATGCCTTAAAGAATATTCTCTATTTTGGAATAAAATGATAGAGGTCCGTCAATTCAAATTGTGTGGTACATCAAGATGGAAATATAATAAATATGGAACCCACTCTCACATACCAAAAAAAGTATTGTTGAACTTTACTTTTATTCCAAGACTTTTAAAACTTCTATATAAAAAATAAATGTAATAATATATGAGATGGTTTGAAAATTAATGAAATGATGATAATGATGAAATGCACGTCCCACTAATGGGTTATCATGAAATAAATATGGTATGTTATATCCTTATTTTGTAAATAACCCATGCAATTTTTTATTGTGGCTATCATGTGATGGTATGAACCCATTTTTTCATATGTATAAAAAACATTAATTGGTATATTTTCATTCACATTTATAACTTTTTATCATGGATGTGTATGAAGAAGCCATTTATTATCATGAGTATATATATATGGACCCCGTCATCCAAGAAATGTTATTGATATATACGTACATCCATTAATAGATGAGTTTAAGGATATTAATAAACTTTTTGTATAGGAATATAAATCATTTATAAAGGATTTAATTATGTTTCATGTAACTTTATTAGGGATAATAAATGATTTTACTACTTATAGAATTAATTCTAGTTAGAGTGCAAAGAAGAAATTATACATCCGTATTTTAATGAAAAATTCATAATCTAGAAGATTAAATCTTTGATAAACTTTCAGCTTCATAGGTCATCATTGATTTCTTTAGATGGATCATCCATATAAAAAAATAAAAAATAAAAAAAATATCATAGAGACAGAAGAAACACCTCAATGAATGTCATTAAATGATATCCTTAAAGTATTTTATGGTTTGAATTATTTTCATGGAAAAATCCAATAAAATTATAGAAAGAAAATGAATATTAATTTGAGTTATAATAATAATTGTAGTAAGTAAGGTATATTATTTGAGTTTTCATATTTTTCACTAAATTTATTTCAATATTTCTTGGATTTAATGTATATTAAGACAAATTTGTGTGAAATGTTATTTGAAACTATTTTAAATATTAAGGGAAAAATAAAAGATTCTTTATAGTCACGTTCTGATTTAATGGATAATCATATAAAATAATACTTTATCCTTAGTTAATTATTCAAAATCAATGTTATTCTATTTATCCTGACATCTGATTAAAAATATAGAGAAAAAAAATCCTTCAAGTATTAAAAATATTAAAGGTTCCATATGGTAATTCATGTAACATTTTTAAATGGATGAATACACAAGATATGGAACTAAAATCTATTAAAACCCATGGTTATAATTTCATGTTACATGAATTGATTCCCATTTAATTTTATATTTAATTTCTCATAATGTGAAATTTGATTTGATTGTGTTGTGTCATTTTTATCAGGGACTTTAAGAAAAAAATCTATGAAAAATTGTTGTTAAGAAAATAAAAATATATATTCATCAGTCATTATTTTTGTATTATATAAAATTTTTCCACTATTATGTGTTAGTTCAGAATAATACAAAGATACACAATAGGGGTGTATTGTGTCTTTTTGGTAATCTTTAAAGATTTTGTATTTTAAATATCTTTTAAATTCATACAGGTATGTAGTGTTTTATACCATAAGTAATTTAGTAGTGGATAAATAGTAAATAGGAACACAAAAATTTTATAGTTGTTTGGGGAACAAAGAACCCCTAGTCCACTCCTCCAATGATATCTCTATGATCTTTGTGATTTTCACTAGAAATATCCTCTTATCAAAAGACATCAAAATCAACAACTAAGGGTGGGAATTTGACTCATTTACAATAAGGCTAAATATAGACTTCTAGTTCTTTAACAGGGAACTGGTTATCCACATATTAGAACAAGAAGCTGATACGTGACCACAACTTAGTACGAGTAGATAAAACTCTAATAAATCAAAAAAGATTCATTTTTATATGGTTCAGGTTGAAACTTCACAATTGAAGTGAAATTAGATGATAGAATATAGATCCTCTATGTCGATAAGAATCTTCATGTAATAAAAAAATTTAAAGTGATCCTGGTTGAAAAATATCTTTAATTATATAGCAATAAAAAGCTGTAATATGAGGTTGAAAATTATATATTCAAAGTTTAGCCTCTTTCGTAAAATAACAAATTCAATCAATATTTTCAATAGTATTGTAGAGATTCACAAAATAAATTATGTAGTTATTTATCATATGTATTATATATATTTAAAATAATCCATTCATATAAATAGATATATTTACTTTTGGTTGAGAAAATATAACAAGTTCACTTGATAGATTGCAGATATTCAAATATTAATCGACCAGGGAAGATGTAACTTCCATTGAAAATATGAGTGGTTTACTATATTCAATTTGGTTATTTAAAAAAAATCATAATAACAGTTTTAAATGATCATAAAATAACTTCTAATCGATATTCATTTCTTTCAAGACTATTTTAGAAATATCGAATAAAATCACATAAATAAATCTCTTTTGTTTAATAGACAAATGTAGGGTTGAACTACGTAGCATAGGGTTTCATTGCATAGAGTAGGGTTCCTTTTATTAGTGTAGGGTTTCTTTCTATAATGTAGGGTTCCTTTCAAAATATTATTTCTGAACTATACTTTCATCAGAGTAGAACGTTGGGATAAAAAAGTAAGGTTGGGACAAGAATCCATACATTTATCCTTCCAGTGTAAGGTTGATTATAAATGTAGGGTTGATTAAGTATACATTAATTCTATAAGAATTGGGTTTTAATAGTGATTATACATTTTAATTATAGTTTTTTATTCCATAGGTTTATTCAAATATAGGTTTCTCATTCTATACGTTTACTATTCAATATATGGATGTTAATCCATACGTTCATTAACCAAACATAGGGTATGAACAGTGTTTCTAGAACACATACTTTAGATTTTTATTTCATTAAAAAAATTTAGAAATAATTTATATGTTACATAAAAATAATTAAAGTAACATTAATATAAAACAAACAAGGGAATTTGTGAGCATCAAAATTAATAAGATTTATAGAGTGTTGTTGAGACAGTACATGCCCAATATTCTCCCCATTTTTGATGATCAGAAAACCCATAACATAATTTATTGAAAATATAGAAATGATAAACACTAACAAAGTAATATTTTAAAATAAAATTAAGTTATGAAAATGGATTAATTTTCGACTGTATTATTCTGATTTCAACGTTTTGTTTCAATGAAAATAAATAGATACTATTAAATTTATAATGTTTGTGTTTACCAAGATTCATCCCCTTTTGTGATATCAAAAATAAAGTATTAGAAAAAGGATTAAAACTCATTTAATTTGGAATAGAACAATAAATTAATTTTTTAGTGTACTGGTTAAAAAAATAATACGAGTGTTTTGTCAGTGTAAAATGGGACATAAATAATAAAAATATAAAATGATAAAATAATATAAACCTCATAGATATATAAATAAAGTTAATTGAATTGAATTGAAAATTAAATGTTTCCTAAAATTATGAGTACATTCCAAAATCTTATGAATAAACGTTTCAAAAGGATAGTCTTGGGTACGATTGATTGTCTTGATCTGAATCTCTACTTTGAGAGGGTGTGGCAGGATGATGAATTAACTAAAAACACTATGATTGTCAGGTAGATTCACTAATAAACTCTGAAAGAGATTGTTGAAAACTTTTTTTCCATTATTGTAGCATATTATTAAATATTTTCTTAATCTATAACTCATAAAAAAAACTAATTTAACATTCTCAGTAATCGACTCCTTAGTTTGAATTAATGTATATAATTGATCTTCAACTTTATGAAGTACTTTTCCCAACCAGGAATCACTTGAGTTTAGATGAACGAACCAGATTCACTGATTATCCAATAAAACAATCAAGGTAGTAATTCCACACAGAAGAGTGTGAATTATTTCATTCATATATGATAACACAAGGGTTATCACCTCAAATATTCTAATCAAATCTAGTGAAGTCTGTTGTGTAGAGGTAGATTCCTAATGACTTTCTCTGATGGACTAAAATTATCTCACCAATATCTGATTTAACTAACCAAAATATGATTTCTTCATAGATTCTTCCATTAAATTTCATATTTCTCCTACTAAATTTATGATAATATATTAGATATCAACCATAGAAACAAACGTTTTTTGAATATCAATGAATTGAGTCTGAAGAGCTTCAAACTCAGCTCTAGGAATAGTAGAACTTCTGAAATCCTAAACTTTATTATTTTAATCTTCCAACTCTTGTCACAAAGACATGTTCTACTAATTCAGATGATAGAAATTTCAAATTAGGTATTATCAATTTCTATTTAATGAGTCATAAGACCCATCAAGAAGTGATCTAGATTGATGTTCTACTTCCACTATTTCAAACCTTATCTCTTCTTCTGGAATACTATTTTCAAATCCTTCTATCCTTTCTCTTAATGGATAAACTTCTGCATCTATAGAATTAGTAAAAACACGATATATATTTATAGGGGTGGTTCCACTAGAAATATATACAACTTTCCAAAGTTGATTTTCCACTTGATCCACTAGCTTAATATCCTCATCCAATTGAGCCACATGCTCAACTCTTACTGGATTATTTTCTTCAACATCCAAATTATAAACTCTTATTCTACTACTATGAGAGAGACCAACCTCATAAATTCTTGATTCAACTTCTTCCTCAGATCTAGGTCTAATAGAACAAATATATTTTACTATTCTCTACTCCCCCCTAAGCAGTATCCATCATTATTTGTAGTTCCTCTATTGCAATAGGAAATATAATACTAATTGAGTCACTCTAAAAGTATCCCAACTTCTATACGGTTTAATAATTTAAAATATTTATGTGATAAAATATATTCCCTATAGAGATGTCTCATATTTTTTCAAATCTGAATAATAAGAGAGAAATAATCTTTCCATGTGGATAGAAACCCATTATTGATCTTTTATGACAGTGAGGATGAAATTATCTTAGCATATACCGACTGAAATTCAGCTTTATATTTTTCAGAACCAAAAAATGAATATACATATCCTGATACCAAAATTTCTCTAACTCATTTTTCCTAGGAACAATTGTAGATTAAATAAACTTCATTAAGAATTTTTTATCCGCATTAAGGTATTTAGCCATCATCTTATTAAAACTCCATGTTCCAAACAAAGAAAAAATTGTATTCTATAACTTAAATTTTTCATAACTATTATTTCTTAAATTGAAATGAAACACACCCTCATGGGGAATAACCAACATATTATAAATTTTCAAGGATGAAATAGAAAATTCATTATGGTAAATCTTAGAGATAACAGTATCTTCATCATCTCTGAAACTGAATGAAGCATTCCGACAGAGTTTTATTCTTCAACTTAAAATACCATAAGTTTATTACAATCTCCAAAAAAATTCTAATCCTTTAATTATAATAGAGTTATTCAAAAAAATATTTTTTTAATTTAACCTATCAAAATATATTATGTTACCTTGAAGAAATTTTCAATAATTCACTTGTTGGTAGATAGGCTCTCCTAGATTAACATCATGAACACTACCTAAAGGTTCCATTGCTGAAGGTTTGATGATTGAGGGTTAAAATGTTAGGGCTTAGACAAACTTAAATGATAGATGCTCTGAAATTCGAAGGTTCATAAAGGTGTAAGAATGAGAGCAGGAGAAGTCTGATGGTTTGGTGATAGCATCTGATTTTTTAGCGATTGATAATGTAATCATTATTTTTTTTTTGAAAATACAAATATATAAAAATAGAAATAAATCTTTGTATAAATTTTATTAATATATTAATTATATATAATTACATTTAAATGAATAAAAATTATAAATAAATCAATCAATCAAAACAAATTTATAAACTTTTATTTAAAATTAAATATTCTTAACTCCCCCTTAATAAAATCAAAACATATAGTGGGAAGTGGTTAAGTAAAAATATTAGTTAATTGATATTTTTTATTTATAAATTCTAAATATCTATCCTTTTTAAGAACATGATATATTAGAAAATGATATCTTATATCAATAAGATTTGTCCTTGAATGACATATAGTATTTTTTTGAAATATTTTTCAAACTAGTATTATCAAATAAAATAGGAATATTGTTAAAATTTAGTCCAAAATTTAGTAGACTGTGTTTCATCCACAACACTTGTGCACAGAAACTTCCATAAGATATATATTTTTTCCCAGGTGTTGACAGGGTAACTAAATGGTGTTTCTTACTCGACCACGGTACTAAATAATTTTTCAAAAAAGGTAAAATTTCTAGAGGTTTTTTCCTATATAATCTATATCCTCCAAATTCAACATCTGTGTATGAAATTAAAATAAAATAAAATATTTTGGGGTAAAGTAGAGATTGAAAAATAGTTCCTTTTCAATATATAAATATTATTTTAATAGTTGTGAGATAGTATTCTTTCAGATAAGACTAAAATATAGAACATATAAATACAAAAACATTATGTATAGTCCGCTAGTAGTAAGATACAATAAACTACCAATCAAACCTCTATATAATTTATTGTCAACTGGTTTTCCAACTTCATCCAACTCAATTTTTATATTGGTACACATGGGAGTTATATAAGTCTCCTTTTTTTCTAGACCAAACTATTTTAAAAAATCAATAATATATTTTCTTGGATTTGAAATATTTCCATATTTTTTTATATATTTGAAATTTTAAAAAGAAATTCAATTCTCCCATAAATCTCATTTCAAGTTGTTTTTACATTAAAGTTCAAAAATCATTACAAAAATTTTTATTTTTTGAACCAAAAATAACATCATCAGCATAAATTCGTACTAATAAAATATTAAAAGAAATAGTTTTCTCAAAAAAAGTAGGATTTACTAATCCCATATAAAATTAATTTTACAAGAAAAAAGATCTTAATCCTTCATACCAAGCTTAGAGTTCTTTTTTAAGGCCATATAGAGCTTTTATAATTTTAAAAACATAATTTGGTTTGTGAGGATTTTCAAAACCCAGTGGTTGATCAACATAAACTTCCTCCATTAAATATAGATTTGAAAATGTATATTTAACATACATCTGATATAATTTAAAATTAATATGATTTGTATAATATAAAAGTATTTTAATGGATTGTTATCTAGCTACAGTCACAATGGTTTCATCATAATCTATTCCTTCTTTCAAATTATATCCTTTTGCTACTAATATTTTTTTTCTAGTTATGATTCCTTAATCATCGTATTTATTTGTAAAGACACATTTGTTTCTTATTATGGAATAATTGGATGGTCTTTCTACTAACTGCAAAAATTTCATTCAACATAATTAGTTTATTCTTTCTTGTATGGGTAATAACCAACTCCCATCTTATAAATCTAATTCAATAGATTTCAGTCATAACTCCGATAGAAAGTTAGATAATTCAACTATGTTTTTAACATTTATTCTAGTTCTAACTCATGTTTCTAGGTTTCTTATAACAGTTTATAAATGATGGTTCATTAATATTCAAGACTATCTAGGTAAGACACTTTCAAGTTCATCAGTTTCAAGTTCATCTGAACTAGACTGAATTTCATTAATTTTCTTTTCAAAATTATTCATAGGTAAATCAAGTCTCATGTTGTCAAAATATTTGTTATTTTCATCTGTTTGATTTTTATTTTTAATGAAAGGTCATATTTCATCAAACTTTACATGATCTGATTCTTTAATAAACCTAGACTTCTAATTAACCACTCTATATGCTTTAGAAGTAGTGGGATATACTAGAAATATTCCATCATTGGATTTTGGATCAAATTTAACTAGTTTTTCCTTAGTATTAAAGATATATTCCTTACATCAAAAAACATTAAAGTACTTTACTTTAGGTTTTCTATTATTCCAAAGTGCATAGGGATTATTTTTAATAAGGGGTCTTATTAAAAATATATTCATGATATAGAAAGTTGTTCTTACATATTCTTCTCATAAATAGGTAAGAATGGTGTATTCATTTAGCATAGTCTTTTCTATTTCTTGAATATTTATGTTTCATCTTTAAATGATTCCATTTTTTAAGTTGTTCTTGATGTAGAGAAGGTGTGTTTAATGCCTGAATTTTAGAAAAAGAAATTAAATATTTGATTCTAAAATTCCCCACCATTATCACTTATCAATTAAATTATTTTAAAATATGTTATATTTTGAATTATTTTTAAAAATCGTTCAAAAATAGTGAATAATTCACTTTTTAGTTTTAGTAAATAAACCTTGGTAAATCAGGAAAAATCATCAAATAAAATATAAAAATATAATTTACTAGCCCAACATTCTATTCTATATGGTCCAAACGTATCCATGTGGATAAGTCCTGATGGTTTAGATTTATTAATTTTGTTAATATATTTGAAAGATGATTTTTGTTTTTTGATGATTTGGTAGGCCTCGGAAAATCTATCAATGTCAAATTTAAGGCTTGGTAAATCAGAAGAAAAAAAATTTCTGAGATATTTTATATAATTCATATATACTGAAATGTTCACATCTCATATTCTAAATCCATGAAAAAGATTTCTTGGAATTTAAATAATTAAATTTTTTTTACATAAGGAATTGTGATCCAATTTATAAACATTTTCAGTTCTTGGTGCCCTAAATTTAATCATTTTATCTTTAAAAATGAGCAATAATAGTTAGATAAATCAATATTAATTCCATCTTCTCAATGCTGGGAAATAATTTTCAGGTTGTGCTTTAGACCTTGTACATATAGTACTTTGTTGATTGAGATTATCTTCAGATCTACAATAGTTCCAATTCTAATATTTTTTATTTTCCCATTGTCACTAAAGTATACTAGATCACCATCCATTTGAGTTGGTGTATAGAAATTCAATGAGTCTCCACTAATTTGTTTCGAATATCCACTATCCATATACCATATTTCAATTTTTTTCCTATGGTATTTTACCTAAAAATACAATTTAACACATATTTTTTTGTACCCATATTTTCTTGGGTCCAATTATTTCAGTGACCAATGATCTAGGAATTCATATCTGCCTTATTTTTCCCTAATTTATTTTACCTGGTTCAGTCTTCTTTTTTTAAATAAAATCCTTTCTAATTCCATTTATTTTATGATTTATTTAAGAAACTTTTTTAGTGTAATGACATTTTATTCCATAGTAATAGTAGGTAGTATTTTTTGAATTAGTAAAAACAATAATTCATGTATATTTTTTATTCCTTATCATTACTTATTATTCAAAGATTTTTTCTTTAATAATTTTTTTTCTAATAATATAATACAGAGTATTTTCTTATTTTTTCAAATATTAAGGGAAATTTTATAAGATTATACTACATCTTATAATTCTTTTATCCTTTTTTATGAACAATATAGTTTTTTGTAGATGAATTTATTTTGTCAATTAGTTATTTATATTGTTTTAGAATTGTGTATATTTCAACTAAAACATCATTGTTAATATTTTTTAATAATTTATGATTCTTTATTAAATAATAATATTTATGTTCTATTATTGAACAGTTGGTATCCAGTTTTCTATTTGAACAACTATCAGAGTGAGAAGCAGAATAATAATAGGTTTGTACCTCTTCTTTTTCCTTAGATATAAAGCATATATAAACTTTGAGATTTCATGGCACTTATTTTGAATGATATTTTAATGATATATTGGAGTCTTCAGAGAAACTCCATGTAGATTTTATATCTATTTTCTCTTTATGTTAATAATCATTTTTATTATGATATTATATATGTCTTCTTCTTTCATCTTTCAATTGGGGGAAATCAAGTCTGATGTGACCCAAATTTTTTCAATCATAACATCTTACTTCTCTAGTTTCTCTTTAATCCTTCTTAAAGGATTTTATGAATCTTGTTCTGTTCTTGTGAAATTTTATAAAAATTCTGGATAGCTGATCCGATTACATTTTATAGTATTAGGAATCTGAATTTTTTTCTATAATGACATCTTATTTTGATTTTATTTTATGATTCTGAGATGTCACATTAAGGGTAGTATTTTCCTTTTTTACAATCTTGTGATCTTAAACTTTATATTACATTTCTACTTCATACATCATCAATGTTCTAATTAATTCATTCATAGTAAAATTCTTGATAGGTGATGATTGTCAAATTGCTATATTTATGCCATTTCATTTAGAGGTAAGTACTCAAAGTAATTTTAGCGCATGATCTTATTGACTGATGGGATCTCCCAATGCGGTAATATTGTTTAAAATATCTATTAACCATCCATTAATTTATGTGATTCTTTTACAATGATACATCCTAAAGGTGTCAAACTTTATTTTTTCAGTAGCATACCCCTTCTTTCCAATGTTATATGTTCCTTCATATTTGAAATCTATTGTCTGGCACATTTCATAGGCAGTAGGGAAATATGATACTTCATTGAATTCATGAGTTCTATGACCACATATGATATAATTCATTTCCATTTAGTTTATGTCATATCCATTTTTTGTTTTAGCATCCCAAGTATTTGATTTCTTTTGAATTACATAAGGAGTGATGATCTTTGAATAAACTTTGAATCCATGATGCTTCATATAGATGATCATTCCTAATTTCTAGCATCCATAGTTATCACCATTAAAATATGGAGATCTAATAATAGACATACCTTATTTTGGATCATCCATTGAAATATTCCTTATAGATACCTCATTCTTTAAATCTTTCTAGATATTTATCTGCTTTACCAAAAATCTCAACTCTAATACCAATTGTTAGGTCGGAATAATACAAAGATACAAAAGTGGGGATGGATTGTGTTTTTGGTATAATTAATATATTCTAGATTTTAAATCTCTTTGTGATTTATGAAGATATTATTTTTTTGTAATATATGTTATTGAGCAATGAATAAATAGTAAAGTGTAACATAATAATTTTTATAGTGGTTCAGGGATCAAAGATCCCCTAGTCCACTCCATCAATTCTCTCTCTATGATCATGGTGATTTTTAGTACAAGGATCCTTTTACCGTAAGACATTAAAATCCACAACTGGGTGAAATCAGTTGACACCATTACAACAAGGCTAAAAAGAGACTTCTGGTTAATTAAAAGGGAATTAGTTATCCACATATTAGAATAAGAATATGATATTTATCCACAATTTAGTACAAGAATTTGGATCTTCAATAAATAAAAAGGGTTTTGATTTATTGTTGGTTCAAGTAGAAACTTCAGAGTTTCAGTAGTAGTAACTGACAGAAGATGGATCTTATTCATTGATAAGAATATTCCTATATGAAAATATATTAAGTAATATAGGTTTGAAAATATCTTCAATTATATAGAAACAAACAAGAAGCAGTATAAGGTTGAAAATTATATCTTCAAAGTGTTGCATCTTTTAAAAAATAGCAGTCAATCAATCTTTTCTGTAGTTTTGTGGGGATTCAAAAGATAAATAATTTATTTTTATATCATGTATATCATACGTACCATATAATGATAAAATACTCTATTCATATAAATAGATAGATTTTACTTTGGATTAGAAGATCTAAGAAGGTCTTCTAATATATCCCATATATTCAAATCTTAATCTCCTAGAGAAGTCGTTACTACCCCTAAGAATGTGAGTTATTTTCACCTATGAATATAGTTCTTTGAATAAATCATAATGGTCCATTGAATAACTCATATAATATATTTCAATTGATATTTTTTACTATCAATACCATTGCATAAATCTTGGATAAAATCACGTAATTAAAAATCTGTTATTGAATAGGCAAACATAGGCTGGAACTAGATATCATAGGGTTCCTTTACAAAGCATAGGGTTCATTTTTGTAGTGTAGTATTCCACTGAATAGCATATAGTTCTTTATCGTAACATAGAGATCCTTTAAATGGATTATTCATGAACCATACATTCATCTGTGTAGAATTTAAGGATCAAAAGTAACATCGGGATATGAATCCATATGTTTATCCTTTCAGCGTATGGTTGATTACAAAAATATTATTTATTAAATATACATTTATTCTCTAAACTTAGGGTTTTAAAAATGATTCAAGACTTCAACAATAGAATTTTACTCCATACATTTATTCAGATATAGAGTTTAAATTCTATATAATTATTATTCAGCATAGGGATGTTGATCCATACATACATTCAACAAATGTAGGCTATGAACAGTGTTTTTATAACACATCTAGTAGCTTTTTATTTCAACAAAAATGTATAGAAATAATTTATATATTCCTGAAAAATACTTTAATCAAAAATATTTGAAAAAAATATTATTTCTGAGCATCAAAATTAAAAATATTTATTGAGTATTATTAACACAATACATGACCAACATTATTTTTCACACGCCATTATAATATTTCACATGTTTGTTACATATGTCTATGAATATACCCATATATTTCATTTTTTATGGTCCTGTATTGAGTCAATGGGTTTATCTGACAGAGAGAATAATTTCAATTTTTAATTCATTGTAATGTATTAAGTGTCTTCTTGAAGGCTCTATTGTGAATGGTTATTTACTGTTGGAATTCACATATTTCTATTCATTATATTTAGATAATTTTACCAAGAGCGATAATTGACTAATAAGGGTTGAATATGAGAAGCATGATCCCATTGATCCAAAAATTCCCTCACTTTTCCAAAAAGGGTGAATATTTAGATCTAACTCATTTGGAACTTTGAGAAAGTAAGAGTAGGAAATGGGTCATTGTACGGTATTATTCAATTATTGTGCGTTTTATGATTACATCAAATAAGTGTATTGAAAATATTATTTTTCCTTTTTTTATTTTTTATATATTCCACAATATTAAAACATACATATTCACGGATAACATGTCAAAATTATAAAAATAATACATTATTACTTATCTATTAAGAGGAAGGAATAATTGAAGAATAAAAAAAAATTTAACTCTATTAAATTCAAATGTAACATTTTTATTTTTCACATGAATTAATAATAGTTATTTGCCTAATATTAAATGTTGGATTCTTCCAAGTTCAAATGTTACCTATGGTTGATGTACCGAATAAAATAAGGGTTTTTTATTTTGGTCTGAATAATGTGGCATGTGATTCTGAAGAAATAGTTATCAATATCTTTAAATTAATTAATAATAATTATGCATCAAACATAGAAACACAACATAATGGTGTCATGATAAGGGAAACAAAATTTATTTGTGAAACTGTATTATATAGGAAACCTTGATGAGACAATATATCATATTATGTTGTGGTTTACATAATCATTTTATTAGATTAATATAAAAATTGTTGTGTCATGGTGATGAAATGAAAGTGATTTTTTTTAATGACACAACAAGTGATTCATATAGATGATTTTTTATTTAGAGTGACTGATATAAAATGTAAAATTTATACTAATGATCCTTACATTCTTATATCAAAATATATACATGTTGTTTATCTAACAAACCCATTAAAACAAAAAAAATAGTGTTATTTTTTATGTTATTCCAACAAATATTATTGATGAAGGCATAGATGATAGTGATGTTTTGGATGAACCTATTGGTATTCAATTGAATTTTTAATTTGATGATATTGATTATTCAATTTTTAAAATAGATTGTGAATCATAAATTATAATGGAGCATTCATAGCATACGTATATTTTTCAGTATTTATGTTGTAATATTTTGAATTTTATGTGATTTTTAATCTTTTATACATGATATAAAATTAATTTTTTGAATTATATTGCATAAATTTTAATTATTAATAAAATAATTATTTTTATATATAAAATTTAATGAGTTTTTTTTATTTTTTAAAAACCTAGAATCTTTTATAACAATAACATATTACTAATCTATAATAACATATACAATTGATAATAATATCTTCTGAATATATATTTCTTAATTATATTATTAATTATATATTATTTGTTTTGATAATTTATAATGTGTAATGCATAAAATTTTAATATGTTTAAAAGCTGAAAAATATAACAAAATATATTCAAAGAGAACAAAATGAAAAAAATGAAAAATTCCAAGGTATAAACATATGCCTAGATTCATTAAAACATAAATTAATTATATAGAATAAATATTAAAGTATAAAATATTTATAATTATAAAATTAAAAAACATTGTAGGGAAAAATAAATATTAAATAAAATTTAAAAAAAGGTAGATTTTGTTTAACTTTTATCAATTAAGTTATCAAATATAAAATCATTCAATTTGTTTTTGTTTTCTTTTTTCTAATTTTGATATGATTTTCATTATTTTCACATTAATTAATATAAATATAGAATGATTTCTTATAGTAAAACCTTGTAGAACTTTTTCTTCTTCTTCAATAAACTAATTTATTTACCAAAATGAGTGTTTAGAGTGGTTACAAAATAAATATTCTTAATGGAATTAATTTTTTATGTCAATAAATACTTTCATTAAAAAACATTTGGTTTATTTTTTTCATTTAAGTAAACTAATTTATTTATTTAAAATTTTCATTATTTTTATTTATCTCATAATAATATTTTTAATTTTTATAAAATTATGTAATTTTATAAAAAAGTTAGAAGGATAAAAAATCAAAAAATTTGCATCAAATTTAAGATTTAGGGTTATCAACATTGATCACACCTATGAGTATTAAAAATTAAATTCAAATATGTTACAAATATTAAATTTATTTTATCATCCATGTTATTTTATATAATTAAATTAATACTAATTTGACTAGAATTCAACCCAATATGTAGTCCTAGTTATGGAAATATTATCATTTAAATTTGATAGATAATGAATCTTAAAATTTTTCTAATTCACGATAAGTTATATAATTTTTTTATATTATAAATTTTTTTGTTATTTCATATTATTTACCTTTTTATCTTTTGGTTTATTTTATCATCCATGTTATTCAAGGGAACTTCATTAAGGAGATTATTATATTATACTGTAGATCCAAGAGAGTATGGTACAAGTACCGGTACTACATATTATATGCTTCGGTATCCCACCATACAACTTTAGTCGCTTGGAGGTTATCCAATGATAAGAAAATATAGTTATTTTCCATACCCAATGATGATAAGGCCTTTCTATATCCTTTTCCACCCACATACACATTGAATGGTAGTTCTTAGACTCTTATCCCAAATTATTACTCATTCCCACCTTCTATTGTATAGGTAACCTCTCCTCTATATATCCCACCAACTTATCCATATCCACTATCTTCTGTATGGATCTATCTTCCAGTTGTTTTCCATTCATCATTAAATTTTACTTCATTGAATTTATAGATTACTCTGGATATATATTCCCCACCTCCCATAGTACAAGACACTCCTCCTCCTCAAAGAGCAACATGTCATGGCACATAAGATCCCCCATCTACTGGTACATGTTTAAACATCGTTGAATGTAATTTCTCATAAATTTTTTTATATTATTTTCTTTTAATAATTTTTAATTTTTCTTGATTAGCTAAATCCTCCACCAGATAGTGAGATCACACAAAGATGTGAGTGGTCTGGAATCATCACACATAGTCTATAATTCAATACAATGAGGTAGGTTCTATAATTAGTAAAAAATAGTAATGAATAAAAAAGGGATATTTGTACACATATAAACATAGAAATAGTGTTCCCATTCAACCGATAAGTAAGAGAGAATTTGGGGACCAAATAAAGGATAATGTGTGGGATGAGATTTGGGTAAGTGATGTAGACATACTTTTATATGTATTTATATATTAGTTTATAACATATTTATTAAAAATATTTTTTCCAATGAAGCTTTGATATAGTTTCCTTGATGGAAAAAATTTCAAGGATACATGGTTAATTACGTTGGGAGAAATGTGGAGACCATACATGTATAAATTTTATATTGTTTTAAAATATATAGTCTTTACCATTCTCGAAGAAATTATAATTTTTCTTGATTTATTACTATCACGGTATAGATATATTATTGGGTGTGCGAAGAGACTAAATTTTATATATTTGTTAAATTTTTAAATAATAATTTATTAATTTGAAAATGTTTTTAAACTATAAATTACTAATTTTATTAATATTTAAGAAAACATAAAAACAAATATGAGAAATTGGTCATAGGTAAAATAAATAAAATTGATATGAAATGAATTCACACTCTCGAACACACTACTCTCCCACATCATGAGAAACCATAGGTAATTTGACATTGATTTTTTATATAATTCTTCAATAAACACATATTTTTCAATGTAACTTTCTAAAGAAATTTATTCTATCTCAATTATTTAACCAATCATAATCAAAATTAATTTAACCTTCCCCCACTTAACAACCACATAGTAATATATCCCCCCACATTCGTACCATGCCTCATAATTTACTTGGTGTGATTCTTAAATCCTTAGTGGATGGGTTTGGTCAAGTTATATTTTGAAAAAAAAATCCTTACGCACATATATTATTTTTTTACATCACTATTGAATGTTTAACTAATTCATAATGGGAAATAATTTATTTTGGATGTTTAATTTTTTTTTGGAATTTTATTTTAAATCCAAATTTCATTTCATAATGACCTAAATAAGTTGTGTAATAATGTAAATTTAATGAATATTAATATGAATTTCAAGGATTTTAAACTTTAATACTGTTTAGAGAGTATTAAGATAATTTTGGTTTCTTTTTTTTCTAAATAAATATCTAATTTGGTGGTTCAAAAAAATTTAAATAGATTTTTTGAATTCGAAAACTTTTTTGATTGACTAAGATTTTAAGATTATTACTATTCAGTTTGTAAGCATCTCATGATATTTCATATTTACTTGGTTTAAAAATTGAGTGATTTTTTTAACAAATATTTTCTTATATTAAAGAATAATGATACATATTTCACAAACAATAGGAGATTATTTATAATACCTAAAGATTTTGAAATATATTTTTCTATAAAATAATACTATATTCGATAGCTAGTTCCACACGAAACACAAAAATAAAAAAAGTCACAAAATAACAAATGAATAATATATATAATATTTAAAAGAAAATTAAAACCTCTAGTAAATGAATTTATATTACTCATCTAAAGTTACTTAAATTTACAAAATAAATAATTAATATGATCTACTATTAAACAGGATTGTTCTTTATCAAATAAATATTTCTTAAGAGTTTTATATTTTATATAAATAAATCAATTGAACAATTTCAAAATATTATTATATATAAAAAAATGAAAATAATTTAAATTATAAATTGATGTGAAATAATACTAGAAACACTTAAAAACGTCAATTTCAATGAAAGTGGGTTTTTTACTTTTAATTTTTTTCAATTTAAAATATAAATTAATAAATTTTGGAGCATAAATATTATAAGATTAATTTTTTTTATTTCATCGGGCTAAAATTATCTTTTTAATAATATATAGTATTTTATAGAAATGGTGACTTTTTGTGAATCATAAAAAATATGATTTTGTAAATAATGTTGATTTTATGGCATTGTCATAATATTAGAATTATATGAAGTTTTTTTAAACCTTTTTATATAAAAAATACATATTCATAAATTAAAATAAATCATATAAAAAACAATTTTCAAACTTTAAAACTCATGTTTATCAATTTAGAAACTTAATTAATATTTTACTCTAATAAAACTATTATTGGTCTATTTTTTAACTATGTATTAACAAGGTGGAATTCAGTTTTAGATTATTTTGAAATCCAAATAAACATTATTTTTTTAATGATAATAAAATAATTTCATGGATGCCAAAAATATTGATAATTTTATCATAATCAAAAAATTTTAATATAAAAATGCACTTTTTTGAAAAACGATTTTTACCAGTTATGTGACTAACATTAATATTAATTTTTCTCACCAATAGAAATGTAAATTTTTTTAAAAAATTTATATATATATATATTCATAATTTTAAAATTATATATTAGGATAATTTCATCTTTTGTCTTAAAAATAAGTTTATGATATTTGAAAATAGTTATTCTGGTAGAAGTAAATAATGATAAAAATATTAATTAAGAGAAATTTACTAAATAACTTGAAAACTAATACCTTATTTCTGTGTATGAGGGTTAGACTGAATACGAATCATACATTATCAATTATTTTCTACTTTATGGAGAACTATACATTGAAAATGACATGGCATTAATACAAATGTATCAATATTTACCAAAAATGTCACCCTCCTCACATATTAAAGGGGACTTCCACCACTCCTTCAATATCACTATAAACTTGTTATTCCTCTTGAAAACCTACCATTTTTACTTCCATTAGAAACTTTTCCCACTTCCTTATATCCCTGGTTATAGGAAGATGGATAGTGACCTTTATTACCAAGAAGTCTTCCAAGGTAAATATCAAGTTATCAGTGAGGTTATAGAGATTTTAGGGATTTATAAATTAAGGTTGTGAAGATTAGTATAACCTATGAGGAGTCAATAGTGGGATCAAATGTGGTTTTATTATGGATAAATATTGACAAGTATCATAAAATAAGTTTCTTATTTAGTTAATCCTCAAAAAAAGTAATCCTTCTATTCTTAGTATTGTGAGATGATCTATGATATGTAATGTTTAATATATAAAATGATGTAAAACGGTATGTTTATCATCATTTATATAAATTATTTATAAAATATAGTGTTTAAATATGTATATTTGTAATTTTAGTCATAGTTTAGGTTTGGGGAACTTTAGTTAGTATCAGAGTAAGGTTTCATTTTCTTAGGACTAGTTTGTTTCTTTAAGATTGGGATAAGATAACATTATTAAAATCCCTAAGTATGATTCTAATCATAATATAAAATTCTTAAGTTTTTCTAAAGTATATATTATGTGGATTCCTAGAAATTAAATCCCTATCCGGATAAAAACAAGTGGATGTGGGATATGGCATAGATGCACCTAGTTGTTTCAACCCTAAAAGGGGTGTATTGGGTATTAACTCAATTATTACTCATTGAACTATAAAGAAAAATAATTGAACACCTATTTTGAAACTCCTAGTGGATTTCATTTAGGATTCGCTTTCTTTTTAATTGCTATTGTGAATGATTTAAATGGAATTTGATGATGTAACATATAACTAATTAAATTTGAAAACCTAATTGGAAGATAACAATAGAAAACCTAGGTTAAAATAAAGGTTTGATTGGTTGATATAATTAAATAAAAATTGAACATAATGTATCATCAATTGTAATTAATGTTCCATTGGATAATACATCATAGGATTGAGTTTTCATATTCATATGATCATTTAATATGATTTTATTAAATATTATCATATCTGTATTGAATATATTATCTGATTAGAAATAGGATCATGAAAATGAAGTTGTTATAGGTATGTCCTAATAAGAATATATAACCATCTAAAGAAGCATATTTTGTTTAATTTTTTCAGAAAAAGGAAAATCTATATATATATTATTATATAGAAAATGGTGAGACTCCTTTTGTATAAAATTGATAGGTTGAAATCTCAATAGAAAATATATTTTGAGTACATTATCTATCATTTAAATCATTATATTAGTACATTATAATTAATAATGTGATGATTTAATTTATTTAAATGGAGGAGAATATAACACCCTAGGATTTGGGGATATATTTTTCTCTAAATTAATAAAATGATCAATAGCCTTTTCAACTCGAAATGAAAATCTAAAATGATCAATGATAGATTAGATTAATATTATTAATAAAACTATAATAATAATAAAACCTACTATAAATAAAGATATAGTACTTAACTAAAACTTCTTATATTAAGAGGATAGATAACTAATATGATTTAATATTAAAGTATATTATTTATCAACAAATAACTATTTTTTAAAGGGTTTTATATTTTATCCTAATAAATTAATTAACCAATTTTTTGAATATAATTATATGTGATCAAATATATTAATATAGTTTAAATTCTAAATTTATGTAAAATTATATGAAGAACACTTAAAAACATTGTTTTTTTTAAAAGAATTTTTTTCTTAATATTTTATATTTTAATTTAAAATATATATTTATAGATTTTATATTTTTATTTTTATAAAATTAACTTCATTATTAAATTCAACATTTCAAAATTATCTTAGAATGTTTTTTGATGTATTTCTAAAAATGATGAATTTTGGGAGAATAGTGAAAAAATTGATTTTTAAAATATTTTCACTTTTATGGCATTATAATAATACAAGAATGATTTTAAATTTTATGAATATTTTTTTATATAAAAAATAATATTTATAAATTAAAATAAATCATTTAAAAACACAATGTTGGATTTCTAAAACCCGTATTTAATAATTTGGAAATATAACTAATATTTTTCTATAAGAAAAACTATAATTGATCTTTTTTTTACTAAGAATTAAGAAGGTATAATTTAGTTCTAGATTTTTTTAAATCCACATAACACTTATATAGTTAACAAAAAACAAATTAATTTCCAAGAAATCAATAACATTAATAATTTTATCTTAATCATAATTTTTAAGTATAAAAATACACTTTTCCAAAAAAAATATTTCTATGTATTATGTGTGCTAAAACTAAACTTAGTTTTTTTTCAAACAAAAAAATTTAATTTGATAAAGTGGTTTAAATATTTGAAATCATAATTTCTAAATTATCTAATAAGTGAAATTTTATTTTTGTTCATAAAAAAATGTTATCGGGGTTACGAAAATAGTTGTTATGGTAAAAGTAAATAATGGTGAAAAGATAAATTAATGTAATATGAATAAATACCTCAAAACTATACCCCATATTTCTATGTGTGAGATATGGATTGACTAATACTTATCCACTCTACATTCTTGTCCACTTTAAAAGGCATTTTCCTCTAAAAATGACATGACATCAATATAAAGTTATAAATATTTAAGAAAAATCCATTAGCCTCACTTATAAAAGGGTGCTTCAAAGACCCATTAAATATTAGTATAAAATTAGAATTCTTCTTAAATGACTTCCATTTTTAATTCCACTAGAAACCTCTCTCACTTCTCTAATCCCTTATTTATAACAGATTTTCCTAAGTCCATCATTTCTAGGAAGTCTTCCAAGGTATTGATTTTGTTCTCAATGAGGTTAAAGTGTTTTCATAAAATTAATAATTTAATGTTATGAATATGATTATTACCTATGAGTAATCTAAAAGAGATTATAGTGTTGTAAAATTTTGGATAAATGTTCACAAGTATCATAAAACAAGTTACTGGTGTAGAAGATCCTCAGAGACACTAAACCTTTTGTTCTTGTTACTGTAATATGATTTATGCGTTGTAATTTTTAATAAATGGAAATGATGTGAAATAAAGATATGTTTCACTTGGTTCATATTCCATTGTATTGAATATAGTCTTTAATTAAAGTTTTTTTATCACCAGGCTTGGGAGTGCGAGTCTTGATGACCTCATTTTTATCCTTACACCTTCGAAAGAACAGTTTCACACCTCTAATAAGATTTAAAACAATTAAATTCATAAGTAACAAATTTTGTTTTAGGATAAATTGAATGGTAAAGAGAGGTTTATCTTGGAAAACCCTTAGATTCATTTGTGAAAACTATGTTTCCCACCCATGTTGTTAATTGATATCTGAATAGAGGAGTAACATCCCAAAAATAGATCACATTCCCATACGACACAAACCCAAATACACTATAAATGGTTTAAGTCTCTTAAAAATCATTATATAGGGTTAAAATTATTATATATTTGAACCCAAAAATCCATTTAGATTAAAATATGTCACCATTTATCATTTAGATAAAGTATATTTTTATTTTTTAAAGAAAAAACTTAACTATGTAATTGAATTCAAAAAAAAACTCACTACCCTTCCTTATACTTATTGGGTTCAATAGTTTTTCTTATAAAATATCACATTCTTATTCTTATCAATCATCACATTCCTCTCAGAACCTTTACATATCCAATGTATTTTGAGTAATCCCATAATAATATTACAAGTCATCATCAAGACATAGTGTGTAATAATTCCTTCAGTTATGCACTAGTTTCTCTAAAATACCATTTAATTCATTATTTGATACCTTTAACTATCCAATGGTTTGTTAATGATGTATTATTCTTGATTTTTTTTAAAGTCTCACAACTCCCTAAGAGTTACAAACTGACTATTCAGGATATAATTTACATTATCTATAGGGATATATTTTGGTCATCCATATCTATAGAATATGTGTTTTAATATAAATGTTTTATCTTAACCAGCATTATTTTCTAGTAAATACATGGTTTCTCCCCTATTTTAATATATGTGAATCTAAAAAAATAATTTATTCATTCCCATCATGTACTAATAGCTAAAAAATACTCATTAGAGAATCCTCCATAAATAGGTTCGTTTATATACTATTGTATATTTTTCAATCTAGACAAATAGCCATAAACATGATTTTGAACTCACTTTTTATCTTTATTATCAACATATAAATATTTTATAATAAGAACATATATAATCATCCTTGGCATAACTTCTTTCATTAATAGTAAAGACATCAATGTTAAGTGGTTTGTTAACTAATCCCCTTGTGTTGTATTATTTTAATTTCTTTATAGCATGCACTACTTACAAAACGTCTTGATCTATTTTCCACCATTCAATTGGGTTCCATTTAGTATCTTTAAAGCATAGTAGTTTACATGATTTTATTTAACCTTTCTCTATCCAAACAAAACTCCACCTAAAAAGTTACTTACCTCACACAACATTTCATATGTAAACTCTAATCTAGGGACAATATGAAGGGAGTCGATCTTAAATCTATATTTTATTTTTGAGATGCCTTTAAATATTCTTTATCCAATGATAATATCACAAATTTCACTATAATTGAACCTAATGATTTAATGACCTAGATAAAAATGATACATGGAAAAAAACATAACTAATTAAACATTAACTACAAAAAATCAGTGAGTCCGAATTTGAACCCAGTCAAAACATAATTAAAAAATTACCAATATAATTTAAATTTATTTAATGATAATCAACCAAAAAACAAAGAAATTGACCCAATCGAAACATAATCGAATCAAAATAACACTAGTTCAAAAAAATTAAATGAACCATATTTAACCAAATAAAACTAAATTGAATTGAATATACATAACCAAATAAAATCAAAGTAAATTTTTTTGAACCAAACATAATTTATTATTAAAAAATCTAATAAAAATAAAATATAGCAAAATAAAATAAAATAAAAAATAACCCAAGTAAATTAAACAAAACTTAAAATAATCAATCCAAAGTGAATCAAATAGAAATAGGCAAAAATAAAATAAATTAAACAATTTTCACTCGAAAAAAACCAAAACAAACTGAATAAAATTGATCAATATAAAATTAAACTATATTGAATCTAATTAAATAATCTAAAAAACCAACCCAAATTGAAGAAAAAAACCTAATCTATCAATGAATAACTAAATCTAATTAAATATAAAAAATCTACATTGAAAAAATATAATCGAATAAATTGTAAAAAAATAATAAAACAAAAAAATAGTATAATCTAACAAAATAAAACCAACCCACCATAAAGTAAACCAACATGAATAGAACAAACCAAACTTTACTAGTCTAAATATGATCAAAACAAAAAAAACCACACTGAAATAAATAAAATTTAATTTAATTTAATTGAAATATATCTAAGGGAGTCTAACATAATTGAAGGAATATAATGTAAAATGTATCATACTAAATCATATTAATTAAGATAAATATAATAAAAATTAAAATGAAATTTTCAATAAAAAATAACTAAATTAAATTAGATAAATCAGATTTATAATAAACTAAACTGAATTAAACCAAAAATAATGAAATTGTATATCACTCATTGAAATACAATATAACATGTACTAAATGAATTGAATTTAATCTAAAATGTCCAAATTTAATTAAAAATAAAAAATAAAATTTTACTAAGTAAAAATGCAAAGGAACATCATAGATCAAACCCATGTGTACCCGATCAAACCCAACTTATCCTTTCTTGATCAAAACCACCTAGACCTGACACAAATCAAATGATATTAAACTAGTTTAACCTAAAACAACCATACCCAAACTAAATTAACTTGAGATGATCCTAAAATAATAAAACACAAATAAATAAGTAAAAATTTATCTATAATTTTATCATTAAATAATATATCAATTTTTTATAGGTTGACATATTATTTTAAATTTATTTTATTGTTAAAAAGTAACCTGATTGTCATTAGTTTTGAATTAGTTTAATTATTGGATTCCATTTATGATATATACTATTTTTTCTATTATTTTTTGGGTAATCGTTTCTAATAATTGTATTTAAACATAAATACATTGATGTTTAATATTACAAGAATACTTAAGATATGCTACCAAAATATTTTGGTTTTTTAAGTTAAATTATCTAATTCTTATTTTTCTATTTTTTCCATAGTCATACATGAAATATTGAGTATCATGTTCCTCACTCAACAATATTTTTAACAAGAAAAAATAATAAAGATGATGTCATAGTAAATACTTACACCCATGAAACAATTGTATATATATCTTTTATTTTTTTATTTTGATTAAATATATTTATTTACATTATTTTATCATTTTAACTAGTGTAATATATTTCTTAATAAAATTATATGGAGACATTTTAAGAAAAATTACCTTGATATTTTGGTCTAAAGGATTAATTTCATTATATATTAGGAGAAGAGCAGCGAGGAAGGTTACAATATCAACTTGGTTAGAAGATTGTACGATCTAAATATCAGTATAATAGTAGTAATTATTAAAAAAACTGATATAGTTAGATAGTAATAGATGAATTCAGAAATAAAAAAATAAACATGACAAGAAGATGAGCACCACAATATGGTCAATAAATAGATCTTGAAATCCATGTTTCAACATTCATATTTAGTTCCACTAGAGAATTTTTTTGGCAAATGGTGCTTGTTTGATGATGATTTGGTCTATATATGAGGGTTCCTATACTCCTAATATATATCTAAGTGATTATGATGATGATGATTATACCCACAATGATGATGATGGAAAACATGTGAGAGATGGTGACGGTTTTTCTATAGAGCATGTCATTGAATTGGGAGTTGGTGGTGGTTGGTAGGGTTCTAACCATACAGATAGTTAATATGAGCTTCTTTTTTTATCAATTGTAATTCTGGTTTATGATGAATTAATTTTTATTTATTTTTTATTTTTTGAAAAAAAAATTATATCTATTTTTTTATTGGTGATTGGTATCACTTGATTTATATAAAACCAAATTATTTATATATGAAAATCTTGGTAACCTATATCCATGGGAAAATCTCGTGGCTAAAGGTAAGTGTATTTCACCCATTTTTGTGTGCGTGTGTGTGTACATATATATATATATATATATATATATATATATATATATATTCAGGTGTGGCCTTTGTGGAACTCTATTTATTTTCATGGGAGGTACCCATGGAAATACACCTACACCTCTGGCATAGCCCATGGGATTAGATTTAATTCCAAGTGCACCTCCCATGGATGTACATTATGAACAATTGGAAGACAACTATGGTGGTAAATGTACATCCATGAGCACCACAAGTTGATACTACCTTAAACCTATTTCCATGTAAATAGGTTCTATTACTATAGTAATTATGGCTTTAAGCTATATCCATGTTAGTTTTGGCTATAAACATTGTTTCTAACCATAGATATAGCCTTATTTTCTAATAGTGATTTTTTATAAACAAAATAAAACATTTTTTCTAAATAAGGCATGTTTCGTATGAAAATTTCATATTGTTTCTTACACCCAATCCATTGATGGTTTTTGATAATTTTAACAAAATATTTTTTCATTAAAAATATCAAAACCATTGTTACTTTTGATATAATCCACAACATGGATTCACCGTAGTGGTAATAATTTCCAATGGAAATTGTAACTACATTCTTTGGGACAACCAATTTTGGATAAATCCTTATAAAATAATTCTTTTGATATTTTTTATCATCTAATTCATGGGTTTGTAATATAAATTGTATTTATATATTAAACACACATGTTTTTAGAAAAAACACATTGTAATTTTATCATTCTACAACTATCTATTTTTTATAAATATTTTCCATGATTATTTTTCCAAAACCATGATTTTGCTTTATAAATTATATAAAACCACAATTATTTTCATCCTAAAATACTTTAGGGGTATGAAAAACATCATAAACCATAATTGGTTTTCAAAAACATAATATAGTTCTAGAAAAACTCACATTCCTTATTCCATAATATATATATATATAATAAATTAAAAAATAATGGAATAGGTTTTGATACCAATGAAGGGATTATAAGGGACAAAATTATTCAAACAATATAGACAAAATAAAAAATATATATTTTTCAAAATATCCAAATATTTATTTAATAATAAATAAATATAAATAATGAATGCAAACATTTTCTCTACTGAATATATCATTGATAGAGATCCCTAATAAGAAACCATCAAAATCCTTCCTCATATAGTATATATGGGATGAATGTATCTACCAACACATAGAATGGTTAATGAATTCTGTATAGACAATTAGAACATTTATTTTTATAGAAAAAGGGAATGTGATCCAGAGATTTGGATTTTATGAATTTCAATGATTGAATCATATTCATACACCCCATGTGTAACAAACCAGGTAATTATAGAATAAGTCTTTTTAATATTTATTAATATTTATAAATTAGGTTGTAGTTTTACCTTAAAATGGATGTTCTATCTGATAGTGTATCTGACACATAATAATGGGTTTCTCCGAAATTTTATGTGGCTCACAAGACTATGTTATACAAAAAGATAATATATTATTAATATTATTATTTGTATTTATCGCATAGCTGTTAGAATGGAAGGAATGAATGATATTTACTAAATTATGAAAATAGAGTTTATACATGTTTATATAAATATTCATTGGTTAGAAAATTAATTAAAAAGGTAAATAAAAACTAATTTAATATAAAGGATGTATTTTTAAGAAAAACTATTTAAGTAAAAATAATAATGTTTATAAAATAATCAAATCAATATTGATGGACTATATTAATGTAGAAATAATATAATATAATATTTAAAATTCATATTATGCTTTTTTAGATATTATATAAGAACAAATACAATTTTATGGACAAAATGAGTGATTTTCTAAAAATGCAGTTTTACCCCCTTTTGATGAGGAACCCATTTAAATTCAGTTTTTAACACTTTTATAAGTTCTATTTGACAAAATAAACATATTATTTGGAATAGGGGTATCAAAATTTACTTTAGTTTAAATTTATGTATTTTTTTATAAAATTCATATTTTAATGAATTGTGAAAATACTCTATTTTAATTCAAAACTCCCATTTCATATAATTTATTTGTGTTGTTAGATTATAATATGAATTGGTTTTAAAGTATATTTTGATTATTTTTTATCATTTAATCTAATTCTGGTCATTAGAAGTAATTTCACATTAAAATTTGATATAAGAAAATGTTAATCTTTCGATGGTTTTTACTTCTTTTTTAAACTCAGTATTCTCATTCTGACAACAGGGTTAATATTAAATTTAATTTTTCTACATTTGTTAATTTAATTTTCAAAAAATAACAAAAATGGTTTTAATAATTATGAAAATGTTGATTTAATGTGATGAAAATAATTTTTTGTGAGTAGTACCTTTTGTATTTTATTTACCATTATTAAAAGGTAAATTAGGTAAATAAGGTAAAAAATAATATTATAATAATATAAAACTAACCTAAGACGTGTAACAATTTTATTTTAGGAGTTATTTTAGACAAATACAAAACTTGGGATAAAAAGTTTGCCTTTGGAAGCCACTTAGGTGTGATTATGACATTTATAACATTTAATTTAAAGGAAAAAATATCATAAACATGAATCATATTATTAAACAATTTTAATATATAGTTATTTAAGTGATATATTTGACTATAAATAGTCATCATAAATATAAAATTATTAAATACATAATGTAATTTTATTTATAATTTTTAGACATTAAATAATTAAAATTAATTATGACATAATGATGATAGAGTGATAGTCTTATTAATTAAAGAATCAAATAAATGATATTATTAATATTAAAATAAATGTTATTTTAAAATTTTTATTTCATACAAGAATTTTATAGGTTACTATAACAAGTTATAATACTATTAAATGGTTTTTTTCAAATTTATCTCGTAGTTTGGATTTTATTAAAATTCAATAAATTTAATGGAATTGTGTAAAAATTGACATAATTCATAACTTAAAATATAAAATAGTTGATTAAATGTTATAAAATTACTAAAAAATATATAAGATTTAACCAAATGGTTAGATTAAATCCTAATATTTCATAAATAACACTTTTTTTCATGTTATTGTCATTACATTAACATGAAATGTATAAACCACAAGATTTGACGGTAAGATTTAAAAGGGTTAAACCAAAAAAGATATGTATTAAAAAATAATAAAACTTGTATAATTTTAATTTTATGATGGATATTCCACCTAAAAACATCTTATATTCTAAATAAATTATTTTGGGACCATTTTGAATCAAAAATTAATTTATATTAATTTAATATTTTAAGCATTTCCAAGTGTGCCCCTCCCATCTCCTATAAAAAGGTATTTAGTATTCTATAATACTCACACTTCAAAAGACTATTTTTTAAGACTTACTCAAACCCCTTCATATAATACTCCCCACATTCTAGATTCCTAATTTTCGGTAGAACATGCTTATTGTATGTGATAAGGTTTTAATCAAGGATGATCAACTAAAGAAGAGGTATTGTTTTCTTTAAGTTTTTCTATTTTATTTATTCTTCCACTTCCTTCAACACTCCTCCAAGAATGATGATATAATAACATCTATATCCTAAATATACTAATATATTATTAGGTTTATGTAATTACCTAAATCCATCTCCAATTCCATCAAATGGGAAACGAATTAATCGTTTGTGTGTACGTGTGGACTATCACCTCCACGAACTGATCTAATTCATTTTTTATAGCTGTCTCTCAATAATTATTATAATAATGGAATTAATGTTCATATGTGATATTAATGAAATATTAATCAGTATATTATAATAATTTATCAATTACATTCTTACTTTCTGTGGTCATAAAAATTATAACATCATTTGTGCGTACGTGTGAACCATCACCTCCATAAAGGGATGTGATTCATTTTTATTTATTATATCACTTGTATGATATATATAATTTTATTTAAATGATTAATATGATATTAATTATGTTATGATAATTCGATAAATATAAAATAATACTAAAATTCTTTCTATAGTGATCAATGAAAAATGGAAAATGTTACTCATGCATATGTACGCCTTACCGTCTCCATAATTATAACGTTGTTCATTTGGAATAACCACACATCGTGGTTTTATTTAAAGGTATAATTTATGTATATAGATAATAATAATCTAATTAATATTATTATGAAGATTATGAATTTATGACCACATGGACTAGTGACACCATACCATGTTCATTTTCGACTCAAGTACCAAATATCGACAAAATATCTGACATGAACTCAAATAATTAACTAATTGATGTAACATGGTAATAAGTGATATAAAGAGAATAATAAACCTGAAAAGGGTTCTAAAGGAATTGTAAATTAACTAAATTTTATTATTCATTAAGATAAATAATGAATAAGACAATTCATACTCAAGGTATGGGACTTCGTCTCAATCACCTTTCATTGAGGCATATTTCGATAATATACCCCACCTTATTTTATATGGTGTATAATCAAACTTTTTAAAAGAAAAGTAAAAACCATATTCTATTTTTAGGTATTTTGGTATTGAAAATGGTTTTCATAATGGATTGATTATATCAATATCTTGAAATGATATCTTATTATTACAATGTGGAAATTTTATTTTTCCTTCATACGTGTTTTCCATGTTATGGTTTTTGGGCATTACATATGTATACGGGTGGTTCTATAATAAACCAAGTGTGGGTGAGCCCATGATATCTCTATAATGAATTTTTTAATGTTACATAGTTAAATTATAAGGTTTATCCTAAGATATTTAGGTAATATACTATGATGGGTATGAAGGTTACTCCATATGTACCTGTGAAAGCTACAACAAAAGTATGATATGGATGCCATAAGTTACATTTATGTTTCATAATTTATATAAAGTTTTATAGTAATCTTATTATTTAATGAGGTGTGTTTCATAGATTATATTCTTTGGGTGAAAAGTATGATTTCATGAGTTTATAAGTATTCATATACTAATAGTTTATTTCTTAATTTTATATCCCTTACTGAGCTTTTTGTGCTCATATTATGTTTTTGAAATATTTTTCACAGGGTCTACATATGGGTGAGAGAAATTAATAATTCAAGATGAATGTTATCTGTATTTTTATCAATAAAAATAATTTATTTTTTATTTTAAAAAATTTTAGATTATTCAAAAAAATGGATAGCATATAGACTTTTCTACTTTGTAATATTTGAGATGTTAGGTAATATTATGGACTAATTCTCTAAAACTCAATACATGGGGACTTATACCATGTTTATCTCACATACCAATCATCAAACATTTTCTTTTATATATATATATATAAGGATGCTCCACATGCTCTGAAAAAATTCTCAAATATTCATATATTTATTGGAAATGATTTATAAACATTTTAAGTCACAATGATTTTTAACTATAATCTCATGATGTACTTCTTGATGATTAATCTCTTGATATTGATCAATAATCAATTTTAAAATATAATTTTATTTCATTTGACAAATAGTGAATCATACATATTCCCAAAGCTAATGGATTTTTCTCTTCAGTAACTTATCGTTCTTACAATAGAAATATGAAACTAAATATTTTTTAGGGGGCTTCCTATGGAATCAAGGTACTCGAAAAATGTGATTTTATAATTGTACAATCAGAAATAATGAACTCCCTATATATGATACAATATAAATTATAGGCATCTTCTTGGTATCTAAATGAATTTATTTTTCATCTCGTTATTTGGAATCTACATACTATCTTTTTACTAAAATATCATAGGGTTTTATCATATGGAATTAGTATAGTAGAATCATATATCGAGATCCAAGGGTAAAATCTTTTTTATCTTTTATTAATCCCTAGTTCATGTAGATTTCGAACCTTTATGTAGGGAATATTGGAATATATATATTTGATATTTTTTATTAGACCCTATTGTGTGGGTGAAATGAGGTATCTCATAGTTCTAATTATTTTTCCTTCAATTTACCTCTTCACCATATTCACCAAACCATTCAATAAAAGGGGGATGATATTAGGGGTGTTTCTCAAGTTAGTATCTTTCAATATTTGTATCTTGGGATCTTATGCTTGAGGTACATAAGGGCATCCATGAATAGGTTGAAATGGTTTAATGGAAGCATCCCTAGTTAGGGTTTAAATTAAATTTAGATGGTTCTTCTTATGAAAATATCATATTGGTTTGGGTATACAATAATAAAAAGGGTTTAGTTGTGTTGGTATTAACTATAAATATTAGACCTTATTCTTCTCATATAATAGACAAGAAGTCACTTTTATTATGATATACACTGTGTGTCAAAAGGGGTATCCCTTTGATTAGTATTGATCTTTATGTAACTAATATTTTAGTGATTTTGGATTAACCAAAATTATCTCAATAATCAGTCACCAACCTTATTATAACTTGGACTATAAATATTTAAAAATGTGCCTTCTGAGTGCTATCATGCATGCTCTCAATATGTTTTATTGTTTTCTAACTACGTAAATCGGATGGGATAACCTAGGTTATCTCTCTTGAGAATATTTTATGATAACTCAATACAATAATCATATTATTAAGTTTTTTTATTTTATTTTTTGAAAAAAAAATGAGAATGGGGTTCTCGTTGTCAAAGAAAATTTATACAAGGAAAGAAAACAAATAATTTCATGAAAAGATAAAGCAAGCATTAAAATTATTTTCTAAAAACATTTTCATTTAAACAAATAATTTATCTAATATAACTCTTAATTATTAATTCATCATTATACTATATATTTAAATCCATTTAATTATGATCCCTAGTATTTTCAACCATATAACCTAACAAAAATTAACATGACAACAAAGATAAGAAGAAACAAACCCAATGTTAACTTCGGTAGTTCCAATCATGGAACTTTTATTTTATTGTGGTCCAAAATATAAATTTTTATATTTGGATAAATAGGGAATAATATCCAACCTATAAATGATAACTATTGGAGTTCTTTTATTATTCTTTAACAATATAATTATATCATAATTTGTTTAGATTTTGTGGTAAAATTTTAACTCTCACAATTCACACAAGGTCAGCCACTTACTCTAAGTTTGTATCGATTGAGTTTCATATAAAATAAAACTAAATTAATTACTCATAAATTAGTAAATAAATTATGTTCATGGATTCAAATTAAATAATTAATGTGGGTTGGAACTTGATTGACAATGAATCATAACTACTATTCTATGAGTAGAGTTGTCATTGTGGAGATGATTTTCAAAACCATGGTTTCAAAGAGTAAAAATCAATATCATATCCACTCTTATATTCGATACCAAAGAATCAAATAGAAAATAAATTGGGGTAAATATAAAAAAAAATAATGTACAGGGTATCATAGAATTTAAAATTAATGTAAAAACACTCAAATTGAAACCCAAATTTTGTTACATCTCTTTAACAATGAAAAAGATCAAACCAAATTTTTTATCTTTTTTAATGATTTTTTTTAGTAATATAACTGGAGAAAAAATTCCAACCCAATTCTTGATAAAAATAAAAGGTTATATCCCAAATAGTGAGGTAATTTAGAATCTGTTGAATCTAGTCTAACACTAAATTTTGAGTCCATGTTCTCCATACAAAATTGTATTCCATTTCAAGGTACTCAAAATAAATATGTATCTAAACATGTTTAAAATTAATTAATAAAATTTAAAATTAAAATTATACACATATAAAAATTTAAAAATAATAATTGAAATTTAAAATATGAATTTTATGGCAATTTCTAAATTCATGCACTAATTAAAAATTATGACTGAATCACCAATTTAACCTCAATGTGTCAGAATTATATTATTTATTATTGATAAAATATTCAATAAAACCATTATTTATCAACTCCACTACACTTACCCTTTTTCATTCCTTGGAAAAAGTTATCTAATATTCATATCAAATTTCACACAAAAAGAATCAATGGGAGATGTTTCCAGGATTTTTCTGAAAGATAATTTTTTATTTCTCATTCATCAAAAATACATTAATTATCTTCTCTTACAATTAAATTGTTTTCAACATCAAAAATCTATCCATTACCCAATCATAACCTACCTCATTTGCAAATTATGTGGCTCTTCTCTCAAGAGAAATATAATCTAAAGTTTTACTCATACCTCAAGTACATGATCCTCACCATAGGCTGGAAATGAATCTAAAATCTACAGCCTATAAATAATAAAATAAATATTAATCATGATAGCTTTAAAATAAATCTCAAATGATTCTATGCCTGAGGGTTGGTAGGTAATTATATAAAACACAATAAATATCCAAAATGAGGCTAACACTTAATCATAATATAATATATTCAATAAAAACTCTTTGAAATATCATATTCCAAATAAGAAATTACCATATTTCTCTAACTTCTATTAAAGTCTCATAAATATGGTAACAATTGAAATGGCTGATACACCCACTTTTTTTATTTTCTCTCTCTTTTTTTTAAATAGTTGGTAAAAATATAACACTCATCTCCTAACCCATGTTTGATCTCCTAATGAAACTAGATATGATATGTATTACATTATTAATGGTTAATTAAGAGTGTTTTTTATCTATCTAATATAAAAATCATTTTTTATTTTTTTTATATTTTTTTATTTTTTTTATTTTTCTATTTCTTTTTTTATTTTATTTTTGATTTTTTTATTTGATGGAAATCGATGGAATACAATGGTAAATACATCATAAGTATCCCCCTGATATCTAATAAATACACCCCCTATAAATCTTTATCAATTTAAAGAATCCCCATAAATAATGAAAAACCTCTCCCTTTTACTTATACCATTAAATTTCATAAAAAATTACTAAGAGTACGTTTAGAAGGGTAAAATAATGTTTTAATGTTAAATTCACTTACAGGGTAATTCATAGATTATATGGTCATAAATAGTGATAAAAATATAAATTTTGGTGTTATGAATAATATATTAAAAAAATTGCTCACTCATATTTATGTGAAATTGTAAATTCATATCTCTAAAAATATTAAATTCGTGTTTTAATAGGAAAAATGCCTAATTATATCTTGGGAAATGGGTTTTAGAAAGAATAGAGATAATTCAGTATAGAATATCTCATATGATAGAAAAAATAATTTGGGGTATTTCATCATGAGAATTTAGTTAAAAATTATTCTAACTTATAAAAAAATTTGAAAAACTAATTCTATGAAAAAAGTCAATATCAATTATGATTTAAAACCCATTTTTTCAAAAATAAATTCAGTTCAATAAAAATAAATTCATGTTTTAAAAATTTTCATGAATATTCAATGAAGATAAAAATTTATAAAACGATGAAAAGAAATAAAAAAAACACTTAAGCAGGTTAAAACTACCCCACACAAAAAAAACTATCTATTTGAATTAATAAAAAACAACATAATTAATCAAATGAGATGAAGCAATACATCCTTGTTTATTTTTTTTCTCAATTCCTCTGAAAATATCATAATTACCAAATTTTTAAACAAAATAAAAAACCATAATATAACAAATATAAAAATCACAAATGAAAAAAATGGAAAGATAAACCTGGTTATTCCCCCAATAAATGATTTGTTTATATTACCTGTATTTGGTCCGTGTTATGTTTAACCATAATTTAGAGGTGGGTTTGGTTTTTTGTGGTATAAATCACAACATTTTATTTTTATCAATATCCATAAGTGGATACCAATAGTGGAGATCCCCAAGAAAAGGATAAAATGGTCCCACACATAGAATGGGAAAAATAAATAAGTAAGCATTAGGGGGAGGGGATGTAATAAAGGGGTACCCCCTTTCAATATTCATAATTTCCTCCACCAGAAGATAGAGACTTTATTATAGACGAGATACTTGCATCATCAAATTCTCCTTATGTTTTTATTCTTACTCAACCACCAATTCTTTGGTGCTTACTTGGGTAATATTTATGGATCACCTCAAAAGTAATAATTCTTTACAAAAAAATGAGAAAAATAATTCAACAGTACAATTTGATAAATATTAAAATAGTAATAATTCGAATCTTTGTGATACCTCTAATTGTAATCAGATTTTATTTTATCATTAAAAAATCTCATCTTCAAATTTCCCCCACCATCTTCTCCTAGATAGAGGTTACTTAATCCTCATTATAATCACTCTCTAGGTTAAATATAACTAGTGTTTCTTTAAAACACAAATAGTTAAAGTGAATTGGATATAATAATTGTGTAAAATAAAAAACAAAAAAAATCAACAGCTAAGTCCACTCCCGTAAACTGATTAGATTCAAGCTTTGGTTCTTTTTAAAAATCCTCTGGGAGGATTATATAATTATGTGTGAGATAGGGTATGTGTAGTTCAGTTTCCACCTCCATAGTGTCTTATTCAATATTAGTAAGGATAATATCTTCTTGTATTTCATCCAACGATTAATGGAACTCTTAAAATTATTGTGAGAAATTATTTGATCTCCTTATCCATGAATTTATAAATTCACAACAATAATTATTTATTCATATCCTTGATGATATCCTTCAAAGTATCCTCTCTATAGTAGGATTTCCAAACCCCTAAAATCATCTATGAAATTTGGTACACAATTTCACTAAAGAAAGGGTTAAACTAAATCATGATTCCAATTTTTTATAATTTTTTTAAAGTTTAAAGGGTTAAAATATTTACAAAGGTATAAATGATAATGATATATTGAATTGGATCCCATAAAATGGTATATATTTTATTAGGATTTTCATGGATGCTCTCAAAACATTTTATGATTTTTTATTAAGTGTGGAATATAGATTAACATAGTTCTCTTTTCTTGAGGAGATTTTTTATCAATAAATACACTAACAACATTATTATATTATTATGTTTTTTATGTATTAATTTTTTAAAAATAATAAATAAATTGGTTTCAGATGTGATAGAAAACCCATGAAGGTAAATCAAATAAGTTATTTCTTGATAAATAAATTGGTCATTAAACAATTTCCTCTAAAAAAATATTACAAGATGTAATGAATCTAATATACCCCTTCATTTACCATTCATCATATGTATAATTTAACCCATTTAATTATAATATTTACAACCTCTAAACCCTAAAGAAGTTAACATGACCAAAAGGATAAAAAGGAACAATCACTAGGTTGAATTTGTGACTTCCAATAGAGATACCCTACTTTTATTATGGTCTTAATGTCAACATATGATCACTAGAAAGTTATAGAAGAATATACACCCAGGAAGTGATAATAATTAGAGTTTTTATATTATAATTTAAAATTAAAACTCAATTCCATGTTTATTATATTTGGTGATTAAAGATTCACTCTCATAATTCACATTACCTCTTCCATGAATTATATGTGATTATAAATCAAGTTTATTAAAAAACATAATTAATTAATCATAATTTATTAAATAAATTGTATTCAAGTATTTTAAGTAAATATTTCAATGGATTAAGAATTATATAGACTATAAATAAGAACTACTCTTCTTTGGGTGGTGTTTCCTTTATGGAGATGATATTCATAGGAAACGGTTTTGAAGGGTGAAATCTAATCACATATCTACTTTGAAATATAATCCCAATAAAGAAAATAGAAAATAAAATGATTTTAAGAGAATAACATAAAAATTAATAAATTTATATTACACTAATGAAAACAAAACAAAGGAATGTAAATGAATATAGTGTAAGCCTTTTAAAGATATCCTCATGTGTAATAATTACTTCTCCCAATTGGTTATAAAAATGGAATAGAACCAGAAATATTTTTATAATCTCTCTATAATAACCAAAAAACCCATCCAAAAGTGAATAATATAAATTAATATATTTTAGAGGAGTCTATTGCTACAAATTTTATAAAAAATAAAGTAAAAATGAGTAAAATTAAATCCATAATTTTATGCCTCATCTTTGACAATCAAAGTAACTAAATCTAATAATTATCCATTTTGATGAAATATTCTTTTTATTTTACTTTAACTCATATAAAAATTTCATCCCAATCCAAGAATAGATGAAAATTGTATAGATCAAGGATGAAGTGAGTTCAAATATATTAGATTTAGCATAGCATTGAATTTTTTTCCCATGTTCTCTATCCAAAATTTTGATACAAATGAAGATAAAAAGTAAAATAAATATCTTACCATGTTAAAAATTATTTTCTAAATTTTAAAAAAAAAAATTATATATAAAACAATTTGAAACAAAAAATACTAAAGTGTAGTTGAAAGGGGAAAAAATAATTTTCATTCAATTTCAAAAATCTATATCTAATTAAAAATTGAAATTAACATATGAATTAAAACTCAATTGGGGAGAGTTGAATAATTTATTTTTAATAAAATATGTATTTATTAGTAAAATAATTTATCAAACTTTAAAATAAGAAAACATGATAGTGTATTTCCTTAATTTATACAGTCAAACATCTACTGAGGTTGATATCCCCCCACCTCAAGATTCTCTATTTAGTGATAAAACATGTTGACAGTGTGGCATTTCATGACCTAATATTTCACTATATCTTTACCTTAATTAGATATTATTTTAATATCATGTTTTATAAAAAACACCAAACCCAAACAGACCATAATACTTTTTATTAAACTGGATTTTGACCAATGTGTGGTGGTCTTTGAATAAGTGGGTACCAATAGTTATAACCAACTTATGAAATAAATGACATTTTAATAATGTTTCAACAAGTTTAGCTAAGAAGTTCATAAATTATTTTTTATTATTAAAATTTATTTTATAAAATGTACATTTTTCTATTTTGATGTATTAATTATTAGAATTATTTGTTGAATAATAGTTAATATACCAAAAAAATATTTCCTATAAAATATAGTTTTTCATAATATTTTATGATTTTATTTAAAGTTAAATTTTTTAATTCTATAATTTGAATTAGAAAATTTTAAATGAATTTTTGAAATTAAAAAAACAAAATTAAATTGGTATTAATTTTTTTATTCTTCTAAAATGATTTATTTTTACGTGAATAGTTTAAAATACTGTTTTTACAAATAACATGACTTTTATAACATTATTTTTATATAAGTATAAATTGTAAATTCATTAAAACTTTTATAAGTCCAAATTCTTATTTTATAAGGGAATTTATATTCTAAAAAATGATGGTTTCAATTTTCAAAACTATATTTGACATTTATAAATTAATTTAAATTTTTCAAGAAAAATGTTTCCAACACAATTTACATTACTTATTTTAAAATTAATTTGTATCAATTTAATAAAATAATTATAATAAAATGGATATAAAATTTATAATAATTATTTAGTAATTATTTAATAAGGACCAATTTATTTTAAAACATAAAGGATAAATTACTTTGGTAAAAACTAGTTACCTTGGTAGAATTGGAAGGCATAAAAAGGGTTTAACTAAAAGGGAAAGACCACAAATGTGCTTAAAATTTGTTTGGGTATGGGTGTTTTTATCCTCTATCAACCATATCTCTTCCTCTATAAATTATTTCTCAATTTGTTTCTACTTTACTAGATATTCAATTCCCAAAATTAAATTTTATCAATATTTACAAAAAATGACATCACTTTTTATTTATAAAAGGGGTGTTCCTCTCCTCACTTCCCCTCATAGAAAAAAACTTAATTTATCCCAAATTATTACTGAAACCACTTATAAAAATTCCATTACTCCTTTAGGAGCTTATTTTCTTCTCAAAATACCACCCTCAAATGTATTACTCCATTTACTAAGAATATAATCTAAGTGAGATATAATTTTATAACTACTCCTTTCTCATTTATATTTATTTATGTGAGTTTATTATTACAAAAATTATACTAAAGAATTATAAAATGATAAATTTGTATCATTATAATACCATTATGTTATTATAGTGATGGTAATATCATTAACCACATTTTCTTTTACCTTTAATAAAAATGAAACAGCTATTCGTGCGGTGTGCAGACTACCGCCTCCACGATGAAACGAGTTTAATTCCTATTCACTACCTTAAAAGGATGGTATTAATAATGAATTTAATAAATAATTATAATCTTGATGATATATTTTAGTTTATTAAATCATAAACCATATAACTCCTTTTCTGTGTTCTATGTAAAATGAAATTATCATCCATGCATATGTGTGGACTAGCGCCTCTATAGAATGACTGATTTTCCATTTTTTTCATCCCCTCCATGCATGGATGGTCATGAAAATGGGTTAAAAAGGATAAAAGTGATCTTTGTTAAATTATTAAGGTTATTTAAAGAAAAAATTTACAACTTATCTATACTATGAGCACTAAACAACTATGGTAAATTCCACCATCCAAAAGAGTGTTTTAAGATTAAGAAATGATTTCTTCATACTATAAAATAACTTTTTATAGGTTTTATTATTATTATAAATTTTTAAAATTATGATATATCACACTAATAATAAATAAATAAGATAATTATGCATTTTTTATAATGATATTATAGCTAAATAACTTCATATTCATTCATTAATTAATGTATGTTCTTGTTTGGATTAGTTTAACCACCTACTTGAACAATGCTATAAATTTTCATCATGAATAAATATGGGAATTTTATTTCTGGTAATATATGTCATAAATAACTAAATAATGATTTTACTTTTTTATATGATGGTAATATAAATATTTAACTCACAATTTAGGAAAACAATATTTTTTCTCTAACAATCATCGAAACACGCTCATCAACAAATTTATCTTTATGGTTATTAACCGAAATGCCGATATAATGAAATTATAAAATTATATATACTTATAAATTATAAATTATAGAACCTTTTATGATCTATTAGTGATGATATTTTTGTGAATAATGAATAACAAGACCACTTTTATGAAACTAGTTCAAAACGATCAGGATTACTCACACCCAACATTAATAATAGAAAATTACTAACTAATATACATATAGATAATAATTAAAAATTAACTTTATAAAATTTTACGTACATAAAAAAGGTTCTTAAATAGGATATTAATATATTTATTTTTATTATACTGTATTTTATATCAAATTTATACTAAGAAAAAAGTGAGGTAAGTGGTTCTTTCTATGAAATTTAATTTCTTGAGAATTATTTATTAATTTTTACCATGATACCTTCAATATGGTATTATCAATACCTAATGAAGTTCATTTACATATTCAAGGGGTTTAAATATCCATATCATTTACTTTATTTATATTTTATTCAATTCCAATGGTACCAAAGTCTAAATTTTTATTGATCAAAATGTTACTCTAACTGTAGGGGTTTCAATTTCAAATATTAATTCTAAATCAAGTTTTATTAAAAAATATAATCCATATAATAAATTTTAATTATTTCAAAAAAAAAACATAATTTTAATTTTATATCTATGTGGTTTTACATGTCACCTCAGAAAACTATTTCCCCATGATTCATATTTTTATTTGAAATGTTTTTTGAAAGTAAAACAGGCCTCATATCGTCTTCTCTATCAAGAACTTATTTTTTCATTATGTTTATTCATCATATTCTCTTTAAAATTTTCTCATCTATGACTTGATAACTTATTATGTTCATTCTATAATACTCATCCTCATTTTAAAATTTATTAATAAATTTTAACACTTTTCATATGGGTCATTTTCATATAAATATGAAAATATTCTCTTTTTAATGTTTATCTGTGAACATGTCATTCAACAAAATTTATAATTTTATTTAAATAATTCCCTATATGTTTTCATGGAATCCAAATAAATTAATTTTATCCTGGTTTTATAGAATATTTATTTTCAAATTATTTTAAAATATTGAAAATATTTCTTATTTCCAATATGGTTTTTTCTAAAACATCTAAGAAGTTTTTTAATATATCTTATTATCAATTGATATATATTATACTTGACAAATAATATTCTTAAAATGATACCATAAACCTTATTTATCTAAATGGATTATTAAATGTTCCTTTATATCATATAAATGTTACATCCCAACCTTGTTCTTTCCTAATCAATGAAGGTTTATAAACCAAATTTTTTATCCAGTTCCTTAACTCCATGAATAAAATATTATTTATTCCTTTTATTAAAGGAGTTCACATAGGTTTCATACATTGATTTATTAGGTAAATTAATGACTTAACTACATAACATTTATTTTTATAGTTTAAATACCTCTTTCATTATCCTGATTGAAGGGTTTCCACCTGGAAAGTTAATTAATTTCTTTGGATACTAATTTATTTTCCATGTGATTATCATTTTGATGAATTACTTATATGAATCCATTTTAAAATCATATTAAATTATTTTAATTACATCGGTTGTTTTTTATGTTGTGAATTAAATAACTTTTTTCCATGGGTTTTTTATGATGTGTATAATTAAACCCATTTTCTTTACATGGGTTCTTCATACAATAAAAAATGAATATTTTTAATTTTAAGGTTTTGTAAAACCCCAATTTATTTCTATGGTTTTTTATTGTGTGATAATTTAATTATTTTCAAGTGTTACACATATGTAATAATGAATGAAAGGTGAGTTCATATATTTCTTCTCAATGCATTGGTTAAAATTCTATATCACAAGAGATAAGTATTCTCAAGTACATTTTAGATGATCATAATCATGGGTACTGATGGTGTATCCCATGATATTAATGTTTCCCACTAATATTTTTAGGGAAAAATTTTAAATATATTACATAGTTTTATCCTTATTTTCATTGTTATGGTATTCTCTCATGGATTGGGTTTACTGACTCATTCATGTATTATGTTTTAAAAATCCTTATACCATGATATATGATGTATGAATTGTTGGGTAAAGTTTTTTATCAATCATGATTATACCCATATTCTATCTTATGATCAATAGTGATATTTGATTGTTAACACTTATTTTTACCTATACTAGGAATTTGGGATCACCATTTTTCTTATGTTTCCATTTACGTAGGTTATAATGATTAGAAAAATATAAATTTTATATAAGAGTTTATTATCTGGAGAATTTTTGGGACATTTTGAAGACTCTTTTAGGATTACATTACCTCATATATAATGGGGAAAATTTACAAAATATACAAATAACATAGATTTTTATTTTACTATTTTCCTCATTCTCTAAAACCCAAAAGTAAAAAGGTATTGGGGATGTATTTTAATGAAATACTTGGTTTAAGTTATGTGGATGACATAGTCCCATCTATGAGAATTTATAGATGGTTTCAGATAAGGGTTTAGAAACTTTTAGAGATTATGATGTTACCAGTTGAATATGAATTGGGAGTTATAAATTTCATGAAATATTGGTAAATTAATTTTGGATACAATTTCAATGGTATGCATAACACTTTAGGTTAGTTGACATAATAATCTGGGGATTAGGATTAGATAACCTTAGTGGAAACCCTAGGTATGTGAAAAATAATAATTCCAAGTATAGGATAACATCCTAAAATTATGGTAAATAATGTATTTGGTGGTTTTCCTAGAAATAACACCTCTATCTAGATATTGTGAGTGGATATAGGCTCTGGAACAAATGCACATGGGGTGATAACCCTAAAAAGGGCATGTTAGGTATTAACTTAACCTTCACTTATGGTATGAAAAATAAGTCAAACTATACAACTGGTTTGATACTCTTGAGGGATATGATTTGGTAAATCACATTGTCTTTACTATCCAGTTTGAAGGATTTATTATTTTAAGTAATTAGAAGAAGATTTACGAGAGAGACCAACCTAAAGAAGCCCAGATTATACTAAGACTGATTTAGGTTGAACTAAAATCTAATGTAATAATTTTAAAAATTAATATATTTGAGTTTGAATTACTCATTTAATTATTTTATAATGGTTATATTATGGTATCAATAATTAATCTCTCATAAATAACTCCTTTTTATTTTTGTAATGGATGACACCTGAAGGAACCATGTTAATGCTGGATTCTATAGATAACATAGATATTTTCCAAATAAGAAACTTAATAGTATAATATATTGAGTGATAAATACTATAATTATTCCAAAATATTTTTTAAGAATTATGACTAATATTAAAAACGAAATATGGTTTCCAAACACACCAAAGAGGAGAAAAATAGTCTCATAGATGTTTAAGTGATGAAGATAATGAAGGAAATAATGTTCAAATTTATTCATGTCAAAAATTTGGTTATAATAACAAAGTTAAATGCCTTAAAGTAAGTAGGATTTGTTTTATGTGTGAAAAATGAGGGCATAGAGTAAAAAATTATGTAGTAAAAGTGATGATATTAGTGGGTATAGAGAAAGAAAAAAGTACATCCTAATATATCCCGGATAGATCATTGTCAAAAATGTGTGGAAGTTAGACATTATCGAAGTCAATTCCCTATTCTAATGGCTAATAAGGATAATCGACTCCAGAAACTTCTAGGATAATAGAATTGTTATGAAACCACTACCATGGAAGTGAGTTATAATTATAATGTGAATGGAGGAACATAGTAAATCCACTCAAGTAATGCGAGTGTTGTATTTATATCTAATTGAGCCAATATATTTGTACCTATAATATGTTCTAAATAAATTGAATACTCCCCATAATGGATATATTTTTAATTATTAACAAAATATATTATTTTCTAGTTATATAACTCCTCTCTAATTAATGTTTATAGGAATTAATTTCCTATAAAATCCTATTTTCCTTACATTAATCGGATTTGATGTGATATTAATAATTTATTAGAATGCTTAACAATGATAAATGAAAATATTAAAAAATAACATCCAAAATTCCACCCATTATCACTAATTAATATAATTATGACAACAAAATCCCATTGGAAAAAAATTTATTCAGTTTATATTGGGGTATTTAGCAAAAATGGTTCAAAAAAACACGGCATTATTTATATTCCTATAATGATAGAAAATATGTGTCTATTTATCAAACCCATATTATGAATAAAAAAACATCACTAGAAATTAAATCAATAGTCATGGAATCCCTTAAATTTTAAGAAACTAAAAATTTAAATTTCAAGGTTAAAGTTTATTTAAGGGTAAAATGTAATGACTCGATATATCACTCTGTATTTTCCTTTAATATATATTATGATAATAGTGTGTTTCATATGAAACACAAAATCCTAACGAACCACAAGCCTTTTTATTAAAATAGATATTATCTAATATATGGTATCTATTGAATAAGTTGGTACAAACATTTACAAAAAACTTATAAAATAAAGGACCCTTTTAATAATGTTTCAACTAGTGTGGCTAAGCAGCTAATAAAATATTTTTTATGCTGATAATGTAATTAATAAAATTGATATTTTTAAAGTATTATATATTTATGATTTTCACAAGATTTAGACTAATATTTAATATTCCAAAAAATCATTTCCTATAAAAATAGATTTTCACAATATTTTATTATTTTTTTAAAATTTAAATTTTTAAATTTTGGAATATGAATTTTAAAAAATTAATTTAATTTTTTATCTTACCATGACAACATTAAATTAAGTTTAATTTTTTGAATCTTTCTAAAAAAATTAATTGCAATTGAATATGGAATAATACTATTTTTAAAAATAACATGACTTGTATAGCATTATTATTATATTAGCCTGAATTTTAAATTCATGAAAACATTTTATAAAACCAAATGTGTATTTTTTTAAGTAACATTATATTTCTAAAAATATTGGATTTAATTTAAAAACCAATATTTTACATTTTAGAAAATAGGTTATATTTTTCAAAAAATATCATACATTACAAATTTAGTATTTTAAAATTGATTTTTATCAAATTCATAAAATTAATATAAATAAATAGATATCAAATTTAGAATCATTGGGTATAAATTTTGTAATATATTCCAATTTACTTTCAAGCATAAAAGAAAATTTACTTTGGTAAAAACAAGTTACCTCAGTAAAAAATCAAAAAGGGTTAAAAGGGTTTCAGAAAGAAGAAAAGGCCAAAAACATATTTAAGACATGTTTGGTAATGGGTGGTTGAGGCCTATCTCAGCCTTATATCTTCTCCTCTCCATTATTTCCTAATTTGGAGCAACTTTCCTTGAGATAAACATCTCATTGTTTAAAATATTTAGGTATTTACCAAAAAATCAATCCTTTTTCTCATATAAATGGGGAAGTAATCTCCTAACATCTCCTCACACCACAACCCACCTAGCTAAACCCAAATTTAATTACCTTGTCATTATGTCAATTTTAATATTAAAAAGGAACTTTAATTTTTAATTAGTGGATGGACTTGAATTTGGACCAGATATCATAAATAAATTCAAAGAGTTTGAACATATCAAAAGTGTATTTTTTTTATTTGTAAAATAACTTGAAAAGTGTCTAGATGGATTAGAAGAGAAGTGGTTAAGAATTTATGGAGTTTGATCTTGTTGGTTCTATAGTCTATAGCTACTGGCCAACTGGTGTCCTTGTCAGTGGCACCTGTAATCTTTTAGGGGCCACCCTATTTTTTTTATTCTTAAAAGGCAGAAACATAACCTTTCTCCTCTTAAGAACATAAGAGTGGGAAGAAACATGTTTTTTCCCTCTTCTTGATCACATAGAAAGGTCTTCATACCTGTATCATTTCTCTCTTCCCCCTTTATTATTGAATGTTTTGTTTGTAATTTTTTAGATGGGTCCATGGTACGTTTATTGTCTCTTATCCTGTTTTTCCTTCTTCTCATATTCCACTAATTTCTCCCTTCTACATCTATGGTTTTTAAGATGATTACACAAATCATTCTGGAATTGGATGACAATGATGTGGATTTCATTATTCCCTTGATGGAGGCACCTCGTAACACTATATAAACCCTATTTCTTAGTGATTCAATATGGTATGTCATAATTATGAATTTTATTGGCTTTTTACAAATTTATAACTAAAGTTTTTATAGATATGGTGTCATATGATAGGACTTTAGACAAGAATAGGTTTTTATGCATATCGATTGTGGTTAACACTCTATTTGTCAATGTTTTTATAGGTGATTAAATATTGATGATTCATCTATAGTTATTCTAAGTTTAAATTGAATTAATTAATTAATTATAAATGTTATAATTAAATAAGTTGGATATAATGGATTCATATAGGGGCTCAAATGATATCTTGTTTTCGAGATAGGTATGAATAGACTTGTGTGAGGCATAGAAACAACAACTATGTGAGAAAAATAAAATATTAATCATTAAAATGAGGTATGTGGTCATCATACCATCCCTATAGATTTTATTATTTTGGTTTGTGATGAAAGGAACATTTTTCCCTTCCAATGAGGATATCAGACCATGTAATTTAATTTTTTCAATGATTAATTAATTTTTTTATCTTAAACTGTATTCCTTAAATAGTATAAAAACTTATGTCCTTTCCAGTCCTTGTACACTGGCCTTACACCTTGGTTTTCGATGGTTGAGGCCTCGTTTGTTGACTACCTAGGATCATTGATACCACTTGATTGGGGTGAAAATGAATAAAATAAAATTAACTTTTGTTTAGAGCCCCTAGTGTAGGTTCTCTTAGGCCTCTTATGGATAAAGGTGATGCGTTGGTACTAGTTAACCCAAGTGGGTCGTATCATGACCATGGATTGGCTGTGTGACCGACCTTTAGTGAACTTGAAGTTCGAGATGGAATTTATGCCATATATTTAGTATTATCCTAGGGGTAATCCCTAGTTTTGAAATTAAGTCATGATTTGATCATAAATTTTTGAATGATGTCTTACCTTAGAGTAAAGGGCTTGGGCCCAAGCGTTATTAATGGGATAATGAGGAACCATACTACAGTACCGTTAATTTGTGATGAAATAAGAAGGACTAGTAGGTTACCTAGTGATATAATGAAAATGATTTAGTGCGTACAAGTATGGGTGTAGATTTTAGAGGGTGTAACTATGGAACTCATATTGTTTATGTGAGCCTGAAAGGGTTGTGATATTGGTAGAGGGCATGGGTGTTTTTATTTCCCTAGTTGTATGTTTATTTTTATTTATGATTATGATTGATGGTATTTTATTACCCAGGATGATTGGGAATTTTTTTGATGGGTCTAGAACTATTGTGATTTATTATGACACTTAATAATCACATATTGGGATGGATAAGACCTTGGGATCCATAGAGTGTCTTGAATATAGTCTCACAATATATTCCAAGAGGATTCCTAGTATGACAAGAATACAATGTGTTTTTGTGTGTGTGTTGTTGATACAATTTTGGTTCCCTATAGGTGGTTTACGGTATCTATCATTAAATCAAGTGATTAAGTGCATATAAAACTTCTTAGGACTTATGTGATTTCATTGATACAATGAGACCATTTCAAATTCCCAACGTTCTTGAGATTAAAAGGGGGAAACCATTAGATAATTGTTATTTTTTGGGACCTCCAGGATTCAAAAACCAGTATAAGTCGTGAGGTGGGAATATATCCTCAAGCACAAATGTTGGATATCCATAGGGTGACTGTTAAATCCCTTAATAAGGTGAGTGAAACACTTGTAGTTCAGTTAAGAAGATAAACGTTATTAAATTCCTAGTATATTTATCAAGGGATCTAGAAGGGTATTATATCTAATTTCATGGTTTATCTAGGTATCATTCACACCTATACATATAGGAATTCATATGGCCTCCCCTTCTAAGGAATGATTTATTGTCTAGACATCAATAATGATCAGGTAGTATCATGGGGTTTAAGATTTGAGTGTGGTGATTAGGGATTACAGGTGATCCCTAAGATCAAGTACTCATCATGGCGGAGGCAATAGCATAGGATCCCTAAGGTGTAGAAAGAGGCTCCATGAAATTATTCCCATGATCACAAATACTCTAGTGATGGTCGAAGTAGGTATGGTCGGTCGAAGTTATGATCCTAAGGATAAACAGTGGTATATTTATTTTTTAAAACTTTATTACTTATTTATTTTCCATTAATAATAAATCAGGCACATATCATTGCATTTCTTGTTTTATATGGGACCGCATTATTGGTTTCCTACTTATATATGTACAAACCTCTTTCTCAGGCCACCATTTCCCTAGGTTACCTGAGCGGATCTCATATAGTTAACACAAGAGTAGGTTAGACTAAGTCTTAGGATTTCATGATCAAGGTGGATTAAATAATATAGGAATTAGATAAATGGTTGAGGTGAGGCTTGGTAATTTTATTGTATCTTCCTTCATTTTTATTTTGTCTTTATTTATTTTCTTTTTTTATTCTGTATATATGAGCATCCTAGTGGGTGATCAATCTTATATGTTAGTATGTAAAAACATTATTTGTTATCTACATAATATGATGGTTATGGTTTTTTATGATACTTTTTTATTTATTTTATTATATAACACTCTGATGTAGGGGGTATAGTCTCCCACAGTACCTCCTTACACCTTTGTTATAAATTTCAGCATCCAGTATATGGGGAGGCACACCTAGGGTCATGTGGAGTTCTGGTCAGATTAATATTCAAAGTGAATGTTTTTACACACAAAAATTACAATACCTCTCCTAAAAATTCTTATCCACCTTAAATAGTTTCTAGTTTTCTAAAAATATCATCCTTTAAAGGCTTAACCCCCTTTGCAAAGGAGATAATCCAAGAAGTGAGGTATAAATTTTTGAACACTCATTTCTCATTTCTATTTATTTATGTGAACTTTTTATTCCCTAAATTATATTAAACCAACCTAAAATCATTACATAGTTATATTTATAATAGTTTATATTGATTAAAATAATGGTACAAGCGTTGACCACTTTCACTTTTCCATTAAGAAAACAGAAATTGTTATTCATGCATTATATGGACTATAGCCTCCACGACGCAATGTGTTTCATTTACCTTCACCACCTTATAATGATGGTAAAAATAGTTATTTTAAAATATATGTATAATATTTAAGAAATATTTTATATTTTAAAATGATAAACTATATTACTCCTTCTTCCAATTCTTTGTAAAATGAATTCATTATCCATCCATACATATGGACTACCACATCCATAGAATGATCGATTTCTGTAGATTTTTCACCCCCAATTTACATGTCTAGTTATGATATGGGTTTGACTAGAAAAATATTATTTTTATAATAATTTTATGTTTTTTAAAGATAAATTTTACAACCTGTTAAAAATATGATCAATAGACAATCACGGTAAATTCAACTCTCGAAAAAAGTGATCTAAGAGAAAAAAAAATGATTTCTTTATACTGTGAGATAACTTCATATAGGTTATATTATTATTATAATTATTCTAAATTATAATAGATAATACTATTTAACTCTAAATAACATCATTATCCATATGTTATAATGATATAACAACTAAAACACTTCATAATCATCCATTAATTATGGTATGTTCTTCTTTCTGTTGGTTTAACCACCTACTTGAGTATTGATATAAATTTTTATCATGGATAAATCTTGGAAATTAGTTTCTAGTAATATTTGATATAAATAAAAAAATAATGCATTATTTGGAATGTAAATATAAAAATTTTAAATCATTATTTAATAAAAACACCTCTTTTATGAAAATAGTTCAATACGATCAAGATTACTCATGCCCAATATTGAAAATAGAAAATAAATAAGTATTATACATATAGAGAATAAATATAAATTTAGTTAATAAAAGTTTATATATATGATGAAGGTTTTTAAATAGTTTATTAATATATTTATTTTTGTTATACAAGATTTTATAGAACATTTTGACTAATAATAAATTAGTGTAGGGGGTTCATTATCTAAAATTTAATTTCATGAGATTTATTTTTTAATGTGAAACAAGATAAAATTAATGTGTTGTGATTACAACCTAATAAATTTATTTTACCAAATTCATGGGGTTTTAAGATCCATATCATGGGATTTCATTAAATGTATTTTAGTTAAAAAATATTCCAATTTTAAAGGGGATTTGATCAAAATTTTACCCTAACTATAAAGGTTTTGATTTCCAATATTAATTGAAAATAAATATTTTTTCAAGAGGATAATACATCAGAGGAATTTTTTTTATTTATAAAATAACCTCATAATTTTCATGGGATATTCATTGGGTTTTATATGTCCCCTCAAAATTTCATTTCCTCTTGAAATATATTTTTACATAAAGTGTTTCTTGTAAGTGAAACTGACCCCATATCTTCTCCTCGATCGAGAACATCCCTCATTATATTTTTGAATTCATTAGATGCTTTAGAAAATTAACTTTTCTATGGATTAATAATTTATTAATTCCATTTTTTACTACATGACCTTATTTTAAAATTTATAAATAAATTCTCACTTTTCATTATGGGTCATTTTCCTAAAAATGTGAAAAGATACACTCTTTAATGTTTAAGTGTGAACATTTCATTTTTTTCACATTTATCATTTTATATGAATCTTTACCTCTATGTTTTCATATTTTTCAAATAATTTATTTTTATATTAGTTTTATGAAATATTTATCTAAAACTATATCAAAATATTAAAAATATTTTTTATTTCCAAAATGGATTTTTTCTAAAATTTCTAAAAAGTTCTTTTCATCTAAGTCATTATCCTTTGATTCAACTTTTGATTTTTTTCAAGTATATTACTTAAAATACATAATACACATAATTTCTATTGATGTATTGTTAATGTTTATTTTATTTAATGTAAATTATACATCATTGCATTAGTCATTCCTTATTATATTAATTTTTTAAAACTAATTTTTATTCAACTATCTACCCTATGTAAATACCCTATTTTTTCCTTTGATTAAAGAGCTTTTACCAAGATTCCATACCTCAATTTATTGGGGAAATTATATACTTATATGTGTACCCTTTATCTATATGGTATAAATACAATATGTTTTATCTTGATTAAAGGGTATTTACCTAGAAATTTATTGAATATATTTAGATACTCATTTATTTTACATAGGCTTATCATGTCGATGATTTTCTAATGTGAATCCATTTGAAATGGATATAAATCTCATTTTCTTATATCGGTTCTTTTTGATTTGTTGAATGAAACCCATTTTCATTCCATGGGTTATTTAATATGTGTTTAATGAAACCCATTTTCTTTCCCTGGACCCTTTATACTATAAAAAGTGAATGGTTTTTATTTGAAAGTTTCATGAAACCCACTATATTGTCATGGGTTATTTATGATGTGATAAGTGAATGATTTTAAAGTGGCCTGAAAAATAAATATGAATAATTGGTGGGGTACTATATCTTCATCCTATTATGTTATGATAAGGCATATTCTATGATGTATGATCTATTATTTGTTGGGAACCGTTTTTTTATTTATATTTACCCTTATTATGCATATAATCTCACCTATTTTACCATGTTTCCATTTCCCAAGGTTATGAAGACAAGAAAATAATGAAGTTTATAGAATATTTTCTTATATGGAAAATTTTTGGGAGATATTGAAGACTCGTGATAGATAAATTAGTTTTTAATATAATGGGAAAATGTATAATTGATACAAAGAACATGGGTTTTTTTAGTGATTTTTTTCCATGGTTATATTAAACTCTAAAACTAAAATGTATTTTGAATGTATTGTAATGAAATATTTTCATTAACTTATGTGGATGAGATAGAAACATTTTTAAGATTTTATATTGGGGTGATGGGTCTTTATTTCTTTCAACCACTCTAATTCTTCTTTTATTCTTTCACATCTCTTGTAATGTTGTTCTCTTTAACTTGGAACGATTTTTTTTTTATTAAAAAAATATAATATCATCATCTTGATCAATTGGTTAAAATTTTATGAAATTGATTTTGAATTATTAAATGCTCAAATAATTATCATGTGATGATCAAAAAAATTATTAATTATAGTATAATAAGAATTATAATTAACACTTTATTGCATAATTCATGAACTTACATGCATAAAACAATGCCTTAGTGACATTTACGACATCATGGTCTACACTACCTCAAACCATGACTTGGTTTGGCCTTATATAGTTTATTGTTTGTATGAATAAACTACCCATACCATCCCATATTAGGTGTAAAAACATACACAAAATAACATACCAACATCTTACAAAGGATAATCTGATCACTTATCCAACTCAAATTCCTTAGTAACTCAAGTATAACTATAAAGAGATATGGTATTCCTTTTTAAAGGTACATTTTGAGTTCCAACCTTCCTATTCTCTACACTAACTTTACATCCTAGTAATAATAATTAAAACCATGCTTTGAGTCCATTTTTTGGTGACCTACCATATAGAGCCACCATGAGACCCAAACTAAGCCTCGCAAAGGTCTTAAGAGCATTTTACGATCATTAAAGGTTCATAACTAGTGTAGTGGAATATAAAATTTTTATTTGAAATGATATTAGATCAAATTAAAATAATCAAATTCATATAAATTTAAATAAAATTTCATTTTAAATCCAAAAAAAACATTAAAATAATATATTTTTATGTAAATCTATAAACCATGAATATTACATTGGTAATAAAACTATCATATTTATGAATTGATACAATAAAATTAAGTAGATAAAACCTATAAACCATGAATATTGTAGCTCCTATAATAAAACTGGTAAAACACCCCCATGTATACCATGAACTCAACTCCTATGATCCATCTCCAATGACCATTAGTACCTTTCACTTTATTGTACCTTGGAAATATATATATACATGTAAACAAGTATGTGTATGTAGGGGTGAGAACATTAATAGTAAAAGGTATTTCACCATATAAGACTCATCCATTCACATGAATAACTTATTTTTAACCATGCAATCAAAATCATTGAACGTAATTCATTACATTTTAAAACAGATTAGTTTTTCACACAATTATAAATAATTCCATGTTATCACATGGTAAAATCTCACACTTGTTTTTTATCACAAAAAATATTGACCCTTCTTGGTTCACCCCAACTATCAATTATTTGTGTGTCCAAAACAATTATGGTAAATTTTGTGATAAGAGATTATATACTAATAAATATATGTTTATAATTATATTATATTCCAATAGTGAATCATATCCCATAAAATTATTTATTAAAAAAACCCTTATTAATCCACATAACATACAATATAATGTATTGTCCAATACATAAATTGATATTATCAGTCACTTCCAAAACCCTTTATTCATTCCCAAAATTTCTAACTTATTTATCATACGCAATTTTATTCAATTATCAAATCTATTTTTCTTCCCTAATGTAGTTTCCAAAAAAAACTCTATCAAAAAGTGTTATATTTTTTAAAAAATTATTTATTTTATTCCAATAAAAAACATTGAAAACTTTTATTGAAAAATTAAAATAAAAGATTATTAAAATGTAGAGGAATAAAAAAATTTATTAATAAAACTGTTACCAAGAGAGGTAAGAGCCCCCAAATTATAATAACATATAAAACCTTACTAAAATTTTCCATATAAGGAAAGAGATTCAACCACTAAATTTTCCTACATCCACCTATATTAGATGTTAATGTTTTATTCCTTCATGAATATGTATTCCCAAATACAATAGAACACTAACAAATGATATGATGTGATAATAAATATAAATTAATCAATAGTTCGAAAAAAAATGATTTAGGAAAAATTAACTCCCCTGTCTATGTAGATAGTAAGGTTATAAAGAACAGATTTCATCCCCACAATAATAGATTATTCCTAGATAATGCAGGTATTAAAATAAATGATTATTATTGAAAAAATGTTTTAAAAAAGGCTTCCATAAGAAATAATTCCTCTGAAACAAGACCTATTAGTGTTAATTTTCATCCAAGAGACTAATTGTCAACATTTAACCCAACTACCTCAAACTACCAACATATAAATGATAAAATGCGTAAATATTATATCCTTGAAAATCAAAAAATGAGAAAGATCTTAGACAATACAGTTTGATCACCAATACTATGATATTATATAATTCCTTTAGATCTAATGATATACATATTTTAACAAATCAAATAAATTATATCATTATGAGTCATCTAAATAACCTAGAAAATAATCATAAAAACTAACAAATGAAAACTTACCTTGAAGGAAGAAAACTTCACACTTGAAATCCAAAAATTTATAACACTTTCAAAAGTAGTAAAGTCGATACTTATATATATAATGTATCCAAATTTTTTCTAATGAGACATATACCAAAATCCTCAGGTAAATATAAGGGTCATTGTATCCACATCTTGATTTATATAGTAACAATATCAGGGTTCCAGTTTAATACCTCTATACTAGATAACATTTTTGATGGTATCACACTTGAGATTAAATTGTAGACGAAGGAACTCATTATTTTGGTAAATAATAATTCAATATCATATCTATTTAGATAACATCACATCTTAAAACTTTTCATTAGTGATGATAATCCTTATAATAAAATTAACCATAAAATTAAGCATTGAAAATATGATAAATTTTCTCATTCAATAAGTTGATAGTGTAAAACTCTAACTTTTATGATTTATCAAGAAATACATCAAGAAAATTCTTATAATTTTAATATATTATTTACTCAATATTAGGATTAAGATAATATTTAAATAATATTTTCAAGTATTTCAATTTAATTTTATGAAATTTAAAATAACCTTGGCCAATATTCAATAAGAAATGTTTAACAAAAAAATGAAATAATTTCATTTAAGATGATCCATAACAGAGAATATGAAAAAATATAACCATTTAAAATTAAATAAATTTGGAGGCCATTATTTATTCACATTTAACAAACCCATAAATAATTTAATTTAATAAAATCCCATACCATATTTTCATACAATGATTATATAGTTTCTATTATCCAAAATATTGGGCACTCCATAGGCAAAGAAATTTTTTTCATCCCAACCAATTATTATGGTTTCTATAAAAATTATAAAAACTGGTGTTTATGAATCCAAAAAATCTATTGATCTATTTTTTATCTAAACCATTTGAAAATATTTTACATAATATTTGATTATATGGCCTCATGGTGGCATATATTTTTGTGGGTATTATGTGATCAATAATTATTTATCATCAAAAAATATAATATTTTTAGGGGACATACATGAAAGAAACTTCAATATCTAATATATATTAAATATTTATCTAGATGGAAGATTGATCTCTATAGTTTAACATGAGATGAGGTTAACTCAAAGGATAGTGTAATTGATGTTCAAGTTTCAGTCCCCATACCATTAATGTCTCGTTATTTTAATTAAAAGTACTACTTAACCTAATAAATAAACAAAATTCCATATTTAACCCATTTAATTAGGTTTGTCCACTATTTTGAGTTAAACCCTAATTGAGAGAAATATTATATAACTAGATATTTTTGGGTGAATCATTCAGGGAATTGATAATGGAATATAGATATTACATGGATTATGAGGAAAAATGATCCAACTTTTTGGTAGGGATTATTTATTTTTAATTTCTCTATTCTTCATGTGAATAAAGTTTCAGTTCATATTATTTTTTTAACATTGAATCACATGATTTATTTTTATTTTTATTTTTTCTATTATTATTATTATTGTTATATCTATAAATTTTCATGATGATTGGAGAAGTATTTGTGGAAAATAAAATATCATTAATTGAACCATCCCCTCATCTTATGTGTTATGCACCTATTAGTACAACATACTACTTCTAATTGTGAATGGTGGTAGTTCAAAAAGTCATTATACATTCAACCTTAGAGAACTCTCTACCTCTCTTATATCTCTCCCTATCTATATCTCTATAATTATTTTGATGATGAAAAATTGATTCACTAAAAACCCTTTTGGTTTATAGTATAAGTTAACAGTAGTAGTATAACACAATCTTGTTGGTTTCCTGAGTAGAGGTGTAGGATGACATGTGGTTGAGGACCTTATATGACCTAGGTATCATGTGTTAATAATGGTTTGGGGAAATAATGATATTTTTAGGTGATACAATATGATAATGGATATATTTTTCAGAAAGTTCCTGTAGAAATTTATCAAGCCTAGTGAATAATTGTCTGGGAAAGGGTTCTATTAAAAGGGATCTAATCATGGTTTTTTTGTAATAGTTTTTTTTGGAATGATCTGATAGATAACCACTCACAATTCAGTGAGTAAGGTTTTTTGGCCAAACCCCACTAGTAGGCTAACCTAGAAAACCCTCAGTACGATGAGAAGTACAAGAAAACATTTCATAGTAGTCATTTCCTCAATAAATCCCATACAACACCTGACCTAGCCATATTAATGGAAAACCCACAGGGTCATTCACTCTGGATCGACCCAACCAGTGATGTCAGGGATGACCTAATGACTATAATCCCCTTGGTATCTTGAGGGACACACTAGATGACCTCCCCCCTTTAATGTAAGTCACTAAGTCTCAGTGTGAATCTATATAGACCCAAATTATCCCATGGTGTTGAATATTTTACTAATAACATGTTCCAACCCCACCCATATATAAGAAAAACATGAACCCTAATGGAATTTTATCCATCACATTACAAAACCACATAGAACACCTCATAGGCCCCCCATGTGGTTTGATTCTCTCTATTTTTTGAATCTTAACACCCTTTTTACCATGTCATCCTAGGATATGTAAATAGATTAACCTAAAAAATCTTCTCATTTATATTTCAATATTTTAATCCATTTTACTATTATAATAATTTTTTAGGATTTTTGGAAAGTTTGAGAAATTTATCTCTATAGGAAAAATGACTATGTTATGATGAGTTGACCATAATAGACACAAGGTTCAACAATCCCCTGGAGATGTGTTAATGTCAATACATATGTTTCTCATATACTTTATAGAGTTATTTACTCTCCCATATACATATGGAATTATTAATCTAATTTGGACATGTGGTTTGTACTCCCTTGGTCTTTACATTTCATGGGTCCCATATACTATTAATGGAGTTATAAACTCATTTATTGTATGGGAGAGGTATCTTCATCCATATATTTTGTAATCCCTTGATTGATGTGATATTAATAAATATTTTTGAGTCCTCTATTGAGGTCAGAACTCCAAAAAGTCACTTATGTTATTTTGTTTGTTTTAGGACCCCCTTCCTTTGAAATATTTTGAGCACCAATATTACTTACATTGGTGAGTAACTGGTTTAAGCACAAGGTCATGGTAATTAATGTAAAATTTTACTTATGAATAAATAATTGTAAATAATAATGAATTAGGTGTGTTTTCTCTTCATTTTCATGTGACAATTAAAATGTTATTATAGTGTTTTTTGTTTTTGTATTTGTGTGGTATAACAGTTTGAAGAAACTAGTAAATTTCATAGGAGTTTGAGTTTAATAAATGATGAGTATAATGATTTTAGGTTATTTATTTTACTTTTTTTTCATTACAAGTAAATTTATAATGTATATTAATTGGAAACATCTCATAATTTGAAGATATTCCTCTCGAGATAGACATAGAAATATTAATCCAATAAAAATTCCATGTAATATTTCAATTGACCAAGGGAAGTAGTGGTTAAATCTCTTTTCCTATTATTATGTTTCCACTTCATTCTTTGAATTATAATTCTTTAGGATTAATTAACTAATGTTTTAGTTCATTGTTAATAATAAAAATCACATTTCCTCACCCTGAAATCATTAACCATTTATCAATAGTGAAAATAATTATGTATAAAATCATGAAATATTATAAATTTTGGGTTTATAATTCATAAAATATAGGAATAAATCACATCCCCCACTATTTTCCTAACTTATAATGTTAATAAATATAAGAAAAATAGAGGAAGAATATATATCTCAAATAAATTAATAATCATTCTTCCCATTTCCTTAGTTTACAGCTCATGATACTACTAATTTCGGTGGATAGATCAAGACATGGAGTATTGCTGAATATTAAAGAAATTAAATGTATGGGATTGTTATGGTATAAAATGGAAGGAATGGAATAATCGAGAATATGGGATAATTCTAATAGAGGTTTTGGGGTTTTCAATATAAAGGGGTGCGGAATTGGAGTATTACAGTAGGTCTCTCTCTAACTAAATGTGTATAATATGGTTTATATTGAGTGGATGTGGTGCAATGATAAATATATTGAAGTTAATATGGTCCAATTAGCCTTAAAAATAGGGTGAATGGATAAATTAATTGATAATTTTATGGTTTGTTTGACTTGAATGATCAATTTAATGGGGATGAGTATGTGATATTTCATCTACTGCCTTAAGAAATGAGAATTTAAATCTTATAGTTTATCCCCTATACCATTTTCATTAAATTTATAAGTTCCACCTATCATTATCATCACCAATTAACTAATTTTAAAACATAAAATATATGAAGAGATTCTCCTTACCTTCATGATGCCCATGTGTTCTTTATAATAAATTAAGGTCCAAAGTGAGCATGAGAATTACCTACATTAAAAATGAATTTAAATATCTTTATTTATAAGTACATCACGTAAGACTATATTTGGATTTTAAATAGCGATAAAGTTTGAGATTTTTTTACCAAACATTAGACTTTATTAAGGACCGATAATCCATTAGAAAGGCTTGGAATTACAATAGAAATACAAAATATGTTTTCATATCTCAGGAATAAATTGTAACTTTGGAGTGTGTTTCTCAAGCCCAAGGTAGAATTGGACCAAGAAGTATTATTGGAAACTCTCGATGCTACATTATGTTATTGTAATGGTATAGAGGAACCATGAATACTTTGTTTCTTTACCCCTAATCTAGATTATTTTTAGTCTTAGATACCACTAGATGAGTGTCATGGATAAACATTTGTATGAAATATACAGTGTTAAAAGATATGTGGTAGTGGTGGCACGGGTTTTAAAAAAAAGGTTTTTTTATCACTCCTAGATTAGGTATGTGGGTGAATATATCAAATAGTGGGGATATTCTAAGATATAAATGCCACAATGGCGACAGTCTAGGGTTTGTGTGGTTCTATAACATTGAAAATTATAATTGGTAAACCCACATCGTCTTTTCCATAGTTATTTCACTTTCCTTATCAACCTTTATGTATAGATTAGGGGATCTGATTATAGTCTATGGTTTATAATGCTCCCTATAGTCTGACGTCTCCATGCATTATGTTTATGTGACTATGAGCTACCCCCACTTTTGGGCCTTTATTGATGTTGGTAATCATGTAGGACTATGGGATCACCTAGTTCACCCATCCTAATCTTAGGGAATGTGTTGGATTTCCCCTTCATTGGGGTTCAAAAGATCTATGGTTGACTATATTAGGTTAAACAATATTTTTTCACCTCCCAATTGTTTCATTTTTACAAAAATCAAAATCCATCATTTCCAACATATATCACAAAAACAATTTCATCATTCAATTATTCAAAAATATATTTCACAAATCAAAACCACATAAAACAAACCTCAAAATCAAATACTCAATAAAGATAAAATTTTATTAGATTAAATATATAAAATTATTAAAATTTAATTCTTATTCAAAAAATAATAAAATTTCTATCAATAACATTACTGAATCAAAATAAAACTAAAACACAAAAAAAAAATATTTTCAAATTATATAAGAAAAATAGTGAACAAATTAAGATAGCCACATTTTCAAACACTTGAGTGTTATGTCTCCTCATATAAGTCCTATCAAAAAGATATTTCAAATAATTAATTTCCTATAAATATTGATCCTAAATAATTTAATTTAAAGTTTAAAGGAATTATTTTGATCCAAGTGCTAACATAAAGGATACCTTTTCAAGTCTCTTTCAATCGAGATCTTCATCAAACTTCATAATTTCACCTAACCAAGGACTCAACACTATGAAAAATATAGATAATATCATTTTCTTATTATTAACATGAGACCAACATTCAATTTCCAACTAATCCCTCTTAATAAATATTCACATTTTACCAAATTTATTCATGGTATTCATAATTAACTTATTCATGAATTGATTTATAATTATCTGAAACTAAGAAATCCCAAGCAGTAGGAAGTTGTATGACTAATTTGAATAGGTAAGATAGGTTAGTTGGGTTTAGAATCTGACTCTCATATTTTAATTTTCTCTTATTAATGGATTTGATTTTTTCACACACAAACTTATTCAAAGAAACTTCAAGAGAATCTAGTTTGAATCCTATTTAGTTAAAATACTCTAATTCAAATTATTTATGAAGATATTATATAAAAATAACTATTGAAGTGTCACCAATGTTTACTAAAAATAAATTACTCATCTTTATATTGATCAAACCAATGAAAACTTTTAAATTTTTAAATCTCCTAAGTCTACTATTATTAACCCTAAATTCATAAGTTCTAAAAACAAGTGTCTCCATTTTTTATCAAGGTCATTTTATCTCCATGGATTTTTATAGATATATTTTTATAAATGTCTTAATTATAAATCACAAAAAATTATATGTTTCTTGTTCCCTCACCCACACTTCTTTTTGATGGTGGGATCAATGTATACATAACTAGGTAGATATACATAGAAAAAAAAATAATTTCTAGTATGGTGTAAATAAAACTATGGTATAGTATAACAAACCCTTCCATTATAGATTTTTTTACTTAGTGGTATGTGTTTGTCTTTTACCTCAAGATTATCTTTTCATTCATTCTATTATAGATCATATAAAAATATAAGTAAAAAATCATTGGGTGGATATAAGTTTATTTAAAAAAATCATCAAACTAATAACAATATATAAAATAAAAATATTATGGATTGGGTTTCATATTAATGGGTGCTTATTTTATAGTATCATTCTGACTTCATATTTTCTAAATCATCCAAGATCTCAAGTTAAATAGTTTGTCTTTAATGGAAACCTAGTTGGTTCCTCAATTATAGATTTTTATAAGTGGTAATGTGTTTTCATGTATGAATTTTATTTTTAAAATATATCCACCTTTGTATCTACTTCAAGGATAAAGTTTTAACTGTTATGTTTCTCATATCCCATTCCATAAATCTCTAAGGATATATAGACCATGTGGAATTTTCTTACCTTTTATATTGGTTTGAGATGTAAACTGACTCACAAAATTGTGATTTGTTTCCCTTTTCTTTTTATCTTCTTGATAGAAATTTACTTTTTATCCAAATACTTATTCTTACGATATCATTTTCCCATTATGTACACTTTTTCAACCATTTTTTTAATCATTAATTGTTATTTTAAGGTTGAATGATACCCCTTGATCTCTTTCTAAGTCTATCTTAGTTGTTAGAATTATAGAACCAAAGTTTTCTAGATATCTTTCAAAAAAATCATTTTATCCAATCTTATTTTCAACTTATTTTTAGGCCTTACCTCCTCTTTAATTTTATCTATGACATTATCTATTTCTGAAATTCCATAGGTTTATCTCATATTCTATTTATCAATGGTTCCTTGGTCCCCTTTAGGAAATTTATTATGTTTTTCCAAAAATAGAACATATATGCCTTTATGGGGGTTATTTTATTCAAAGTCTTCGTCAGTGGTACTTTTCTTCAAATCAAAATTTTCAATATGTTCTTCCATAATTAATATCTCATAAATACATTGTAGTGGGGTATTTTCCTAAATATCCTTTACATTACTTATTGTGATTTATATAACACAATCAATTGGGATGAAATCATTAATGTTTGACACTATTACTTTCTCCCTTTCAAATTTGTTCATGCAAGTAGTGTACAGGAGAGGAAATTAGCTCTGAATCATTAGAGAGAAGCACTGCACCTATTCCACTAGACAAACACAAAATACCTAAAATAGATATTTCAGTCATGTCATCTTGGATTACACTGTGGAATCTTCCACAAATCCACTAAACAAACACCATTGGGACCACTAGATAAAGTTTTCTCCTTTAATGGAATCCTCCCAACTTTGTTCCCTAGCGCTATATTTAATTCCCACCTAATCATCACAAAAAAAATTTAAAAAAACTCCATATGAACAATAGAAAATAAACTCAAAAATAGTATTTTTTTGGTTTGGAAAAACATCCTCATCCATGGGATAAAACTATAAACATTTTCATTACAATGGAATAAAAAAATCACAAATCACTTATTCTTGATTTATTGAGTCTCTGATAATAAAGTCATAAAATAACTCCATTCCTTGATAATAATACCTACCACTTTAGAGTTTTTTCAACACCTCTATAAATATATTTCTTCATCTAAGTACTACATTTCACCAACTTTATATATTTATGGTCAGCCTATTATTGACTTGAGAAACCTGTGATTAATTATTGAACCATCTAATGAAACTATAAATAAACAGTGACTATACATGAAACCATATCATTCAAATACTATGGTGATGAACGCCACCTATGGTAACTCTATTATTTAGACTTTATACAATGTACTCTATGATATGGACTCACTCTAATTGACTTTTTTTTTATTCAATATAGTTTGGTGAAGTCGTTTTGATTGACTACTCTTAAACTAATCTGCATGAAACCTTGATATGGTGATCTATATCTAATGATCTTTGTATGATCATCACTCTTTTATTACCACCATCTAGAAAACTCTATTTTGTGAAACTATGGAATTTGAAAAAAAACTCAACAAAATACCACTTGAAAATTTTTGAAGGATTTTAACCTTTATTAACCATCCACTAGATATCATCCTATATCTAATGTAATATAGTTTCCCCTCTCTAAATCATTGCTTAAGTCTAACTGAGGCTTAATATTTCCCCATACATTCTTGAAGTATAACCTTTGTAAAAAATTAGTAGGATTGTACTTTATAGTAACCTTATATATATCTAATGATTAATCTTCTAGTGTACTGTGTATAAATTAATATTTTAGGTCAACATGTATCATTGTTTAATGAAACACAAGATTCTAAGAAATATGGATAAAACTCTGACTATCAGAGAATAATTTTAATCAATCTAGTCCTTTTTTAAGTTCCTTTAGTATATATTTCAACAAAATAAACTCTTTCCCTAATTTATGTATTTACAACATACTCTGGATCCATTATAGAAAAAGTAACAATTTCCTACAACAGAGACATCCAGTTGACCGTTGTTCCATGAAAATTAAACACAAAACATGTTGTATAATTTTTTCAATAAATATCTCCAATAAAATCTGCATTTAAAATCCTATTCAACTAATCATCACCTATAAAACATAATTATTCATTATCCAACCCCTTCAAGTATCAAACTATCAATTTCATAGCATCCCAATGTTTCATTTTGAGATTGGACCTGAAATGGAAAACAAATCCCACCTAAAAAAGTACTGTTCAGTCATGTAAAAACCATTGTATTAATCAAATTCCCAAAAACTGATGAATAAGGAACCTTTTCCATGTTACAAGCCTCCCCATACATTTATAGTGTTTGTGATTTATATAGTTTTAAGTGTTTGGTTAGGGGAGTTGAGACATGTTTACAACTGGTCAGTCCAAATATTTTGATGACCTTCCTAATGTAATCCTTCTAGGATAAAACTAAAGGGAAATTTATCATATCCTGCTAAATTATAATCCCAAATATTTTTATTGGATTTATTATGGTTTTTCCTCTCAAAACTTCTAGACAACTTCTTCTTTAGTTTCTCAATCTGGTAGAACTCTAGACCTACAATCGACATAACATCAATATACAACCATCGTATGATATATGTTTCATCATCCCATTACTTAGGTTAAAAAATGATCATAATCACATTAACATAAACAAATCTCAAGTATGAAAGTGTTAAAATTTTGATTATACAATTTTGGAACTTTCTTAAATCCATAAAGACTTTTCTTAACCATAAAAAAAATATTTTCATTCCAATGAACTTCATAAAATTTGGGAAGATCCATATAAATTTCTTCTTCCAAGCCTGCACACAGAAATGTTACTTTTATATCCATATTATCCAAGTGTAAATAATTGGTTGAAAAAAATACTAAGAACTATTTGAATGGTTGTATGATTAAAAACTAGTGAGAAATTTTCAAAAAAATAAAACCCTTCCTTTAACTGAAAAATATTTGATTTTAGTCTTGTTTCATACCTTTTACTTAAATTGGCTACCTATTTCAAGAGAAAACCCCATTTCTTTTATAGGTAAGTTTTTTTATTTTTATGGTTCATCCAACTCCCACATATTATTGAGATTTATAGTATTAATTTCTTCCTTTATGGATGACTCCCACAATTTTGAGTCTCTGATAATTGCTGCTTTTTTTGGATATTTTAGTTCCCCTGTATCCATTAAAAGTATAAGGAAAATATCAACTCCAGACTAATCAACTAAATTCTGAATAAATTGGATATCCTTAGAAAAATATTAGGATTAATTAATTTAATTTTTCTATACAATAGTTTTTCATCCTAAAATTCTCTATCATCTATATGTTTGTTCAAAAATTCTTTGTTCAATACATGTATGTCCAAACATTATATGTCTAGTAGACTCACTATCGAAGTGTTGGCCTCTAAAATTTCCATTGATGTTTCTTGATTAAGAGTTCATCTAGTATCATCTATCTGATCATCTTGAAATTAAATAGTTTATATAAACTCAACATTATTCTCATCCTATTCCCAATATTTTTGTCACATTACATCACTAAAAATAACATCTCAACTCTGAATTATTTTTTTCTTATCATCATCCCATAAGCTATATCCAAACTTCTCATCTCTTTTTCCAATGATAAATCACAGTTTGAATTTAACCTCTAAATTATCTCTTTATTTATCATAGATATCAACATATTTAATACCTCTAAAGATTTTGAGATAGTTCACCTTGTTTCTCTTACAATACCAATATTCCTCTGTAAGTCTTTTCCCTATAATTGAAGTCGTAAATTTTTTCACCAAATACGCTAACGTATTTATTTGTTCTATAAAAATTCCATTATTTATTATAGATTTAAGCCTCATACTCCATTATTTATCTTGAAATTTATGATTAAACCTTTCAAAAACTTTATTTTGATGTGAAGTTCCAAGAATATTCTTCTCAAGATAGATTACCTTCTTCTAAAAAAATTACAAAACTTGTGTCTGGTTTACTTGTTGCTATTTTATATATAATGACACATAAATATTCATTCACTCTATCTTTAAACCAAAATATTAAACTAAATAAATTAATCAATAATGTAAGATTTATTCTTCAAGAATTAAACTTAAACCTTTTGAGTGGAATCATTAATAAAAGTCACAAAGTTTAGTGATTCTCCATTAGAGTGAACTGGTGTAGGTCCCCAAACATCATAATGAACAAAGTTACAACATTTGATTCATTAGTTTTCTTCCATTAAAGTTAAAGGAAAAATATCTTCTATATTCACGTAATACAACATTCATACCATCTATGGTCTATTTTTTGATTTTTAGTATACCCTTTACTATTAGAACTTTCAAATTCCTTTCATTGAGGTGACCAAACCTAAAGTGCCACATTTCCAAACCATATGATGAAGTTATTTCAATAATTAAAACATCATACTTACATATTATCAAGTATAAGGTTCCATTTTTTACTCCATGTTTAATAACCAAGGACCCAATGTTGATATTCCTAACTCCATTAGAAAATTAAATTCCAAAACCAGCATCATCAAGTTATCCCACTTATATGAGGTTCTTCCAGGGACCATGAATATTTCTATCATCTTTTAGTCTCAAGACTCTTCCATTTTTTATTTTAATAGTAACAATACTTTTCCAAAAAAAGTATAGAGCATCATCATCTACTATATGTGTTATGTTCAAGCCCTCTGGAATATAATCAACCATGCACCCTCACTCGAAAGATTAATGGAAAGATGAACCACAGTCAATAACCCATGACTCTTATAGAATTATTATTATTAATAACATATTGGTACATCCATCCATTATACTTACTAATATTGTATATTTAAAAGTTTAATCCTTAGTCTAGTTCATAAAATAATTCATGATATATCACTACTTCCCACAAATATGAAAGGTAAGACCTAGGATAATTGGTTTTCCTCAACATCTTCTCTAGGACTTATCATCTAAATGTTTCTTCTTTTAATAACCCTTATATTGATGTGATTGTCCCCATATAGAGGGATTGAGAGAAATTCCAGAAAAATCTTGAATATCCATTCACCTCAATCCTTATTCATGATAATATTTTGCTTGTCATCAAACATAATATTTTCTGTCCCACTATTATTTATCACTGATATTACCATGGAATACCATCTTTTTAGAAGTGAATAAAGAATAAGAAAATCCCAAACATCATCTATGAAAATAACCTTCACTGATGTCAGATACCCACATATCCTATTAAATTCATTCACCTAATCTAATTTAGGTATTCCATCTGATAACTTCAAGATAAAAAATCTTCACATAATGAAAATGTTTTTGAGAAATAATGGTTTCTCATACATTTCAACCAATAATTTAACAACTTATACAGTAGTTTTCTACTCTTGAATGTTGAATGAAAAATTCTAAGTGGAATCCTAATAAATACCAAGGCCTTCCTATCCAATAACCCTCATTCTATTATTTCATCATCTTAGGAAATTCTCTGGAAAAAGAAGAATCAATAACTTTATATATCAAAACATCAACTAGATTCATTTTCTAAATGGAAAATTATGTTCCATAGAATATGTCAATATAAACCTTATAGTTACCCAATAATTAAACAAGCTTTATTAAAGGATTCTTAATATAATTTTCCAACAAATGCAAACTAATTATTGAGAGTTCTAGTGTCTTTGGAAGATTGAATACATGATAGAAACATCTTAAACATAAATGAAACAGCTTTATTTAAAATTTTAAATATTGATCCAAACTCCCATTGATCTTATAAAACTATATAGAATACCTTTGGGAAAATGAATAATGAAAAATATGAGATAAAAAACCATGTCCAGGAATAAATATGGTAATAAAGAAAAAATTACTATCAAGAGGAAAAACATTATATCATAAATAGAATAATCATAAGAGTGAAACCATGGAATAAGGAAATGAATTCATAATACCACTTAATCATAAGAATGTGGAAACATAAGAAAGTATAAAATCAAAATTTTATGTCAAGTATGACCAACAATACAATATAAAATATTCTAACCATCATTATAATAATTACATGATAAGGCTAACCACCATCATAACATAGTGTGATTAAGCTATTTTTTCATGAGCCACACATGGTATCTCGTGAGATAATAATATTCCCCAATGAATTGGAGGGTTATATGATACCCAAATTTAACATCATAATATGTAAATACATATTTTAAAAGAAACCATATATAAATAATAACCATGACTAAACCTATGGGATGGAAGCTGGTTTCATAATTCTGATTTAAGGAATAACTAAAGGCCAAATAATGAGGATTACCAAGAGAAGAAGGAATTAAATCAATTTAATCATTAATAATTGATAAAATAACATTGGTAATGAATATGGAGTTCCAATATATAAAATCATCAGAATGATCTAGGATAATAATGAATAAAATCACACCACTTGGGTTAATCTTTAGGAAATATGTAAATGATGTTTTAAAAGAGGAAAACCCATATTAATTTTTATAAAACAATAATTGAACCAAAAGTTTTATATATAAAATAATATATTTTATCATAATATATACATAGTTTATAAATATTTAACTAGGTGATTTCTGACAAGATACAATAAATAGAAAAGTTCCCTTAAATATAGTTTACCTAAAACTGGAAATTTCAAAGGAAAATAAAAATTTGTATGACCTTATAAATGAAAAATATATTCAAATATGTATATATAAAAGATAAAATATAAAAACTTATAAGATGTTAATGATAATAATATGGAATAAAAGGGAGATAAAAAGGGAATGTGTAACTAGTAAGTCAGAGATGTGGTATGGAATATCACTTTTTATATTCCAAAAAATCTTTATTTAAATACCATGTAATAAAATAAAATAATAAAACCATATTTTGAAAATAGGATAAGATAAATATAATGTTAAAATTATATAAAACTTAATAAGTTTTCCAATTAAAAAGATAAACATCATTGAGAAGGAAAATAATGGACAATGAGGGGAAACAGTCATTTAAATGGATGGGAATTATTCTTAACGTATTTTCATTTTAAAATTTCATTACAACTCACTAGAAAGGAATAATTTAATCAAAATTGATCTATCATAATATGAACATGGTATACTACATGAAGTAAAGATTAAATTCAAGGATAAATATTATAACTCAAGAAATCAAATTGAGTTATTAAAGACCCATATATTTTAGGGAAAACATTAATCATAACTCATAGAACGGAAGATAATAAATATAACATAGTTTTCCAAGTTCAATAATAATTTATGATATTATATCTCATGGATGAATTATAAACACTATAAATTTAATATTGTTTCGTAATATCAAATCATTCCTCAATGAAGGGTGATTGAGATGGAACCCTTATAGCTTAAGAACCATTTTAATAAAAACCCCTTGAAAAAGAAAAATCTTGGAGTTAAAGTTAAAATACCATGAATAAATATAATTCATGATACAATATTTTTAATTGGTAGTATACACACTATTTAATAAAATTAGTTGTTTAAAATAACATGTGTCTTAAAGAATGAAGTTTTCAGATGAAACCCTTACCCCCAAGTTTCAATGCACTATGCACTTGGATTTAACATCATCGATAATAAAATTAAGTTTAATAGATATATAACCCATAAACTTATTAAAGTATATTTAACTTAATAGGTTCTATATATTATCCTTGGTATTTATTTTTAATATTGTTTTTGATTATGTCGGTTACTCAGGGTTGTTTGGTTAATTTCTTTGTAACACATTTCGTTTATTGAACATGGTCAATAGTGTTTTAAAATAACTTCATGATTTTGATAATTTTGTAGGTTTATAAAATTTATAATTCCATTAGTTTAATAATTATAAATTTTCAAAGGTCATCACAAAATAGATCCAAAATATGAAAGGTGCCTTGATAAGTCTATTTAAGGCCATTAAAGTTAATATAATCATTAATTACTCTTATTACTTAGAGATTTTCATATATTATCATAAAATAAAATTAATAGTATAAAAAATATAATTTTTATATAAAACAATTTTTAATTCCATCCACGTTAGGTGTTCATGGAAAACCAAACATGTCTTTTATGGAGGTAGTAGTTTTCACAAACGCATGACAATGTGTTCATTTTTATCAATGATTTTGGTGAAAGGTATAAAATTGATATTCTATTAGTACAATAACACTTAAGCTTAGTAAAAATTATTTTTTTATCATTACTTCATAGATAGAGGGGATATGCGGGGAGTAGAAGAAGAAATGATCTAGAGAATTAGGGTTGAGAGTATTACCTCTACCTTGGAAGTTCTCCCTTAGGTTACTCTTTTAGAAGCCTTGGATTGGTATTTTGGTGATACCAAGGGTTGAAAAGCATGAGGATAGTATTTATAAGAGATAAGGGAATAGTTTTTTTTTTTACCCAAGTATTTTTAATGGGTAGATAAATGTGAATTAGGTGGTCACTTTTATAAGTAAGGATCAGGGATATTTTGTAAAAAATCATTATTTACCAATAATAGCACTCTATTATTCAATGAAAAAGTCAGAAAAATGGAAAATAACTGTTTGTAGATAAATATAAGGTTAATAAAAACTCTAACATATAATATGAAACTTGTTTTTTACATTTTTTAACTTTTTCATGATGTTAAACCATGTTTACCCTAATTTATCCTTACTATTGTAACTTCAATTTAACCCTTATAATCATATATTCATAGCCAAAATTAAAGATAAAATTATTTAAAATTTAAACATGTTTATTTTAAATATGTAAATAATATTATAAAATAAAATTATCTAAGACTTAGATAATTTATTTATTGTATTAGCAAATATAACACGTAAAAATCATCTTTTAGAAATAGTTCAATTTAAAAATAAAATTTAAGTGTGGGATATTATTATCAATTTTTTGATTTCTAAGAAATAAATTGCAGTATTATAAAACAAAAAAAAATTATCATTCAAATCTATCCAAAAAAATATTTTATTAAAGTAATATTTTATTAAATAAAATTATCAAACTCGTTTTTATTGGGATTAAAATTTACTTTTATTTAGTAGGTTTTATAAATTTAAATTAATATCATTAAAATTAAAAAATTTATTTCTTAAATACAGATTTTATCAATTGGAAGGTTTTAATATATTCTATTTCTCACTTATATTTTGATAAAGAAATAAAATTAATCATTGGGAAAAACTATATTTTTCCCTATTCATCCAAAAATCAATTATTAAAGAAAAAACCCAAAAATTGATCCTAAGATATTTTTCAAATGGTTAATCCAAAAATAGAAGTGAGTAAATTATATTAAACTTATATAAGTTACTATAGTAAATTTTAAATTATAAAATGTATAATGTATTAAAAAAATTGAAAAATATAGCATATATTCTAAAATTTCATATATAGATTTATAAATTAAAAAACATCTTTAGAATTATATTCAATTATAAAATAAATATTGGTACTTACAAAAACGTTTTAGGAATTTAAAATTCAAATGTATATACAAATAATTTTATAAAATTTATGTTATCTATAAAAACATTATATTTCACAATTTGCCTAAAAAGTAGTCTTTTTTGAAAAAACCAAAAATTCAACTTAAACTAAATTTTAAATTTTAAATCCTAATATTAATTTTATTTTTTCAAAGTCAATTTCTATAATTTTCTATTTTAAATTTTAATTAAAATTATCAAATTAAATGAAAAACTTTTTTATAGGAAAATAACTTTAAAAAATACTTTTTGTTCTTATTCTTAATTTCTATAAAAAAACTAATAAACCCATAATTAATCAATAAATATAATATTTCTTAAAAAACATCATTAGACAATAATATACTTAGTTTTATTTAATAAAAATCATTGTACATAAAAATATAGATTCTCAAACACAATAATTAATTAAGTAAATTTGTGTAATATAACATTGATATAAACATATATGGTAATACATTTTAAAATTAATTTAGTACTATTAATATCTACTAATTAAATGGTTATGTTTTAATGGTATAAACATATCAAGGTTTTTTTGGGTTTTTTATGTGGATAATTCTATCGAACATATTTGACTTAATTAGGGGAAAATATATAATAAAATATTGGGTTCTAACATTCTACCCACTTAAATAAATAGCATCATCGCAATTTTAAAACTCATACTATGGGAGTATTTTCAATTGGGTACACCTAATGAACCATGAACTAGTATTTTATCATGTGTTTATTTAAGATATTATGTGTTATTTCCTTATATATGATTTGATATTTTCTCTTGGTAAGATAGTTAATCCATTATTAATATAATCATAATAAGTGAATAAGTGATAAATATATAGGGTTTAAATTTACTATAAATTGATGAATATTTTTACAACAGGGATATAATAAATATACCACCAAACGTTTTTCTATTTATATATCAATACCTAATATGTTAATTGTTACATGATAAAAGACTTGGACAAATCTAAATTGAAAACTCTCTATCTACCTTAATTAAAGTCACTAAATAATCTTTTCTTTATTCCCATGATCTAGGGGTGGTAGGTTTTAGTTGTCTAATTTAACCCTTGGATTAATTTATTGGGTTTTAAAGGGACCAAATTATTTGCATCTAAAACATAAAATAATTAGTGGATCCTTATGAAGAACATTATCTTTCTTTATTGTATCCTTATTTTTTCCTCGAATACTTTTTTCTTGATTTTATCTTATACCACAATTAAATCATATTATAATCCCATTTAAGAAATTATCATGGTGCTTCTACCCATATTGGTGACATATAGGGTGTTGAAAATTCTTTTACTCATTGTCTTCATTAACCAAGTTCCCAAGAGACTTCATCCTTCTCTTCATCAGTGAGTTCATGATTTAACTATACTCAAATGGAGAATCATATTTTATGATAGTTTTTTGTAATAATAAAGGATTTATCAACCCATCTACCACTTTAATGAGTTAATCATTTACACAATCATTGCATTATACCTCACAACAATTATTATGTTTGTTTCTTATGATTCCAGTCATTAATAAAACCAATAGGGGTTCAAATCAGTGATGAAAATTTATCGTCATAGGTGAAGTATCCTAGATAACCAATGTGAAATGTAACATGATGATTGTTGAGAATAATACACTATGTCTTTAGGATGATTTTGATGTTCACAAATACCCTTATTTGTTATTATAATGATTTTACTTTGAGTATATTTTAGGAAATTAATATTATTTATTTCTCTATTTTGGAATAATATTAAAGAGTTTAAGAAAAGTGAAATATTTGACAAAGTGTTTGGAATTTGTTTTAGCATGTTAGCATGTTCTGGAAACACTATTCATGCTCTGCGTGATCAGAAATCACTTTAGCGTGTTCTGGAAACACTGTTAATACCCTACATTGTGGAGAATAGTGTAAGGATGGAATCTTTCATTTACTTTATGGGATATCATAAAATTATGGTTAAGCAACTAAACTTTATCAGAAAAGTATGGTTAAGTAACCATGCATTATCATAGAAGTATGGAAGAATAACCCTACATTTGGAAGGAACCTTACGTTTTGGATATCAAAAAATTATGGAGGAAACCCCTATGTTAGTATGGAATGTTATTTTTGTTTATCAAAAGTATGGTTCATCAAACTTACTTTTTTAAACAACCTTACATTGTATCAACTAGTATGGATCATGTACCTTACATTTAGAAGCTGATAAAAGTACAGATTATATACTGTACATTTGAGAGTTGAAGGGAAAAGTATGGATGATCAACCTAAATTTTGAAAAATTAATGATCAAACTTATGTTGTGAATCTTACATTCATAGAATGTATGTTATGCAGTTCAACCCTACGTTTGGCGTTAGAGATTTAAATTATGACTTTATTGAGCAACGGTCTCTATACAGATTACTAGGCTGATTTCAAGCTAGATTAAAAGCTTGATTTTAAATCACGTATTTGACTGATTCAAATCTATCTATTTATGATTTAAAGCATCAATTTAAGAGGATAGTTTCATGCCGAATATTCAGGGGAGTTACGACTGCTCTGTTATTCCAACATTTGAATGTCGTGATTCTAAAGGCGACATTGTGGATCTAATTTTTTAAGGAAAATGCTCATCGTTATTTTATATATATCTATGAAATTTTTGTTTTAAAAATAGAGTCTAATCATCAAGAAAATATATAATAATATCTTGAGTTCTTCACGACTACAGTTTTACAGAGTCATTCGAGATTTACAGATCTGTTGTTACAAGAAACCACAATCTATGTCTTTTCTAAAGAAGAAGAAATACATTGAAGATTAATCGATTATATATTGTGAGTCTACTAATGTTGATGTTTCTAAATTAATTTCAAAATCTACTGCAGCTGGATCATCTCAGAACTACTTCAACCTGAAGATCATTATTTCTAAAGACGATGACCCATTAACTGTTAGTTGTGTGTTGTTGCAACTGTGAAGATCAACTGGAAAGTATTACAACAAAAATATTCTTTTTTATTGTGAGTAGCAATCTTCTCATACCAAGATGTGTATTTGGTTATGCATATGAACCAGAAGGCTCTATTTTTATTCTTAACTTGTAAATGTATCAACTGTCTGCACTCAGTTGTAGATAGTTTGTTGAAAAGAGGACCAGATAGTGAAAATCACCAAGCTCATAGAGTAGAGTTTTGGGGGAGTGTACTAGGGGCCTTCTATTCCCCAAACCACTATACATTCTTTCATTCTTTAACTGTTTATTTTCCACTACATAAACAGCCTAATAAAGATAAAAGGACAGACTTGGTCATCATCACAATTCGTGAAGAATTTGTAAAAAAACCAATTCACCCCCCCCCCCCCCCTCTTGTTTATATTTGGTATAACCTGATCCAACAAAGATGTATCACCTTATAGTACAATATTATTAACATATAATATATATTTTCATGTTATATAACACTTTTTTTAACATATATCACTCATAGTTTAATATATATCTTTCATAGATCAACTTATATCATCCTTGGTTCATCCTATATCAATACTAATTTATCCTATGTTATATTAAGTTGATTTGACTAGAAAATCAAACCTTCAATGTGATATGTAAAGATCATAAGATTAAATAAATAATATCCTACGGGAGTGTCTATCTTGGTGTAAAGATATTCCTTTTTGTTGTGCGCCAATTCAAAGTTGAGTTAATACCCAAAGCACCCTATTCGGGGTTATTACCCCTATGTATAATGATTATAGATATTGTATCCTCTTTTTTGTATCCCAACAGGGATGTTATTCCAATTAAAACCACTCAATATCTACTTTACCTAAATTTTAGGATGTTCTATTATACATAGGATTATCCATTACACTTATAGCTAGGGTTCTCCTTGAGGTTTTGTCATCATAATCTCTAAAAATAACTAGACCTTATTTTGATACTAAATTTAGTGACTAAATCCTTAAACATACATTACTTCATAATTCTTAACATAACTTTCCAAGAAATACAAAATGGGGATCGATATGCCTAGGGTATTTTGAAGATTAGATACATGTATACATCATATTAAACTTAATAAAAAAGTATTTATTCTAAAATACAAGTAATACTATTAAATACCATAGAAAATCTAAATTATAAAGGATTCAATGGGGAAAATACGTCTTGAAAAGGGTGAGATAGAAATCCCAGTAATGGAATAAGAATGGTAATAAACCATAACATGAGTATCAATAGGCATAACAAGATATGATTAATAAAATAACCATAAGAATGGATACATGGAATAAGTAAATAAATTCATGAGATCATGCAACAATAAGCATGTGGACACATCATAAATAATGAAATCATAAACATATTTCATGGATAACTACTAAGACTATATTACATATGATAACTACCTTCAAAATCAATATATGATCGGGATAACAGATATTATATCATAGAATTCTTAGGCTACTCACTCAAGCATTGTATTTGGTATCTTATGAGAAATTAACATTACCCAGTGCATATTACGTCTTAACGGACCCACCCATCACATAATAATATGTACATACATATGTTCACCACAAGAGAAAATAAACCATGCATCAATCATAAGCATGATCAAATCTATGATAAGAAAGTATGTTTTATAATTATGATTTAAGGAATAATTAAAGGATATATCATAATGATTCCTAAGAGAAGAAGGAATTAAATAATTTTGAAAAAGCATAATTCTCAAATGAACTTTGGTTTTGAATATGGTGTTCCAATACAGAAAATTCATGGTAATTATCAAGGAGAAGAATGAATAAAAATGTGACACATGGGTGATGCTTTATGAAATATATAAAAAAAATCTTTTTAAAGAAATAAAGAGAAAATTATTTTCCATAAAACAATAATTAAACCAAGATGGTTCTCTATAAAATAGTTATAATTTATATAAGCTAAAAATAGTTCAAAAACATTTTGTGCAATGGTATTTGAAATTTATATGTGGGATATCTCTCCAAAGGTTATATTTAAAACAAAAAATATATATTATTTAATCCATGATGTTCATTACCAGTCATTTGATAACTGATTAGTGTTGAACCTAGCCATAGTAATATTCCCTAGTATTAGAGGTTAGGAATATTAAGACATCTAGATTAATGAAGTTTGTCCATAGGATAGAAAAATTATTGGTCATAGAATAATATAAGACACCACTATCTCGAAAAATACCTGTTCCAGAGAATAATGTGTAACACCACTAACTAAAAAAACATCCAGTACAGAGAATCATATGTAGAACCAAAAGAGGGAAAACTACCTAATTTAGGGAATAATATAGAGAACCATTAGCTGGTAATTCACCTATTCAAGAGAATAATATATGCCTTACCATTTGATGTAAAAATTCCAAACCCAAGGAATCTTTTATCAAACCAATGGATAAAAACATACCAAGTATAGGGAATCCTTTGAACATCATTGGTGGAACTCTCATCTCAATTTCTCTATCAAATTCTAAATATAAACCCCAAGATAATCTTTTATCTCTTGGACCATTTAGTCATAATATCAATACATGGAATCGATAATAATCATCAGTATCACAATCATGGGTGATTCCCCACCCACTTCTAGTCCATGGCTAATAGCTCATCATGCCTCATGAAAAATATGGCTTGTTTTCACAACTACTTTGACCTTCGTTACTATCATAAATTAGAAAAAATGAATATAGAATATTGATATACATAGAATGGTGCTTAAAAATCCTAGAATCATCTCATAACCCATAAGAATCACCACTCTAGTGAAGCAAAATAATGGGTTATAACTCAAAGTTCTCATCCCCTTGATCATAATGTATCCTCATTATTGGTTTACCACATGGTAATCTACCCTCAAATTGTCAATAACCTTATTAGAATTATCCTCACCTATATAATTTATTCTAAGTCTACCACACAAGTCACCAAACACATGGTGACTAAACTTATAAGGATCTTTAATAATCATTCTTTCCATGAACCCCCATGGAGAATCAATTGTTGAATGGTCAATATCTTGTCTACCCTTGGTATATTTCCCTTTACAATCATTCTAGTATTTATAATTCTACTCTAGATAATTCTAGTTCAAACACATAGGTCACTCCTCTTGGATAACCCATATTTCATAAGGTAACACAATAACCCAAATATTGTACACACCCATAGCTCACCACACTAGGTGAAACATTATATGATATTTCCTAGGATCTCCCTAGGTAACTTGAGACATTGGTCATGGATAGACACCCTATGTGGGGTCCCCTTAAAAATATATCTAAATATTAACTCATAAAGGATATGTAAAGTGACATTAAATCAATCATTTATGATCATAATTGGAATTCAATATCACCTAACTCATCAAAAAACATTAAATTATTTATAATGATTATATAAATATTTTTCAAAAATAATCCAAAATTAATATAATTCTCCCAAAATTGATGAACAGTAACATATTTCGTAAAACACATCCAATAGAGTAAATATGGATCATATATGACTCTTGAACCCACTATGAGAAAAGAAACTAAAAATAAATATTAGTTATTCAATTATTTTTTATCTAAAAATCAATGAAATTGATAAAAAAATTACATATACAATTTACTTTTATCAAAAAAGTGAGAAACCACAGGTTTTCCTCACTCCCAATACACTTCTATCTATCCCACATTAAAGCCTCATCATTAAGGGGTGATTTAACAATTACCAAATAATATCACACCCAAAACCGGAAATGAAACATTCTAAAATCATTGATAAAATGAGTGGGAGAGGGAAGGAGGATAAAGTGGGAATGAACCAACCTCTAATTGTGATCAAACCTATCATAGACACCTTGAATTAGGTACTGAAAAATAGAGAAAAAGAGAGATCAAGGGGTGACACCCTCCCACTATCTGACTGCTAGAAGATCAAATCCCCAAATGGGGGGTTTGTTTTAAAAGGAGTAAATCCCCAATCATATCCTTTCAAAAATAGGTTGAGTACTACCTAGTACCTAGTGAGTAACACTGGTACTAGGGGCCCATCCTGGGACCTTCCCCTCCTCTTTGGCCGCCTCACTATATACCTAATCATATCTTCTATAATTAGAAATAACTCCACACAACTCACAGGATACTTGGAACACACCCAATAGGTTCTTAGTTATTTCTACCACTTCTTATTGAAATACCACCACTTCTTTTTTTGTCAATTAACTTCAAAAAATTATTATAAAATATCATAACTCCAATAAAAACATCATCAATTTAATACTAGATCACCAAAAAAAAAATTAGAATCTCTATAAAAAAAACTCCCCCAACTCAAGTTCCACTAGATTCATGCATTCCTCTAATCCCTCCACATGTAACAGTGTGGGTTATTAAAACTCGCCACAAGAATTTTTTTCATCCTCCAGAAGTATCATTATGCATTCTTAGTAAACCATTTCTATTGATAAGATCTGATGCACACTCCTCCTTCCCATTATTATACTATTATGTTCATGATAATACAACACTAATATATGTAAAACTATCTATTATCTCAATATATCATTTTAATATCCCTTACTCTCCATTTTCATTCCATAAAAAAATCAAGAAATTCAATTTATAGATCATCATTAAGGATCTTACACAAAAACACATACTCAAAATCCAACTACACCAACTAGCAATAATAACTTGATAACCAAGACACTATAGTGCCAACTAAATTTTCTAACTCAGTGATTATTTATAAATATTTATGACATTAATGGAATAACCATTCATTGATTTCAAAATCATCATGTAGGCATCTCTTAACTACACCAGATCATGTATGTTAAATATTTCACCTAATCACCCACTAAATATCCATATTTCAAATGAATTTTCTCCCTCTCAAAAATTAATCTTTCAATTAATTACTCAATTTAATGTACTTATCATATTACACCCTAAAAATCATTGGAATTATCTAATGTTGGTCACTAAACCTATTCATTTCCTAAATCTCTCACTTTTGGGTTATCAAACACACACAAAAACTTAAATATTATCACTCAATACCCAAATTTGGATATTTCCCACTCACAAGATGAATCTAATACACTTATATACAATTACCAAATAAAAACCACAACCACCTCTATTTTGATCTCTCCAAGAACTCACCCAAACATTCACCCTAATTAACCCAAAACAAGGGTTGTACCCTCATGAATTCGATGGTACATTCCTTATCGTAGGATCACCATTATCACTATTTAGTATACACTAAATTTCATGGGTCCACCATCAATTTGATATCATTTCTCATTATTCACAATCATCATGATTTTTTAGATCCATCCACTGAGTGATCTCATAATCACTATTAGTGTCCAACTCACCATACTTATGACAAGTTTTTTGTTTTTCTAATAAACTTTCTAAGTCAATACCCATAATAATTCCATTGAAGTCATTTTTTATCGCACGTCCTAAAGAACCTTTTTGTTTTTTTACAAAGTTTTGTATTTTTTGAAAACTAACCTTCTTTATAAAATAATGTTTTTGTCATACAAGAATCGAACCTAGTCCAACAAAATGATCTTTTTTAGAAAGTCAGATGTTTTTGTATGATGAAATCATATTGTTTCTGAAGAGTTTTAAAAAAAATATTGTGATGCTGGTTGTTAAAATGATTTCATACTTTCTTAATAAAACCATTTCATTATTTTTCTAATCAATAATTTATCATAAATCAAGAAACATACTCATGATAAAAAAAATTATGAAATAGAGTAATCATATTAATTGAATCAATTCTAATGATCAAGAAATCTTTTTTCATCATATCCAGAAGTACTATAATTATAATATTGGTTCCAGAAGTAAAAATGTAGGATATTGATGATGTTTTAAGAAATTTAAAGTTTCTAAGTAAATTCATCATGGAATACTTTCTATTGTTATGGAAAATCATAATGATTTGATAAATAAACAGAATATGTAATGAGCCAAGAAAGATACAGAAATTGAAATGAGCTGGGAAAGAAACAAAAATTGTAATGAATTGAGGAATAAACATAAATCATTATGAGATGAGAAGGAAATAGATTCTAATGAGATGAGAAAGAAACATATTTTTAATGAGCTGGGAAGGAAATAGATTTTCAATAAGCTGAGAAGGAAATAGATTTGTATTAAGAAAAGAAGGAAAAAGATCATAATGTGTTGAGAAGGAAATAGATTTATAATGATTTGAATACGAAGAATACTGAAAAAAAAATTCTAGAAGTTTTATGAAGAGTTGAATTGGTTAAAACTTTAAATTAAATTTTTCCTAAATCTCAAATAAATATAAACAGGATTGAAGAATTCAAAGTTGAAGTTTAAATGTGAGTGATCTTCATAGATTTTGAAATTTGAGGAAGAGAGGAAAGGTTTCAAGTTTCCCAATTTTGTTTTCAGAGTCATCTATAAATACTTTCTTAGATCATTCATTAATTTGAGACTTTTCACACAAGCAGAAATGGAGGAGTGCTGAAGAAATCAAGTGAATGTCATTTCTAGCTAGAGATCTCATAAGGAGGATTAGATAGATGAATGTTTGTTTAAAATATTGAGAAAGATTATATTGATAATATCATATTGAGTCAATCTAATTGAGAACATTGGACTGAAGAAGGTTTTATTCATTATTTAAGAAAATTATGATTTTTTTAGATTGAGAATGGGTCTATTGTATTGATTACATCGTATTGAGAATTTGAGAAGAGTTTGAGAAATAAATGTTGAGAATGAATTGATGAAACTGATTCCATAAGATCTAGTATCATCTTATTGAGTTAATAAAATCTAACATCATAAAATTGAGAAAATTGGATCTATCCAAATCAGAATGAGGATTCGGACTGAGCAGTTATAGATCAGTTTCAAAAAAGTCTTTATTATTTTATTTATCTCAATTTCTTTATACTAAAAATGTATAAACTAATGGGAGTCATTATAATCTTACCTATTAAGAGATAGAAGGATCCTAACGGGGGTTGTAACAAGTTGTATTCACTTTTTCATAATTTTTAATTTCTATAGTCCCATGAGAGTGGCTATGGTAAGGATGTAGGTTCTCACACTGAGATCAAACCTTGTAAATATTGTATGTTTTACTTGTTTTTTGACTTTTTCATGCATTAATATTTTCTAAAACCAGGTAAGTAAATAAATCTCAATAGGTTGCAAGGGTTAAGTTTCTAAAAGTAATGAAAATCATAAAAATGACCAACAAATTCAACCCCCCCCCCCTCAGTTTTTATCTAATCATTTAGAACTTTAATTATTATAAGAAAGAGATTCCATTATTTAATTTGTATCATGGACAATATCAATTATTTCAATAGCTGATGAATTAATATATTTTTTGGAAAAAATTATTGTAGATATAAAATTAGGATGATTCTTTATCCCCTATCTCTTGGCCTAGAAGTTGATGATGTTGCTTCTATTGGTTTTCCACTTATTAAGAAAGATACTCCTATGATGTTTGTTGATAATAGAACTATATAGGTTGATGGAAACGCTAGAAATTAAATCCTTGTGTCATTATCATATAATTTTTATCATAATGTTATGGGTCTCAACACTTCAAAAAAAAGTGGAAAAGTTAGAAATTATTTTCAAAAGGAATACTAAAGGGAATGAAGAAAAGCCACAGATATGGCATAGTAAGTATTAAGAAATTAGAATGATAGATGAATAAACTATTGGTGAATACTTCACTAGAGTAAATGAAATTTTTTACAACATAAGAGGGTTTAGAGATGTCCTATAATATTCTACAATTGTGAAGAAACTTATGTGAAACTTCCCAGAAAGGTTTGATTCTAAAATTTCCACTTTAAAAGATAATAATTATTTATCTCTTAATGAATTGCATAACATTATTGTTTCTTATGAAATGAAAAGTGCATGATTGTTTAAAAATAATTTTAAATAAGAAATATATATGTAAACTTCTAATATATTGAAGAAGATAAAGATTATAAGACTAAAGATAAGGAATATAATGAGTTTAATGATAATATTATGTCTCTTATATCTAAAAACTACCATATAGGAAGAGGTAAATATAGATGTAAACTTCTAATAAAATGTTTTGAGTGTGGTGGAATCATATAATTTTCTATAAATTATACCAAGAATAGTGTTTTAGAATATTGAGATGATTTTGATGAAAAACCTTGATGGAATAAGTGGAACAAAAATGATAAAGAAGAAAATTCATCCAACAAATACAAGAAACATTTTATTGGAAACAAAATAAGTATGTTGAGTAAGAAAGGTGAATCAGACTCAACTAATAATAAATCTTTTGAAGATGAAAGTTCAAAAAAAATTACAACCTTCATTGAAAAAGTTTATAAAATAAAAGATTCCTCGGACAGTGAAGAAGGTGGTCAATAATATTATAGAGAGTATCAACATAGAACGGAACTTCTTACATGTCTTGAACAAAACAAATATCTCAAGAAAAAAATTAGAATGGTAAATAAATATAGTTAATAAGTTTCTTAAGGAATAAAATATGTCATAAAATAAGAGGTTTCATATATTCAAGTGATCTTAAGTTATAAAATAAGAATTTCTGAATTGGGAAAGATGATTGAAGATCTCAGTAATAATTTGGAAGCTAATAAATTAGAAGTTGACAAGTTTAAATCAAAACTTATTGAGTCCAAAAATACCCTAAGGAATATGAATTAAAACTTCAACAAATCCTTACAATTAAAATATTAGACTTCAAAAGTTACTGAGAAGGATTAATACGAGAATAAGGTGAAATCATCACTCACCAAAATTATTATTTAATCTGATTCTTTTAAAATTTTAGGCTCTGGAAAAGGATTTGGGAAATATTGGGTCGATAAAGAATTTGATAAACCTTTAAAATCTAAAAAAGTATAAAACTCACTCAAAATATAATATGTTATATGTTCTCAGTGTGTTAGAGTTGAAAGAAGATACCAACCTCAACAATGATTTTATAGAGAAAGATCATTCGTGAATAGAAAATCAAAATTTTATAGATATTTTTGATTTTAGGGAATATAATGGAATATTTCTTATAATTTTTGTCACAACATATCTCTACCTAGAATAAGTCTTAAGAAAAGTGGATGAAATTTTGAAAGTAGAATGAGTAACTTTCTTAACTTACAGAAAGTTGAAAAGGTTAATTCTTAAGTTGTTAGAAACTTTCCAAAAAAAATAAATTTTAATTTTTTGAAGAAGTTTGTGGAAGATGTGATCAGGTTAGTCATAATGCCTAAATATTTATGACACTCCTTTAGGAAAAAATTTCTTATGATAGAAAATAAAAGGAATATGAAAAGAATAAAGTTTAGTAAAGAACTTTTGTTTTTGAGACATATTTGAAAGAATGTAAAAGGAATAAACCATGGATAATTTAGAGTGGATCTTATTTACATATGGTAGGTGATATAAAAATCTTGAAACACATTGAAAGTCATGATGGAGGAGAAGTTACTTTTGGTAATGATAGTTCCTTAAAAATTGAATGAATCTGAAAGGCTAAGATTGAAGCCTAAAATTTGAAATCTAAGGAAATTTTATTTGTTCATGGGAAAAAACATAGCTTACTCAATGTAAGTAAGCTTTGTGATGATGGAAAATAAGTTTTTTTAAGAAAATATTTGTATATAATCAAAAGTTTGAAAGATGTAAAAGTCTTTAAAAAAGCAGAAAGTACCATTGGGAGTCTCTTCTAAATAGGAGAATTCAATGACTCCTGTTACTTGAGTGCTGAATATGAAAACAAATTGTGGCACCAAATACTTAACAACCTTAGAATGAAAATTTAAAATAAATTTTCTAAAGTTGATGTCATTTAAAACATTTCATAATTGAAAACAAGAAAATAAGATGTTTGTTTAACTTTTCAAAAAGGGAAGATGACTAAAAATATCATAAAAGTGTTGGGATTCAATCTATTAGACCACTTGAGCTAAATCATTCTGATGTATGTGTGCAGATGAGATATCAATCAACAAAATGATATTTATACTTCATCACTTTTTTTAATTATTTCATTATGATGAAAAATATCATGTTTATGAATTATAAGTCAGAGGTTATAGAAATGTTCTAATTGTTTAGAAAATATGTTTAGAAAAAAATGGGGGTTTCCATAAAAAAATTTGAGAATAGATAATATTAATGAATTCACAAGAAATAATTTTGAAACTTATCTGATAAATCCTGGTATCAAACATTATTATAGTTCTCCTTGTACTCCACTGAGTAGTAGGAAGAACATATGTTTTGTGGAAATGGGAAGAAGTATGTTAGTAGAATACAAACTTTCAAAATTATATTGGATAGAATATATTAGTATTATTTTAAATGTTCAAAATAGATGCTATTTGATACTAGAAACCAACATAACTCCTTACGAAATGTCTTATAACAAAAAAACTTCATTTAAATACTTATAAGTTTGTGGAATTTTATGTTTACTTATAATCAAAAATCCATATCAGGAAAAGTTTGATGAGAATATGTAGAAGGAATATTTATGGGTTATTCACTAAATGTAAAAACTTACAATTATTGGAAAGAACTTTTACAATAGTTATTGGACTCAAATGATGTGAAAGTTATTGAAAACCATAATTTATTAAAAAAGTCATTGAGAATATTGAGGAGCATAAACTATATATTTCCAATAATAGTTAAAGTAAGTCAAAACATACTTATCAAGATTTAGAATAATTGTGTGATGAGGAAAGTTCAACTATAAATTAAAAATTAAAATTTCCAACCTTACAAAAACATGTTGAATCTGAAATCATTATTAGGAATTAAAAGGCTTCAGTTTATACTAGAATAAAATTGAGATTAGAAAATCATACTTAAATTATCTAAAAAGTTAAACTAGAATCAATTTCAAAAGAAATTTAACACAAATAAAGGGTTGATGCTATGAATGAAAATTTGGTTCATATTGAGAAAAATAAAACATGGGAACTTATTCCACAGCTAACAAATAAAAAATTTATGTTAACAATGTTGGTTTATAGCAACGACTTCAATGATCATGGATAAGTTTCATGAAATAAATAAATACTTGTTTTTAAAGATATAAATTGGTGGAAAGTGTGTATTTTGAAGAAAAATTTACCCCATTTACAATATTATAAATTATTAAAATGTTTCATTCAGTGGTTGCATATCAAAATTAAAAAATTTATCCAATGGATGTTATGTCAGAATTATTTAATTTTGAGATTGAGTAAGAAGTTTACTTTGAACAACCGTGTAGGTTTCTACTAGCTGAGAATGAAACAAAGTTTTCAAATTGAATAAATATTTGTATGGGTTGAAATAATCTCAACATGCTTGGTATTAAAAACTTGAAAATTAGTTTAGAATGTTGAACTTTTTTAGAGTAAAAGTTGATAGAAACTTATATGTGAAAGATGTTGACTCTAGAACTATAATTATAATTGTTTATGTGGATGGTATAATTTTTATAAGGATATAGAAGTTATTTTTAAAACATTTCCTGAAGAAATAAAGAATAATTTTGAAATGTCAATATTGAGAGAATTGACTTTCTTCCTTGGTTTGAAATTTTAACAAAAATAAAAGTACATTTTCATATCTTAAGAAAATTATTACATGGTATTGTTAAAGAAGTTTGGGATGAAAGAATCCAAATAATTTTCTACTCTTATTTCATTAATCCTAAATTTTAGTAAAGATGATTCTGAAAAATTATGAATCAAAAAGATTTTCGGAAATTGATAGGAAGTCTACTTTACTTTACAGCCTTAAGACCTAATATTGGTTATATTGTGACATTATGTGTTAGGTATCAAAGTAATCCAAAAGTATCACATATCTTAGAAGAAAAAAATGAGATATTTCAAAGGAACAATTACACATGGTTGGATTTAAAAAATAAATAGTGAGATGAAGTATCATGGTTTTATTAATGCTGATTGGGTTGGAGATAATAATGAAATAAAATCAACCACAAGAGGAAAATTTTTCTTGGGTGAATATTCTATCAGTTATCATTGTAAGAAACAAATTTCTATAACTTTGAGTACATATGAATCTAAATATATTGCAATTACTCATTATTGTACTCAAATTTTGTGGATGAAAGTTTAGTTGAAAAATTTTAAAGTAAAAGTTTTTAAACCATTGAAGATACTTTGGGATAATCAAATTGAAATTTATCTTTCTAAAAATCATATCCAAAATTCACGATCAAAACACATTTATATGAAGTTTTAATTTATAAAATAAAAATTTTCTTCTGGAGGTGTTTTGTTGGAATACATTTCATAAAAGTATTATATTATTGATATCTTTACAAAATAAATTATGAAATAAAGTTTTGTGGAATTACGGATGTAACTTTAGGTTCATATTTATCCCATGACTTCCAAAACCACATAAGGAATTCCCCATCATACTATGGATTATGTTGAAAAGGGTGAGAGAAATTAACAACTCTGTACTTTGTAACAATTATTTACTTATCTTTATTAAATTAATCTGAATTTGTGGTTATTATAAAAAGGGGGAGAGAAAAAGAAAATCAAAAAATGACAGCTAAGGATAAAAGTGAGAGGGATTTTATTTTAACATGTCTGAAATATTTTCTTGTCATTGAGGGATGGAATTCTTTCAAAAACATTACCTTTTATGGTAGTTGGATTTTAGGACACTCTCTTTTGAGAAAGGTTATATTTTGATAAAAGTTAAAAATCTTGAGTTGTTAACAAAATTTTATTTGTGCAAAAATTATGAGAGTTTGAAAATTTGATAATAAGGGTTGTAAACAAATCTAAAGGGGGATATTGAATAACATTTATGATGTTTTGTTTTAACAAGTTTTTATATTTTTTGACAAAAAGCCTTTTTTTCTAAAATAATGTTTTTGTTATTCACTAATTTAAAATAATCCATCATAATTATCTTTATTAGAAATTCAGATATTTTTGTTTAAAGAAATATTGTTATTACTGAAGAGTTTTAAAATAATATTGTGAAGCCATGAGTTATAATGTTTTCAAAAAATTTAATTTAAATCATATAATTCTTTTATAATCAAGAAGTTATCAAAAATCATAAAACTTACTCATGATAAAACTTTTGAAGAAATATAGGAATCGTATTGATTGAATTCATTCTAGTGATCAAGACAATGTTTTTTATCAGATATAGAAGTAACAGAGATAGAATATTAAATCTAGAAGTCATAATATAGGTAGATGATGAAGTTTGAAGAATGTAAAAGTTTCTAAGTTAATTTATCATTGAATACTTTTAATTGTTATGGAAAATTGTTATAAGATGATTATGAAATGGAATTATTAATTATATGAGAAAGAAATAAAAATCCTAATGATCTAGAAAATAAATGGAAAAAATTATGATCTAAGAAGGAAAAAGAAATTTTAATGAGATTAGAAGGATACATATTCATAATGATATAAGAAGGAATTTGATTCGTAATGAGATAAGTAAGAAATAGATTCTTAATAAGATGAGAAGGAAATAGATTCGTAATGTGATTAGAAGAAAATAAATCATAATGAGTTGAGAAGGAAAAAAATGTAATGAATTGGTTACGAAGAAGACTCCAAAAGAATATTCCAGAAGTTTTTTGAATAATTTAAGAGGAAAAAACTTGAAATTCAATTTTACATAAATCTCAGAGAAATATAAGGGGGATTAAATAAGTCAAAGTTGAAGTGTAAATGTGAGTGATCTTCAAAAAAATTAAATTTTAGGAATCATAGAATGTTTTAAAGTTTTATTCTTTTGTTTTCTGAGTCTCCTATAAATAATTTCTCAGATCATTCATTCATTTGATACTTTTCACACAAGTGGAAAAGGAGGAGTTTTGAAAAAATAAGGAAAGTAATTTATAGATAGAGATCTTGTGAGGAGGATTAGGAAGTTGAATGTTTATTTACCAGATTGATCAGGATTTTATTTAGATGATCATATTGATTCAATCAAATTGCGTCAATTGGACTGAATAAGATTGTATTGATCATTTAAGTAGAGTTTCAGTTTTCCAGATTAAGAATGGGTTCATTGTATTGAGTCTATCGTATTGATAATTTGAATAGATATTGAGTAATGTAGATTGATAATGAATTCATCAGACTGGGTTCATCGAGTCTAGCATCATCATATTGAATGAATCGGATCCAGCATCATCATATTGAGAAAATTAGATATAGCTGAATTGACTGAGCATTCAAACTGAGAAATTGTGCATTAGTTTAAAAAAATTCATTATTATTTTATTTGTCTCAATTTTTTATAAGGAAATATTGTAAACTAGTGGGATTTAGTATAATCTTACCTATTGAGATATTTAATGTGTCTAGTAGAAGTTGGCATAAGTTTTTTTCACTTTTTCATAATAGTGAATTTAAAAAGGCGCCTCAGAGTGGATATATAAAGGATATAGGTTCTCACACTGAAGAAAAATCTTATAAATATTGTGTGCTTTACTTTCTTTCTTACTTTTTCATGCATTGGTATTTAATAAAAGTTAATAAGGAAATAAATATTAACAGGTTACAGGTTTTAGGTTTCTAAAAGTTTTGAAACTCATAAAAAGTGAACAATTGATTCCCCCCACCCCCACCCCCACCCCCTTCTTATTTGTTATTAGATCCTTTGAAACTTTACATCCATTCACATTCATTAATATATATTTATTAATTGTAATACTATATTAACTCTTAGATCAACCACATATTCAATGAATCAATGTAAATTTTATTACATCACTATAGAGGTATCATATTTTCCACTAGCTATATCCCAATATACTTATTCATAATGGTTAGTCTACACCTGATGAACCTTATAGAATCTATTGGTCTGACTAATTTGTGATGTAATGTTAAATATATTTCTATGTTATCCATTTCTAGGATAGGAAAAGGAATCTATCACTTTTCTATTAGTTATCCCATAACCAATATTACCCCATATGTGTTTACTCATTGATTCTAATCAAAATAGCACTAATTATTTTCAAGAAGTCAGGGAAGCTAAGGAGTCCAAGATTACATCATAAAATATTAGCACCTATATATTTCTTATATTCCATATAGTTATAAATGGATCAAATATATATCTCAATTTTCCTTAAACCATATACCATGAAGGTGTCGAATAAAATCAGTATACCTCACTGATAATCTTTTGACCCCTTATTAGAAGTCATGTAACCCTCATTAGACAATATCACTATATTATATATGATCCAAAATACTCAAATTTACAATTATTATATGATCTCAAGGTTTATCATGCATAAAAATCATTACAATTTTCATAAAAAGGTTTATCTAAGACCATACTATGAAACATGCCATATATTGAGTACAAAACCCACTCTCTTATCCACATGAAAATAGAGAGATTAAAATATCACCCTCAAAGTAATTAATAGTTGCTACCTTTATCTATAAAATATTGTTCAAAATTATAAATACACTCTCATACCACCTTTCTAATGTTGAGGGTCATGAAAATGTTGGATGATATCCAATAGGATATCAATTAAAAAATGAAATATTTCCATGAAACAATTTTTTGGTTCATAGAGTTCCCCCTTCATTCTTAAATATCTCTTCTAGTTCATGAAGAAATAAATCACTTTGCAAAGCACCCCTATCAGATAAAGATTAGAAATTAATTTTTATAATTAAGCCCTAGGTAGAAGTGAGGTCGATATTACCAAGTGACTGTATGAAGATCTCATGAGAACTAGTCATACATGGAGATAAGGGAAAATTTTCATACCCCCAACATGGTTTCTTTATAGGATGATGGATATGTTTTGTAACTACACACCACCTTCAACATATACTCCCAATTCATAGCTGAATAATTCTTATATGGACAACTACTTTGACCACCTATTTTAAAAATGTGTGGCCTATTAATTAATGGAATTATTTTCATAAAAGAAGGTGATAAAAAAGATGAAATATATGAGAATAAAATAAGGGTGAACAAAAAAGAGAGTACGGATGAAGAGAAAAAAAATTCCATTTGGAGATAATTTTCCACTTTGAGGAAATATTGTGTCCTATTTTCAATGAAAAAACATTAATGAATATAACATAATGTAATTATTGATCCAAAATAAGAATAATGGAACAAAACAAAATGAAATACTCTTTGAGGTTCTATCATAAGGTCCCTTCCCAAAGTCTATCCCATGACATTCCATCATCATATTCCTCTCATAGGTGTCTTCGTGAGGTCCCACATATAAGTTCCCTATATGAGGTCACTCTATGAGGTTCCTTCATGATATCACTTCCTGGGATCCTATTTGTGAGGTCCCTCCATGAGGTTCCTTAATGAGTTTCCTTTGTGAGCAATTATTTGTAAGGTACCTCTGTGTGGTTCTTGTAAGACCTACCTTTATGAGGTCTAATCTAGAAGGTTCCCTAGTGATTTTCCTCTATGAGGTCCCACCACGAGGTTCATTTCTTGAGGTCCCTTTGTGAGGTCATGTTCACAATCTACATCTATGGGCCTCATCTATATGATTCCTTTATATAAACGTATTTATTCACAAAAAACCTATAACTAATCCCTATACAAACTATACCCCCATCACATAGTTCATTGCTCTTATAAAAAATAGAGACCTCCTAGGATCTTATTTTACATCTTTAAAATGGTATTGGGTTATGAGGAATTTGGTCTAAGCATGACCACTTCACAAAGTAACTTAGATATGGGTAGACGTGCTAACTTGGCATCCTTTATATTGTTTGGGACACTTTACTAGACCGAATCAACCTAAATGGCCTTCTTGAATTTCATTCAAAATTGTAAAATCCAAAAATAAATCTCATTCTTGTGAGGTTTCCTCCATGAACATATAACATACATGATCATACCATAAAAATTAGTGTGTATCCAATAAATTTTTTATTCCCTTAATAAAATGTGTTGTCACTTGTCCACCTTAAATATCATTGTGTATCCAGGGTAGCCAATGTAAAACCCCTAACTCTTTCCTCATGGGATCATATCCCCCATGTGTCTGATCATACATCATTGTACAAACCATTAATTTAAAGGAAGTAGAAAGATTCAATGGTCCTCATAATAGTTGTATTCCTAAAAATACATCCTTCACTCTAGTCACTTATTGATTTAGGTATTTATAGGAATAGTATTCATAAGAACCACAATTTTCATTCTTTCCCTAAGGAAATCTAAGGCATCCCATGAATAATCCCCAACTTCTACCTCAGGGGGAATATCTCCCATGTGTCCAAAAATCCTTCACTATTTAAACTATTAATTTATAGGAAGTAAACACATACATAGGTCCCCTTATTAGGTGTAATTCCCATCTTACATTCTTATGGATTCCCATCCATAATACCCACTCAATCATTTATCATCATCCCTTATGTGATGCAAACATCCTTATCGCACAATGTTAAACTACATGGTAACATCCTTACTGTGTGATTCTAAACTTCAAGGTATGTTCCTATAACACAACCTTACATTTTGAAAATAAAAATATGTGATATTTTATTCTTATGAATTATGATATATTGGAATCCTCACTTAGGTTCAAACCCAAAATCCAAAACTGTATCTACCTAAAGTTATAACCCTCATTGGATAACTCTAAATATAAATTATTCCTTGTGAGATAACTCTTTTTTTAATGGGTTATATTATATATGAAAAGAATCAAAAAAATCACTCATTTGTAAATCCCACACCGACCATTTTTAGGCATCATGCACATAACAATCCATTCTTTACTACATTAAAATTCTCAGAATAGGTCATAGTTTCATGACCTTAAAGGGCACCATGATAGTTCTTATCACACAACCATAAAATATATTATGTGTTATATTAAGTGGAACTGAACTATAAATTTTATGATTATATTTATAAGGATACTTTAGAATCCCCTCGTATGGTCCCAATTACAATTCCATGAACACTAACCACCTCCCAATATGGTGATAAAATCTAGAGTTCCCAAATTCTTAAAATTAAAATATAACAACACTAACTAATAAAATAAAGACTAATAACCTATGATTTATATAGTTAATACCATAATTAGATAACCTATGATATATATATATATATATATATATGTGGATTTACCCATTAATAAATAACTTCTAATACATACAGATGCTCACATAGATGCATGATTTTGAACAAATCTCTAGAACTGGGGTAACCTGTCTTACACTGGTTTTTGAGAAGGATTCAAGAACATATACTAAATCTATAATATATTACAATAGTATGATATAATCCCCCCTAGTTAGTTTAATTATCATGATATTCCATTCTCTTAAATAATTCACACACGAAGAGTCACTGGAAGAAACCACAATATTCTCCTACATTTGAAATTTAAGTATGTACCAGTTTAGAAATGAGCATGGGTCATGTGGTGTGTCAAAAATATAATGGGGAAATCAACATGAATTCTCGACCCATGAAATTGATCAATCATGGATGTTATTACTTTTGATGATACATTATTGGGTTTCTTTTTAGTCATTGTCAATACTTTATAAAAATTTCTAGGAACCATTAAAATATATCACCTTTTTCCAAATCATGGAATCTTCAAGAACATGGTTCTTGTTTAGTTACATTGATATAATAGTAGCCATTTTGGATCCTCCTAGGATACTTCTCATCAATTGAGGAACCAAAAGTATTCCTCAACCAATGAAAATTTTGTATCACCTCAAACTAGAAGGATGTTATTGTTAACACTGGATCTTCAACAATCATTAGTGAATGCACTAGTGAAAGAGTATCATAGAAAATGTATTATTACCGTTCTAAAGGAAAATTATGATATCATATAGACAATCATACCTCATGGGTCACCATGTCCATAGAAAGTTTTGGTGAATCCGGTGGTTCCCATCACCAGACAAAACCATTTTAGGAACTTATCATAGGAATTTGAAAATTTCAGCCTCCATTATCTTAAATATATATAGAATGATGAAAAATGTATCCTAGATTTATTTAAATAGTATCCTAAAATGGATCCTTTCAACTATTTATTTCACCAAATTCAAGTGACCCCCACTCCCCAAGGGCACACTGAAGAGTCTTCCCAAGAGATCCCACTCCTGATACTCGAACTCGAGCATCTGGGAAAAAGTTTCTCAAAGTAAAATAAAACTAAAATAAGGGGAATGGTCCCATATTCTCATTATTACTAATGATATATTCTAACATATACTAGAATTAAATAAAAGTGTATACTAAATCAGCATGGTGGAATCACAGGATTAAGCCCATATTCTTTCTTAATTTAATGAATCCCATTGATATATTTTGGTGGAAAAATTTAGGATGTCCTAAAGAATCTCATCAGAAGGTCCTAGAGACCATTTATTGTTAGGATTATATCCTAGTTAATATCTTATAGAGCTTTCAACATATGATAATAGAATAAATAGAGCACCAACATCAGTATATCATGATGTCCAATAGGGATAAGTTATATTTTTTTTACTCCCTCCATCAAAGGAGATAATTTGAAAATCTTCGAATCTACTCAAGAGTGGGGCCACATCAATCCTCTAACTTAAGAGGATTTTAAATATATCTCATTTATAAATAAATAATTGGACTGGGAACATATTCATATTCTAACTTCAATCCATCAGTATGTTATAGAATTCACATCAGGGAAGTATTATATTACTACCAACATTACAGGACATGGTTAGTATGATCTAAAAATTACTTAGGAGTTGTAAAAAACCTATCTAGACTACCAAATAAAACATCACCTAGCCCTTATTTCCACTATCCTAAAGGGTGTTCCCAATCCCCATTGGATGGGAACTAGTTACTCGGTCTCAAGAATTTTATTTGGGAAATATTTCACCCAAAAATATTAATATAAAATGAAAAATTAAGGAAACAATAAAAAATTATAAAATATAATATAACTAATAAACATCCATACAAGGATAAAAAATATGGGTAAATATAAATCAAAAGATGATAAAAATAAACAACCAAGTCAAAACTACTGATACAACATCCCAAAATAAAATAATAGGGTAATGGAACTTTAAAATCTCTAAAATCATTTCTATTGACCCCTGGTCAATCACCACATGCCACTGTCCATCTTGGACCAACTAGAACCAAAGAACTAAAATAGGTTTTATTTCATGAAACCTATAGGATATCTATATAAGAATTATTAAAATATGCCAATAGTTCTCCACCCACTAATATTATCGAAATAACACTATAGAATAGTTCAAAAAATTCATGTTTGAATATGAGTTATAAAATAATTTTTCCACATTCTATTCGAACATGTGTAATAACATGACACATACACATTTTTAAAATAACCATAATTTTTAATAAAATAAAACATGACTGGTTAAACATTTTTATAAATCATCTCACACCATGGAAGGAGGTTATATAAAATAATAGGAGGTAATATAAAACACCATTTATCCCTCCTTCCAAACATTTCCTAAAAACTCATTTTCATAAACAACCTCAAGGAAACTCCATATCTTAAAACTCCTTTAAGAAATAACCAAACCATTTATCCATTTTAAATCATAATCTAAAACCATTTTAAAATAAACCTTTTGATGGTAAACTAAATCCCACACAAGGGAATACACTAATCACACAAAGGCACCAATGAATAAAGGATACAAAATCCAAAAAACAAACAAACAATGGTACCAATAATAGAACTAACTTGGGGGATACAAATGTACCATGAAATAGAAATTACCTAAAGTTTCATGATAATGAACTAAGAATCATGGTGGTAATCCCTAGGTATCTAGTAATAAATACTTGCACTAGTGATAAGGAACCCTAGGCTGGTACTATTGATCTTTTCCACATCCCCGATATCCTAGTCAAAATAACTAAAAATAAACATCACGGGAGCTTTCCACTACCAAGAGCCTCTAAAAAGGTTTCTATCTCACTTGGAACCATACCACTCTTAGTCTAACTGATGTAGTGTATCCAAGAAATATACCCTAGTCGTCCCAGAATTAAACACTAGTAATTTCTCTCACATAGGTCACCTACTATCTTCTTAATTCTCCCATGAAAAGTGAAATGGAGGTGAAAAACAAAAAACATTCACATTAATTAAATATAAAGAATTAGAAAATAACTCACACGACACCTCATACACCCTTGTAAGAAAGAACCCCTCTTTGCATCCATGTAATATCATTATATGAAGATACAATAATAAAAAAACATCTCATAAGGGATCTTAAGTAAAAATAAGTGTAATAATAGTCACATAGGGCTCAAATGAGAGTCTCACATGTGTATAAAATAACTATAATTAATTTCAAATTGTAATTTCAGAAAAATTATTGGGAATATATGTCCTTTTCACATCATTTGAAAACCAAATTTCAAAAAAAAATTAAAGTATTTATAAAAATTCACTTAAGAATCTTTTTTGGAAATCCAACCATTTTCATAATTCACATTTTGAAAAAATAAACCCATTTATTTCTTGAAATAAATTTTTTCCAAACATCTCTTTTATAAATATTTAATTCCATTTTTGAAAAAATATAAAAAACTAAAATACCCAATGATCTCAAAACCATTTAAATAATAATGACCAACCACCCCCCACCCCTCCCCCCCCCCCCCGCCTCAGTTATCGAAACATTCCCAGGAAACATCACACATCCATTAATAAAATTTAACTAGAACCAACCATGTTTTCAGAATATTTAAATCTCATTAAAAATCCTCTTGGGTATTTTTAATAACACTTACCCTTAGACCTAAGTCCATGCCAAGTGTTTAAACCAATTAAAATCCATTTCAGAACAAACAGGAGAATATCATACATAACTTATTCCATAAGAAAAATATTTAAAAATACATAAATAAATTTAAAAGAAAATTTCATGAAATTTCACAATCAATTGGGATGTGACACAACCATTCCCTATGAAAAAGACACTCAAAAATCATTTCAAGACAATAACGGGCATATAACATGCTTCTAAATTCCTAAAAATAATTTTAAAACAAAAAAGTAGTTTATAATAAGAATTATAAGGTAATTTAAAATAAAAAATACTTACTTTCAAGTGTAACATTATGTAACATGTCAACTTCAGTACTGAATGATTAACTTATCCAAGATATATCCTCCTCTACCCTAAACAACCAAAAAATAAATCATTAAAAACTCATTAAAAATGAATCCCAACCTAAAAAATGCTTATGGTTTATAGAAGTATTGAAGTAAATCAAGAGATATGGAAAATAAAGAATATAGGATAATAAAGGAGGAAAAAAGATAGACTTGTTTGCATAAAAATAGAGAAGAAAAATGCTCTAAATCAAAGGAGGAATAAGGGATGAAGATCCCCCATGTGCACCATACTTTAGTTGAAAAATTGTAAGAGAAATGGTGGATAATGAATAATAACTTAAGGGGGGGATATTTCATTGATTTAATGAAAACTAAAAAGGTCACAATGTTTAGATGCATTGTTTGAAAAATTGTGTGCCAACTGTGTGGGAACCACAACCTAATATAAAAAAACTTTTTATGGTTCTATTAGGAAACCCACACAGTTTTTTTAACGATGTGCTAACCCTTAAAAATGAAATTTTCTCCTTATAGACCAACTTTTATTTCTTGTCTTACATTTTACCTAACCATGTGGAAGCCATGTACTAGCACTCCAGGCCCCAAAGGAACTTGAATGGTTTCTCCTAGGACTCTAAATATTTGGAACGAACCATAAATTACCCATATAGACCAACTGTGCACTATAAAAAACAACTAGAAATTTCTATATGAAATTTTATTTGTATGGCGTCCCCTAAATTAAGAATTTAAACAATGGACTAAGGGAAAATTCCATATTCATTTGGGTTAAAACATATTATAAACATAATACATTAAAATATAGAATAAAATAACATGATATAAAAAAGTAAAAGTGATAGGTGGGTGAAACAATTCTCCACAACATGCCACATTCTAACCCCCTAAAGTATTAGGTCAAAGTAAAGGTAATGTAAAAAGAGGAAAAACCTTACACTCCTTCATAATAATTTGAAAGGGTTAGAGAAAACTCAAAATATCCTAAAAACAAGATTCCATTACTTCTATTAAAAATTTATCAAAATCTTGAAAAACATTAATAACCTCAAGTAAGAATCAATTAAAATATTCCATAAAGAAATTATAATGAACAAACTTGAAACTTGGGTCTTCTAAACATTGGTAATTACTTTAAATAGAGGAAAATCATGAATTACCTTATAATGAAGGAATCTAAAACCAATATAGTCTCACATACTAGAAAAAAACAATCCTATTCTAATAACCATGGACATCCACAGAACTATCTCAACTCAAAAAAGGAAGGACAAGCTATAAAACTCCAAAAATACCCTAGAGCTAAAGAAAATCCAAATCTCTAAAATGATCCACATCCAAAACAACCTAAGGTCACAATAACATGTTACTAAAAACACTACATCACAGACATCCAAAAAATGAAATGACTAAATACATTACTCAATAAAGATAATTACATGATTTTTAACTTTGGATATCAGTCTAAGAAAAAAATTGGTAGACTATAGCCTCATTCTTGGGTCACCATCACCTGATGAACCCAACCAGTTTTAAACCAACATCATCCAGTACGTAATCTCAACATGTTCCATGCATATCCTAGCCACCTAAAGCAAAAACATCCAAGTCCATACCATTCCTAAAAAATCAAAAATCCATATGTTTACAACCTCACAATTCTTACATCCCCAAAAGTATCCACACAGGGCCCAAGGAACAAAAAGTAATGAACATCTCAAGAAAGAGTAACCAAAATCCCATTAAAGGATGACACTAAGAAAATTCAACCTCAAGGATATGAGGATCTAAACCCATGAAGTAAAAATCTTAAAACATTACCATCACCCAAAACCCCCAGGAGGTTGGTCCTCACCAAAATGATTCACCGCCATTATCCTCAAACATATAAAGAGAAACCACACTTTCCAATCCAATCTGAGTGTAAAACAAAACCAAGAACAATGGAAGAGACAACCCTAAGTTAAAAAACACCACTTTTACTCAATAAATTTATAGGAGGAATAATTTTTATAAATTGAAATAAATACTCCATCCAAATAATTATTTCTAAATCAAATAAATCTATCCTAACCCATGTGGAAGTTAAAATCTAAAAAACATAAATCATCATAAAAAATCACATGCCAAAAATATCATTCCTTTTAAAAAACCACCACATTCCTAAATGATTAAAAGTACCATTTCCAAAACACAATGGAGTTTAAAAAACACCCAACCATTTGAAATAACTAAAAATAATTTAAAATCCCAACTCTATAGTGGAATTTCAAAACATTTAACTAGGATCTAAAAGCCACTAAATCCTTTGAAAAACTAAGAACCCATATATTATTTTCAAGGTCCATTAAAAAACATTAAAAAACAATTCATTTTAATTAAATAAAAACAATCACATTTTTAAAACACACCCAAAGGACCCAAAATACATATGTAATTAATCAACTACTAGTTTTAAAACTGAAATGTTTTCCAAGTTTTTTAATAAAATCAACCAATTAAAAACAGAAAGGTGTCCCTGAACCTTTTCAAAAATATAATTATAATTTAAAAAAAATCTAAAAGGATTAATTTCCAATCCAAAATAATTTCATGAAATCCAAACACATTTTAATAAACAATCCACTAATGCTCCAAAAATATTTAAATAAAATTATCATTTTTCACAAAATCCAATTTACAAAGAAATTCCACAAAAAAGGAAGAATTCTAAACAATTAAACCAAAATATAATCCACATAATAATAATATAACAACACCCACAAGTATTATTTAGCAATACTATAAATCCCTCAATATTGTTCTAAATAATAAGTTGAATGGGATACAGAACCATTCTTTACTTCACCAAATAGTTTGATGAGGCATAGGTTGGTCATGCAAAAATTCCTATAATAATTACAAGATCAAATATATATTTTTCATTTATTTGTTCTTTAATTTTTTAAAACAACCTAATTCCATGGATCAGCTATCTTTTCCCATCCCAAAGAACCAAACTAATCCCTAACTCATCTCACACTATGACATGAGGATCAATACTCTATCAATGGTAATTCCAATAAAAATTCAAATTTAAAAATTCAAACACCACTACACATGGTAAATCAGGCGTCATAATGAATCCTAGTGATTAAGAACCATCTCATGACCAATCACTTAAGTACTAACAACAATAATGAATCAATTTTAACATGATACACCAAATAAAAGTAGATTTATTTCAAGAAAATTGGTCCTCACTAAGAAACCTAGGCTATAATATCATTTGTGACAAAATAGAATGGGTTTCCATCCAAACTGGTACCTAACCCAGTTCTCCATGGGCCCAAAGATAATTATCAATCACCATGTATTGGAAACTAGTTTTTGGGTCCCAAAAATTTTATTTGGGAATTATTTGACCCTCAATATAAAATGAACAGGTAGTGGAAACATTAATACATCCAATAAAAATGGAATAAATAATAAACATCGATATAAGGAAAAACAACTTACAGTAAATATAAAATGTAAGAGGATATATATAAACATCCTAGGAAAAATTGAAGATAAAAAATATCAAAATAAAATCATAGGAGAATAAAATCATAATAACTCCAATATCATTTCTAATAACCCCCACAAGTCACAATCCACCATCCATTCATAGACCAACCTTAACTAAAGAACTAAAACAGGTTTGAGGGCCTAAAACCTAAATGAGATCAATATATATGTGATCTAAAATTCACAAGATCTATCCACCAACTAAGACTATGTAAATCCCTTCATAGTACTATTAATTAAATGAAACTTTTAACTTGATTTATAAAATAATTTTTTAAAATTCTTTATAAAAGAAGTGAAAAAATATGCTACTTACACATTTTCAAACAACCACCCTTTTGATAATATCGTATTTACTGATAAATATTTTCATAAATCATCTCACACAAAGGAAATATGGTTTTTAGAATCATTTTAATCAATCCAAAACATCATTTATCCATATTTCCAAAAAATTTCTTAGAATTCCTTTTCATAAACAGCCTTAGGGAAAAAAATTCTTAAAACTCCTTAAATAAATAATTATACCATTAATCCCTTTTAAATCACAATTTACAACTATTTTAAAATATCCCATTTGAAGGTAAACCAAACCACACTCAAGGTGATACACAAGTTACACAAATTTACTAAGGTATAAAGGAGGCACAATCTAAAAAAACAAATGTTAGGACTAATAGGGGCTTATATACCATGAGAGGGGGGTGAATCAGGGTATGGATATTATTTTTTCAAAGTTCTTCCTACCCCACTGGATCTTGATCTCTTTATTACAAGGGTCACTTTGTTTGAACTTGTGTGTTTATTATGATAACTTATTTTCTTCCTTATCTGATGATGATGCTTTAAATGAAATACAGGGAAGTAAACAGGCTGCAGACACAGAGATTTTTACTTGGTTCACCATCACTGGGCTACGTCCAAGGAGCATACAGCAACAAGGTTCTGGTCATACCAAATTCCACTATTCTTCACTATATGTGGATACAAAGGTTCGGGATAGATCACTTCTATTCCCAGTCTCACTGTCTTTACAAAGTTTAGGGTCAGCTCACTGTTTTCCCAAGGGTCACTATCTGTTTCTCTCTCTCTGTCTCACTACTGGTGGAGAGGATCACCTTCTTCCTCTTCCTTTTCTCACTGCTTCGGAAAGGATCCACTCACAGTTTATACACCTATAGGTCTCTTCATTTTCATGAATTAATGCATCTTCCTCTATATGTAGATGCTCTGTTGAAGTCCAACTTTTACCCGTAGATGAATATCTCTTTGCACCGAAGGTATCGGGCAAACATCCAGCTTCCACGCAGCACGGAAACACTGTTGGAGAATCAACCTTACTTGGCACGCAAGTATAATATGGCGCTCAAGTATCGGCGCGCAAGTCACAACTGGAGCATAATTACACCTCAGAAACTTGCGTGACACAAGCTTCTTCAACTCTAAACTTGAGCGACACACTTCCCTTTACGCCCAAACCAATATTGGCATGCAACTAACAACAATCGCGCTTCTTCAAATCTAGCGTGCAAGTCCCACTTGCGCAACACACCACCACTTGCATGTCCACCACACCTGCGTGATGGGAGATCTGATTTTTCAAATTAATTAACTCTCTTGAGAAATGAGGAGGGGTGGTTCAGTATTTATAGGCATTTTGGACACCCTGCGCAACGGCATGCAAGTCTCCCCTCAGTGCGCAAGTCTCGGCAAGTAAGTCTCTTCCCCTGCAAGTCACTTGCACAACCAAACCAAAAACCTGCATGACCCTCTTTCCTTTAACATATTTTGATCTTCTGATCTTGAAAAACAACAGGCACGCAAGTTCCCAAGCATCCAACTCATCGGCACACAAGTATTTTCACGGCGCGAAAGTCACCTACACGAATGCACCAATACTTGCGCGGACCTTATCCCTTTGCAAAATTTTGATGATTTGATCTTCAAAAACATATGTCGTGCAAGTTTCCTATCCTCCAAGACCTCAGTGCGCAAGTCCCTTTTCTAAAAAACACTTTTCTTTATTTATCAATTTTCAGGCTCAAAAATTTGGAAAACACTGGAAAACTGTGCCACCTTGTATCTGTTCTTTTTATGCAGCCTCCAAATCATCCATTCCTTTTTCAATGTTCTTGAATCAAACATGGATCATTGACCACAGCTCTTGAACTTGAAATTCCACCATGAAATCCCATTTTTCAACAAATTTGTATTTCATGGTTTGCATTGTTAACAATCACAACACATATGTTCACTTTGTCAACAAACACAATCACCTCAAAAATACTTCAATGATGCCTTGAGGGATTTTTATCCAACAATATCCCCCTATGGGTTTGTTGACAACTCTTCCATAAAAAGATACATCGCTAATTCTTCAGCCACCATTCACCTTTTAATATTCTGATAGCGATCAAGGATTTACTCAACACATACTCTAAACCCACATGAGCAATGCTCGGCATGAGAAACAAGAGTAAATGAAAATTTCATCAATGAATCACTTCATCTCTAACATCCAATTTTGACACCAAACTGATACCAATTTTTTCCAAACTGATACAAATTTTTGGAAAAAATTCTTACCGCATCCCAACACTCTTATACTTTTATCACGATCCTCAGTTGTCGTGATATCGGTTCATTGATCAATCACTTCTAGCATCGTCAGATTAGAAACATTCCCCCTTTCTATTCACAGATTCAACCCTTGTCAGCTTCAAAACCTCTTTAGCCCTTTTTCTTGTGACGTCCAAGTTAAGATCTGGCTAAGCATGTTCAACTCCCCCTATCTAGCTTCTCCACCTGTCATTTTCTCCCCGTATCTTTCAAGACTTCTCAAATAACCACACTTTTCCCCCTTGAAGAATCACTATTTTCTCCCCCTTTGTCAAAAAACCCAAAGGTTACTGATTTGTAATCTGTAACAGAGTAGAGAACACATATTAGAACATTAGGGAAAAACACATCATACCTCAGGGAGAGGGGTTTGTTCCACATCCACACTCTTTCATATGCGGGGAGTCGACTGAACTCCTAGAGTCAGTCGATGCCTCTCAAAATCTTCCTTGGGTAAGGCCTTTGTCAGAATGTCTGCAACCTGTAGCTCTGTAGGCACATACTCCAACTTCACAATTCCCTGATCAACCTTTTCCTTGATAAAATGATACTTTTTCTCAATGTTCTTTGTCCTTGAGTGATGTATGGGATTTTTTCTGAGAATTATAGCACTTGGGTTATCACACTAGATTCTGATCAAAGACTTCACTTCAACTCCCATATCTTCAAGTTGCTGATTCATCCACAATAACTATGTGCATGCTTAAGTGGCCGAAATATAATCAGCTTTCGCGGTGCTCAATGAAATGAAATCTTGCTTCTTGAAAATCCAAGAAATACACAATCCACCAAGATAGAATGCACCTCCTGACGTTGATTTTTTATCATCTGCTAAACCGGCCCAGTCTGCATCAGTATATCCCAATAACTCTGTCTGAGATTTGTCAGTATATGTTAAGGTGAAATAAAATATGCCCTGGATATACCGAAGTATTCTTTTCACTGTAAGCATGTGTATTTCCTTGGGATTACTCTGATATCTTACTGCTTGGCATGTGGAGAAAACAATATTAGGCCTTGTTGCGGTTAAGTACAATAGACTTCCAATAATTTTCTTTTATTCTATGATATTAACTACCTTGTCATCCTCATCTTTTGATAATTTCATCCTGGTAGCAACCAGATTATTCATATCCTTGTAATTTTCCATTCCAAACCTTCTTAAAACCTCCTTGTCATATTTGGATTGAGAAATTAATGTTCTATTCCTTCCTTGTGTCACTTTTAGACCAAGGAAAAATGTTATCTCTCTAATCAATGATATTTCAAACTCATTTTTCATGAATTCATAAAATTGATTGCACTGAGCTTCATCTGATCCACCAAATATTATGTCATCAACATAAACCAACACCATCATCTTTTGATTACTATTATTGCTAAAATAGAGATTGTAATCAACTCCTCCACGCTGGAAACCAAGCTTCTTCAAGTACTGATCAAGCCTTGAGTACTATGCCCTTGGTGCATGTTTCATCCCATACAATGCCTTCTTCAGCCTACAAACTTTGTTCTCATCCTCATGAATGAGAAAACCATCTTCCCACTCAATATACACCTCCTCTTCTAGAAATCCATTTAAGAATTCAGATTTGACATCCATCTAGACACTTTGAACTTTCTTTGCACTACTATGGCCAAAAATATTCTGATTGTATCCAGCCTTGCAACCGGTGAAAATGTCTCATCAATATTTATTCCCTCTATCTGGGAGTATCCCTTGCACACTACTCATGATTTGTTCTGAATCATTGTGCCATCTTCATTCATCTGCTTGAGAAATACTCATCTAGTCACAATGACGTTCTTATCTGATGGCCTCGAAACAATCTCCCACATATGATTCTTATCAATCTGATTTAACTCTTCATTCATGGCCTGAACCTAGTTTTCATCTTCATCTGCATCAGCAAATCATTTCATCTCAACCTAAGATAAAAAATATGCCTACTGGAGTGATTTAATTCTTCTTGTCTGAACTAGAGCTGACTAATCACTGATGATATTCTGTCTATCAATTTCAGCTCGACTATTTGGCTTCTGTGTAGCTAAGGATTTTACTTCCTCACACTCACCAACAGTATCTTCTTCTGGATCAACTTCATCCACTTCTTCTCTCCCTGAGTCTTTTACCACTTCCTCACTTTTAATAGAAAACGTTCCACTGTGTCATTTTTCAATGACGTCATTTCTTTGAACTTCTTTTCTCAGATTTTTGCTGACACACCTTTGATTTTCTCTCGCAACTTCTTGGTATCCTAAAAGAAGTCATCTGATACATCATTGTTAAAAAAAAGATAATAATCAAATGCATGGTTATTGCTGCTTCTCCCAATGTTTCTTTTTTCCCTTATTAGTAAACACCTGATCTGAGTCATCCAATTAATGCTTTAATGGCTCTTGCATCTGATTTTGTTATTGAATTCTCCTCCTATGTTATGAAACACTTCATGGGGTTAGGCCCACTGTTTGGACCCATAAACATTCTTCTTCTCCTGCATCATTTATTATTATCTTCCACTTGTCATTGAGCCACTAATAAAATCTCTAAGCCTACTGATTTGGCACTCGGTGTAGGAAACAAGAGATAAAGTTAATAACACAATCACTTTCTATTGCACATTGTTTCTCCCTTTCTTCTTCAACTTTGGTAACTGATTTGATTCAATCAAAACTCTAAAGCATATCAACTTTCCACTTTTCATCTTTAGATACCACTTCCCTTGGATCATATCTCCTTAAAACCTAAAACATTTGAATCATCAATTAATAGCATTTATATACATAAGGAGAAGGGTTTTTCTAGAATCTTCAAGATGAGGATGGTGGTTGATCCTGATGGGTCAACCCTTTGATTCTTTCTTTCAGATCATCACACTCTTTCTTTGCTTCTTCTAGCTGCCTAGCTAACTTCAACTCCTCTGGCCATATGACTAAGCATTCATTACCCACATGCTGAGCCTTTTTTGATATGTAGATTCTGCAGGCTTGGATTTTCTCGCCATTTGGGGCTTAAACCCACTAGTACATATCTTCATATTTGATGTTCCACCAAAATTTCATTTCCCTTGATTCCTTCTTTGGGTAGGAATCTCTCTACTTGTCATCTTCCCTTGCTTCTTCCACCATTACAAGGATCTTGCACCTTCCTCCACTTTTCGCTGTGGAACACAACATGCGAATTTTTCAATACATTCTTTGTTCATATTTTTTTATCAGATGTCTGAGTCACCACACTCTTTTTCACTGGCGGTGAGTCCTCACTTGAACATTCATTCTTCTTTATCACACCTGGAGTAGATCTCCCATTAATCTTCCAGGTTTGTTCACATTCTCTCCTTGCAAGCTGTTGTGAGTATGACAGAGGAGGTGACTGATACACCTTTCATTCAGCTCCATGTGATTCCCCTGGGGCTCTAAGAATATTCTTCCCCTTACCACATTGTCTCCCAGTGTAGAATTTCTCATTATACATCTCTGGAGTTGAGAATCTCCTTTAGAGTTTCTTTTCCCTTCTTGCATTCTTCCTGCTGCAATTTCTTGCCAAATGCCCATAATATGAACATATAAAACATTTTTCATCAAAGGAATACCTCATTTCATCATTTATCTATCGAGATATTGATGCATATTGAGTTCTTCCTCTGACATTGATCTCTTGAGATTCCTAACACATATTCATAGTGTGTCCCATTCTTCCACAATAATAGTATCTAATGAATGCTTTCCTCTGAGAGACTCTTCTTTCTAGTTTCTCATGAAGCTTCTTCTTATTCTCAGATTTTTCAAAGTTTCCATTTTCACACCTTGAAATTTATTCCAGATTCTCTGAACAGAAGATTGATGTATGGACATGAATCTCGCAGAAATAGCACATGTCATCACTCCTTTTTGAAATTTTCCTCTTAGTCCTGTCCTCAACACCTACAGGTTTTTCTCCACCTATAAAACAATTCACAGCTCTCTTTCTTTCATTCACGAGAGGGAATTCATCAAATCCAATTCCAGATTTTAAAAAACTATATGGTCTTTGATCTGAGAAAATATTTTTTTGTTCCTCCTCAGAAATCTCATACCTTATTTTAATTTTATCATCACCTTCCAAAGGAAAATAGAATAGTAAGTGCAGTGAATCCTTCAACTTAGGTTTTCCTTTGTCCTTTGATATCTCCATTTCTTTCTTGGATTTCTCTATCATTTCCTCCAATCATTGAATCTTATTATTTCTTGATTCAAATTGAGCATTGAGTTCTTTTCTGAGATTATTCCCGCTACTCAACTCATCTTCTAGTTCTCGTGTGATTTTTTCCTCCATCTCACTTTTCTCCTTCACTTTCAATTTTTCTTCTTCAATAGAATCAGAACAACATGCATTCTCTTTTTTTAGCCTTTGATTCTTTTGAACTAGTTCATATAGCTGTGTATAAAGATCGTCATTTTTAGATTACAAATTCTAAATCTCATCTAAGTTCATATTCTTCCCCTTTTCACCAGTTTTTTATTTTTCCACCTTTTAAGATCTCTTTCGCAATTCTTCATCTTGATATTTTGTTTCTCCTTCAGATCAGTAGATACGTCAATAAACCTTTGATTCAAACCTCTTAGCTTGTTGATCTCAATTTTGAGTGCTTGGATCCGAATATCTTTAGTTTTGATCTCTTCATCCCATTTCTAATCCAATTACTTTTCCTTGTGGACAACTTCCACTTTTTGACTTCTTGTTGTTTCTTCATCATCTGTGGTTCCAACATCACTTAGAAAATTAGGTTCTTCACTCATTCCTTTAGCATCATTGAATGAGTAAGTATTTTCATAGTATGACTGATCCAAACCATTCTTATGTTCACTATGTGACTCCTTTAACTGAATCACACTCTTTCCATTGACACTTCCACAGTGGGTAATACCACCAGCCTTCTACTTCTTCTTTGATATTCTTCCCTTTGCCATGGAATAATATGATAAGAGCATATTGGATCTCTAACTTGATCAATCTACTGAACCAAGTTAGAGAAAAAAATATGATAAAAGAATCCTACCTCTGATACCAATCATTAGGACCAACAAGGGCCTATATACCATGAGAGGGGGGTGAATCAGGATAGGAATATTCTTTTTCAAAGTTCTTCCTACCCCACTGGATCTTAACCTCTTTATTACAAGGGTCACTTTTTTTGCATTTGTGTGTTTATTATGATCACTTATTTTATTCTTTATCTGATGATGATTCTTTAATTGCAATGTAGGGAAGTAAGCAGGCATACACAGAGATTTTTACTTGGTTCACCATCACTGGTCTATGTCCAAGGAGCATACGCCGATAAGTTTTCGGTCGTACCAAATTCCATTATTCTTCACTAGATGTGGATACAAAGGTTAGGGATAGATCAATTCTATTCCCAGGCTCACTTCCTTTACAATGTTTAGGGTCATCTCACTGCTTTCCCAAGGGTCACTCCCTGTTTCTCTCTCTCTGTCTCACTATCGGTGCAGAGGATCACCTTCTTCCTCTTCCTTTGCTCACTGCTCCGGAAAGGATCCACTCACTATGACAACCCTGCTTTTTATTACAACTTAAACATGCTTTATTACATAAAACTTCACTTGATACAATAAAGAAGATCGAGAGGTTTAGTGTCTTTGGGGCTTAGGATCATTACATAAAAACTTTAAACTTGAAATACAACATCTTTATTAAAAACTTCCTTTACATGACCACTACATTCCTTCGTACTTAGCATTTCATGGGATAACCTGAGGACATGCATAAGAAAAGGGTGAGCTATAAATCCCAGTAAGGGAGTACACAATGAATAACATGAGGAGTAAAATACATGTTAGGCAATAGGAACATCAATAGAGCATAAGAGTAACATGAACATAAAGGCATGATAAAGCATGATAATCATAACATGGAAATGTGGCAACAACACTTAACATTGAATTAGCATGAGCCAAGGCTCATTGCACATGGAGCATGAGTAAACCCTCATTGCACTTGAAGCACGAGTAAACCCTCGTTGCACTTGAATTAGCATGAGTCAACACACATTGCACATGACGTATCATGATACTATACTTTACCCAATGCATTGGAGCGCTATAAGGTCGCACCCTTCTTAAACATTTCATTTCATGCATAAGTGTGCCACATGGATCATAAAACATGGATTCATAAAACATAATCATTTATTCCACGATAAAGGAATGTGGAATTCATACATGAAACTTTATAATCAATAAGTAAATGTGCATAAAGTTGAATACCCTTGATGGAGAAATGGGCATGGTATTCACTACACAATGATATTGGCTTAGAAAGTCGGTGTGATTTCGGCAGCGTAACGGCGTGACATAAGAATTCATAAAAAAGGTTGATGAGAGAGAAAGGGGTTCCTCATCATATTTACATGTAATGGACAGTAAGTAGGTCATATAGATACATGTCCCAACAATTTAAAAGGAATTTAGATTCATGATACAAAAGTATTGCTTGAATATAAAAGAGGAGAAAAAGGTTCCTTTTGGAATTTCGGCATAGTCACGGGTGTACATGGGAGGCATTTAATGAGAGATAAAGGGGTCTCCCATCATTAAAACAATAAGAGGTCATTATGGGAGAGGTGAGAAACCATACACCAACATTCATAATTGAAATTAAAAGGGCAATACAACTTAAATAAAATTGACAAAAAATGAGAAAGGAAGAAAAACCCTTACTTGGAAGTGTGCTTCCAAAGGCTATAGAGAGGCTTGTGAGAGGCTTCTTGGGAGCTTGGGGCACCTTTGGGAGGATTCTAGAGAGAGTAGGGCAGAGGTTGGACGAACTCCAAGTGATTTTAGTGAGGAGGAAGTGGGAGCTTGGGTGGGTTTATATAGGAAAGGTGAGAGAATTCTTTATTATTTAGGTTTGGGACCCCTTATATTAAAATAATTCAAAACACAAACCATCCCATGGTATTTGCCCATGTTTTCTGGAAAAGGAAAGAGGAAAATAATATTTTAAAAGGCCAAGGTCATAAATTATTAAAAAAATAGGGTTTCTTATGTGGAGGTGAGTCACACTCCCATGGAAATTAATTTAAAAAGGCAAAGTGTTGAATAAGTCTTGAGGGGTTCATTAATGCTTTGAAAAGTAAGTCAATCAAACCCAAATCATCATTATTTTAATGATAAAACATATATTGGCCGAACATAAGGATTATGGTATTTTATTACATCACCATTGGGTCATTATGATGTCATAAAACACATTATATATTTAAACGGTATTTAATTTTTACCCAAAAATTTGACTGTCTCAGAAAATTATGAAAAATTAACCATTGGATAAATTCTAGATTATGATTCCAAAAATAATATTTATTTTATCTAAATAATTTTCTAAATATGTGAATTTTCACTTTTAAAATAAAAACCGACATTTATAAAAAATTCACGGGTTTTGACGGAAATGGATTTCAAACCATAATAAAAAATTTAATTGCATTCATAAAATTATAATATCATTTATATTTAATAAAAATTAATTTAATATTAATAATAATATTTTATTAAAATATTATTTAATTCAAAAATACTTTAATTTAATATAATTCATAATTAAATAAAAACTAAAAACACCATTTTTACTTTAAAAACTATTTACAATGTATCAAAATGACTAGAAATTATATTAATTATTATATACAAAAATAATGTACATGAACATGGTACTAATTATTTGTTACATAACCCCTTAAAATAGCCGCATAAGACCTAAGGGTATGGTGTGCGATGGTGACAGACTCTGGGGGAGGCTCGAATAACATCGCTCGAGTGGTAATCTCTATGAACTTCCACTTTTCCCGGAGATGATCACGTTCGAGCTTGACATAATGAAGCTCAGCTTGGGCTTGGTCAAGGGCGAGGCCCAAAGACGCCACCTCTTTTCTGAGCTTCGACAAATGGGCTTTGTATGGGGCAATTCTACTGGATGAGGCCATCGCTTCCTTTGTTTGAGTAAAATTGGGTCCGTTAAAGCCTTATATTTATACTACTCATGTGATCACTGTTCAACGGCTATAAAAGTAACGGTCACAAATCTTAACATAAAACCAAAGAAGTTTACATCTTATAAAAACGTTTTTCATAAAGAAACATTTAACTGGATCATGAGGGATTTTCCATTAATGAAACTTTGGGTCGTTACAATATTCCCCCCTTAAGAAATTTCGCCCTAGAAACTTTCCTTTTCCCACACTAAAACAAATGTGGGTAACTCAGCTTCATCATATCCTTCGACTCCCAAGTCGCTTCTTCAAACTTGTGGTTTCTCCACAACACCTTGACGAGGGGCATTAACTTATTTCGTAGAACTTTTTCTCTACGATCTAAGATCTTCACTGGTTGCTCCTCATAAGAAAGATCATCTTCTAATTGTACCACCTCGGAAGAGAGTACATGTGAAGGGTCCGGTATGTACTTCCTTAAGAGGAATACATGGAAGACATCATGCACCTTGGCCATAGTAGGTGGAAGTGCTAGTCGATAGGCCACAGCCCCAACACGATCAAGAATCTTGAAGGGTCCGATATACCTTGGACTTAACTTCCCTTTCTTTCCAAACCTCATGACCTTCTTCCACGGAGATATGAGTAAAAACACCATGTCTCCGACTTTGAACTCAAGGTCTCATCGACGATTATCTGCATAACTCTTCTATAGAGTTTGGGCTTCCTCGATATGCTGCTGAATGGTTTTCACCTTATCCACCATTTCTTCGACCATTTCTGGTCCAAGCAGCTTACGTTCACCGACCTCATCCAAACATGTCGGTGTTCTACACCTTTTCCCATAAAGGGCTTCATATGGTGCCATTTGGATGCTCGAGTGGAAACTATTATTATAAGAGAACTCAACTAGAGGAAAATGTTGATACCATCCTTCTTTAAAGTCCATTGAGCACGCTCTCAACATATCCTCAAGTGTTTGGATAGTCTGCTCGGATTGGCCATCAGTTTGAGGATGATAGGCCGTACTGAAGTTCAGTTCAGTATTCAGAGCATGTTGAAGACTCTTCCAAAAAAATAGGTAAATCTTGGATCTCGGTCAGACACAATAGATAGTGGTACTCCATGCAACTGTACCACTTCCCTGATATATATCTGTGCCAGTTGATCCAAAGAGAAATCCTCTCGAATAGCAATGAAGTGTGTTGTCTTTCTAAGATGATCCACAACAACCCAGATTGCATTGTTGCCTTTGGATGTCCTTGGAAGTCTGGTGACAAAGTCCATGGTGATGTTCTCCCATTTCCATTCTGGTATGGGAAATGGTTTCATCATCCCCTTAGACTTCTGCCTCTCTGCCTTCACTTGCTGACACACCAGGCACTTTGATGTATATTCAGTGATCTCCTTCTTCATATTATCCCACCAAAAGTTTTCTCGGATATCTCGATACATCTTTGTGCTCCCTGGGTGAATAGATAAATTTGAACTATGTGCATCATCCAAAAGTTCCTTCTTCAGCTCCGGACTTGATGGAACACATAGTCTTTTCCCAAACCGCACAATTCCTTCTTCATTAACATTAAACTCTGAGGATTTTCCCTTTTTGATAGCTTCCACTTTTTCTTGGATTCCCGCATCATCCTTTTGAGCATCCTTTATCCTTTCCAAAAGAGATGGTTGAGCAATAATTTGTGAAAGTATTGATGATGTTCCCTTATTTATGATTCCCACATCTATCTTCATCAAGTCTAAGAAGATTGGATCCTTCTCAATTCTCATCATTGATAGAATAGTTGTATCCTTTCTACTTAGGGCATCCGCCACCTTGTTCACTTTCCCAGGGTGGTAATGTATTGAACAGTCATAATCCTTGATGATCTCTATCCATCTTCTCTGGTGAATATTAAGCTCTTTCTGTGTGAATATATATTTAAGACTCTTGTGGTCATTATATATCTCACATTTCTCTCCATAGAGATAATGCCGCCAGATTTTCAAGGCAAAGATCATCTCCGCCAACTCCAGATCATGCGTTGGATAGTTTCTCTCATGGATTTTCAACTGCCTTGAAGCATAGGATATCACTTTATCATTCTACATTAGCACACATCCTAATCCCTTCTTTGAGGCATCACTGAATACCACAAAAAGTTCCCCACTTGTGGGTAAAGTAAGCACGGGTGCAGTGATAAGCCTCCTTTTCAACTCCTTGAATCTTTCTTCGCATTCATCACTCCAAGAAAACTTTACTCCCCTTCGAGTTAGCTTGGTATGTGGGTTGGACAATCATGAGAAATTTCTCACAAATCGTGGATAATATCCAGCTAACCCCAAGAAGCTATGGATATCTGTTACCGATGTTGGCCTCGGCCATCCCTCAATTGCATCTGTTTTGGAGGGGTCCACATACATCCCATTGCATGTGATGATATGGCCCAAGAATGAGACTTTCTTCAACCAAAACTCACACTTGTTGTACTTTGCATAGAGCTTCTCCTTGCGCAAAGTCTCTAGTACAGTTTTTAAATGCTCCTCATGGTCCTCCTTGGTTTTGGAGTATATTATAATATCATCTATAAAGACTACCACAAATTTGTCAAGGTAATCTCTAAAGACTCTATTCATCAACTACATGAATATTTCTGGATAATTGGTGAGTCCGAAAGGCATTACTATGAATTCATAGTGCCCGTACCTTGTACGAAAAGCAGTCTTGGGGATATCTTCCTTCTTCACCCTTACTTGATAATATCCCGACTGCAAGTCCGCCTTGGAGAAGTATTGTGCTCCACGCAGCTGATCAAACAATTCATCGATTCTTGGGAGAGGATACTTGTTCTTTATCGTGATTTTGTTAAGTTCACGATAATCGATGCAAAGCCGCATTGACCCATCCTTCTTCTTGACGAAGAGGACTGGTGCACCCCATGGTGATGCACTTGGGCGTATAAACCCTTTATCCAGATTCTCCTGTAGTTGTTTCTTCAGCTCTTCAAGCTCAACAATAGCCATTCTATATGGATTCTTGGATATTGGTAGCACCCCAGGTATAAGTTCAATTGAGAACTCAACATCTATTCTTGAAGGAAGACCAGGAAGTTCCTCGGGAAACACTTCCGTGAATTCCCTCACAATAGGCATTTCTTCAAGGGTGGTTTCTTCCTTGGACTCAATCATCTGAGCCAGATATGAGTGCTCATAAGGTAGTAATATCCATGCTTGAGATGATTTAGCTAAAGGAGATTCATCTTCCTCCTGACACTTGTAAAGAATCGGGGGTTGATTCTCCATATGGAGTGTGATTTCCCTCTCCCGACAATTTATGTTGGCTCTATATAAGGAAAGCCAATCCATGCCAAGAATTGCATAAAATTCCACCAAAGGGAGTATGACGAGGTTCGCCGGGAAATTCAATCCATAGATTATAACAGGGGAGGACTTATATTCATGGGATGTAATGATTTCCCCATTTTCCGTACTCACCGACATCTTTACTTCCAGGATTTGTGGTGGTGCTGGGATTGTTCTACTAAACATTCGAGATATAAAAGAATGCGTAGAACCTGAATCAAAAAGTACGTTCACTATTCTTGAATGAATAAATAGCGTACCTATCACCACTTCGTTTTCGGGGTTCACTTCGGAAGAAGTGACAGAAAAAGCTCTTCCTTGCTGTCTTGGAGGTTGTTGGTTGCCTCCGATAACCCTTGGATTAGGGCACTGATTTGCAAAATGACATGGTTCTTTGCATTTGTAGCATTGAACAACGCGTTGAGGTTCGAACGGAGCGTTCCTCTCCTCTGTCGCAGTCGCGAGTCCTTCTTGCCGACAGTTAATAGCAAGGTTCCCTTCTCTTCCACACTTAAAGCATTTTCTCGTCCCCCTAAGGCAATTTCAAGGGTGCTTCTTTCCTCACTTTTGGAAAGTGGGGTGCTATAACTTCTTAGCGCCATTGGATTTATCCATCGGACCACCAGCATTGAAGTCCACCTTATGCTTCTTGTCCCCATGATACCCCTGTGATTCTCCAATCTCCATTTCAACCTTGAGAGCACATCGGACAATTTCCTCATAACTGTCGAAGTCACGGATCGCTAATGCTTCCCGCAAACTAGGATTCAGCCCACCAAAGAAGTGGTCAACCTTGCATTCAGGGGTAACGACAAAGTTGGAAGCATATTGTGAAAACCTTGTGAAGTTTGCCTCGTACGCTCCCACAGATTCTTCATCTTTTTGTTTTAGGGAAAGGAAGTCCCTTTCCATCTTAAGACGGTGGGTGCGCGGAAAATAGTTATTGAAAAACATCTTCCGGAATTCCTTCCATTCCAAAGCCTCGATCTCCTCCTCAGGCTTCGTATTTTTGATCAACGTCCACCATTGATCAGCTTCACCCTCCATATAATAATCCGCCAGGAGAACCTTCTCTTGTTCAGAACATTGGAGGATAGAGAATATCTTTTCAATGGAGTTGATCCATTGCTCAGCGATCGTGGGATCAGATGATCCACTAAAAGTATGATGAATTTGTCTCATGAAGCTCTCGATAGCGACTTGTTCTTTCTTAGAGTGGGTTGAACGTTCCTCTTGACCCGTGTTTCTATTCAAAACTTGAGTTAGCTGAGAGAGAAGCATGACAAAGATCATGATTCCCACTCCCATTGGATTGGGCATCTCATTAGTACAATCATCACACTGATCTTCACAACGGTTGTTAGCCCGAGTACTCCTATTACTGGCTATTGGCTGGAATAAAAGGAAAGTTAGGGGTAACACATAAAGGGTAAACTGAAGACAAAAGTTGATGACTTATAAATAAACTTTAATCTCTTTAACTCGTGAGTCTATAGGATTTAATCCAGGCTTTACATGATATACCTTCTAACATATATTCTTAGGGGCATTTTTCCCTTAATAAGGGTTCATACTAAGATTGTGAATTTATCAAAACATATCCCCTAGGAGTGTCGTAACCAAGAGTGAAGCAAGGCCCATTTTCGTGCACCAGTTCCCATTCGAGTCTAGCTCAAAGCAGTATTTTCGGGTTTTACCCCTAGGATACATCTGTTCCAGAGCCGCCTCTACCTGCTCGTATCCAGACATGGATGTATTTGTTTGATAAACCACTTACTTAGTATTTAACAAAACTTAGGGATGTTTTTATTATACTTAGTCTTGTATCTAAGGCTTTACTAGGGTTTCCTAATCCCAAAAATAACTAAACCTATCCTCTGATATCAACTATGACAACCCTGATTTTTATTACTACTTAAACATGCTTTATTACATAAAAATTCACTTGATACAACAAAGACGATTGAGAGGTTTAGTGTCTTTGGGGCTTAGGATCATTACATAAAAACTTTAAACTTGAAATACAACATCTTTATTGAAAACTTCCTTTACATGACCACTACATTCCTTCGTACTTAGCATTGCATGGGATAACCTAAGGACATGCATAAGAAAAGGGTGAGCTATAAAGCCTAGTAAGGGAGTACACAATGAATAACATGAGGAGTACAATACATGTTAGGAAATAGGAACATCAATAGAGCATAAGAGTAACATGAACATAAAGGCATGATAAATCATGATAATCATAACATGGAAATGTGGAAACAACACTTAACATTGAATTAGCATGAGCCAAGGCTCATTGCACATGGAGCATGAGTAAACCCTCATTGCACTTGAAGCACGAGTAAACCCTCATTTCACTTGAATTAGCATGAGTCAACACTCATTGCACATGACGTATCATGATACTATACTTTACCCAATGCATTGGAGTGCTATAAAGGGCGCACCCTTCTTAAACATTTCATTTCATGCATAAGTGTGCCACATGGATCATAAAACATGGATTCATAAAACATAATAATTTATTCCAAGATAAAATAATGTAGAATTCATACATAAAACTTTATAATCAATAAGTAAATGATAATGAAGGTCAATACCCTTGATGGAGAAATGAGCAAGGTATTCACTACACAATGGCATTGGCTTAGAAAATCGGTGCAATTTCGGCAGCGCAACAACATGACATAAGAATTCATAAAAAAGGTTGATGAGAGAGAAAGGGGTTACTCATAATATTTACATGTAATGGATAGTAAGGAGGTCATATAGATACATGTCCCAACAATTTAAAAGGAATTTAGATTCACGAGACAAAATTATTGCTTGAATGTAAATGAGGAGAGAGAAGTTTCTTTCAGAATTTCAGCATAGTAACGGGTGTACATGGGAGGCATTTAATGAGAGAGAAAGGGGTCTCCCATCATTCAAACAATAAGAGGGAAGTATGGGAGAGGTTCAAAACCATACCCCAACATTCATAATTGAAATTAAAAGGGCAATACAACTTAAAGAAAATTGACAAAAATGAGAAAGGAAGAAAAATCCTTACTTGGAAGTGTGCTTCCAAAGGCTAGAGAGAGGCTTGTGAGAGGCTTCTTGGGAGCTTGGGGAACCTTGGGAGGATTCTAGAGAGAGTAGGGTAGAGGTTGGACGAACTCCAAGGGATTTTAGTGAGGAGGAAGTGGTAGCTTGGGTGGGTTTATATAGGAAAGGTGAGAGAATTCTTTATTATTTAGGTTTGCGACCCCTTATATTAAAATAATCCAAACCACAAACCATCCCATGGTATTTTCCCATGGTTTCTGGAAAAGGAAAGAGGAAAATAATATTTTACAAGTCCAAGGTCCTAAATTATTAAAAAAAATAGGGTTGCTTATGTGGAGGTGAGTCACACTCCCATGGAAATTAATTTAAAAAGGCAAAGTGTTGAATAAGTCTTGAGGGGTTCATTAATGCTTTGAAAAGTAATTAAATCAAACCCAAAACCTCATTATTTTAATGATAAAACATATATTGTCCGAACATAAGGATTATGGTATTTTATTACATCACCATTGGGTCATTATGATGTCATAAAACACATTATATATTTAAACGGTATTTAATTTTTACCCAAAAATTTGACTGTCTCAGAAAATTATGAAAAATTCACCGTTGGATAAATTCGATGTTATGATTCGAAAAATAATATTTATTGTATCTAAATAATTTTTTAAATATGTGAATTTTCACTTTTAAAATAAAAACTCACATTTATAAAAAATTCACGGGTTTTGACAGAATTGGCTTTCAAACCTTAATAAAAAATTTAATTGCATTCATAAAATTATAAGATCATTTATATTTAATAAAAATTAATTTAATATTAATAATAATATTTTATTAAAATATTATTTAATTCAAGAATCCTTTAATTTAATATAATTCTTAATTAAATAAAAATTAAAAACACCACTTGTACTTTAAAACTATTTACAATGTATCAAAAATGACTAGAAATTATATTCATTATTATATACAAAAATAATGTACATGAACATGGTACTACTTATTTGATACATAACACCTTAAAATAGCCGCATAAGACCTAAGGGTAAGGTGTGCGATGGTGACAGACTCTTGGGGCGGCTCGGATAACATCGCTCGAGTGGTAATCTCTATCAACTTCCACTTTTCCTATAGACGATCACGTTCAAGCTTGACATAATGAAGCTTAGCTTGGGCTTGGTCAAGGGCAAATCCCAAAGATGCCACCTCTTTTCCGAGCTCTAACAAATGGGCTTCGTATGGGGCAATTCTACTGGATGCGGTCATCGCTTCCATTGTCTGAGTAAAATTGGGTTCGTTAAAGCCTTATATTTATACTAATCATGTGATCACTGTTCAACAGCTATAAAAGTAACAGTCACAAATCTTAACATAAAACCAAAGAAGTTGACATCTTATAAAAACATTTTTCATAAAGAAACATTTAACTGGATCAAGAGGGATTTTCTATTAATGAAACTTTGGGTCGTTACACTCACAGTTTATAGACATGTAGGTCTCTTCATTTGCATTAAGTAATGAAGCTTCCTCTATATGAAGATGCTCTATTGAAGTCCAACTTTCACCCATTGATGAATATCTCTTTGCACCGAAGGTATCGGGAAAACTTCCAGGTTCGACATAGCACGAAAACACTACCAGAGAATCAACCTTACTTGCCACGCAAGTCTAATCTGGCGCGTAAGTATTGGCGCGCAAGTCACAACTGGCGTGCAAGTCCACCTCAGACACTTGCATGACACAAGCTTCTTCAACTCCAAACTTGAGCGACGCACTTCCCTTTACACCCAAAATAATATTGGTGTGAAACTAACAACAACCGCGCTTCTTCAAATCTAGCGCGCAAGTCCCACTTACACGACACACCACCACTTGCGCGTCTACCACACCTGCGCGATGGGAGCTCTGATTTTTCAAAGTGTTGAACTCCGCTGAGAAATGAGGAGGGGTGGTCCAATATTTATAGGCATTTTGGACACCCTGCGTGATGGCACGCAAGTCTCCCCTCAGAACGCAAGTCTCGGTGCACAAGTCTCTTCCCCTGCAAGTCACATGCGCGACAAAACCAAAAACCTGAGCAAACCTCTTTCCTTTTCCATATGTTGATCTTCTGATCTTGAAAAACAACAGGTGCGCAAGTTCTCAACCATCCAACGCATCGACGTGCAAGTCTCTTCACGGCGCGCAAGTCACATGCATGACCGCACCAATATTTGTGCGACCCTTATCCCTTTGCCATTTTTTGATGATATGATCTACAAAAACATATGGCGTGCAAGTTTCCTATCCTCCAACACCTCAGCGTGCAATTCCATTTTCCAAAAAACACTTTTCTTCATTTGTTGATTTTCAGGCCCAAAAATTTGGCAAACACTGGAAAATGGTTCCACCTAGTATCTGTTATTTTTATACCGCCTCCAGATCATCCATTCCTTTGTCGATGTTCTTGAATCAAACATGGATTGTTGACCACAACTCTTGAACTCAACATTCCACCATGAAATCCCCTTTGTCAACAAATTTGTATGTCATGGTTTGCATTGTTAATAATCACAACACAGATGTTCACTTTGTCAACAAACACAATCACCTCAAAAATACTTCAATGATGCCTTGAGGTATTTTTGGCCAACAACAAATAAAAAATTGTGCTAATAATCAAATGAAATAGGTGAAAATAAATAAACCCTAAAGTGTAAATTCCCTAAAGTTTCCATAGAATGACCTTAGTATAATAGGCATAATCTCTAGGTATCTAGTAATAAATACATATACTAGAGACATGGTACCCTAGGTTATAACTACTAATTCATCTTGTATCCCTTGTATCCCCATTGAGCTAACCATTAATAAACCCCTTGGAACTTATTGATAACATAGGCCTCTTAAAAGGTTTCTATCTCACATAACTCTTACCCCTATTGGTCTAACGAATGAGGTGTTGGTAGTAAAAAGTCATTATACAATGCAAAGTTAAATATTATGGCTTAATCTTACATAGGTCACATATAATAATCCTAGGAATCCCATTCAAAGTTAAATATAGGTGATCACAAATCAACATTCACATGAATCAGATATAAATTATTTGAAAATATCTCACACATCACCTCCAACACCCTTACAAGAAATAGCTCATTTTTATTTCTATTTATAAGAAATATATAAAGATAAAATAATAAAAAATATTGATTAATAGATCTAAAATCACAATTGGCATAAAAATAGTCACACGTGGCTCAAATAAGGGTATAAAACATTTATAAAACCACTTTACTTATAGTGAAAATAGGTATTTCACAAAATTACTCATGAATCAAATCCATTTTCAAATAATTTTAAAACTAAATTTCAAATTTATTTTGAAAAAATATATATCCGTACTTAAAAATACCATTTTTAAATCAAAATATATTCAAAATTAAATTTTAAAATTAAAAAACCCATTTATTTTTAGAAATAAAATTATGCAGAGAACCCCTTTCATAAATCTTTAATTACCTTTTTGAAAATTTCCAATCCACTACAAACCCCATAGGTCTCAAAGAAATTTAATGAATAAAGGCCAACTCCCACCCCCCCCCCCAACTCCCACCTCATTTTAAAAAAAATCCCTTACAACATCACACACCTGTTTATAAAATGGAACTGGCATCAAACAAGATTTTAAAATATTTAAATCCCTTTATAAACCCCCATCGGGCATTTTGACAATGACTTGAATGAAACCCAAGTCCATTAAAAGTATTTAAACCATTTTAAATAAGTTTAATAATTACTAAATGAATTTAGTACATGATTTATTCTATAAATAAAACTTTTCAAAAAAAAACCTAATCAAACTTAAAGCGAGATATGGGAAATTTCACAAGCACTTTGCATGCAACACATCCATTCCAAGCTCAAAATAAATTTGGAAATAATTCCAATCCTATAATAGGATTATAATATTCTACTAAATTTATAATAAATTATTTTAAAACATGCAATAAATTATAAAATTAATTATAAGGGAATTCCAAAGAAACACATACATCATTTAAAGAGGAACTTTCTAAAACATACCTCCTTCAGTGGAAAATGCATAACCAGACCAAGATACATTCTCTTCTACAGTAAAAAAACTAAATCCCTATCATTATAACCTATCCAAACACTAATCCCATAATTAATAAGGGTTAGGGTTCACTGGAGTGAGATAAATCATGTAAATGGAAAATGGAATAAGAGAGGAGAACAAATAAGGAATAGATATGGATTTACCCGCTTGAAATCGAGAAGAACAAAGTTCCAAGTCAAAGGATGAATAAGGTATGATCTCCCCCATGTGAACCATTATTCATCTGAACAAGGGAAATAGAAATGATAGAAAATCATAAATACCTAAAGAGGTAAAATGGTAATTACATTCAATTAATGAAAACATGGAAGGTTGCATGATTTACTCGCATGGTTTTCCCAACATTACACTAGTCACGTGGGATCCAATACCTCAAACAAAACACACTTGATGGTTCTTCTGGTAACCCTAAATTTTTTGACTAACCATTCACTAATCATTATAAATTACATTGTCACGTTGAATTCCCACTTCATTTTCTTGTCAAATGGTTTACCTAACCAAGTTTAAGTCATGCACCATCACTCAAAGCCCCAAAGGAACCTGCATGGTTTCCCCTAGTCCTTGAATGGTTTTGAACCTACCATGTTCTATCCTTATGGACCAAAAATGATCTATAAAAAATAGTAAAATTACCTAAATAAAGTTATCAATATAGTTTTCTTTAAACTATGTATGAAAACTATGGACAAAGGGAAATAAATACAAATTATATATGTCTTTTTGTCAAAACTTCTCGGAAACATAAAACACCACAAAATAGAATAAAATAATAGAAAATAAAAAAGTAATAGTGATAGTATGGTTTCACAGGATAAGAACTATAATATTTATCCTACCAAAGGTGATCAACATCTTATTCTAGTGATAAAACATATAAAACTCATATTTCTTCTCTCATGTATAAAGTCCACTGACTTGTCATGGTGGAACACATTAAGGATAAGTTAAATGTTCATATTCTTACCTAGGAGTCCTATTATTATACTTTGTAATTGACCAGATATCAATAATGAACTCATATTATCTTACCCTCTCATACATACAAATCATGTCAGTGTATTCTAGAAACCATCCAAGAAATTCATCAACATATACTAACTATAGGAAAGTGTTCTCCTCAAGGAGTTCATATGTATGAGATAAATCTAATTATGATCAAGGTTCTGACATCATTCTCCAAGACATGAATATATAGGAGGTTTATTCAAGTTTAATATATAAGTTAGGTAAATTATCATATTATTCCCCTCTCGATGATGATATTCTCAAAGTCCTTCATCATTTATCAATGTAGGCTCAAGAGTTTACTAACTCTTCATCACTAGGTGAACAAAACAAAAACCATAGTGATCCTCCCTATGGTAACATGATCAGTGACTTTAGTGGTCCTCCCTATAGTACCCATAAAGAAGTTCCTCCTTGCAAAAATATAAGTAATAGTAATAATGTTCATCCTCGTTATTCTAGCTATGGAGGTTATTCCCACAACCTAGTGATTAATAGATAAGAAGGTACTACTATTTAAAAATAATTAGATATTTGTAATCATAAAATCCCTCCCTATGGAAATCAAACCATCCACCTTGGAGGTCCACCCAATGAAATATATTTTAGATTCCCCCCCATAACCAGACTTCAATTCAGAATTAAGGTCGTCCCATTATTAGATAATATGAAGACAATAATAGTGGTCCAACTAATGGTGCTCATTGCAAAGGCCCTCCTTGTATGGACATATCTCATCGGCACAAATTTCCTCCCCATTTCTAATTCACTTCAAGGAAACCCATATATTGGGAGGTTCTTGAAAATTTAAGGCCATTATCACATAGAACTTAATCATTATTCAATGGTGTTTCACCCTCATTAATGGTAATTTGGGGTGATGGTCATCATCTAAACAACCCCTGCATTTCATGTTCTCCAATGAAGTTGAGGATAGTTAAAAAAATTATTATTCCCATTGATAATGAAATTGGTAAATGACTATTTTGGTTGGATGAGAAATAAGGATCCCTCTCAAAGGATGAGTAAAATATCCTGGTTATATAGGAAGAACTATTGAATGTAAATATACTAATTATGTTATAGACCATGACAACTTTCCAGTATGAAATTTAAGTGGTTTTAAAGGAGATTATATACATTATATATACCTAAATTTATTGATGAATATTTTCCATCTTAAGATGAAATATTTTTCTAATGAAGAGCATACCAACCACATCAAGGCATCGTTTGAGATCTTTTGACAAGTTAACTTGACCACCCTCTCATTTTCATGACATCCAAAGATGGTAAAATAATGTAGAGACCTTAAACATACTTTCTTAGTAATTTAAATACTCTTTTCTAGATGATAAATTATATCCAACTTGATGTGTGAAAAATAGGATGGGGTGAATATAGATCATTTCACATAACCCTGCACAATGCCCTGCAGAGGCTGCCAGGAAAGGATACTAGAAATTTAATGGAATCGGGTAAAGCTTTAGACCCTAGATCTCTACATATAGTCTAGTATATCAAATATAATCCTAATTCTCTTAAATCCAAAAAATTTCATACTAATTGGAAGTGATCTATTGATAGAATCATGCATACGGTGACTAAGAAATTCAAGCAAGTATCTCATTTGAGCAATGAAAAGCTTAAAATATCAAATCCACCCTATGTGGCATGTATGACTCACTCTATAAATTCCATACATCCAAATCAATCCCAAATAGATGCTAAAAAATTCAAAAGATATAAGATATAATTTTCCTCAGGAGCATTATGGGAGCATCATCAAAGGTCTAGGGAAATGTTTTCCGACACCACCTCCCATGGGATCATAAAATACATAATTGATATAATATGTAATTGAAGGGTTTTTTAGAGTATAATAATATATATCCGAATAATTTGAATAAATAAAAACCCTTTAACAATAACATTCATGTAGGATAATATGAAAATTGTAAAAATAACATTATAAACTAGTGTACTTTACACTGAAGAAGAAGCTGTAAATTTTAATCTTCATATGTGTTTGATAAATATCACATAATTAGAAAACATAGGAATCCCTCCTCCATGGTGTATCCATAGGTTGGGTTGAATCACATGTTGTACATGCAGGATTATTCTTTATCACATTATGTGAGAGTATCTTAGCAAACAAAAGAAGAAGAAGAGAGAGAGAAAAACAATTAGTAAGGTTCGACCAAATATCAAGATCACAATCCACATAACCTCCAACCATCATATTGAATGTATAATTTATAATATTTAAGTAATCCCCTTTAGATGTCTCGTTTATTAATGCATTAAAGAACATGAATAAATACCATGGTCAGTAAGAATTCATCTTATGCATTTACTATCATGTGTTTCATCAAATGAAATGGTATAATAAAATATAGCTAATATGAGAGAATAATAAATGATAACAGTTAATCATTTTTTCCATAATCATAAAATGCATGGGTATGAAAATAAAAAATTTCATGAAATATGATATTTGTTATATATATCATATATATACATATAAGGCTTTAGGGTATATTCCCATCAATATCCCACTTTCACTAAAGTATAAAATATTTTGTTCCATTTCTCCTTTATTGTATCATATATAATAACTTGTGAAACCATGTCCAAAAATTATTTTGGATATCTTCCAAAACACTTTCAGAAAAATATCCTAAAATTTACCTTGTATCACAACGTATGTAATAACTTAAGAATACCCATCCAATACACTTTTGGATTAACTCTAAAACACATTTATAGTAGATCTATGAGTCAACATAAATCACTATTCTATTAACCAAAAAGTGTGACCTCACAAGCCATTATAGTGTTGATAATAAATAAGAATGTCTGGATCTAAATATGTAAGAAAAGAGTAGTCACTAGAAAATAATAATTTTTAATGGAGTTAAAAAGGGATATCACATGATATTTATCTACCACATGTGCCTCTATACTTGTTTCTACCATTATTCATCACATAAAAACACTCATTATCATATTTTCCCTTTCTCTGAGGCATAGAGGGACACTAAGACATAGATCTTATCAGTCTCATATAGCCAACACATATTTTCTTGACTCTCTAAGTATAGTTTTGTTTGATCAATAAATATATCACAATCCATTCATCATTCTAGATAAGCACATCACATGTACCTTATCTATATAGATATAGATATAGATATAGATATAGATATAGATATATATTAAGGTGCATATTTACACTCCCACTGTCTATCTCAATTGATGTCCCTAATATCATACTAATTATATGATAGAAAAAATCCCATCTTGGTTAAGCTCCATTCGATGAAAAGATCAGCAAAATACCCAAAAACCCCAATACCTGAGAAATTCAAGGAACCGATCAAAACCGGTGCCAAGAAAAATTTATTAAGTAGAAGAAAAAAGAGTTAAACAACAAAGAGATTATTACAGAACCGAGAGTACATAACACCATGCATATCTGCCTCCACCAGTGAAGAGAAATACTCAGGAGTCGTAAACGACCATGTCATATCCATCGCTAGGATTTCTTTCTTGGAAAAAGCATCTACCACCTGATTGGCCTCCCTATAGGCATAAGAGACAATCAAATTTATATGATTTACCTGATTGATACATTAAACACATTTTCAGAGTACCCAACAAGGCACATTTTGTATTCTTGTTTTCAAAGTTTGGACCACAAGTTGAGAGTCTGATTCAATCCATAGCATGTTCCAATTACAATAGACTGCATACCTGACTTCATGAACTATCACCCATAACTCAGCATTGAAAGAAATGTCAATGCTAGTAAACTAATAAAAACATCCTTTTACAAAACCACGGTACGTGTGGAAAACACCACCACACCCTGAAGTGTCTGGTGCACCAGAAGAAACTCCATCCACATTGACTTTGAGCCATGGACTGATCAGGGGTATCCAGCAAATGTACCTGACCACCTGCGGCTTCCATGGCTACCTAGAAAAACCAAGTAGCTGCATAATCTGCAAGTCCGAGACATTGTTGTGCATTGCACCTGATTAAACCTTTGAGGTAGTGTAAACCTCCTAGTGAATCGCTATCATTCTAGAAAGAATTTCACCTTCCTATTGTCAAATACTGTAGCATTTCGAGCAGCCCAAATGGCTGAAATCACAGCCGCAATAGCCACAATGAAGAAATTGGGCACCGGTTCACTACAACAAGCTTCGGACAGCCCCTCTATCAGATCAAGGAGTGGATTTTGGGGTAGTTGCATCCCAAATAGAGTCCCAACATAATCCCACAACTGCCTAGCATAGGTATAATCCATAAACAGGTGTTGGACATCCTTATAAGTACACATACATAAATGAAAGGCTGATGCAAGATTAAAACCAGACCTCTTAAGCTGATCAGGAGTGGGAACATGATTTTTTCATATTCTTCAGATAAGAGAAAAGCGAGGGGGTCGAATGAACAAAGACCTATATTTCATGATCCATGCAGGTGAACGACAAGAACCACCACAAGCCATCTGATAGTAATCCCTACTATTAAACTAACTATTCCTGCTATGTTTCCATACCAACGTATCACAATCCATAAAATAATAAGATTGTATTTTGAACTCCATCTTAGATGGGATCATATTGTCAAAGAGATGCTTGTGAGATAAAAAATCACAAATGGGGAAGTGCCCAGTAACAGAAGGAATGTCCATGCTGTCCTAAAGAGGTCATTCAAACCATGTCGTGCTCCAACAATTAAGATTAGATTCATGACAAACCAACCACTTTGTATCATTTGTGATACACATTAAAGAGAACTTAAGGGATTACCAAACAGATGATGTAAGATAGTATTTGTAACCATTAATTATCCTGCCTTTGAACTGATTAGCTAAAAAATCACTAGAATTGTCTTTGGAGATCATACCCCAAGTAAACTACCCAATAATCCAATCATTAAAAGTTTTTAGATCCATGACTTCAAGGCCCCCAAATTCAACTGGCTTGACACATTCCTTCCATACAATAGTAATAATCTTACGCTCATGAATTGACCCCGTACAAATAATGTTTCGGACCAGACTTTGAATCTCCTTGATTAGTCACCTAGGCCACCAATAAATCGAAAAGAAGTAAAAAATTTAGATGTTATCACAGAATTAACAGGGTACACCCTCCCGGCCATAGACATCGCCTTCCCTCTCCAACTATCAAGTTAATTAAGAATACCATAGTAGATCCCCTCTAAGTATTTCCTCTTCACGTTTCCCCAAAATAAGGGAACACCAAGGTATTGAAAGGGAAAATACCCCTCTTCCACCCCAAGGTCTCTAGTTAGCTTGTTCTACTTCCCAGTCAGGACACCATTGCCAAAAACAATAAAGGATTTATCCTAACTTATTGCTTAGCCAGCAACCCCTATATTACCTAAGTCAATTTGTGGGCTTGTGTAAGTAGGATATAAAAGTATTAAGGTTTTCATGCTAGGTATCTAACCAACCTCAGGTAATGGGACTCAAATATAATCCACACACACACTGTTATATAAAATAAATTTGTATAAAACTCCATGTTGTTTGTTTAGTGGGTTATATAGTTCTTACAAAGAATTATATTCTTTGTTCTGCTTTTCTTGAGAATATTATGTATCTTTATATAATAATCCTACTCATACTAAACTCAACAATTTTTCACAACCTATAATAATCCATGATGAATAGCAGTTAGGGATAAAATCAAAGTTGAACATTGAGTGCTCAATTAAAATTATACTTAATGAATTGAATATCTATCAATATATGAATATATATTTATATAACTAGTTTGGAAGAATGATAATATTTAGGTTTATTTTAATATGATACATTTTAATATTCTTAAACTCTTCAAGAATATTTAACGAAACCAACATAATCACCATTTTATCATATTATATATGATAAATAGTCATGTAATCATTATGCCTACTATATTTTTTGGGTTTTTAATAGATTGCATCATTTGATATCCATGTCACATATCTATGTAACTATATGATAAATCACTCCCACCAAACCTTTTAGTAAGAAACATCTTTGAAGATATCTAGTTTGAATAATGTTGAGATTTTGGAATCATAGTCCTAACTATTAAACTTTTGAACATATTCAAACATCTTAACTTCATGGCATTAAATGTTAAAATGATGCCTTAAATTGTTTCTAAGTTTATCATAATTATCCAACACACCTTATTCTGTAAAACATTATTATTTAAATAATGAAACTACTTATATTATTGTTTACTAATAGATCCTAACTCTTTTAGGATATTATGTATAATTCACTTCAAACTTATATTGGTGTAATTATTTATTTTATTAACATTTAACCTCTTTAAGTCCAAACATACTCAAACTATCCTCCTAGACATCATATTATTTTAATAAAATATTACTATGATGCACAAACCCTTTTAAGTTAGAAAATAAAAAAAATCTATTTAGTATTAATATTTAACAAATAATCTATTTTTCCATATCATATATGGTATTCTATGTGTTTGGAAAAAAAAACTTATTTAAAATAATACTTTATGAAAATATACCATTGATGGGTGCTGGGAACACATTCCCCTGTATTTTAATAATCATCAGGATAATAAAATTATCCTATATAAACACTTTTATCCAAATATTATTTTCAAAATATGTAATATGAAAATTTTAAATAATAAAAAATGTGTATAAAATTAATCAACTCATACATATTAACAATAACACTTTGTAATTTAACAACTTCTCTTATCAAATTCGATAAATTATATAAAGATAAATAGTTTTTATTTAGATTCATTTAATCTTTATAAAATACATTACATTCAAATACTTGATATAGATACTATGTACTATATCTCGTGAATATAAACTTAAATATCAATAAATTGTTCCATTTATTTTAAAATTCTATATATTCATGATAATTTTTAAAATATACATTCAGTATCACATACATTTCAAAATAGAAGAATTAATTTTTAGAACATTCATACCTGAAATTTACATTCCATGGAGTTTCAAATATTCCTTAGTGTATTCGGGATAATCCCATCATATGGAAATATTATTCAACCTTCCTGACAACCCAAGTTTTCAATGACATTTATTTGATTCTTGTAAAAACATTTTTCAAATTTTCAACTAACTTTTATTCTCCTGGTTTTAACTTTTACCCACTTTTTCTATTAATACAGTACCAGAATCCAATCATCATATTCCAAGTTCAACTATTCTCAAAAAATTTAGAATATTGGGTAAACTTTCAACAAATTCATTCACTTTGTAAAAACATTTCCATAAATAAAAATAGGATAAATTCCTTAAATGGGACAATCCATTTTTCATCTAATTCCATTGAAACCTTAAATAATTCTATCTATTCCTCCATAAGCATATAGATTCAATTTTTGAACAATATGAACATTTATTTGTTGTGGAAAGAACTATTATTATGCATATAATTTTCATTAAGACCTTTTCTTAAATTACCAATATTTCTTAAGAATTTTTTTAAGTTACCATACTAAGAAGTATCTTACATTAATCTTATTTTTATTAAGGATTAACCTAATGGTTGTCTTCATGATGATGATGATATTATATATAACAAAATATTTTTTTAGATGAGTATCAAGTTTTATTATCTATTTAATAAGGAGTTTTTATTTAATCTAATTCCAAAAAAAATGATACACTATTTTATGAATCATATCTATTAGTATACTAAGATCAATATTTCACTAAGAAAATATCCCCACTATAGTGTGAAACTTACCTCTTAGTTTTTTAGGTATGGAATCACCCCAATAATATCATATATGACTCATGGATAGTTGATCAGATATCCCTTTATCCAATCCATCATATAAATAAACTCAACTCTATTCCCCTCGAATCCCAACCCTTGGGATTTCCCAACTAGTGCAACACAAAGAAAACATTGAAAACAAGCTAACACAAGACAATACAAGGGCATCCTACTATGTTTTTAAATTACCCATTGAATAATCTTGAGTCACTCATTACTTGATTAACTTATATAAGATAATTCAGGGGCATACTATTATGTCATGAAACTACTCAATTGGGCGATCGAGGTCTTGATAAGTGTCGTTTTGGAAGGAATCTCACACATAGTATTTTAAGGGGAAATTAATCTCACTAAATTATCTCATGTTATTCACATTTATGTATGACTTATTCTAGTAATTTGTTTTGTAATATTATTCCTTACACCAAACCTATATGTTCAAACCATATTATGTGTAACCCTTTATACAACCCACAAGTTTGTGTTAATCACCCAAAAATAAAATCCAAACATATTCATACATATTCAGATGCATTTTATGAATAAGGTATATTAACACTTCATGAAAAGGAATATAATTATATGAAATAGAAAATATCTACATGAGTAAGACTGAAGGGATAGATAGCCAACCTCATTCACTTTTATAGACAAGGAATGGGCCTATGGATTAGTTGGTGGTCCAACCCTAAGTCCCTCGACCTGAGTTTACTTTACTCAAGAGAGAATCGAATTATTCATAACTCTAGCACCAAATATGTAAAAGATATATTAAAAAACTAAATTCAAGCTAAAAACATCAATCACAAACTAATTTCAAGGTATATTAAACACTAAATTCATTATCATACATATCACATAATTCAAGGATCTATTTATAGGTACTTTAACGATTAAACTAAAGTATACAAAATTTTCAAATTTCTTAAAAAATTTACTAAATATGAATAAATCATGGACTAACCTCTAAAAATAAACAATTCAAATATTTAAACATTAGATAAACATTTATGAACAATTCATAAATAAAATATAATTAAAAAGCCTTTTATAATTTCATCTTTAACATTATGGACATTCCATAATTTTTTATATAAACATTAAATATTCATTAAAATATGAACTCTTTAATATTTATCATTATATGGAATTTCTATTTTAAATATATAATATTATATGAATTTTAAACTATTTATAATAATATTTATATTATATAAACACTTTACATAATCTAAATATCATATACTAATTTATTATTTAAACCTTGATCATTTCAATCATCAAAACACCTTTTGATGTGGCATAAATAATATCCAAATATAAACCATTTTATTTTGAAAAATTAATTATAATTAATTATGAAATATTCATAATTTAAATATAAAAATTTTATATTTTGGCTTTATTTAACAATTTATAAACCATTATAAATTATTTCTTATTATTTTTAGATAAAACATATTATTTTTGTATTATACAAACACCAATTTAATTTAAAAATTATTTCAAATGTTAACATTTGATATTTGTGAATAAAATAATAGATTTATAAATATTTAATTAATTAATTATAAACCTTTCATATTTAATTTATTCATTTATAAACCCTTTATAAATTATCACTTATGATTTCAAAATAAACACTTTTATTTCAAGATCATAAGTTATACGATATAATTTAGTTAAATGGTATTTCAAATATTAATATTTAATATTTTGGAATCAAATGTTTCATAAACATTTTATTAATTAAAAAAAATTATAATTAATTAATTCATAAAATTTTTATAAATTAAATATTCCCAAAATACCTTTTATTATGATTTATGAACATTTTATAAACCATTAATAAGATTTTAAATTTTAAAAAAATTAAAAAAAATTAAAAAAAAAAATTATGATTACCCTTATGTAGGAACCATTCCTACATAAGGGTAACCTCCTTCTTCCATGAAAAAACTCTACGTAAGGGTTAAATAGTTGTGCAACCATTTCACAAAGGTAATAAAGTTCTTACCTTTATGAAATTTAATAATATATCATTTTGTAAGGGTATTACCATCACAAAGTTGGCTCGTGTAAGGATATGACCTTTATGTGGGAGGTGTTGTGTATGGCTACATCAGGTATTACCCTTACATGATCATTAGGCACCAATATGTAAGGGTACAACATTGATTACCTTTAAAAATCTATGACTTACATAAGGGTAAGTAACTTTTTACCTTTACACGATCCTTTAAAACCCATATTTAACTTTACATAACACCTTTACGCATAAGTGTAAATTCAAGTGACCCTTACATAGACCTATCTATATTAAGATGAGTCATGATGACTGATACATCCTGAGGCCCAAAATATCAAATCTGATTCAATAAATATAAACATTTCATTTATATCCTTAATACTAATAAAATTAACCCAGTTTTTTCCATCTAAAACTTGCAACATCAAGAGGAAATAATGGATCACATAAATACACAATGACCTTTTAGGTTTAGAGATTTACAAAAATAGGAAAAAACTAAACAACTTGGATTCATAAACAACTAGTTAATAAATATCAACATCATATTTTACTATACCCATATTTTCATAATAGACATTAAGTATTCAACATCTCCCATTAAATTCTTCACTTATAAAACCATTCTAAACTCAAATCATTCTTCACAACTTGGGTAAAGGAAACATAATAAGGGTTACCGAAAATTCTTAGTAAGGGTAAGAATAAGAATTAAAAATCCAATTTCATCAGTGAGAATGAGATGAGTATAAGGGTATGATGATATAATCAAAGTGCATGAGGATAACATTAAACAACTCAAACAAAACAATACCAAGATTATCAACAATGAAACTTGGAATACAGATTTAAAAAATAAAAAGGTCATTTAAATCAATAATAATGAGCTATGTGATAAAAATCTTGATCAATGGAATCATTAAAAACCCATAGAAATTAAATAAAACCCTTTTAGAAAACTTAGAGAATCATATTCATAAGGCCCTTTTAGAAATATTTCAATTGAAATAACCATACAAACAACATCTAATATAATTATTTATAGAACATAATCATTACAAAATAAATTAGAGAGTTATAATTGGTATGAACCTTTGTATAATATATATTGGGATCATCCACTTTTTATAAGCTATAATGGGGATCAACCCTTTGTATAAGCTTTATCGGGATCACCCGTAAGATAAAATGGGTCTCAACCCATCATATAAGTTATATCAGGATCACCTATTTCTCATATATATATAACTAAAGTACCATATCATCAATAAAACATCAAAAACCTCTTGAAAAAATCTTTTAAACCCATATAAAAAACCTTCAGATATTCAAATACCCTTTCATTTTAAAACCCCGTATTGAAAAAATAAATCATCTAGAGAAAGGAAATGAGGGTTTCTATTTAAATAAAGCATGAAAACTTATAGGGTAAACCAAATATAAAAAAATTATGGAGGTGGAAAAATTCATTATCTCCATATATGTAAAAATAGAAAATTTCTATCACAACATGATTAACCCATAAAAAAGAAATGGGTTTCATGAAAATCTATTTTAAATAGTCATAATCCATCCAAAAAAAGAATGAGGATATTATAATTACAACATATCCTCATCAGTTCAAAACTAACATTAAGTTTTGTTATTTTTTATGAATATAAATAAAATTAAAAGATAATTATAATCATTTTTTAGGAAAATAAAATTTTCACTTTGAATGGAACGCAAGAAGAGAAACATGGGTTGAAACCATGTACTACACATGGCAAGATTACATGGGTGGAACCCAGATGGAAGGACACAGAGTGTGACTTATTCTGAATGTTGTGTAACCATCTTCTACACAACATAGTTGGAATTACATGGACTATTGTACACATGCAATATCAGGGGTCAAGCAACACAGTGTCTGACCCTACTACACATCATGTATACCTTTGTAAATGACTTTAGTCTCTTTTCCACTATAACTTGGAAACGTTTTTTAAGGGTTTGTTCCCTTTAACACCTCCATGAATGTGGGTTGGTATAATTTACTACTCATAGGAGTATAATCCCTTCATAAGGACTTCCTAGATAGATTTGTTGGAATCCCCTGAGAGGCCTGATGCTGGATCTTCGATCCATCTTTGTTCCCTATGTATATTTCTTAGTATTTATGCGACCAATCCTACCAGACATTGACCATATACTTAGAAGATTCATACATATGGAGTTGTTGGTATCACCCCATGTTCCAAGCAGGGATCCTCGTATGTGTATCAAATTTTTCTCTTCGAATCTGTCATTATATCTCTCTCATGATGGTTCCTGATAAACAATAAGTCTCAGATAGATGTCATCAGTGATATCAGACTCATGAGTGTGTTCTCCCAGATGATTGATTCATGTAATATTGGAGCTTGATCCCTAGTTTTGGTATGTGATAGTTGTAACTTACCTCTAGACTGCATGCCTTGGATTGAGTATATCTGGATATTATTCTATATATGTTCTATAGATATATACTATGTAAAGCTGACTATATCTTTTCTTTTTGTATTAATTTTTGGTTTTGGGGTGTCTTACTATGTATGGTTATACTCACCCCTCCACGGGATTTTCCTATACATGTCGTGTCTTGTGTAGATGAGGGACCTTTTGATGGAATCCTAGGCGGATCAGGACCAGATGGTGCCTTATGAGATTAGGCATGCTGAGGTGTTCCTATGGTTATAGACAGTAGTCCCAATACCTCTTCATATCGGTTGGACTTTTAGTTACAGACTTCTTTTTTGTGGTCATGTATTCTAGCCCGGTTTTCTTTACTGCACTTTACTTTCCTGACATACTCTAGTTGGGATATAGTAGTATGCATGCATTAGGTTCTTAGTGGTTTTTACATTTCAATATTTTGTGGGCTAAGAGATGTGTGTGAGCATACATGTATATAGTAAATTCCTCCCATTTAGTGATATTCCTACTCAGTGCTAGTCACGAGACCTTGGCCTATGGGAGTTAAGCTTGGGGAGTCATTCCCTGGGCCCCATTGGGATGTGTCTTGAATCTTTTAAAAACAAAAAACTTTTCACATGTTAAAGAAACCATTTTATTTTAAAATAACCTTGTGAATTTTTAAATGAATCTCCAAGTAATTTAGGAATCATGGCATCATTAAAATTCATTCATGTCGTAAATGTTAAAAATAAACATTTGTTTCAAATATTATGTAAAAGGGGGTTAAAAGTGACAAATTTAGAGAATGTTAAAATTTCCTTTTAAAAACCAATTTCAAAATAAGTTAAAGGGTCATGTAAAATATATTTAAAAAATAATTTATGTTTATAAAACAACATTTTGAAAAATATTTTATAAAACATTTATTGGAAGAGAAATATTACAGATTAAAAAGAAAGAACTAGATTGGTATCACTTACAAAAAGATTTCTTGATATTTCTTTAATCAATAATAGAGGATGTAGAAATTAAACATATAAAATACATTCATAACCATAGTAGAAAAAATATATTTTGTTCGATAAAATAAGATCATATTATTTCCCCCAAATGAACCATTAATATAAACAATCCCAAAATGAAAGGATATTGTAATAATAAGCCTTTTACATTTTGGTACCTTTTCAGTCATAAGCCCCATGAAAGAATAAATTCAAATGAAACTTTAAATATTATAAAAATCATTATATTCGTGATATAAAATTTAAAATAGTTAGTATATAATCATCATAAAATAATAATGTGAATATCTTAAATGTAAGTCCCAAAGAAAGATAATTTCAAATGAATTACCCTTACAATGATTATATAATTAAACTTAGAATTAATAAATGGAGATATTATGTGTAACAAATATAAATAAAAAAATCTAGTTTTAAATATAAAATAAAACAATTTAGTGGTCTATTCACACATAATAATGTCATAACAATGTCAATGAATAAGATTTATAACCTAATGAAAGGAAATTGAGTTACAAAACATTTTACCACTTGATAACTTTAGATTCAAATCCCTCTAGATAAAATAACTCCAATAAAAAATTAAAATATCTTTAATTTTTTAGTATTCATGATATATCATTTAAAAAAATTGGTATATACACCATATAAAATAATTTAGGTTCAAAAAAATAAAATATGCCTCAATAAAAGAAAAATTGAGCAAAAATCCTTTACTTCGAGTCCAAAAATTACATGTATGATTGTTAAATCATATATAATAAACTTAGATAAATTATTTTATTTTTTATAAAACATTTATAGGTTTATTAATTCTTAATTTAACCATATTCTTCATTTATGTCCATTACATATTTAATTATTTAATCATTTAATTCCACATATGGTGTTTTGAGGACGTTTGGCCCAAAATTTTAAAACAGATTCGGTGTATTGACCATGGTCAAAGGGGTGATTGTTAAATCATATAAAAATAATAGTCATGATATAATTATCAATTTTATACATAAATTTTTATTTTAAAAAAAGTCTTGTAATAATATTATGAAACATAAACTACGTTACAATCATGGAGATGGTGGGTCGTACATACACATGAGTAATGTTTCTATTTTCAAGGATTGTTGTGGAAAGAAGGTAAGTATCATTTTATCTTTAAATAATGATAATAATATAAAAGATATTATATTTTTTTTAATTATTCCTATTTATATTATCCTTATGATGTGGTGATGAAAAATTTATCACATTGCATCATGGAGGTAGTTTTCCACACATACGCACAAACGACATTATCATTTTTCAGTGATCAAAATTTTAAGAAATATTTTTTATATTAACTATAAATAATGATAATTATTTCCTAACTATAAAATATATTTAATTTAAATCAAACATTATATCCACTGGTAAGAGGTGGTGATGAAAAACAAATTGCATCAGTGTGTGACGAGGTAGTCTGTCGTACACACAAACGACATCTTTATTTCCCATTTGATTGAAGTAGAGATTGATATATGTCATGAAAGTAAAATAATAAAAATTTATTTATGTGTAAAATAATTTTTTTATTATTTCAGTATGGTTGAGTAATATTTGAAATAGGTGTATGAAGAAATAAAACAAAAATACTAGGTTAAAAGTTATACCTCTTTTTTGGAAAACCACCTCTACCTCTCACCTTAAGCAATATAAGGTTGGTATTATAACCAAAATAATACATATAGGATGTGATTAGGGGCTCTATTAAGGTATTTGGTTATTTATTAGCCAAACCAAAAAAAATTTAAATCTTAAGAAAATAGAAGAAGAGGTTCACTTCTATTAGAGATGGTAGGGGCACTCCTGGAATTTCTCAAAATATTAATTTAATATAAATTAATATTTATGTTAAAATGATTAAAAATTAATAATATTATAATATAAGATGATTATTAGTCAAAATAATCTCATCTAATATAATTTTGACAATATTGGATCACATTTTTACCCTTATATTTTTTTGTAACCCCTCATTAAATATTTTCACACTTACCATAATAATAAGATTTGTTACACTTTAAGGGTCAAGATGTTACCATAAATGAAAAAATTGGAACATAAATGGAAAAGGTGTGATATTTTAAACCATAGTATGAAAAATGGGTTGAATATAGGATTTTAAAAAAATTATATCATTTAATAAAATATTATTTTCAAAAAATATCAATAATTTCTAATTCGGAACTATTCATTTACTTTGGCTTTTATAACATCAAAAAAGAAAATAAAATTAAATAAAATATTTTAATAAATCTATAAAAGGTTATTTATATTTATAAAATTTTTGGGTTATATTAATTATTTTAAATTATACTAATTTTAATATTTTTTACATCATCTATTTTATTTTTCCATTAATTGAATAGTTACTACATCAGCATTGTGTAAGAATTTAAGGTAACTGTTTCTTCACTAAAAATTAAAAAAATTACTAATATGAATATAAATAATGTATATTTAAAAATAATATTTACAAAAAAACACATCCTATATTTATTCCCATGTTAAAAATATTATAGTTATTAAAGACAAGAGTGTGTAATTTTTTACTTTTCATCAAATGAAATATTATAAAGGTCAGAATATCATCCAAATGAAAACATTTATCATATAAACGAATTTTTAATGATTAAGGAAGAAATTAGTTCATAATATAAAATCAATTTTAGTGTTAGGGTCATTTTCTAGTCTTTATCATTTTATTTTTAACATTAATTACCTGATTTACCCTTGAATGTGAAAACAAAATTATTAAAGTTATTATTCATAAAGTCCAAAAATAAAAATACCTATTTATATAATTTGGAAACACTAATTAAAAATATTGAATCCATTTTTTAAGATTAAATTAAAATAAGTGACATAATTTAAGTTAAAATTAAACTAAAAAAATGCAATGAAAAGGGTTTTATAGAAAATTGCCTTTTTAAGTATAAAAATATTTTTATACCAAATTAAAGTATAAATATAATTGCAAGGACTATAATTGGATTATTTTTAATAAAATAGAACTAATTAAATTTTAAAACTACTCTAAAATATAATTTTTTTAAAAAATAGTTTAAATTAAAATATAGTTTTCAATAAAAATTGGTGTTTTTCACTATTCACTGAAAAATCAAACTTACTGGAAAATTCTCAAAATTTCACCATAAAATACTATATGATTTAATGATTTAAAAAATCAATTTAATTTTATAAAATAAATTTTCTAAAAGTTCCAAAAATAAATCATATTATCCACTCACAAAAAAAATAAAAACAATTTTTGAAGAAAATATATATTTGAAGAATAAAATGGATTTACTAAAAATTGAGTTATTTTTTCCTAATAATTAATAAATAAATTTTTATTTATTATATGATTTATATATATATATATATATCATAAGTGGTTAATCTTATTCATACATTTCAAATTAATTACTATGTTATAATTTTCATTATATAATATTTCATGGTTCGTTTAGACTCTGGGTTGTGTGTCATATAATCTATTGAATATAGTATTATTTTTAAAATTTTGAGATATTAAATCCCCCCCCCCCATTAATAAATTACAACCTCTCAATTTTAATTTTTTTCCCACTAAATTGTTTTTAACATTTTAAAATCCTTTTGTTTAAATCCCACATTGTAAAAATGGTTGATAAAACTTCCACTTAAAAATAGGTAAAGGAAAATATGAAGGTAATAAAAAATAACAAAAAACAAGTTTTATGAATAGGATAACATTTTATGGAAGTGAAGATATGGACATGGATGAAAAAACTAACTCTTAAGGACTAATATAGAGTGATAGAGAATATAGTGTGGATAAATTAAAGCACTAAAAAATCATAAATCTGTAATGGGTGAAGAGACCATAGATTCAATTGAAATAAAGTATATAAGATAATTTTTTTATTTCATGGTCCTTTTCCTTATAGTTGAGGAATTAATTTACCATATAAAATAAAAATATAATAAAATTTACAAAATTTCTTTGTATAATTTCATCCTTCAATCAATTTCCACCACAATCTCATCTTTTACTCTAAAAAATGAGTATTCAAGGAGAAATTTTCATACCTGAAGCACTAAAATCAAATTACAACAGATCGCATAATCCAAAAAAGGATCACAATCTATTCCCCTAGAATTTAGAAGTCAACTATAACCAAATTTATATCACAATTTAAGATAATTCCCTAAAAGTGGAAACCTTCATATGAAGAAATACAATATAAATCTTCAAAGAATTAGTAATGACACCCAAAGTTCAATATACATTTATCCTCAAATTTATTCAAGATATTCCCAATAAATTTCAAAACCCACAAATTTAGAATGATTTAATCACATGTTATTCCTAGATTAATTTAAAATTTATCTCCAATTAACATTGGTCACTTATAAATTCATATACCCAAAAAAAATTACCTAATCATATAATGTCCAAAATATTCTAATCATTTCCATAAATAAATAACTTTATATCCCAAAAAAACATTAACAAATGTTTTAGCCTCAAATGTTATCTCAAACCTTTCATCCTATGTCCTTAAAATTGGAATCATAATCTTTTAAAATATATATCTCATTAAACATGAGGTTTACATATACATCAACCCAATAAAATGTCTCCCAAAATATCATTAGTCACCTAAAAATTTCAATCATTTAAAATCTTAAAGGGTTGTCTAAGACTTTGAACTTATGATAAATAGTAAACTCATAAGCCCAAGATAGTATCCATAAATCTTAAAATAACCTCACATGGAAAAATCCTAATTTCAAAAGTTCTATAAACTTTCTTCTAATACCAAATGATAAATCCCGACACCCACATTCTAAGTTTAGATGACAAATACATAAGCATTAAATTTATAGCTTTCACACCAATAAATGTGACCAGATTTTTGAAATCCAAAACATACAACATCAAATAGAAATATAAGAACACTTATATGAATGAGGAAATTCTATGTTAATATCTTATAGAATTCAGAAAAGCACTTAAAAACTAGGATCCATAAATAATTGGTTCATAAATATCTACATCATATCTCACAATACATATTTTTTAATATTCCATATTATGTCTCCAATGTCTCCCATAAAATTATTCACCTATAAAACCTTTATAAACATGAATAATTATTCATAACCTAGGGAAATGAACCATAATAATGGTTATATTAAATTCTCAATAATGGTAAATATAAGAATTGTCAATTTAATTTAATCAGTGATAATAAGATGAGTATATGGGAATGATTACATAATCAATGTACATGATTATAACATTAAGGAACTCATACCCATAAATACCTCAATAATCAATAATGAAACATGAAATAAATATTAAAAAATTAAAGAGTCATTATAATCAATAACCATGATCTGTCTGATGAAAATCTTGATCAAATAAATTATTAAAAATTCATAAAAGGCAAAAAAACCATTTAAGAAACTTAAAGTATCATATTCATAAAACCCTTTTAAAAACTTTTTTATTGGAATAACCATATACATAACTTCCAATATAATTATTTAGAAAACATAATAATTTCCCAATTAATTGGAGACCTATAATGATATCCACCCTTCATATAATATATATCGAGCACACCCATTTTTCATGACTTGTAACGGGACGCAACTCATCATATAAACTATATAGGGCTCACCTGTGAGCTATAATGATACATAACCCATCGTATAAGCTGTATAAAGCTCACCAATTTCTTATATATAATTATAACATACCATATCATGAATAAAACATCATAAAACTCATGAAAAACACTTTTTAACCCCATATAAAAACACATTTAGGTATTTAAATACCCTTCTCTTTTAAAACCCCATTTTCAATACGCAAATCACATAAAACAAGGGAAAGAGAGTTTTTATTTAAATAAAACCTAAAATACTAAAGTTAAATCCTAATTTAAAATAATGTTTTTTGTGGTGAAAAAAATGATTTTCATCATATATGTTAAAATAGAACATTCCTATCATAATTTTATTAACCCACGGAAAAGAAATGGGTTTCATGATATTCTCTTTGAAACAATAATAATCAATATAGAGAAAGAATAAAAATGAAATAATAAAAAAATATCCTTAGTTATGTATAATAAATATCAAAGGGTTTTATCTTTTATGATTTGAAATGAAATTAAAAATTCATTATAAACATTTTTTAGGAAAATACACTTTTCATTTTGAAAATATCTTTTTAAAATTAAAAACATAACACATATTAACAAAAGCATTTTTCTTTGAAAATAACCTTGTAAAAATGTAAATAAATCATCAAGGAATTCAGGCATTATAATGGTGAGAAAATCCATTTATGTATTGAACATTAATAATAAACATTATTTTCAAACATTTTTTAAAAGGGAGTCAAAAGTGACCCATTTTTAAAATGTTGAAATTTTTTTAAAAAAACTTTTTTAAAGGAAGGTCAGATATCAGGGAAAATATATTTTGGAAATCGTTTGTGTTTAGACAATAAAATTTTGTAAAACATTTTAAAAAACATGGATATGGAAGAGAAATATTCCTGATCTAATTGAATATACAATATCAGCATCACCTAAAAAACATCTTTATTGATATTTATTTAATCAATAAGAGTGGAAATATATATTAAACAGGTAAATATAAGTCAAAAACATAATATAATAAAATATATTTGTTTCAGAAAAATAAGATAATATTATTTCCCCCAAAGGAACTTTGAATTAAAAAATCCCTAAAATAAAGGATATTTTACCAAAAATCTATTTCCAACTTGGTTACTTTTCAATTATAAACTCTATGAGAGAATAACTTAAAATGAAACTTTAAATATCATGAACATTATGAGAGTAATGATATAAAATTTCAAAGGGGTATTATATATGTAACACTATTTTATTAAGTGAAATATTGTTTTCAAATTAATTTAATCTGTTTGATATTTTTCATTACATGCAACATGGAGTTTAGCTTTCCTTACATGTAATATTAATTTTGTCTTTTGTTACACATAATACCGAGTTTAGGAAAATTATATTTTAATTTGTACCAATTTTAGAAAATAAAGATGAAAAAATTAAATTTACTTTTTAAATCATCATGTTATAATTATCTTAGGGTGAATTTTTGGGATTTTATAAGAAGTTTTATTTTTTTGATTAATAGTGAAAATACTAAATTTTAATGGAAAACCACATTTTTTATACAATTATTTATAATGTTAAGTTATATTTTTAATAGTTTTTAAAGTAACATTAGTCTAACTTTAAATCATTTAATCCAATTTATTTCATTAGAATCATTTTTTTATTTAATTTTTTATATAAAAACTTTGTAAGATTTTGAATATTTTCTATCTAAAAATATATTTTCTCATCGCGTCTGTGAGGTTAATTTTAAATTAAATTATTAAAATTATATAAATGAAATTTTAAAAAATGGATTAAATATTTGTAATCGGCATAATGTATATTATCTAATAAGTTTAACTTAATTTTATACCATAATTATTAGTGAAAATAGATAAAAATAATTACCATGATTAAGGAAAAAACGAGTTTACCATCGGTTAAACTTAATATATGAGGGATAAAATGATGTAAAAACACATAAAAAACCATTTTTCTAGATATATTTAGAACCTTATCACCTTAGGTTCTATTTTTATGAGTTTTTTAAACATTTTTCCATGAAATTGATATATATAATAAGTTAAGTAAGGAAAAAGACAAAAAAAGAACATTTATTGTCTTTAATATCAATAAATATTTAGGATAGTGAAAAAACATAATATGTTCAATTATAATTATTATTTTGAAATTTAAAAGAGTTTTTTGTCATGGTAATTTATTTTAATTTTTTATGATGAAATAATTACCTTAAGTGCTTAAGAAAAGCCAACACAGGAATAATTTAGGTTATAATTAAATAAAATATATGATACTAAAAATATTAAAAGTGAAGTTAATTTAATGAATTATTATGTTCCATTAAATTTTTAGATGATTATATCATGTTACATAAATGTGAAGATAGTATATTTTAATTCCATCATTTTCATGAAATTTTTTAAATTCAAATTAAATAAATACTCTCAAAATTGACATTAATGTTATTTTATAATAAATGATATTTTACAAAATGATTTAAAATTACTAAAAAAAATATCATCTACCAATTTATTTTTAAATATTTATAAATATAAACTATTTTCCAATCATGTACCAATTTTTATTTTATAATTACTATAATTACTGATAAATATTAAAGACTCCATTAGCGTAGTTAAGATTAAAATGACATTTTTTCACATTACATGCACTTGTGTTAAAATTATTTTTCAACACACATAAGATTTTTTTTTTGATAAATTATATTTAATAATAATAATGAGTTTGTACAAATTATATAATAAGACAAATTTTATTTTATCCTTAAAGGATAAATGAATTATGTTAAAAAATTATTTACCATGGTAAAAATAAAATGGGTAAAATTGAATAAACTTAAATACAAAAGAATAACATGATAAAAATGTGTTTATTTTTTGTGATGTAGGTGTGTATTGACAACATCAATTATCTACTCCCTTATTGATCTATTTTGAAAGAACATGAGGTAACAGAGACCACCAAATTGTGAAAAAAAATAGGTATTTACAAAAATGTCACCCTAAAATATAAAAAGGACACTCACCCCCACACTTACTCACACATTTCAAGCCCTTTGGATTAACAAACCCATGACCAATTAACTTTCCAAATTCCCTCATCTCATTATATACACATTAGATTGGGAATAAATACAACCTAGAAGGTATTTAGTGAAAACCTGAGGATGGACAAATAAGAGGAGGTCTGAATGTGTACGAAGGAAGTCAAGACTTAAGGTAAGGGATTTATGTCTCTGTTTTATTTTTATGAGAAACATACCATGTTCACCACATATTTCTATTATGTGGTGTATATACTTCCCATAAATATATTTTATGACACTTATACTTAAAATTATTGGTATTTAAATATCATTTTTAGGATCACTCTTTCACTGGGTTTATGGTTCAAATGTTATCAAATTGATAAGAAATTTTTAAATCAATTTATGTTATTCGGGACTTATGTCATGTTATGCACCTATATTATTTTAATTAGTTTATATAAAACACCTTTAACATGTAATATCATGAATTTATTCATTATCATGATATGTTATATTCCATTTTATGTTATTCCTTCATGGGCCTTATGATTTAATTCCATAAAAGTGGTAATGAGTTTATGTCACACTCTCATCGTTAATCAGTATTGTTTATGATTATGTTTCTAATGATGAAATATTATGATCTATCTCTTAATAAAATCATGATTTTTCTTCTCCTATAATTATTATTGATATTTTAAAGTAATAATACTATTTTTCCACTCTTTTGAACTTAAAATTACTAAGAAAATATTTTTAATAAAACCCAAATTTATTTGTCTCTTTGATCGGAAATCCAGTTTCTACCAAAACCATGTTTTCAAAAAATTATTTCAAATTTTTTTAAGTTTTCAAAAAAAATTGGAAATTATATTTTCCCCAAGAAATTTATTAAATTATTATTATATATTACTGTATAATTTTCAAGGTTATTTTCAAACAAAATGATTTTGAAAATATTTTAGTTTTAAAAAAATCATAAAAAATTATCTTACCAAAGAAATGTGTCAAGTTATTTATCTTTAAAAATAATTTTCCATCTAAGATGAAACCCTTTTATGTGGATTATTCTTTTCTGGAGATATGAACCAAGGATACCATTCTTATTCTTTCTTTGAATAGTTTATATTTATCAAACATGTTTTTATTCCAAAGGTTATACCATAATAAAATGTTTATGAAAACCACTTCCTTTTAAAAGGGTTATAATTTCATGAAATGATTAAATTATTATGAAACCTATTTATTTTCCATAGGTTATGATATGATGATATTTTTATGAAACCTATTTAATTTCATGGGTACTGATATGATTAATTTTTTATTATTTTATGGCATAAATTTGTGGGATTTTTATTATATGACGGTGGTTAAGCTCTAAACAAGGACAATGTTCGTGTAATAACAAAAAAATAAGTGGGACCTATATCTCGCTTAAATGCATTGGGTAAATATTTATATCTCATGAAATAAAAAGGAATGGAATGGGGAGTGAACTAGATTTAGTAAAACAGGACTAGAATGGGAGGTGAACTCGGTTTGGTAAGAAAGGACTAGAATAGAGAGTGAACTTAGATCTTTAAGACAAGGCTAGAATGGGAAGTGAACCCAATTCACTAAGACAAAATTGGAATGAGGAGTGAACCCGGTTTAGTAATATTGGGCTAGAATGGGAAGTGAACGTGGTTTAGTAAGATATGGTTGGAACAGGGAGTGAACTCAGTTCAATAAGGTAATTTTTCTATTATGACATTCTTGAGAGTGAACCTTGACTACTATGATGGTTTGGGTAGTGAACCCATTATAATATGATATCCTTGGAAGTTATCCTTTAATAATATAGAAATTATTATCTATTCTTATGTTTATGGCACAAATTCTATATCTTATTCCAATGTTATGCTCTCAGGTATCATGTTCATTGATTTCTCTATGATTCATGTCTTATAAACTACCAATATTTATTCCATATGTTTATAATCCATGAAAGGTTGGGTATGATCATTCTAAGTTATGTTCATGATCACATACCCTTTTTCTTATCTTAATCTTTCATGTGATCATGAATTTATATTTCTTATTTTCATCCTTATTGAGCATTTTAGATCACCCTTTCCTATGTTTCCTTCCCTAGGTTATGAAGAAAGGTTTTATGTATGGTATTTATATTAATAGTATTAAATGGTAAGATATATGTGATAAAAATTAAATATTATTCAACATATTACTGGATTTTTTTCAACATTTATAAAGGTACTAAGCTTGTATTTTTATATTATAATGAATATTCATCTAAAAATATGTAATAGAAACTTATGATAAGTTGGGGTATCAATAGTTGGAGTCAAGGGAAAGGTTTAGTTAACCTTTATAAAATATACTGAGAAAACATTAGTGAGATCTCTAGGGAAATTTCTAATAATATTTATAATGATGCCTCTAAGGATAAGCCTATGGATGAGTTAAAATATAGGAAAATGTCCTGGGATTTTAAAAAAGTATATAGTTAGTGGTTTATAAAAAATTACATCCCTATCTAGATACTACTAGTGGATGTGGCTCTAGAACAAATGTACCTAGGGGAAAAACCTAAAAACACCATATTAAGCTTGACTTGATCAGGAACTAGTGGATGGAAATGGGTCTTTCTACAAACCTAGTTTGAAACTCCCAGGGTATGTGATTTGGAAATTCAAAAACTATTTAGGAACAATCATGAATGATTTAAATAGATGATTACTATGAATAACCAAGCATCAACCTAAGCTTTCTTATATTAAAAATAATTTTTCATTATTTATACATATTATAAGTGATTTTTCTTAATTATGTGGTTTAATACTATGAGTATTGTTACTCACACTATACTTTTTAGTTTTTTTCAATAGAAGAAACTAGAAGGGGTCAGGATAGCATTGAATGTGAAGGATGATTTTCTGATGAATAGTAAAATGGTATGATTACTAGAGTAATGTATATTATCATTATGAATAATAAATAATGACATACCTTGATTAATAATATGAACCTTAACCAACTCTTAGACTCACCAAAGATGATAAGGATAGAGTTTTCTGAGGGTTTGGGTAATGGAAACCATGGATGAAAGAATATTTGATTTCCTATATTTTAAGAATGTGTAATGAAGTACTCAAGGGACAGTCTCGGATGGAGGATAAGATATTTTATGTGTGTAAATAAAGTACACAATAAAAGTAATTTCCAAGGAAAAAAGAAAAGGTTTAGTTATTATAATGGATGGGAATTTTGGACTCCATAAGATATCATTAGAGGTGTAATGTTTTAAATGTGTAATGTTTGGGAATTATGAAAATATACTTCCTAATGGGATGGATTATAAAGAGAATAATAAATATGGTACAAGTAATGTTAATAATGATAATAATGAGGAGATTAAAAATGATAGATAAAAGTAATGAGGTATTAAGGAATGATATTATGAATCCTGGTTATTAGTGTAAGGATGAATGGTAATAATTTAAGTGTTTATGTATTGGGATTTAAGAATTGTGATATATGAATCATAATATAGTTAAGGATTATTTGTAGAAACTTTTCAATTTAGATTTTAAAGAATTTGTTAAATGATACTAATGGAATTGAAAATTGATATTTTAGTTAAGGGAATATAACACTAAATATGTTTCAAATTTCGAGGTTATGATTTTAGGATAAAGAGATGTTGGATATGAATAAATTAAATTGGATAAGAGTGATTACCTTAGAAATTATTAAATATTCATTAAAAAAGTGGGTTTTTTATCAAGTATTGAGTTTATATATTTTTTGGATTTAAGGAATATACACAATAATTTGTTTTTTTTATAAGGAATGGGGAATAATGTATTTTTTCAATAAGGTTTTATAGTAATTCAGCTTATTACCATGTTCCATGAAAATATATGATGAAGGTATTCACATGTCTGGTATGAGACAATTAAGAATTACTTTTGATATATAAGGAATTAATGTTAAGTTGATTTTAAGAAATTTAGTGACCTTCTTTAAAAAAATTGAATTTTGGAATGGTTACGAGGTTAACCAATTATAGAATGCTCTAAGCTGAATTTTGGATAAGGCTTTAGGGATTAATGTATTACTTCACCACATGAAGATTTATACATATTCCATAACCTATTATAACCATTTTATTGTGATGATAACTAAAGAAAAATGGAATGACTTATCATTATATTTATGGATCTTATGGTATGTTAGTTATTTAGGCATAACAAATTCACCATTATTTATATGAGTAATAGATGAAGTGTAAATTGATCGAGGAACAACCAAAGTACGAAATTATTCCTATAAATTAAAAATATATCATGTATGTTTTCATATGTTCTAATCCTAAATGAAAAAATGACTTATCCAAAATTAAGTAAAAATACCTTGAAATAAAATTTTGTCATGTTATCATCATTTTTTAGGATATCAATGACTTTTTTCTTCTCTCTTGGGTATATAGATTTGTAATCATTAAATTTATCTTAACCATATTTCTTATCACTCTCTATCGGTATTTGGCTGTTATTTTTCTCTTATATGTCCATGTTTTCACTTCCCACCTATTTTCTCATATTTTGAAAACTAGTATGAATTATTCCAAAAAAATCACATCACTTTCTCTTTTCCAATAGTATTTTTTCTTAATCCTTTTTATGATGTGCATTAATATAAAGTAATTTTTAAAATGTTAAACCTTTTATGATTAGGACGAATTTCGAGGGAGAAATTAATTTTAAGGGGGGTAGAATGTAACACCTTGTGATTCTGTGAAATATTTATTTCAAATTAATTTCATATTTTTAGGATTTTTCAATACACGTAGCATTTATTTTATATTTCATTGAACACAACATCGATATTGGTCAGTGTTACACACAATACCATCTTTAAAAAATATATATTAAAATTAATTTTTATCGCTTCTATAAAGTTTTCTCAAAAAAATAAATTTATTTTTTAAATAATCATGTTATAATTATCTTAGGGTTAATTATTGGGATTTTTTTGAGAAGTTTCACTTTTTGATGAATAGTAAAGAATACTGAATTATAATTAAAAACAAACTTTTCATTGAAATTATTTATAATACTAAATTATACTTTTGATTGGTTTTAAAGTATCATTAGTTCGATTTTATATCATTAAATCCAATTTATTCGTTTAAAATCATTTTATTATTGAATTTTGATATAAAAAACTTGGAAAACTTTTGAATATTTTCACTTTAAAAAATAGCATTATCATCATGTTTGTGGGATTAATTTTAAATTAAATTATGCAAATTATAGGAATAGAATTTAGAAAAATGGATTATATATTTTTAATTATATTAATTTATATTATATAATAAGGTAAACTTAATTTTTGGACATAATTATTGGTTAAAATAGTTAAAATTAATTATCTCGATTAAGGTAAAAATGAGTTTACTGAGGGTTAAACTTAATAGATAAGGTACAAAATGACCTACCAACTTGTACAAAGCTCCTTTTTATGGATATATTTCCATACTTATCACCTTATTATAAATTTTATAAGTTTCTGGGAAATTATTCTATGAAATTGAAATATATAATGAGTTAATTAAAAAGAACGAAAAAAAACTTCCTTTATTTTAACATCTAAAATATTTGGGATAAGGAAAAAACATCATATGTTCAGTTATAATTATTATATTGAAACATAAATTTCTTTTTTTTCATCATAAGAATTTATTTTAATTTTTTTAGATGAAATAATCACCATAAGTTCCTAATAAATGAAAATTCATGAATTATTTAGTTATTAATTAAATAAAATGAATGATGCTAAAAATATTAAAATTAAAGTAAACTGAATGAATTATTGTGTTCCATTAATTTTTTGGATGATTATATCATGTTACGCAGGTGTGAAAATAATACATATTAATTCCATAATTATCTTGATATTTTTTAAATTCAAATTAAATAAATAATTTAAAAATTAAAATTAATATTATTTTATGATAAATGATATTTTATAAAATGATTTAAAACTACTAAAGACACAATATTTTGTAAAGTTAATTATAAATGTAAATAAATATAAAATATATTTCATTTATGGACCAATTTTTCTTTCATAAAGGCTATATTTACCACTAAATCGTAAAATCTCTGTTAACGTAGTAATGATTAAAACGGGATTCTTGCACATTACATGTGCTTGTATTAAAATTAATTTTCAACAAACACAAATTTGTATTTGATAAATTGGATTCAATATTTATAATTAGTGTGTAAAAAATATCTAATAAGTCTCATTTTATTATAGACTTAAATGATAAATTAATTTTGTTAGAAATATTAGTTACCATGGTAAAACACTAAAATGATAAAATTGGGTAAACTTAAAGAGTAAGAAATAAAATTATAAAATATGTGTTTGTTTTATTTGATAGAGGTGTGTCTAGAACAAATAATCACCACACACACTTATTGATCTATTTTATAGGCAAATTAGGTAAGGTAACCTCCCAATAATAAAAACTTTTGGGTATTTACAAAAAATCAACCCCTCCTTGATTATAAAAGGGAACACACCCCACTCGCTTACTCACAGCTTTAAAGCTCATTAGCTCAATAAAACCCTGCCAAAATCACATACCAAATTCCCTCCTCTAATATTATAAGACTTAGTTGGGTTATAAAGTCTTCCTATGAAATATTTAGTGGAAACCTAAGGAGGATACCTGAAGAAGAGGAGGTTTGAATGTGTACGAAAGAATTCAAGACATAAGGTTAGGTATTTTTGTCTCACCTTTATTTTTTTCAGACACATTCCATTTTAAGAACATATATCTTTTATGTGGTGTATATAATTCAAAATAATGTATTTTATGATGATTATAATTAAAATTATTGGTATTTACATTTCATTTTGAGGATCTCTCTTTCACGGGGTTTACAGTTCAAAAGTTACCAAATCAAAAACGGATTTATATCTCAATTTCCATTCTTTTAAACTTATGTCATGTTATGAACTTATATTATTTTATGAGGTATGTATACATACCATTTGACATGTAATATCATAAATTTATTTATGCTTGGGAGATTTTATGTTCTATCTTATGTTATTCCTTCATGGGGTTATGATTCAATGCTACAAAAGTGGAAATGATTTTATGTTACAATATCTCCATTAATCAGGATAGTTTATGATTATGTCTCCTATGATAAACTATTATGATCCAAATCTCAATAAACCAATGAATTTTATTCACCTATGTTTATTAATTGTATTGTAAATTAATAGTACCATTTTCCACTCTTTGGTATTTAATATAATTGAGAAAAAAAATTTAAAAAAAATATGAATTTATTTCTCTATTCAGTCAAAAATTCATTTTATACCAAAACCATGCTTTCTAAAAACTATTTAAATATGTTTTATGTTTTTAAAAAAAATAAAATTTGAAATGATATTCTCCTCAATAAATTTTTTAAATTATTTTTAAATATTTCTTTATATGTTTTCAAGGTAATTTTCAAAGAAAGGGATTTGGAAAATGTTTTAGTTTTAAAAAGTGATTCTCAAAAAAAAATATCTTCCTTAGGAAATTTTCAAAGTAATTTATCTTTAAAATTAATTTTACCTCTAATATTACATTCTTTTATGTAACATATTCTTTGTTTGATATATTAACCAAGGATACCATTATTATTATTACTCTGAATGGTTTATGTCTATCAAATTTGTTTCTCTTCCATGGGTTATACCCTCATAAAATTCTTATGAAACCAACTTCTTTTTATATGGGTTATTCTTTAATGAAATGATCAAATTGTTATAAGACCTATTTCTTTTGCACACCTTATATTATGATGAAATTCTTATGAAACCCATTTCATTTCATGGGTTTTGATATGATTAATGTTTTATGATCTTATACCATAAATATATATGATTTTTATTATGTGGATGTGGTTAAGTTATAAAAAAGGATAGTGGTTATGTTATTACCAAATATGAGGGGATATATCTCCCTCCAAAGTATTGGTTAAAAATTTATATCATATGATATGGACAAGACCATAATGTGGAGTGAACTCGGTTTGGTAAAAAAATACTAGAACGGGGAGTGAACTCAGTTCAGTAGGAAAATACTAGAATGGGGAGTGAACTTGGTTCAATATGATAGTGCTAGAAATGGAAGTGAACCTGGTTTAGTAAGACAGGATTGGAATGGGGAGTGAACTCGATTCTCTAATACAGGGTTGGAATGGGAAGTGAATCTTGTTCTATAAGACAAGATTGTAATGGGGAGTGAAACTGGATTAGTAAAGGAAATTGTACACTATTATGGCCTTGGGAGTGAAATTTTAATACTATTATGATTATGGTAGTGAACCCATTAAAATATGATGGCCTTGGAAATGAGCCTTGACTAACAAGGAAATTATTTTCTATTCTTATGTGTATATCATAAATTTCATATCTTATTCCAATGTAATGATCTAATGTACAATCTTATTTGATATCCTTATGATTAATTTCTTATGAACTTCCTATCATTTTACCATATGTTTTTGATCCATTAAAATTTTGGTATAATCATTGTAAGTTATCTTCATTATCACATACCCTTATTCTTATCATATGATTTTATATGATTATAGATTTATATCTCATATGTTTACCATTACTGTGAATATAAGCTCACCCTTTCTTATGTTTCATTTCCCATCGATATGAAGAAAGGATTTATATAGGGTATGTATATAAATATTATTAAATGGGAAGATATTTATGAGAAACATTTATGATCATTCACCATATTATATGATTGTGTTCCAAGTTTCTAATGGAATTAAACTATTAGATTCCTCAAGAATGTGTTTGTATAATGTAATTAATATTTATATAAAAATATGTAATATCCTTATATTATAATCATGGGTGACTATAATATACACCTTAAAAAATAATATAGGGGTATATCATCATTTTATATCCCAAAGAAAGAAAATTTTATATGAATTATCCTTACAAATATCATATCATTGAATTAAGTATTAATCAATGGAGAAATTATTTTTAACAAAATATAAATAAAAAACAAGTATATATAAAGAATAAAAAAATTAAGTTTTGATTCATACATAATCATTCTATAAAATTTTCAATGAATAAGAGTTATAACCCAATGAAAGAAAATTGAGTTAAGAACCCTTCTGCCACTAGGTAACTTTCATGTAAAATACCTTTGGATAAAATAATTCAAATTTCAACTTAAAATATCAATATTTATGTAGGATTCATGATATAGCATGTAAAAATGGGTAGTATATACACCATATAAAATAAATTAAGTTCATATCAATAAAATATTCCTCAATAAATAAAAATTGAGACAAAATCTCTTACCTTGAGTCTAGAATTTTCATGTATCTCTATTATCACTTGTATAATAAACCTATATCAATTATTTTCTTATTTATAAAACTTTTACAGGTTTATTTTTTATCATTTAAAAATATGTTTCATTTATGTACATGAAATATTTAATAACATAATCTAGTAATTCCACGTCAGGTGTTTTGAGGACGTTCGGTCTGAAATTTTAAAATTACTTCAGTGTATTGACCATGGTCAAAGGGGTCAATGTTAAATCATTTCCAGAATAAAAATAATGAAATAATTATCATTTTTATACATCAATTATACTTTTTAAAATAATATTTAAATATTATTATGAAAAATTAACTATGTTACAATCATAGAGACGGTAGGTCGTATGTACGCATGAGTAATGTTACCATTTTTCAACAATCATTATGGACATTTGGTAAGTATAATTTTATCTTTACATAATGATCATAAAATCAAAATATAATATTATTTATTTAATTATAATTATATATATCATTCAGGTGATGTGATTATGTAAAATGAATCACATCTCTTCATGGAGGTGGTAGTCCACACGTATGCACGAATGACGTTAGCATTTTTCAGTGAATGAAAGCTTAACAAAAGAGATGATAGACTAATTATATAAGATGATAAATATTTCATGAATATTATATATATATATATATATTAAATACATCATTATAACAAGTCGTAGGATGTAGTGATGGAAAACAAATTACATCGGTTTGCGAGGCAATAGTCTGTCGTACACACGAATGATGTTTTCGTTCCACATTTGATGGAAGTGGATATGGATATTGGTTATGAAATTAAAATAATAAAATATAATTATATTTAACATACTTTTTTCATTAGTTTAGTATATTTTAGTGAAATTTGAAGGATTTGGAATAAGAAATAAAAATAAAATACTCATTTAAAATCTATAGATCTTCTTTGGAAAAACCCATTTTTCTCTCACCTTAATCAATCAAAGGATGGTATTAGAACCAAAATAAGGCCTATAGTTTGTGTGGAGGGGATCTATAAAGGTATTTAGATAGTTATTTACTAACCCAAAAGGCTTTTTAAGTGTAAATAAAATAGAATAAGAGGTTTCCTTTTATAAGAGAGAGGAGTGGCACTATTGGAATTTATTAAAAATATTAATTTAATATAAATTAATTAATTTTGATGTCCAAATGGATCAAAATTTATAATATTGTTATATTATATTATTATTAGTCAAAATAATATCATAAAATAAAATCTAAACAAGTTTTTATCGCATTTTTACCCTTTTCTTTTTTTGTTTTAACCCCCCCCCCTCCCCATTAACCCTTTTCACACTTACCGTGATAATAATGTTTGTTACTCCTTAAGGGTAATGATAGTTACCATAAATATACCATGGATAATATTTTAAACCATATTCTAAACACTTGGTCGAATACAGGATATATATATACATATATATATCATTTAATAAAATATTATTATCATAAAATATCAATAATATGAATTTTAGAACTATTTATTTACTTTGGATATTATAACATCAAAAGAAAAAATTAAATTAGAAACTAATATTTTAAAACATACCTAATTTTTTTACCTATAAAATTTTTGTGTTGTATTAATTATTTTAAATTATACTACTCTTAATATTTTTTAAATAAACTATTTTATTTTTTTATTAATTGAATAATTATTCTCTCAACATTTTGTAAGCATTAAAGGTAATTATTTATTCACTAAAAATTATAAACAAATTACCATAATTAATTTAAATAATTTATATTTAAGAATAATATTTATAACTGAACGTATCCTCTATTTATAAACTTTTGAAAAGTATTAAAGATATTTAAAATAAGATTTTCATTTTTTAATATTCTTTAAATAAAATATTACAAAAGTCATAATATCATCCAAATGAAAAAAATGTTATATAATAGAATATTGGATGTTTATAGATGAAATGGAAACATCTAATAAAATTAAGGTATATTTTAGGGTAATTTTATAGTCCCTATCATTTTATTTTTAAACTTAATTACCTGAATTACTCATTAGTGTAGTAACAAAATTTCTAAATATGCTATACATAATGTCCAAAAATAAAAGAGACCTATTTAAAAAAAATTGAAACCACTGATTCCAAATATGGAATCCATTTTTCAAAATTTGATTCATAAAAGTGGTATAATTTTATTTAAAATAAAACCATAAAAATTTGAATAAAATGGTTTTTCAAAAAATGTATTTTCATGTATAAAAATATTTCTAAACCAAATTAATGTAAAAATATTAATTCAAATGACTATATTTGGATTAGGTTTAATAAAAATTAACTAATTAAATTTTAAATGTAATAGAAAATATAATTAGAATTTGTAAATAATTTAAAATTAAATAGAGCTTTCAATAAAAACCAGTAATTTTAACCATTGACTGAAAAATAAATATTTTAAAAAAATTATCCAAGTTTCACTTGAAGATAATTTTGATTTCATTATTTTATAAATTAATTTAATTTTATCAAGTAAAATTTCTAAAATTTACATAAATTAATTGTATTATCCACTCACAAAAGGAACTCATTTTTCAAGAAGATATATATTTGAAAAATAAAATGGATTTACTAAAAATTGAGTTATTATTTCTTAATAATTAATAAATAAATTTTTATTTATTAGAAATTTTATATATAGTTTTAAAAAATTAGTTAAATTGCTTCATTCATTCCAAATTAATGACTAGGTTATAATGGTAATATAATAATATTTCATGGTTTATTTAGACTTAGTGTTTTGTGTTGTATATGCTATCAAACACATTCTTATTTTTCAAAAATTTGGATAATAAAAGGACCCTTACACAGGACAATATATTTAAGGGTAAATACTTGGTTTCCCTTATGCATCTCATATATGTAAGGGTGAGGTCTTGTATTACCATTATGTACCACAGTACATAAGGGTAAACCCTTTTTTAAAAATTAAATTTACATAAAATGAAAAACATTACTCTATTTTTGTTTTATTCTTCATTTCCATGCATCATTTAATAAAGATAAATAATGGACCTCCTATGATACCACTAAATAGTCTTTTTATATTCTAATAACATTTATCAGAAGTAGCGAAATAAATAAAAACCCTAGTTTGATGTTCTCCAAGAAATAAAATAAAACACTAGCACAAAAATGTAGAAATAAAGAATATTGTAAACTGAAATACCTTACAATAAAGAGGTAACTGAAACTCTTTATCTTCAATTGTGTTTTATAGAGATCACATAAGTGAAAAACGTAAGCATCCCACCATCGTGGGGGTATCCAGGGGATGTACTAAATCACATGTCATACATGCATACTTTCTTCGAGGATGTACTAGAATATCACCATGAAAAGGAAGAAGAAGAAAGAGATAAATGGGATCATTGAGGTTCATCCAAATATCAAGATCATAATTTTCATATCCTCCAACCATCATATGGTTATATAATTTATAAGCTTGAAGAAATCCATTTTGGCTATCTCATTTTTTCTTGCGTTAAAACATATGAATAAATACCATGGATGACATGTATGATTGGTATGAATTTAATCTCAAAATTTTCATCAAATGAAAGGGTATAATAGATAATATCTAATATGGTAGAATAATAAATGATAACACTTTATCATTTTTTCCATAATCATAACATGAATGGACATAAAAACCATAATTTTCATGAAATATGATATTTATTATATATATATATATATCATGTATATACATATATGGATTTAAGAAATATTCTCATTAGTAATGCTTCTCAAACTAAGAAAACCCATCCCCTAGGGAAGGAGGCATTATTACCCTCCTCCTCCTCTATTTAAGTCAGACTTATCCAGATTAGGAAGATATATATAGAAAAATACCTTGAATTTTCTTCCATTTCATGACCTATCCTTCACATTGGAAACATATTTAATGATAGTTTTAGGGGAATCCATTATGATCACCCTCTATAAATAACTTTTCGGAGAGCATTAAGGAGAAAAAATAATTTTTATAGGGGATTTAAGATGAAAAAACCCACTAAGAAAACAAATATCATGGATAATTGTGATTTTTCCCTCAAAAGATAATAAAAAAATGCATCAATAACCCTTACCCTTTGGATAAAAATATGATCTCTATTACATTCTAGGAATTATTTAATTACATTAGTGACATCCTTAAGGATAAATTAGAGCATGATACTGATATAGAAAAACATGATGAATAAAATTATGTCTGAAATATGATCTACATTGAAATACTTGATGAAGGTGTGTGTACCCTATATTAGAGGTAGACTCAAAATATAGGATCTACTCTAAATAATAACTTACCACCAGTATGAAAAACTACAGTAAAAAAAATAGGGAAGAAAATGTCCATACCCCACCCTCCACTTGAGAAATCTCATATTCTCACTTTTGAGGAGTATTTATTCCAACATGAAATTGAGTTGCAGAAGTTGAGATAGAATAACAATGAGTTTCTCATATAAAATATTATTTTTTATTATAATCCCCATATTGAGGAAAAAAAAATTCCTACAATACACATTTAGAAAAAATAAACTCCTCAACATATAAGAGAAAGGTACAGCAATCAAACTTGTTATGGGTTCAAGTGTCTATTGCATCTAATCTTGGATGGTAAAGATTATCAATGGTTTCCTCCAAAGGGGTATTAATCATATCCATGTCTATTAAGATACCCCTGGATGACTCATAATAAATATCAATGGATAGTTTATGTGATCTTATTATATGTGCTCTACGAGATGCCTCAACCTGAGTGTCTACCCAACAGGTAGCCATAAAATAACTCATTGACTCCATAAAGTCCCTATATACTTGAGTGGAATATACATAGGGGATAAAATTATAACACCTTGATATTTTTATGAAATATTACTCTTTAAAAAATTTGATTTTGTCTATTTCTATTATTAAACGTAGCGCCGAGTTTAAATGAATCACGTAAAATTATTAAAATATTATATGTATATTATCACTTATTCATTAGATTGGTGGGAATTAATATTGATAAAAAAATTATGAAAAATATATTTTCTATACAAAATAAATTCATTGTTTACCAAATGATTATAATTTAAAATGAAAATATTTGAATGTGATGTTTTCTCTGAAGAATTGTTTTCATGTGTGAAATGTATTTTATATCAATAAATTAAATTAACAAATATTGTTTAATTGTTTTGTTATTTAATTAATAAAATGTTCTAAAAATTAAAAAAAATCTAATCATAAGATATGAATAAAATTAGTTTTACTCCTAAACATATACTTTTCAGAAAAATAGTTTTTATTGCATTTTAAGAATTTACATTAAAATTAATTTCTTACATTTATAGGTATTAAATTATAAAATTTAATTACATATTTATAATTAAAAGGTTAAATTTTTTAATTATTCTCCTTTTATTTTTATTCAATATGAATAGTAACTATATAAAAATTTATGACCTTAATAAAGAGTAAATTGGGTTAATATGGATTAAAAATAAGTGAAAAGACCATGATTTTTCATCCTAATTTTTATTATATAAATATAATTTTACTCTTAACACTATAGGGTCTAAATTTAGTTGTTTGTTGCACAATTTTCCATGAAAATGACTTCTGTATTATTTAAATCAAAAAACGTTACAAAATATCACACTCTTTTTTTAAATATTTCATATGTGTCCATATAGGTAAAAAAGTAAGTTATTGAAGAATATAAGAGTCTATATTGATCTTCATAAAATTATTTTCCTGATATAAATTTATTTTGTATTTTTAGAACTTATAAAATGACCTAAATCTTTTATGCAACACTAATTTAGTAATTTTTCAATTAATAGAAATTATAATAAATCATTTGAACAATATTAAAGGTGATATAATTTAAATTATTTAATGTTTACCAAGAATTTTATAGATCTTTATGACATATTATTGAGTTGTAAAATAATTATATTCTAATTTCACATTTTTTTTTGATGTATTTAAATTTAAATTAAATTAATTGTGTCAAAATTGACGATAATGATATTTTATCAAAAATAATATTTTATTAAATTATTTAAAAAATAAAAATATGATATTATGTGGTGTAAAATTTCATAAATTGGTCATTTATGAGAAAATTTAAAATATATAAATAAAAATTAAAACCATTTAATATTGAAATTTCTTTATAGTATTTAAAATTAAAATAGGTTAACAAAGGGTTAATCAAAATGATAAGGTTTAAAATTACACCAAAACTTTTCTAAATTATATTGGTTTATGGGATTAAAAACCTATCCCATTTTATATTAAAATAAATTTCCATTTAAGGGTACTTTTTTGGAGAATTAATTGATAATAATTTATGTTTTTGAGATATTCCAAAAGTTCCCCTCACCTCAATTATAAAACGGAACATCCTCCCTCAATGATTTACCTTAAATCGAGCCATAAATATATACAATACTCTAAAAAATTCTATTCTATACTTTCCTATTAATATTCTATTGGTTTTTTTCCTCCGAAAATACCAATCCTAGATCCCTTTAAAGGTGATCTAGATGATCTCTTTCCAAGAAGAGGTAATCACCTTAACTGATCACTTTCTTTTATATTATTATTTAAATACTCTAAATATGTGGTATTTATCATAAAATAAAAAATTGTGTATCTGAAATATTATGAAATTGCATTATTATTTTGAAAAAACAATTATACACCCTCTTTCCCAATAAATTATATGTGAAAGTATCACTCATGCGTACGTACAGTTTACCATCTCCACATAGTGATAAAATTCATTTTTCAACTCCATATTTTATGGATGGGTATGTTGATGAGATTAATTTTAATATATTATTTTTTATGACACAATTTATATTCTTTAATTATAATATCATTTCTACCTTCTTACCATCCAATATTTTGGGAAATGATAGCGTCATTTGTGCATATATGTGGACTACCACTAACACGAAGCAATGTGATTTATTTTAAATTAATACATTAATTAGGTGGTAATGAGGATGAATTTTATGAATATATATGATATATATGATGTGATAATGATTATATAAAAGTGAATTATTATTTACCCTTATTTGGTTCTATCAGTCAAAAAATGGAAATAGTGTTCTTGCGCACGTATGGTTTAGCGTCTCCATGAACATTGTAATTTATTTTTCTTTCTATAACCTTTATTAATGACTCTAAATATGTATATAATTAATATATATTATATTTATATAATTATTAATATTATGGATCCTGTATAACGAAGATAAATATACAATGACTAGAACTACTAAAATGAAATACTCATGATAAATGAAATTGTTTACACCTAGAAATAATGATTTCATTAAAGAACTATTGATAGAAGGGGTACTGAAATGTTATAAAGGGATAAAATATTAATTTATGAACATGAATTTCGTATAGAATTATAATAAATTTATGTTTATCATATTTGAGGTTTGAAAACATATGAAGGAATTCGGACTTATGGTAAGGGTTTTATATCATAATCTCATTAATATCTGTGATTGTTCATGTTTAGGTATTCACTGGTAAATATTTGTATTCTATATACATGTCTTTTAAAAAAATTAAAAAGGTTTTTAGTATTATATTACGATTTTTTAAATTAATTTTACCCATGTTATAATTTTTACAAAATGGTTTTAAAGGAATTTTTTGGTCATTTTCCAAATGAAGTACTTTATTAGTTTTTCGAAAAAAGTTTTGAAAGAATGATTTTTTAACTTATAGGAAATTAATGGAATGTATATCTATCATGAATAATCAATTATTTGAATATTACTTTAAATTTTTACATAGTTATTTTTAAATAAAATTAAATCTTTAATATGTCTGAATATTTTCGATTTTAAAAAATTATTTTCAAAGTTGAATGGCCATTTTCCTCAAGAATGTTTTAATTATCTATTGATTCATCAATGAAAATAACCTTCAATGTTGATTATTTTTTATAAGAAATATGATCCAAGGATACCATACTTATTCTTTCTCTGGATGGTTTATGTTTATAATGTCATGATTTATATAAAACTCATTCCTTTTATATTGGTCATGTTATGATGAAATGATTATGAAACCCATTTCTTTTCCTGGGTTTTTATATGATGAATTTTTTATGATCTGGTGACCCACATATATATGATTTTAATTAGGTGATGGTAAGTATATGTATCTCCCTCTAATTTATTGGGTAAATTGTTATATATCGTGATATAGTTATGGGAAAAAATCAAAGTTCTTTATTTGTTATGGGAAACATGTCAAAATGCTTGATTTGTTATGGAAATCAAGTTGATGTGCTTGATTTGTTATGGGAAACAAATTAATGTTCTTGATACACTCTTAGAAATAGGTGTTGATAATTGATATAATGGTATTTATGAGTATCCTTATACTTATTGTTATTCCACACATATTTATTACATAAACGTATGGTCCATGATTGAGTTATGATGAGTTCTAAAACTTATTATTCAAATCAATTTAAATTATTATAGTTTATTTCATAATTCATGTTTAGGGTCTTTTTCAGATTGGTTATAAACATTTTATGTTTTTGTTAAGATATCATAACCTTATTCTTATCTTGTTCTTTAATATGATTATTTATTGATAACTCTCATTTTTAACCTTGCTAATAATCTGAGGTTGACCTTTTATTATGTTTCCTTTTCTTGGTTATAAATAATTTTTTATGTAGAGTATGTTTAGGAAGAGTATTATAAGGGAATATATTTATAAGAGATGTTTAAAATCTTTATTTAAATAAGTTTATTGTTTATTTAGTCTCCAAAGACACTAAACCTACATAGTCCTCAGGCATGTATTTGTTAAATGTATTTAATATTCATCTAAAACTATGTGATATTTATGTATTAAAATCATGGATCTTTATAACTCTCAAAAATGTACCCATAGATGAATCCATATATTGAGTGGTTATATTAGACTCCTCCTCATCCTTACTTTTGGAATCTTACTTTCCCCATATTCAATGGCACTAAGGACCTAATGAAGCATCTCACGTATTTCATTTCATAATGTGGAACCATGAAAGAAACACAAAAACAATATGAATAAATGAAGATTACATTATTTTTGTAGACTCTAGAAGGAACTATGATTTTTTAGTATAGAAATGTATCATATAGTTTTTTATGGGTTGGGAAGACCCTCGTTGGAAATTCCTCTTTCAATTCAGCTCCACACTAAGAAAAATTATAATCATTAGTCTATTGAATTAAAAACAATGTAAGAATGAGAGGGTATTGGATTTTATTTCTAAGTGAAAGGGTTTGAACTATTCTATGAATATGAAACTCTTTCAAGATAATCTACTATATATCTCTATAGAAAATATTTATGATGATTTTTAGATGTCACAAATTCCTTTAAAATTCTCTAGTGGATTTCAGGATTTTTTAGTTATGAAAAAATACCTATAGAATTATATATGATGATTAATAACCAAATATTATCCTACATATTCATCCCAATGGAATAAACCCAATAGATTTGAGACTTCAATTGATAGCTCAAAAACCCAATAATATGTAGTATAATGTGTTACCTCACCCTGAATAAAAATATCAGTAACAACACACATGTATGTAAGGGAAGAAAGATCTAAATCATCTATGTTTCAAGGACTATAAAAATAAAACTTATTATTTTTGAAGATTGAATCTCTAGGGGTACTTTATCACTAAAATGGTGAAAACTTTATTAAACTATTGGAGGTAAAAAAACTAAATAAATATTGTTTAATTGACTACTTAGATTACTACCACTTCATTTAACATTGGTTCATAATGTTCATGTTTTCTTTGCCTTTAAAGACAACCATAAAAAAATAGTTAACAATAGCCAAGTAAAATTGGGTGATCCCCTAATATAGGTGACTTGTGAATATGACCTTCTATATGAGGTGTAAGAAGAATGGAGGGAATTATTGGAGTATAGGAACATAAAATTATTACTTATAGATAACTAGTAATTACGACCCTAACTCTCCCTGTAATATAAGATATGACATCACCATTTTCATAAGATTCAAAAATTATATTAAATCATAATCTATAAAATAAAAAATGGTAGGAGGATCCCTTATCAGTACCCAAGATATTCCAGACCCTTTCAGTCTTCCTACCTCTTTTTCTAGGAGGATGGGCACTACCCCCACCAAATTTGATAATGAGAATATCCCAACCAAATGGGATTCTCATCAGATAAGGTGTCAAATTATGAATCAATCAATGTAATATATCTAAAATTCCCCTTTATTAATGATAAAAATTCATATGAACCAAATTTATCCATCGATAATTAAGAAAGAGGTCGCATAGGTCGAGAAGGTTGAGGAAGACGGTGTTGAAATAGACCCTAGTGTTCAGGGAATGTCTCCACTAAATCTATAAATGGTGTTGAAACCTAGAGGTAGGCACCTTATTGAGATAAATAGGATTTTAAATATACTTATGAATCATAAATGGTCTTTTAAAATCCATTTATATTATATAAGTGACTAGTGAATGTGAAATTGTATGGTTAGCATTAGAACATAAGAAAGTATATTCAGACCAATTTAGAAATAACAATGATGCCCCAAAATTATTTTACCCATTAAGTGTCACATGGTCATATAATTCATGGATAAAGATAATTATTCTTCCATATTATGACATTTATAGACCTTTTATATATCTAGAAAGCTAGGTGACATTTAAATCCATTGGAACTTGATTGGTAATGGCTCTAGAATTAATCTCATGAAAATATATACCCTTTGATGATTAAGTTTTAGTGAAGCAAATCTATATCCTTGAAACCTAATAATGTGGGGGTAAGAAAAGAGTGAAAATAAATATGTCAATATAATCAATATATAAACCTAGTTCAGAGACATCATCTCTGACACAGATTTTGTGGTTGTTCTCTATGACACAACTTTTAATGCTCTTTATAGAAGTTTATAAATCCATGTAGATGAATTAGTACCCAAATCATACCATATATACCTTAAATAATCTTCTAATAAAAATATTAGAGTATAAAATAATGATAATATCCCCTTTGAGTCTTTTGAATCTCAATATATAAATGTAGGATTCTATAAAAGTGATGGGAAGAATTTGATGACAAATGATGCCATCTAGTTTACTACACCCAATGGTTTGAAAATTGATCGAATCCGTTCATGGAGTGAACTTCATAAATACATGGTATTTCCCATAAATTAAATTTCATAAAAAATCTAGATTTGATTTTTCATCAAGTCATGAAAATATAATTTGATATGTTAAATAATTTGATCACTTTATTTCCATATATTTTTAGGCAAACATCTTCATATAGAAACCATAAACTAGGAAAGAAAATGCAATCTTACCATTATTATAGATCAATATTGATCCTATGTGCCTCTACTCGAGGGCTATTTTGACCAATTTTAGACCACACAACTGAGCATTTTGATCAAATTAACATTAACCCCCAAAAAAGTATATGATCATAAGGAATTGGTAAATTTTCCCCCATACTCATGATATTGGTTGTGTCATCCAAATATAGCTATGTGGTAGATAGGTGTAATTTTGCTGGAGATACAAACATTGTTAATGATAATTCACCCACAAAATGTCCTAAATATTAAGATATTAACACATCTTTTTTCCAAGATCAAAGTGTAAGGGGAATATATCTAGGATTCCCATGATAATAATACCCATGCATCATCTTATTCAGTATCTAAAAATTCATCCATATGATTTACCAGATCCAAAATCTACCTTTATATTATATTTATAATAATATAAGGGTATAAGGGGGAGTAGGAAAATATCTCAGTGTTTTTGATCCAATATTAAAGGAATACATCTCAACTACCTATGATGATATCCAATAAATTAATTTGGGTATATAAAAGGATATGTGGCCAATAAGGATTAATGTAGCCACTTCCCATAAATAAGAGGACACATATATCTCATTCCTTAAAAAAATCAATATATCTTATCCTCTAAGTATATAGAAATTAATTGACAATATCCCAAGGTGGCTACTGATCATTTGGGTATATCATATGATATGTAACACAATATTATTTTAAATGTATTTTCTTTGGAAGAAAAATTAAAGTATTTAGTAGCTTAGTTTACACATAACCTCAAGTATAAATTAAACATAACATAGTATACCCTTATAACCTATCCCTTGGATTGGTGACTATAAATAGGATTAACCATATTATGAAATATGTATATATATATATAATGGTATATAATGATAAAAATGTATTGGAAAACACTCAATTAAAATGTATTTTTCCACATATTATGTATCTTTTTTACTATTGAAAAATGAATTCAATGAAATTTATTTATAATGTATATTAATAAATAAATAAAAATTCATAAATTAGTTATATAAAGGTAATGAATAATGATAAAATAATTTAAATGTAAAACAGGTTATTTTTCATAAAACTATATTTATATGTGCAACATGTTTTTATCATAATAAATTAAAAAATTATTATTTATAAATGTTTTTAATGAAATTTATATATCATGTACTAAATAAAATATTTTAATATTTATTTAATTATGGTTATAAGAAAATTAATGAGATTAAGGTCATTTTATGCTTCAGAAAAATGCATTTTCTTCAAATTTGGTTTTTATTAAATTTTGTGTGCGAATATTATAATTAATTTCAGACACTTTTAGATTTTTTATTTTATAAAATAAATATAATTTTTAAAATTATCATATAAAAATTATCTTAACCTAAAATTTCTGTATTTTTTTGAAAAGATTAATTTTTCAGTGAATAGTGAAAAAATAAAAATTTTATAGAAAAATGTTTTTTTATTAAAGTATTTAAAAAGTACAATTTTTTTAAATTGATTTTAAAATTTAAATAGTTAGTTTTTATTATAAATAATATAATAAATTTAATTATAATAGATATTATACTTAATTTTTTTATAAAAATATTTTTATACTTTAAAATCTATTTTTCTAGAAACCCGTTTTTTATTACATTTTATGGTATTTTTTAAAATTATTTTTTTCCAATTAAAGTAGTTGAATTTGATAAAATTTAATCCATATTTGTAATCATAATTTAAAAATTTATAAATGATTACACTTTCATTTTTTCATTATGCATAGTAAATTTGGAAAAAAAAAGACAGTTGCCACAAATAGATTTAAAACAGGTTAAAAGGGTTAAAACTAAAAGTATAATGGTTAAAATGAACTAAAAAAATTATAAATATTATTTTATGAACATTTTTAGAAACTATATCATCTCATATTCAAATAGAAGTCATTTTTTTCTGTTTTTCTTAGGTTAGATGTTAATATATTTTTATATTTTGAAACATTCCAACTATGTCCTCTCCCTCACTTATAAAAGGACACCACGTACCCTATATTATCCACCCATAAATATAATATTATATATGAATATACCAACCAAAATCATTTTCTATAATCTTTCACTTAATCCTAGATCCTATGGTCTTCTTATAAGACCAATCATTCAAAGAATAAGGTTCAAGCCAAAGCAGGTCTCTCAAAGAAGAGGTGTAAATCTTAACTGATCTCTTTCAATTTAATTTATTTATCCACCTTATCTTATTCTATTGTATCCAAAATAAAATGATGAATAAAATATAATTAATATTCCAATATTTTATTATTATTATTTAATAACTATATTCAACATTCTTTCCATAAAATGGGAAATAAAAATATCACTTGTGTGTGTGCGTAAACTACTGCCCCCACATAACAATTGACTCATTTTCCATAACCACATCACATGAATATTTATAATGATTAATTTAATGAATATATTTTATATTTATTATATAATTATGATTCTATAAGGAAAAAATATTATTTATCTTTCTTTTTTTCATTTCGTTAGAAGATGAAAATAGTGTTCATGCATACGTATAGACTATCATCTCTATGAATGGTGCAATTTATTTTTCTATATCTATAATTTTTGGATTTTTATAAAAAAGTATACAATAAATAAATAAAATATTTATAAAATTATGAAAATTATTTATATGATATAACCATGACCAATATTTAAAGACTTAAACTTCTTAAAAAAACTTACATGAAAAATGATACAATTGTTACCCATAAATGACAATTTTAATAAATAATTATTAATAAATGGGTGTTTAAATGATATAAGTTTATCATATATGATATTAGAAGTTTTTATATATTTTTGGTATAGAAATATAATAAAATTAAATTTATTATACAATATTTTAGAGTGGTTATAAATAAATTTGGACTTTAAGTAAGGGTTTTACATTATAATCCCATTTTTACCGATATTATTTATACTTAAATTTACAAAGGTGAAATATTGTGATTTATCTCTCAAAATATAACATGAATTTTCTTCTAATATAGTTATTTATATAAATCACAATCCTTCCTTTATTTTTTCTATCTCTAAGTATGTAAAAGTCTAAAAATATTAGAAAAATCGATTTTATTTCTCTCTTAGACCGAGAATATTTTATCCCGGTACATATTTTCTAAAAACAAAATTCAATATTTATTTCAATATTCTCAAAATAATTATTAAATTCATTTTTACCCATTTTTTACTTTCTATAAAAAAATTAAAATGATTATTCCTTTTATTTTCTGAGCGAGGTAAATTTTACCAATGGTGTGCATGGAATCTTTGTTTTAATGTATACTATAAAAACAAATTTTATCTTCATCATGAATATTATTTTATTAAAATATTACATTATAAGTTTCCTTGGTTATTTTTAATGAAACAAAATCTCAATATTTAGTAAATATCTAACTAAAATTGTATCAAAAGAAAAGGATATTTTCTTATGACTTCAAAGAAATATTTGAATGGTCGTTTAAAGTAATTTTTTTCTATGTCATCATGTTTCAATAATTGTTATGATTTATTGAAAATATGATCCAATTATTCCATATTTATTCTTTCTATGGATGTTTTATTAATATTTTGATGAAATGTTTATGAAACCTATTTATTTTCCATGGGTTATTCTAAGATGATATGAGGAATGTTTTATGATATTGTGGAACACATATGTATGGTTTTCATTATTTAACGGGTGGGACCATAATTATATATACCTCTAATGTATTGGGTAAATCCTTATATCTCATAAGACAATTATAGGAAATGAGTTAATGTTCTTTATTCACTATGGTAAATAGGTAGGAATTCATAGTCCAATATGATATAGAAAATAGGTGGTGATGCCTAATATGCTATTATATATTGGTCTTAGTAGGTAACTTTGACATATATTGTTTCTATTCCTATAATGCTTCCACAATATTATGGAATTTTTATATTCTTGTGATTTTAAATTATAGTTCATGATTAATTTTTTGATGATTCCCTAATCTTGTGTCACACAAAAGTTTTATGTGAAGACTCATGATTATGAACTATGAATTATTGGGTAGTATTTTCTATTGATAAATACATGTTATCGTACCCTTATTTTTATGTTAATATTATATATTATCATTGATTTATATATCCCATGTTTTCTATTACTGAGCATCTGATCTCACCCTTTTTGTGTTTTAATTTTTCCCCAAGTGATGATGAAGGTTACTATGTATGATGAGTCTATAAGTGTACATTATAAAAAGAAATTTGTTTGAGATTATGATTGTTATACTTAAATAATATTTTTTTATATCTATTCTACAAGTTAAATAAACTTATATGGTTATCAGTTATGTTTATTTGGTATATATATTAAATATCCATCAAAAGGATGTAATATCTATGTATGTTATGAGTGGGTCACTGTAGTTGGTATAATAGAATGGTTTATTTATTTTTATAGATTAAAATATGAGGAATATAGATATATAACCTAATGAAACCTAGTATGATCTTGAAGTGTTATAGGATGAACCTTAAGTGTCATAGTTTGATAAGAAGGTATCATTATTTATGAAAAATTAGGAATGATTTTAATGATTATATAATGTATCACTCTGATAATTTTTACTTGATGCTTACACTACATTTTCTAGTATTATTAAATGGATGGAACCAGAAGGAATTATGCTAATAATAAATGTGATAGAAATTGAAATTATTTTCCTCCTAAGAAATTAAATGTTATGAGAGATATAATGAAGAATATTTTTCTTATGTGTACACAAATTTCTCGAACCATGAATCATTCTAAGATTTCAAACAATAAAAGGATAGAACAACATACTATTTATTATTTCATGAGTAAAAATACACCTTATTTTAGTGGGTCTTCTAATCCACTAGTGACTGAGAAATGGATTAGAACAATTAATAAAATACTTTTATTCTTATATTATTAGATGTAACACCCCAAGGATTTAAAAATAAATTGAAATTCATGAAAATTTGTTTTCATTATATAGTAATAAACTATCCATTAAACATTATTTTTCAACTTCTATGATTTGAATTTCAAAAAATAGTCATCTACAGTTGTGATCAATAAGTTATGTGGAGTCTGATAAAACCAACTTGTTTTTTAGTGAATAGTAACATACATTTATGAATAGTAATATGAATATTATAAATATTAAATCATAATAATATTTTATTTTCTTAATATTATAAGATAATGAATCTTTATTAATTTTTCAAGGTGATATAAAATGAGTTATAGTTTTACAAATTTTATTTTTGGAATAAATTATGATTTTATTTAAAAATTAATTTTCCCATATTTAGAAAATTATTTCCAAAAATGGAGTTTGTTTTTTAATTCTACATGTCAAAAAATAATTAGGGTGTTTTTTTGGTATTTGTTCTGAGATAGTTGAATTTTCTGTGAATAGTAAAAAAATATTGTTTTAAGTTTTCGGGTGTTTAATGACATCGTAATGGTTTAATAATGATGTAATCATTCTAGTTGAATATTGAGGATTAAAATATGATATTATGTTTCCCAATAAGCTAATACCATTGTAAAAAACAATGTGCAAGCCCATTGTTTTCCAAATACCACTAATGATGTGTCCTTTGAAATTAATTTAAGACTCCCTTACTTTCCCTATAAATACCACCCTCACACCCCCTATTCCTCTCACACCTATAAATATTTGATAATTGTATAAATTATACCCAATCCCCTTAATAATGCTATTCTCCATGATCAAGACCTACTTCTCTCACCAAAAGGCCAAAACCATAGGCCTTAAAAAGGATCTCAAGGAGAAGAGATCACGAGGTAAAGATCCTCTTTCATTTTCTTGTTTTTTATTTTAAATTATTTTATTTTATTATACTCTCTTCTCATAGACTTATATAAGAGTATTTAAATATCTATTATTATATATATTATTTATTTTTATCATGTTTATGGAAAAATCCATCATCATTCTTCCTCTTCTCTTCCTCTTATTCTAAAAATAAAAACATTATCTCTGATCTGCTGATTTACCGACATCATGGAGGATGTGTCTTCAATTTCCTTTAATTCCATAAAATAAGGTTCTAAAAATATTTTTAAAGTTAAAATAGTTTTAAATTTTATGATATGACCTCTCTTATTTTATGTAATTAACTTATACACATAATATTAAAGGTATATTATGAAACCAGTTCGTGATTATTGAAGAACCGCCAAAATGATTTAAATGAATATCACTAATGATTTATCTAATGATTCATCCCCATACCATATAACAAAAATTATTTATCAAATAATTTCATATTATTTAAACATATTAATAAAAACTCATTCCACTTTTGGATTTTTTCTTCCATTTGACAGGAAAATACTTCACGAACCAACCATGGATACCATGTAAAGAACATGCCCGAAACAATGTAAATAACAAGATATTATTAATAAATGGGTAAAATAATGTTATAAAATGATCTTATAAGGTGTTATGAAAATTAATATGTTTCTTTAAAATATTAATAACACCCTTTTAACCATTATTCATGAGGTTTAAAAAAATAATTGAGAAGAACCTGAGGTAAGGAAATTCTTAACCCAATTTTCATTCTTTGGGTTAACCTTGTATTTCATTAATTATGTGATAATAAGATTATATATGTAGTGAATTTAATTCATATTATATTTTATTATGTTTATTTATATTTTATACCCATATTTCTTTCATTCTAATGATTCTCAATTCAGTTATATGATATTTGTCAGGAGATTTTCATTAAAATTTCTCTTTTAAAATTCTATTTTACAAAATTCAAAAGAGATGTTTTTATGAAATTATTAATATTTTATGATTATGTTGTGTTTATTGGGAATTTTTTATGATTTAGGTTAAAACCTATATCTCCCTCAAATGCATTGGGTATGTGTAATTTTTAGTTCGGTCGTATGGTTACTCCAAGTGTAAATGTGATGGTTACACAATAAGTTAGTCGTGAGGGTTACAATGTAAGATAGATGTGAGGGTTAAAAATAATAAGGTAGTTGTAATGGTTACAATATTAAGTAATTAATTCCCTAATATACCTTTATGTATTTATATATATGTTCCTTAATGTTTTATGAAAATCTCATGTTTCAAAAAGTAAGTATACATGGGTGAGAAGTAAGTCTTTGTGAAAATATTTCATATGTTTATAAGTATTCAAAGACTAATGGTTTTTTTACTTATTTTTATATATCTTACTAAAATTTTTATTCTTATCCCATGTTTTTAAATTTTTTTCACAGGTTATAAGGATGTGTAAGAGAAATAAGTAACTCATATTAAATATTAGTAAGTTTTGCTAAAGAAATCATGTTGTTGTTTTAGTTGAACCTACTTCGTATGTTGTGGGTTGATATGTATGGGTTATATCCTAATGTTATTAAACTCTAAACAAAAAATATATTTTGGAATGTAAACAAGTTAAATATAGTTAAAATAACTATATTATCATATGTTTGAGGTTGAGTCCTTATATTAAAACATGAAAAAAATCATAGTGGTTTATTAGTTGGAATGCAAAGAGGATCAATGTTGTAATCTTATTAATAATACTAGGAAAGAGAAAGGAATTGAATATATGGAATGGGATTTGTTTAATATAATATTTTTTAGCATATACATCCATCATATTCTACATACAAAAATACAAAAGAAATTTCTTAATATTATGCAGAAGGATGATAACACCACTGGTATATATCATCCAAATTTTGAAAATACGTGTAAGGTTTAATTCTACTTTAATCATCAACCTTTAAATAAAAATTGATAAATTCTTTGGTGAATTAAAACTAAATTTTTAAAATGTGTTATCTATATGAGAATTCATTATCTATTATAAAATCTTTCAATTTTCTCTTAAGGTAGAAATAAAATTTTTAAATTTATATCATTCCTATGGTTTTGATAAGAAAAGTAAGATAGGGTCTCATGAAAACTCAAATAAATATTTTGGAGGAAAGAAATTATAATTTATTGCATTAAAAAAATGTGGGAAGAAACACTGAGTAATTTTCTTGAATATAACTCTGAGGTGATTTAAATGTGTAAGGGATGGTCATAAATCCTATGAATGTTTAAAGGTGATAAAGTGGATAGTTGATACAATGGTGTAAAGTAAAATACCAAATAATGTACCACTCATACTTTAATTATCAAAATGAAATTGGTATGGGTATAATGCTAACCAGCGCATGAATATGAACTTTAATGATGATGATCAATTTCAACAACCACTTAATGCTAAAGAAAAAGGTAAATCTCATGTCAGAATGACTACTTAAGTGGGTTATGAGAAAAAAATTGTTAAATTTATACTTATCATGCACTCTAAAATAGATAATATCTTATTTCATTTTATCTCTACCCACTCATTTATATAAAAGAAATCTGTTAAGGATATCTCATTACAACATTAATGATTAGATATAAAGTTGTTAGTGAAAACTCTAAATGGTGTGATGATTTCATCTCAAGTCCATATCTCCTCTCCTATAGATGTATGTGGTAATGTGCTTCCTAAAAATCATGTGATTATCCCTTTAGTTTAATTTTATGTTATTTTAGTAATGGATTGGATCTCTTTATATATATCCTGTATTAATTTCCTATTATGGGAATTCACATTTGAAATCTAAATAAATTGTTAATTTTATTTCATTGTGAGGATTAATATGACATTCCAATTGAAGTTACTTAATTTATACGGGTCTTTGTGCCTATTAATAAGGAATATTTGTCTCAAATTATTGGAGATAAACTTAAAATTTAAGATATGATTATTTTCTAAGTTTATTCTAATTTATTTCCTAAATACTTTCCTAGTCTTCCTATGAATATTAAAGTTTAGTTTTCAATAGAACTCATACATAATGATAAGATTATTTCAAGGAATATATATAGAATATCCCTGATTGATTTTTAGGAATTAAATAAGAAACTCCATGATAATTTTGATAACATTTTTATACATCTAAGTGTGTTTAAATGGGGAATACCTAGTCTTTTTTTTAAATATAAAGATGGTTTAATGTAACTTTTCATTGATTTTATAAAACTCAATAAGACCACTACCAAGAAAAAGTATCACATACCCTATATCAATGATATGTTTTATCATTTATGAGGAGCTCAATGCTTTTCAAAGATTGACCTTCACTCTATATATTGTTAATTTAGGGTCAAAAGTAGTACATGACCAAGACATCCTTTCATATGAGTTATGGGCATTATAAATTTATAGTGATTCCATTTAGATTAATTAATACCCATGTCATCTTTATATATTTAATGAATAGAGTCTTTAGATATTGAATTGATAAATTTTTTATAGTATTTACAGATGATATTCTTATATATTATAATAGAGATGAATATAATTAAGACCACTTGATAATTTTACTAAAGACCCTATTGAAGGATAGTTTGTATTAAAAATTTATCAAGTGTGCATTTTGGAAATAAAGTTTCATTTTTTGGTTAATAATCTCAAGAAAGGTTATATTCATGGATCCTTTAGTGATGGAATTTATTGAGAAATGTACTAGACTAACCATAGTAACTAATATCAACAGTTTTATGGAATTGGTTGGATACTAATGAAGATTTTTGAGATATTTCTCATGACTATTTAATTAACTCTCCAAGTTTACTCAGAAGGGAGCTAAGTTCTAGTTGACATATGAATGTGAATAGAGTTTCAAAAATGTGGAGAGATTTTTGCTCAATGAAACTATGCTCACACTACCATATAGTAGAAAAGGTTTTATGTTCTATAGTGATACATCAAATAGGGTACTAGTATGTATCCTAATGTGGAATGTTGTGGTGATAGAATTTTCCTCTTAGCAATTAAAAATACAAGAGAAAAGTTACCCAAATCATGATTTGGATTTGGAAGTGTTATTTTTTATGTTGAATATATGGAGTCATTATCTTTATGGTGAAAGGTGTGACATATATATCGATCATAAAATATTGAAGTATATATTCACATATAAATACTTGAATGTGATTAATAGAAGGTGGTTAGAACTGATTAAATATTTTTAATGGTCAATACATTACTACCTTAGTAAGGAGAGAAAGGTGGATAATGCACTGATTCAAAAATAATGTGCTATTTTTTCATGATGATGATTGAAAGAGATCTAGAATTTATTAATTTTTAGTATTTATATCTTTAAATCAAGAAAAATGGGGGCATTTTATATCTTTCTTAGATGATTTTTCAATTGTCTATCCCTGTGAGTATTAAAGAGGTACATAAGGAGGATTTGGAATAGAAAAAGAAGGAGAGTTATGTTCTTGAGTTCAACTATAATATAATGATAAGGCTAAAGACTAGATTATATGTACCTTCAATAATATAATTGATTAAATATATGTTAGATGATCCTTATAGATCATCATTGTCAATTAATATTGTAAGTATGAATATGTATAGATATATAAAATAATATTTCTAATAGAAAACATAAAAAAAAAATTTAGAGTATGTATCCTGATTATAGGTATTTTAACAAGTTAAGTGTGAGAGATGAAAGTCTAAGGGTATGTTTTAACCATAACCCATACCTAAATACAAATGATAAAACATCACCATGGATTTTGTTACAAAAATCACCAAAACATTTAAAGGTTATAATTATATTTGGTTTGTATTCAATTGAAGTACAAAGTTTTCACATTTCATTGATATTAGATAAGATTTATCCCTTGATCAACTTACTCGAATATAAATTAAGTGGTGATATTTCATAGAGTACTAATTTCAATTGTATCTAATTAGGATTATAGGTTAACTTTGATGTTTTGGATAATTCTTTAGCAACATCTAGATATATAATTGAGTTTCAGTACTGCATATCATCCTCAGAAATATGGTTGGTCTAAGAGGACCATTGAAACTCTAGAAGACTTGTTGATAGTTTTCTTTATGGGTTTAAAAGGTTATTGGGATCGACACCTTCCTATGTTGGAATCGTATAACAAAAATAGCTTTCACTTGAGAATTCATATGTATCCTTATAAAACCCTCTATAGAAATAAGGGAATAACTCCAAAATTCTAGGATAAAGTTGGAACAATAAAGGTATTATAACCTAATCTAGTTGAAAAAATGGTAGAGAATGTTAGATCCATTTAGCAACATGTCATGCGATCTCAGAGCCTATAGAAAAGTTATGCTTATAATTTTTGGTGAGATATAGAGTTATAATTTATTAAAAATGTACTCCTAAATATATCTCCTTGTAATAAGGTTATAATATTTAGAAATAAGGGAAGGATGAGCACTAGAAATATTAGTCCCTTTGAAATTCTTGATCGTATCGGGGTGATTTATTGTCGCTTGGTGATTCCACCAAACCTCTATCAAGTTCATGATGTGTTCCATGTATCTCTCCTAAGGAAGTGGATACCTGGTCCTTCACATGTACTAAAATTTTAGGTTGATCCATTGGATTATGATCTTTACTAAGAAGAATAACCAATAGAAATCATGGATTGTGGAGATAAAGTACTATGGAAGAAAGACTACTCACCTAGTTAAAGTTCATTAGAGGAATCAAAAATTCGAGGAATCTATATGGGAACCCAAGGATGTGATTAATTATCCATATAATCATTTTTTGTATTACAGTGACATAATTTCATGGGATAAATTCATTTTAATGGAGGTAGAATGTAACACCCCAAGATTTTAAATGTACTTCCTTTGGCATAAACTTGAAGTATTTGATAGATTTATTTACACCAAACTTTGATTCTAAATTAAAAATGGTAAATTAAATCCTTATAACCTATAATTTTATTGGTGGGTATTTATAGGATTAAACACATTGTGAAATATATATATATATATATAATGATTTAAGATGATAAAAATGTATTGGTAAGAACTCAATTAAAATCTATTTTCGATATGTTATGTGTTTTTAACTATTGAAAAATGATTTTAATGATATATATGAATAATTAATATGATTAGAGTAATAATCAACCATAAATTAGTTATTAAAATTTTAATAATGAAGATAAAATCATTTAAATGTAAAAAGTGTTGTTTTTCATAAAACAATTTTTATATGTGTTGTATGTTTTTATCATAATAAATTAAATAAATCATTATTGATTAATTTTTTTAATGAAATTTATTGATTATATATCCAATAAAATATTTTAACATTATTTTAATTATGTTTCTAAGGAAATTAATTGGAATAAATACATTGTGTGCTCTAAAACATTCTTTAAAAATGGTTTTTATTGCATTTTTTGTATGAATATTAGAATTAATTTTTCCCACATTTAGAAATTTTATTTTATAAAAAATGATATAATTTTTTATTTTATCATATTAAAATTATATTAAGGTGAAATTTTGTTATTTTTATAAAAAGATTAATTTTTCAGTGAATAGTAAAAATACTAATTTTATAGAGAATTGTATTTTGCATTAAAGTGTCTAAGAAGTGCCACTTTGTTTTGAATTAATTTTAAATTTAATTAGTTTATTTTTATTAAAAACAATCCAATTAATGTAATTTTAGTTGAAATTATTCTTAATTTTGATATAAATACAGTTTTAAACACAAAATTCATTTTTTTCTAGAAAACTATTTTTGATCACGTTTTGCAGGATTATTTTTATAATTAATTTGTATCAATTATATAAATCGAATTTTAAAAGAAAATAAATCCATATTTTTAATTATAATTACAAAAAAAATAATGAGTCCACTTTCATTTTTTAATTGGGAATAGTAAATTTTGTGAAAAAATTAGTTACCACGATAAGGGTTAAATGAGGTTGAAACAATTAAAACTAAAAAGATAAGAGTTAAAATTATATAAATTTTTTTATAAATCCTATTTTATGGTCATATTTAGAACCTATACCATCTCTTAATAGAATATTATTAATTTAGGAGAAATTTTACTTGAGTAATTCATTAATATCTTTTAATATTTTGAAAAATTACAATTGTGTCATCTCCCTTACTTATAAAAGGACACCACAAATCATATCCTCTCCACGCTTAAAGAGCCTATTATCTCAAAAAATCCCAACTCAAATCCTTTCTTATATCCCTTCTCATCGTCTTAGGGCCCATTTTCTTAACCTAAGACCAATCTTTCATGGCTTAAGATGTAAGTCTAAGGAGGTATCTCAAATAAGATATATAAATCATAACCGATAACTTTAAATTTTATTTATTTTTTCCACCTAATATAAATATGTTGTATATATCATAACTTGATTAATATAGCATCATAAAAATATAAATTTTATAAATATTATTTAAAACCCATTTTCTATGGCAAATGAAAGTATCACTCTTACGTACAAGTGGACTACCACCTCATCGTAGCAATACGATTAATTTTCCTTCACTACCTCACATATATATCTATAATGATCAATATAATTAATATATATGATAATTATAATATATATAATATTTTTAATGATAAAATATCATTTACATTTATTCTATTCATTTTTTAGTAAATGAAAATAGGGTTCATGTGTACGTATGTACTACCGTCTCCATTAACGGTGAAATTAGTTTTTTCTATATATACCTATTATAGAAGGCTATAAATATTTATATAATGAATATATATGATATTTATATCACTATTAACATTATAGAGATGATGGAACCTTAATCAATATTCAAGGACCAAAACTTTCGAACCAAAACTTTCATGAAAAAAAATAATTAACACCCATAAATAACGATTTTAATAAATAATTCCAAATAAAAGGGTGTTGAAATTTTATAAGTGGATAATATATGGTATTATAGGTTTTTATATGGTTCTATTATACAATTATAATAAATTTAAATTTATAAAAATGGTTTTAAAGTTCTTACGAAGCAATTCACACTTGAGATAGGGGTTTTATATTATAATTTAATTTTTACAAGGATTGTTTATGCTTATATTTATAATGATGAAACTTTATGATCTATATCTCAAAAATCTCATGAATTTTCTTATCCTCTTTTTATTTATTTAAATCATGATTTTTACTTTCATTTTTCTCTCTCTAAGTACATAAAAGCCCAAAAATGATTAGGGAAAACCTAATTTATTTCACTCTTCTGTTGGTAATTTTTTCTTCTTGATCCATATTTTCTTTAAAATGGTTTCAAGAATTTTTTTAATACTCTAAAATCATTTATTAAATAAAATTTTCTCCATTTTTTCAATAAAAAAATCAAAAGCAATCATATTTTACTTTTCCAAACAAGGTATTTTTTACCAAATGTGTGAATGGAATCTTTGTTTTATATATCGCATGAATGATTTTTCTCACCATCAGGAATATTATTTACTTTAAACATTCCTTTATAATTTTCCTTAGATATTTTCAAATAAAAATATTGTAACGACCTGAACCAGAATAGTACTAAACGGTTCAGGTTCTACTACCTTAGGCGCACCTCCTGGAATTCCAAAGGTTGTCGACTAGCAACAAGGGTCTTATAGATATAGTGGGGAGGTTGTACCCTCTCAGAGGATAATAGTAATGGTACTGGTCCAAGTACAACAACAAAGATGTAGCGGAATAAATGACTCGGCAGACTTGAACAAGACCCGTAGAGCGGAAGCACATTCAATATTAATAAACAGTGGAATCAATAAATATCAACAACAGCAATGGAAATAAACACAACAACATTTTAATCAATTGTAACTACTATATAACCACAAAAAATGTATCCAAAGAAGGTCGTACATATCTAAATATAAAGGGATCCAATAGATAACCAATTGTAGATACAAATAAGCATGCTGATACAGGAAAGTATGAAAAACATAGTAAAATCAAGCTAGGAAAGACCTCAAGGTCCATACCATCTCCAAGCAACAGCTAATGCAGCAAAACTCCTAAAGCTGGCCTCTTTCCTACACATAAATCCATAAAGTCTACACGCGTCCCAAAGGTCCTGTGTAGGGTGTGAGAGGAATCTCAGACGAATACCACCTAATGGTGCGTACCTAATATAAGTGTTTAACCAGTAATGCATTTATAAGGAAAACAGTAGACAGAACTATGCACAAATAAATACAAACTCTATTGGTGCTCAACAACCACCATGGAGTGTCACCTACTTCGGCCAACACCGAAATATCTATCATATAACCCAGCACCATGTTCCCCCAGACACTATGTGTCTCAAGTACTAACGTCCTGAAGGCACGCTCGAGAAACAGTAACCTGGAGGAACAGTGATGCCTGTCCTCAATAAGTAGCCAGAGGGACAGCGATGTCTACCCTAAAATAACGTAGCCGAAGGGATAGAGATGTCTGCCGTCAAAGTAAAGTATTAGAAGGGATAATAATATCAACCCTCAAATAATGGCGAGCCTCTGTCCCCAACCCGATGGCCTCAATTCTATCCCATGAAGGCTCATCACCTTCCATGTGACTTCCTATAACAAGCACCCCCAAACCAATAGTACCTAAACTGAAACTAACGGGGGACTCTACCCACACGAGTGGTCAAAACCACCTCATTACGGATTCTCTCTGTGTGCACACTACTCAAAGTTTCTGGGTGAGTGGTAGTAACCAAAATTTTACCCAATACACAACACCTCTGACACCTTGTGTCTCTGTGACCATGTTACTCAAATCTGATGGTCTCTCTATCCCAGAAACCTGGGTCATGCCCCACCTGACAGTCATCCTCCCTCAAACTGGCGCCCATGACGCCCAATCCCATGGTCAAAACAACAAAACATAACTCGGGCCAAGCCCAACCTATGATCAACATCACTCAACAATACCCAGGACATGCCTAGCATAACCCGAAGGATCCAGCATATGTAATATCACACATGACATATATAATCACAATGGAAAACTTTAAACAGTAAAGACAACAAAACAGTTGAATTACACTAGCAAGGTGTTGTCACATACCAGCACTGAGGTCTTGAGATCCTCTAAAAATTCTTATCAAGGCTTAACAAACTAACTTATCAGATAAAACATCACAGTTCAATTATAACCATTTTGGCTTCCCCCGGCCAAAATTCCCAAATTGATCAACAACCCCTCGCCCGGCCCCACTCAAGAAAAATAGGTCAAGGGTATACCCAAATGCATCCCACAGGTCTAATGAACAATTTGATATGCAATATCAGATAAAACTAGGTCCCGCTCAAAATACACAAAAATGCACCAAACGTCGCGCCACCCAAATGACCATGAAAACACAAAATGAGGTATGCATCACCTACCTGAGACACATATGATGCTACTCCTCCGATAACAGCCTTTAATTAGGTATAAAATGTGGTAGATCTACAAAAGAATTAGAATCACTCAAACCCCAGTAACTCATTCTAGAACAAAAATAAAGAACAACTCCTCAAGAGGAATCAAGGCCTTACCGAGGGGGGTCCAACAGATCAATTGGTGTTCAAATCGGGTCTCGAATGAAGGAATGGAAGGGAATTGAAGTCCCGAATGGCTCTCCCCGCTCAAACCATCGAAGGTATTGAGGTTCTGCCTCAATATGAGGCTACTTCCCGTTTTAGGGAAAAAAAGAAACTACATGGCATGTACTTTAAGTACACAGCGTGTATCATTTTATTATTCATAAGATGGCTGAAATTCCGCCAACTTACTTCCCAGAACCTACCGACATGAGTACACAGCGTGTACCTAGGGGTACATGGTGTGTACTTAGTTTTTATTCTCTTCCTCGCCTAATTTCCCACATGCCATGTATATCCCTCATATATGGCTAGACTACATGGCATGTCCAAGGAGTAAACGGTGTGTACTTGGTTAAACAATTCTACCTGGCCAACTGGCCTACACGCCATGTATCGTCTCCATATGGTCATGGGTACACAGCGTGTCTATAACTACACGTCGTGTAGTAAGAAATTTATACATGGCCATCACACAAAATTTACTCAGAAAGCACACGGTCGGCACTCACCTAATCTATAAACAGCATGTACTTAAAAGTACACGGTGTGTAGTCTGGAAATTTTCAGAAACTGTCCAATTTCTTCAGTTGTCACAGGGACCAAGTAAAAAATTCAAACGGGGGTCAGGATTTTGACCCGTTCTAAAAACCTAGTTTCTTAAAATATCCCCACCTTAATATAGATCATATCTGAGCAATCAAATGAAACTCGAAGATGGCACAGAACATACCACCCTGATCAAAGTAACCCAGACTTCTGTGGTCTCAAAGGTCCTGGATAAAATCCTCAAGGGGGCTCCCCGCCTTAGGAGTTTCCTAACTCAGTCTCAACCCAACAAAACTCAGAATAAACAAAGGTTCACTAACCTATTTTTTAAACGCATAGTCCTTCTGTGATGGATCATCACCCTTGTGCCACATTAGTGCTCATGTACCGTTCCCAACATCCAACATATCTCTCACCGCATTGGTGTCCACCTCCATGAGGTCCTCCATCCCATGGACGCTCAAAAATGAACATGGTGCCTAGAACCTCAAGTGACTCGCATCCTCGATGCCCCAATGCCCAAGTCACCTCAAGTAACATTCACCCTTGATGGACTGATGCCCACTGAACCTCAAGTAATTGGCATCCTCGATGCCCCTGATGCTATGAATTTCATACATATAAATAAATATATCACGCACTTTATATAGTGTCAATCCCACTGACTAGAATCTAGTAAGTCCACATAGATCTTGTGCATCACGTGCCCTCAAAACAGACATGCTTATATAGGTCATGCTAAAAGGAAACATCGCAATCATGGCCACACCCATGGTGTACCTCTAACTGTCATCGGATCACCAGCATGCTCAGCCTCTGGTCGCTCCACAGCGTGCATCTGGCCTGAAGTATGGCTTCCTGATGCCTGACCTCCCTGAGGTGCCCCTCTAGCCACCAGCCACTGAACCCTCAACTAGATCCCATTGTCTCTGTCAAGTTCTCTACGTGCAGCTAAACCATTTCTACCATCTCCTAGTACTGAACCTGAACCAACTCTAGAGGCCACTGTCTTTCCTGGTCCCTATCTGTCATCTTTCTAAGAAGGATTCTTGCAAAACCTCTCAAGGTGCATGACCTGTCCACATGCTCGGCACTCCAATGAAGGCCTATCGCACTGAGTCCGAACATTTCATGGCTATCCACACTGAAAGAAAACCACTAAAGAACTACTACGAGGTGTTCTAGATGAGTCATTAGCCTGAATGCCCTGCTGGAACTCATCACATCCTCACTTCCTGCTGTCTAAACCCTCACCTGAAGCCATCGTTTGGCCAACCTGAGGCCTATCCCTCTGGTTTCCCTCCACTATGAGCACCTGATTCACCACCTATTAAAAATAACCATGCCTGAAGATATTCACCTAGATATGAATGGCGTGTTGTAAGCCATCCTCGAAGTGTCTCACCCTAGTCGTTCCATCGCTTACCATACCAGGTGAAAAGTGACACAGATCAGTGAAATTAGTTGTATATTCCATGAAGGACATGTCTCCCTGCTAAAAACTCAAGAACTCCCGATCTCTCTCTTCTCTCAATGTCTCTGGGTAAAATTTCTCAAAGAACCTATCCTCAAAGTCCTTCTATGCCAGTCTCTTGTGCCTGTGAGCCTGAACCTGCACATCTCACCAACACTTTGTCGGCCCTCACAGCATGTATGTCACCAGCTTGACCCTCCACCCTAGAGGCATCTTGAGCTACTCAAAGATCATCTGCATGATCTCTATCCAGTTCTCAACTACCTGCGAACCAACCTCACCCTGAAAAAGCAGCGGGTGTTGCGACTGAAACTCATGTGTCGTATATTCCATAGATGGCTCTATACCCTGTGTGCCTCTGTCGATCCCCTACAAGACACGCATTAGGATAGCTCATAGATGCTCGTCGAGCCATGGTCCAAATGCTTCCAAAACTAGCTGTTGTTATTCCTACACAGGATCCTGAGCCTGATCCTTTCCCTAAGCATGTACCTGCGGCTCTTTCTCTACTAGCACCGGATCCTGAACCTGATCCTGCACCTGCGGCACTGTACCATCTCCCGTCTGACGCTCCATCTGAGTCGCCCAAAAAGGAACCCTCTAAATACCATAAATGGTCAGATAGCCCATATATATATATATAACAATATATATTCAAAACAGATAAAGAAATCAGTAAAAGGTAGCACATAACTACTACCCTTACACTCCCCCACCGCAACCCATGCCCATGGAATCCCGGCCTCGTGGCCTCCTTACCCGTCCTTAACAGATACAAGTATCAAAATTACCTCAGGACATGCCCGTCCCAACAAATAATGTTGCCTCAAACCGATGACCAAGTCGCCCAATCCTGGGGATCAAAATCACATCAACAAATTGTACATGCCTGCTCGTACAAGATCCAGACCCAAATACCCTGTCGTATACAGTTCTACAATATATAAAGTATGGCATACACATTGCAACAAACAAGAAATTATATCAGTAATATCACCTTTTCACATTTCAAGAATACAAAGCATGGAAATTGATATCATTCACATGGTATTATCACTTCACAAAGCATACGTGCAGTTACGAAATTGAAATACCCTAAAAATGTTCCTATAAAAATCCAAGCAAAAAAGCCTTTCCATACCGGGCCAAGGTCCAATTCTCCCTTACCACACTAGGTCAATAGTTACATATCATAATCAATAACAACACAACCCAAGTGATCCACTAAGGTTGAAATCATATAAACTATAATCTGAGAAAAAAGACAACAAAAATTCCCACCCATGGAAACTTGGTCCATCCCTCATACCTGGGGTTGTAGGCACCCAATCACATGCAAGAAACCCAGTTCCAATAACAACCTATCTCCAGAATACCATATCCCAAATAATAAAACTAGCAGAAATAAAATGAGAAGTCTCAATATCATTAGTAGTCAGTAAAACACTGCTACTAAATCCCTGTCAAGAACTCCTTTGATACCACTTTGTAACCACCCAGACCCAAATAGCCACCCAAAAAATGATAAAAGGGTCAGGTGCTACTACCTTAGGCACACCTCCTCAAATGGAAAAGGTTGTCGACTAGCAGCGAGGTTCTTATAGGTATAGTGGTCAGGCTATACCCTCTCGGAGGATAATAATAATGGTACTGATCCAGGTATAACAATAAATATGTAGCGGAATAAATGACTCAGCAGACTCGAACTAGACCTGCAGAGTGGAAGCACATTCAATGTCAATAAACAGCGAAAGCAATAAATATCAACAACAGTAGCGGAAATAAACACAACAGCATGTTAATAACTTGTAACTACTACAGAACCACAAAACATGCTTCCAAAGCAGGTCGTACATATCTAAATATAAATGGCGCTAATGGCTAACCAATTGTAGCTACAAACAAGCATGTTGATACAGGAATGTATAAAAAACATAGTAAACTCCATTTAGGCAAGACCTCAAATTTCATATTATCTCCAAGAAACAGCTAATGCAACACAACTCTTGAAGTTGGTCTCTTTCCAACACGTAAATCCATAAAGTCGGCACGCGTCCCGAAGGGCCCGTGTAGGGTGTGAGACGAATCTCAGTAGGATACCTCCCAATGGTTCATACCTAATATATGTGTTTAAAAAGTCATGCATTTATAAGGAAAGTAGTATATAGAACGATGAAAAAATAAATACAAACTCTGCTGGTGATCAGAAGCCACCATGGAGTGTCACCTGCTTCGGCCAATGTCGGAATCTCTGTCATATAACCCGGCACCATGTGCCCCCTAACACTGCCCATCTCAAGTACCGACGTCCTAAAGGCACGTCCTAGAAATATTAACCCAGAGGAACAGTTATGCATGTCCTTAATAAGTAACCTGATGTACAATGATGTCTGCCCTCAAATAACGTAGCCGGAGGGACAGCGATGTTTTCCCTCAAAGTAAAGTATCCAAAGGGAGAGTGATATCTACCCTCAAATAATAAAGAGCCTTTGTTCCCAATACGATAGCCTCAATGCAATCCCCTGAAGGCTCCTCACCTTCCACGTGGCTTCCTACGGAAATCACCCCCAAACCAATAGTACCTAAACTGAAACTAACGGGGGCCTCTACCCATACGAGTGGTCAAAACTACCTCATCACATATTCTCTCTTTCTGTACACTAATCAAAGTTTTTGGGTGAGCAGTAATCACCAAAATAGTACCCAAGCCACAACGCCTCTGACACCTCGTGTCCCTGTGACCATTCCGCTCAAGTCTGATGGTCTCTCCATCCTGGTAACTTGGTCCATGCCCCACTTGACAGTCATCCTACCTCAAACTGACGCCCATAACACCCAATCCCAGGGTCATAACCACCCAACATAACTCGGGCCAAGCCCAACCTATGATCAACATCACTCACCAATACCTAGTCCATGCCGGGAACAACCCGAAGGTTGCAGTATATGCAATATCACACATCACATATATAATCACAATGGAAAACATTAAACAGTCAAGACAATGAAATAGTTGAATTACACTAGCAAGGTGTTGTCCCATACCATCCCTAAGGTCTTAAGATCCTCTAACAATTCATATCAAGGCTTAATAAACTAACTTATTAGATAAAACATAACAGTTAAATCATAACCATTTTGGATTCCCCTGGCCAAAATGCCCCAATTGATCAACAGCCCCTCTCCTAGCCCTACTCAATAAAAACAGGTAAAGGGTGTACCCAAAGGCATCACATAGGTCTAATAAACAATTTAATATGCAATATCATATTAAAGTGGATCCCTCTCAAAATACCCAAAAACACGCTGAAGGTTGCGCCACCCAAATGACCATGAAAACACAAAAGAAGGTATGCACCACCTACCTGAGACTCGTACGATGCTACTCCTCCTATAATTTCCTCCAATTAGGTATAAAACATGGTAGATCTACAAAATAATAAAAACCGCTCAAACCCCAATAACTCGTTCTAGTACCAAAATCAAGAAAAATGGATCAAGAGGAATCAAGGCCTTACCGAGGGGGTTCCAAAAGATCAACCAATGTTCGAATTAAGTCTTGAATGAAGGAATGGAATGGAATTGATGTCCCAGCCGGCTCTCCCCTCTCAACCCGTTGAAGGTATTGAGGTTATGCCGAATTACGAGGCTACTTCCCATTTTAGCGAGAGAGAAAAAAAGAAACTACACAAAGTGTAGTTTAAATACACAATGTGTATCATTTTATTGTTCATAAGATGGCCAAAATTCCACCGACTTACTTCTCATAACCTTCCTACATGAGTAAACGACATGTACCTAGGGGTATACGGTGTGTACTTATTTTTTCTTCTCTTCCTCTCCGACTTACCCACACGCCAAGTATATCCCTCATACACATCTAGACTACATGGAGTGTCCAAGGAGGACACTTCGTGTACTTGGTTAAAAGATTCTACCCGGCCAACAGGCCTACATGCCATGTATGGCCTCCACATGGTCATGGGTACACGGCATGTCTATAACTACATGCCGTGTAGTAAGAAATTTCTACACGATCATCACACAACATGTACTCGAAGAGCACATGGCCAGAACTCGCCTAACCTATACACAGTGTGTACTTAAAATTACATGGCATGTTGTCTGGAAATTTCCAGAAACTTCCAATTTCTCTGGTTTTCTCAAGGAGAAGTCAAAAATTCAAACGGGGTCGGGATTTTGACCTGTTATAAAAACTCAATTTCTTACAAATATTTTCTATATATTCTAATAATTTTTAGTTAACATTTTATTAAAATAAAATTATATATTTTTATCTTTTCATGGAAATGTATGAATGATATTTTAAAGGAATTTTTCATCTATGTCATCATTGTTTAACGATATTTATGCTTTTTTGGGTATATTATCTAATGATACCATATTTATACTTTACCTAGATGGTTTATTATTATGTTTATGAGATTTTTATGAAACTAGTTTAATTTCCATGAGTTATTATATGATGATATGATGAATGTTTTATAATCTTATGTCACGCATATGTGTATTTTTAATTATTTGATAGGTCGGACTAGAATTATATATCACTATAATGAATTGGGTAAAGCCTTATATCACATGATATAACTATAGGAAACAAATTTATATGCTTAATTCACTATGTGATAAAGGTAGGGATTCATGATCCACTGTAATATGGGAAATAGGTGGTGATTCTTGATCAACTATGATATAATGATAATAGTATTTGACATTACCATATGATATGGTTTCTACGCCTATGATGGTGCCACACTCTTATGAAATGTTTATATGATTATGATTGGAACTCATGTATTGTGATTTATTTTGTTATGATTCCCCGATATTGTGTAATAATAAATTTTTATTCCCTAAATCAAGATTATGTTGGGTATGATTTTCTATTGATAATCACATGTTATCATACCCTTATGCTCGTGATATGCTAACATATGAACATTTATTGATATCTTAGATGTTTACTCATATTGATATTCTGATATCACCCTTTATTATGTTTAAATTTTTCACCATGTTATGAAGAAGGGTTATATGTATGATTAATCCAGAAGGGTACCTTAAGTAAAGAAATATGTTCAAGATGGTGAAAATTATAATTAAAGAAGATATTTATGTATCTAGTCTCTAAATTCACTAAACCTTTATGGTTCTTGGGATTTTGTTTTGTATATATATTGAATATCCATCCAAAAAATTTAATATCTATATATGTTATGCTTGGGTCACTATATGATCATTATGGTTATAAGAAGGTAGGTAGAAGAATTCATCAAACACATAAAACCAAGAAAGAATCCAAAATTGACAATATTTTTAAATACAAATTCATTCAGGAGGTCCAATACCTAAAATGGATGGCTAGTATTATTCTTTTTGATAAAAATAACTGTAAGATTAGGGTTTTCATTGACTTCAGAGATCTCAACTAGAACTATCCAAATAATGATATCCCAATCCTAGCCATGGATCTATTGATCGATGTGATGGTTAGATTTCAAGGAATCTATTTTATGTATTGATACTAATGGTATAAATAGATGTATATAACCCTAAAAATGAAGAGTACACAGCCTTTAGGGAAACCTAATGTGTGTATTAATATCAATTAATACCCTTTTACTTGAAGAGTGATGATGATGCATACCAATATAATATAAATTATATCTTTATTCCCCTCTAAGGGAAGGACATATAATTCTACATATATGATCTGGTAGTTAAATATAAATTATTTTTTAATCATCTTGTTGATTTTGAGACTGTTTTTAATGAACTATATCAACACATCCTAAATAAGAAACCCTTGAAATCTTCTTTTATAGAAACATTTAAAAAAATTCATAGCTTAATTATAAGTCATCATGATATTGAATTAAAAAAACAATAAGTTGTTCCTTGATATGATACTCCACAAAATATTAATAAGTTGTGGGGACTCTAGGGACGTTTCACCTATATCAGGTTCTTAATAGACAACCTTTCTAGAAAGTTCCCGCTGATGAGAGCCAGAATTTTCAAAATTTTAATTGATTTTCATTGGTAATTACCCCTATAATTAATTCAAAACCTATGTTAATCGTTAATTTTTTTTATCAGATAATTCTTGACTTCATGAAAAAAGGAATTAAAATTTTGTGTTTTAGTGATTTATTCAATTTCTAGATTTAAATGAGAATCATTAATTTGATTTTTAATTTTCGAATTAAATTATTTTATTCAATTGTAAAATTCATGTTTTTTTACATTGATTTTTCAAGGATGAATTTTAAATGCAGGATTTCAATGTGTTTTTTGGAATTTACATGAATTAATTCTAAGCTATAAAACCATGATTGTAATTTTAAAATGTAATTGAATTCAAAATCTGAGTTTTTTATTTAATTTGGAACTAATTTATGAAATGAAACCAAACATTAATTTTAGAATTAAATTTGAGGTGTTACAAGCTAATTTTAGAATTATTTTAATTGTTTTATTATTTTTTAAATTAATTTGAAACTTTATGCAGTAAAAATGTGTATTTGGGGAATATAGATTGAGGTATAGAAAATTAGAATAGGGTCAAGATGTTGCACATTGGAAGCCTCATGTCCACTCAAATGTTCATATGGGAAGTAAACGCATGTGAAAAATTAAGTGAATGTGTTAAAAATTTTAAAAAAGGGTCTAAGTAACTATACCCACAAACTAACTACAATAGTTTGGAATTGACCATGTGAAGAAGAACACATGATTAGAGTACTTACCAAAAAAGGAAAAAAAATATCCAAAGAACCACACTATTTTTCCATGGTATCTCTTCTAATTTTGGATATTTTCTATAACCAACTCCAAGATAAAACACCAATTGACCATCCTAACACCTTTGAAAACTGATGGCAAGGTCATATCCTCCTCCACTTCAACTGATCACAATCCTTATTAGTTTTTATACACAATACAAATATGTCTAACCTCACATCACAATGGCATCACTACCATGCACTATATTATTGATAAATCCAATTAGAGAATATGACTGATATCACTAGAACACAAAATTTAGTGATTTGAGTCCAATTACATTAATGCTTCATAAAACTACACACAATTAGTTTGAAAAAACTACCAATTGAATTTTTCTAAGAAAACGCCTCAAATCCACTACAGGTCTCACCAAAAGTCCTCTCTATATCGATTTACCACCAACAAAGTTCATATCTAATGTTTAGGTTCATATATATAGTCCGAATTGTACCATAAAGATTAGTTCACTCCATAAGAAACAACTAGCCATAATGCTTGCCTAAACAAGATCCTTCGTATCACCTAAGACCAAACTGGAGTAAATATCACATAGATTGATTATAGAAACCCAGTGTGTCTCACATGATTGATTAGAGATAGATCTGGAGTCCATTATTGGAACATTCAAATGACATGCTATAGCTCATTGATTAATAATGACTATGGTGATTTATGTAATGGCCAATGAATATTATGATTGGGATCGGGTAGGGAGAAGACACATTGTTGAGGCCCAAGGTTAGGCCAAGCCCAGAATCATGTTTAAGGATGAACCCAACAAGACAGACCTAGTTTTTAAGATTAATCCTATGATTATTACCAAAGAAATAGTCTTATAACATTAATCACAATAATCATCATGTGAATTCAGGAAACACTCATCTTCCACTGCTCAAAAAAACATCAAATCACTGAAATAATTCCACTAAAATTATCTATGGTCGAGTACAAAGCCCAACTTTGGAATGATCAAAAAGTAGTTTTAAAAAATTATGTATTCCTATATAATCAATTATGACCCTAAAAATGGACACAATTTAATCATCTAAAGAATAAGAATTCACTATGGCCTACTAATGAAATCAAGGAACATTTTGGAATACAAGAGCTAAAGAAACCCATGTTTCTCACGTGGTTAATTGAGAAGCACACCAAGAATCATCGAACATTATTTTATAAATAAAGGATTGGTCACTATTACTATAGTATATTCTCTTTGATCACTAAGAGATGAGATGGTATTATTTACTATGTTCTTTTACTTATTTTTTTTGTAAAAACTTCGATGATGGGACACTAAGGAATTAGTGGCTGAGTTGATAAGATTCTCCTTATACCCCTGTTATTAAATTCCACACTTTAATATTTCATTATAAGATGGTAATATATTTATATTCAGTCAATCTATTTATACATTATCATATTTTCTTATTCATTACATTTTTAATTTATCTTCCCTTCCTCGTTGTATTTTACACACATTCCACTTAGTTCCTATCCATTGCTTATTATTATGAGCATTGGGTTGACTTAAGTGTAATTATCAATCTTTGATTACTTGTTTTGGGAATATTGGAGGTTTTAGTGGCTATTTCATCCCTTCGATTAAAATAAACTTCTATGTGAGGGTAATCATGTGATATTTCTCATGATTGGAGAAGAAATAGGAGAGTAAAAATGAAATAATTATTTAACAGAAAATATAAAGAGGTATATGAGGTTAGTAAAATTCATTTAAAATTGAATTTAAAACTAATACAGTTAAATCTCAAAAAAAATCAAAGAAAATGAACCCATAAAATAAAATAATAACACATCCATAACACTTTTTTCTCTAACACAACCCAAGTACACTACTATTATATTCATTCAGGTTCAAATTTTATTTCTATATAGGCCCTGCTATAAATTTCTCATCACCCTCCCTTTAATAAGTTAAAGAATATAGGGGTTAAATATCATTGGAATGATATTTTTAAAGAATATTTTGATGATATTAATAATTACCTATATTACCAACCGATAGAAGGAATGTTACTTATCTTATATGTGGAACACTTGGAGTGATCACTTGAAACCCTCTTAAGTAAGAACAATGATGCAAAAAGGAGAAAATTCTACAATATCTTAGAAAAAAAATTGGATACTAGGAAATGATGTTCTAATATTGAGAAGAACCATCTCGCATTAATTTTCATGATGTAGAAGATAAGGCACTACAAACAGCATCATGAGGTCCACTTAGTCTCTTACATTAACCCGTTTAAATATATCATCATTCATGAAATAATAATTTGATATTTAGAATAATGTATGGTTATCATGTAGAAAATTTACATTTAGTTCATGTTTCAAAAGTTAGTTAAAGGGAAGGAATTGGTTTATTTCCATGTGCCACACCCTACTATAGAAATTGTGCTGATTAATATAGATTTGTTAGTGACGAGGTTTTCACTATTCATGAAACTTCCAAAACATGGGAGATATACATTGATGGTTCCTCTATAATAATGATGATAAGAACAATGGAAAATCAAAATCTCAATTGATTCATCTTAGGAATTGTTCTTATCTCTCTAATGAAGGTAGATCTACCCTATTTATTCCTATTATAATAAAGTTTCACCAAAAATGAAGTGGAATACAAACCCCTCATCATAGACCAAGGGCTACCTATATAGATACCAGTGACCTTTTAACATCAATGTTGATTAAAATTTGGTAATTAAGAAAATTAATAGTGAATATAGCTTCAAAATAGGAAATCATTCCCCTTTATTGATTATGTATGAGGGTTGATAGTGGAAGTACCCTCTAAGAAAACTCCATCACATGTTTTGTGTTCGTGGAATTCTTGTTTTTATATATTATCTAATGCATCCATATCCCTAGAATATTTAGATTAGGATGAGATAGTCATTTTTATTGTGTATCACAGGGTGGTATCTTCATTCATTGGTAATAACATAGAATACATCAATTAAATTAACACCACCCTAGAATCAAAGAGATCCCATAGTTATACCATATTTGGTTGTATTTCACTCATAATAGACTACATTCAATGAATAGTTCTTCTATTGGGTTTATCTAAAAGGTAAAAAGTCCATCTATAGGTAGAAAATTTCATACTTTAGAATATCTTGAATTCTCATAAAGTTCTCTCCAAGAGACGTTTTGATAGAGTTATCCTCATGTTCATTGAAGGAGAAGATTTATTTAATGTTTTACAATAATTCCATGTTGGAATTTAAGTCTCCCATTAGTTAAGACCAAGATCTTTCATAAAATCAGAAGACTTGGATAACACTGGGTCTTAATGATGTCGGACTATGTAGAGTTTTCCAAAAAAATGTCATGCCTATCAGATACATACCAAAATAATTCATCAACCCCTATATCTATTTCTTACCTCTAAGTAATCATATCCATTTTCCATGTAGGAAATAGATTTCATGGGAACATATCTCTTAGCTACATTCAAGTAGTTATAGTACATCATTATATCTACTTACTACTTCTCTGGGTAACCCAAGGCTATACCACAAAAGGAATTAATAAAAATGCTATTATAAATTTTTTATAGTCAAATATTATCACCATATTTAGTGTCCATCACATAGTATTGAAGTATAATGGAACAAATTTATATACTTCAAATTGAATAAGATTTATCCGGAATATAATATTTAGTCTAAACACTCCTGCTTCCATACAATGATGGATATAAAAATAGTTTATTTCAACAAGATCTATATAACATACTCCTAGAAAATGGTGAATAGAGACAAAAAATAATGTTCTAATAAACTTAAACATGATTTGTGGGATTTTAACACCATGACTCATACTACCACACAGAAGACTCCATGCTCACTTGTATATAGGATAGAGGCAGTCCTTCCCATTAAGGTCTAACTGGATTCACTCTTCATTTTTATCTGTAACATCTTTTCTAAATATGAGTAATCTATTAACTGGGTGGATGAATTATAAATTATTGATGATAAAAGGTTTCACACATTTATCTGTAGATCTATAAGAATCTAGTTTTATGATAATTAAACAAGAATTTTCACCCTATCTCATTCCTACAATTATCATTGGTGTTGGCCCTGAGAACCCCCATGATACTCGGGAAGAACCCTTAAAAACTAGGGAAAAAATGGGAAGAACCTTAATATATTCAAAATATATACTAAAATATAAAATATTCCTCAATCTCAATGGATGGAGAGAATATCATGCTAACCACCAATGTAAGGTTTATCAAGAAATGATTTGTATAATTTCATGATGGGTTTATTCACATTATAATCACATTATATTAAACTGTATGGAATATAATTATTTATCCCATGAAATTAAAGTGTATGTAATTAAATGATTATTGTATGATGTTAAAAACCATGATATTACATCCTAGTTGTGTGATGCTAAACTATAGGGTACCTTTGATTCATCTTGAAAGACCCCAAACTACACAGAGCAGTCAACTCTATGGAACCTAGATTCCTTACATATGATCTATATCTATATAAGGTTCCTTAAAATGTGATTGTTTATCCATGAATCTAATATAATAAAAAATATCCGCCATCTTTAAAAATTCCCCTTATTTTTCGTGGGACCTCTCTATCTAACATGACCCAAAACATCTTTGTAGGGACCATTCTATGAGACATATTAAAAAGGGTAAAATACAAAACCCTTATATAAAATCTTGATATATATAGGGATATATTCTTTTTCCTTGGGGATCCAATGACATGGATACACTAGAATATTCTAATTTCATGATTCACTTAATCCCTAACCAAGATCACCCCATTTTCATGCTAATATGGGACTATTCTCCTTAGAACTATGTTTGTCTTGATTCTTATGATTGTAGGATATGTAGTGGCACCTAGATCTCATTTCAAGGTACCAACTAAAAATTCTAATTTAAACCCACTTCTTCTTAGTGTTTGGTACCACTCATTCACATTGGGTTTACCTTTATGGGTTCAACACTGATAAAAATCTATTTTTTCCATGATATTGTTCAATAAAAATCCCCTATGAATAGGCCCTTTTCATATAAACCTAAATTTCATGGAATCTAAATCCTGAAAGTATGATGTATAATTATGTGACAAAATCATAGTAGCATAAAAGTAAACTACATGCCTATAATCCCTTGTAAAATTAAATTAAATTGCACTACATTGGGTCCATTTTTCAAGACCATAATCCACATATAACAGCCCATATTTTATATAATAATTTACATACACAAGATACAGGACCTTCTAAAATCCCTATCAATACATTTATTTTTTCCATAATCCAATGATGGAAAAAATTATCTTATATTTTGACTTCTTCAGTCAGTATAATTTTTTCCTTTCATCGCATAGTAATAGGATTCAATCATTTTATCCCTCCCATATATGATCTATGTCAATGTGGGAGCCTCTGACATAGGGTTTATTTCCTATAAACCTTCATTGAGAAATAATTTCCCCATGGAAAATAGATTTTCCATTTAAGATATCTCTTTCTTTATAGATTCCATAATTATGGTCACTTGTGGCCAGAATAATTCCCTTTTACAAATAAGAACTATATGAGGATTGATTAAAACTAACTTGAAATATGTATTGATTCAAAAAAAATTCATCCTAGGCCTAATTTCAACTTCCATTTCCATACTTTGTTCTAATAAGTTATGAGTCCTTAGAAAAATCACATTAGGTCTTTGTGTTTATATTTTTAGGGAACCCATATATTACACCCCTTCCTCTCCAATATACAATCCAAATCTCTATAGAAATATTTTATACCCAAGAAATACATGTTTCTTAATTCTTGTTATTTTTTTATATATAATGGAATTAAAATTTTTTATTTTAGGATTAAAATAAAGTCCTTTGATCTTACTCCTAGTGTATAGTCACTTATTAGTTTTCTTGGTGTTCACACATTCTTATCACATGACATTAAACTTTATTACAAATACTATATCATAAATTATGTCTTAAACTATTTAGGATAGTCTATTGGTGAGACTTACTTTCCCTACATGAAAGTTAAATCTATGTGGGAATCCATAGTGATAATAATAAATTACACAAATAATATATCAATCTACATGAGGGTTTTATTTCCTTAGAGATTTAATGGTCATGGATATATTAGAAGACAAAAATATCATGATATACTTAACCTATGATTGGAAATACCCCCATAATCAGAACTACTTATGTATTGATTATTATTATCACATGATACATAGGAAAACTTGGACCACATATCTTGGGCCCATCTATAAATTCTAATCAATCCCCTACTTTATCTTAATGGAAAAACATTCATTAATTCACATTGGGTTTTCCCTCCTCTCTTGGAACTAAGATGGTGTTATCTCATTTTTCATGTGATCCAGATCTATGAAAATTCTCCTACATAGAGGTCCCCGTTGTATGATCCTAAACTCCATGGAATTTAAGTCCTTATCATATTACCTTAAACGGCATGACATCTACATCACTGTCATATTACATTAAACTACACAACATATGGTCCATCCTACTTGAACCTCAAACTATATTGAGTGATCCTCTGTATGAGACCTATCTTCTCTACATAAGACCTAGATATACATAAGAACCCCAGCATGTTTTTATTTATCCACAAATCTATTCTAAGAAAAAATATTTCCCACTTTTCATAGTTTTATCTAGGTTTTGGGTCCCCTCTACTCATGTCAAGTTTTCCTTTATGATCTCACCAATATTTTATGCTGACTGCCTCACCTTTTTAGTCAAATTTGTATGACTATAGACACTGGATGCATTTTTTGACAGAAAAGACCTTAAAATAAAAATTAAAATTGACATAATCTCTAGGTTGAAATAATTTAAAGGTTTTCTTATGAAAATTTCAAGTCACCACTCACTGTTCATTCACCTCACATGACCTAGGAAAAATTGAGCATATGAAAGAAAAAGAAAAAAATCACAAAACTCATCACACAAAAAACATACAAAGGGAGGCCTGATAAAAATCTATGTTCCTACCCACTAAGGAATCCCCCGTATGAGGATTAAAAAATAGAGTGAAATGGAAATGAGACATAAATATTTTGGTTTCCACCATACAACCCTAAAAAATTGACTAATTATTTCTATTCCTTCAACGAAGGAAAAAATTAGAGCATTTATTTTCTCCTCATATGTTGGTTCAAATGATCTATCAAAAATATTTGAAAATATGATCTCAGGGAACTCTAACCCTTTTGGACATTGGGATCTTCATTACAAGATCTCCCTTTGTGGTCCTCATCACGTTGAGTCACTCATTCCTCGTGTCTGAGTAGACTAACTCCATTATATAATGATAGTAATAATGTTTCCATATTCTTTTTGCCTATACCCATCCATGAGCACACATCCATGATGAAATTTCCCTTCATATCTAAGTGGACTAACTATAATGTACAGTGATGGTACATATGTCTCAATATTATCCTATAAACACCAAATTGTGAGTACACATATTAGAGGAAACTACCCTTCACATATGAGGTTACCAATTATAGTGTAGGATAATAGTACATATGATTTCATATTTATCATGACTATACCATTCCTCTAGCATATGTCCAGAAGGAAACCTTCTTGAAACATATTTTTGGGAATCATGATTGTATTTTATTTACATTCAATGTTGGATAGATTCAATTATATTGATATTAATATTTAATAGTTTCATTTTTCATTACTAATTGATTATTAGAATGGTATAATAATAATAAAATTAAAAATTATTGAAAATATAAATTTTTTATTCATTGATTAAAAATGGATAGGAGCATCCATAATTTAGAGTATCTCTTTGTTATAATATACAAAGGAATGAAAGTAAAGAAAATTATAGTAGAATTTGATTATATGAACTTAATAAATCAACTAACACATGATGGGAGGCAGTTAGTTACCACTAAAGATCCACGCACTTTGCAGCTTCAACCCCGTTTAGAAGATGATTTTTTTATACTAATAAAAAATTATCCATTCCTTTACTCAAAGATATCAAGTCTAGTAGTAATTTTCAATAGTTATACTTTCACCTTTACTATATGAGTATAATATTTTTGAAGGTCCGTGGTTTGAGAAACAATCCAATCACAAAACCATATCTCATCAAAGGTCATTAGATTAACATCTTTGGTCGCACAATTTATAGACTTTGCTTGATATTTTTCACTATCAAATGACTGAAGTTTTATTTCTTGAGTGGCCAATTTCTCTTAGATAAAAAAGGATTGGTGAATTAGTGCATATAATTTAAGGTAGTCAAATCCCCCTATACCCAATCCATGGAAGAGTTAATGAAGACTCTATACCTTGTAACCAATCTCCTCTAATCAGTTCTAAGGGATAATACCATGGACTTGGCACCAGACCCATGTCCTCACTGACTAGTTTTTGATAGAAAATTCAGGAATCAAAATCTAGTCACCTTCTATGATAGGTATATAATCTATAATAAATTATACTATAAAGGAAACCAATATTGTTAGTGATATGGGTATAGAGTAGTCTTCATCTACCGCTTCCTAGTTGATTTTTTAGACTAATCTGGTTGAAGTGGTCGCCACAAGTGGATCGATTTATAATGATATAGTTAGTAATTTTATTCTATGGAACTTTATTTGAACCACTTTTAATATTAATGGGATATGAATATGAGGATTCCCCATGTTCTATGGGGTACTTGGTTGTGGGACACTCTTGTTCAAATGTCTACTCTAAAGTGATTACAGGTAATTGATTCTGAGAATCCAGTGGTTTTTTTATCTATTAAACTAGATATAATATCACACTATTTGAGTAATGATCTACCCATGCTTAATAAGAATACCATTATACGTTAGTCATATTATTGGTAGACAAAAATAAAATCTTGGTATTCATGTCCTCACAAACTAGCTTGCACAAAATCTATTGAATGAAGGAGGTATTTAATTCACTCTACACACCAATGAAGGGATAGAAATAAATATTCTATAAACACCTGAACTACCACAAAAATATATATGGGACATAAGGCTAATAAAATACTATATCATCCACTTAACATACTAAAACCCATCCTCAAAAGTGTGCTCATCTTGGATGTCACTTCCATTATTTAAAATTATTCTATAAGGTGAATTAATACTATAATGAATGAAAATAATTCATTATAATTCCATTAACCTCACTAATAATCAAAGAAATTGGTCAAAAAATGGAATTATTGAGTAGTTTGAGGTGAGACATGAACATGGAATTACTAAAGTATTATAGAACTTATATAAATAAAAATGTTTTACTAACCAATGATATAATAAATATAATGGGTCATTGATTAGATATGGGTTCCTCCCCCTCATTTATATGGACTAGAATATGAAATATATATGAAAAAACTAGAATTTTAAAATTAATCAATTATTCATGTGCTAAGAGAGTTATCATCACAAAGGTGTTAACCCTGATGCCCGGGTAGGCATCCTCGATAAGGGAGATCTATCCACTCAAAAACATAGCTAGGAACCCTAGTTTTCAAATGATTAGAGAAAATTTTGGTTAAATTTTATACCCCCATACATTCTACTATTATTATTTCAAGGTATTCCAATTCAAACCACAGATATTCCTAGATTGTTGAGTGGGATATCTCTTTGGATATATAACTTTTTTCTTTAGTATATTGATTAAAATAAAAATACCCATTCCCCAAATGGGATGATTAGATGGGGTGGCGGTAATTCTATAGTATCCTCTCTTCTTCATTCAGTAAATCCCTTGCAATCAAAGGGCTATATTCCAAATCCTCCAAAATATTATTCATGAGAATTAATTCATTATACATCTTCCCAAGGATTAGCATCCCTACAAGTTTCTATATATTTGAAAAACCAATTCTTTCCCCACAATGTATTCTATGAAAAGTGTTGGTTCTCAAACACTAATGGATGAGTAGTTATGGGATAATTCCAAATGGTTGATACGTTATAAACTAGGAGATCTATATTTCCATGTATAGATAAATTGTATGTACCTTTCCAATGAATTATGTATAACTCTTATTTACCCAAATGGCCTAATATTATTTATCATAAAATCTATTTTGGGGATGAATATTCCACTTTAGAATCCATCCTCCACTAATATTTTTCATTGATGTTCCGAAGATGGATGAATATTTTTGATAGAGGTTTTATTGATATTGATGTTATTCATTTGGACTTAAAAGAGAGATATTCAATATGTAGTTGATTCCTTGATCCATCTCTTGAATGGTATGACCTTTGGCAGAGATACTTTTCAAAATATAATATAGATAATACTTGAAACATGTTGACGGATATTTATGATCAGGTGTAGGGATCGATATTTCATCTTTAAGGATGAATTTATATATTTTTAAACTATCAGATAATTGATATTACCAAATATATAGTATGATAAAATTCATCAAAACTTAATTTTGAATAATGTCATGGAATTAATGGTTGAGACTATTATTTCTGGGAGTGGCATCCCTCTTTTCAACCATCGTTATTGAGTTAGAAAGATAACCAAATCCAAAAACAATTATCTCGACAAAAGGAAGTTTTGGGTGGATTTTCAAAACTTAAAAAGTGAAAAATAATGAAAATTTGGAAAAATATATACTTTTTTGTGTCACTAATGCAAATTATATAGTATGTAAAGGTTTTGATCACAACGCATCACATAATTCTGATTCAAGAAGTAAGATGCACAAGTGCTATTTGGGTGATAGTTTGCATAAGGTGGTGTAAGTGAAGTAAATAAATTTTTGAATAACCATTGGTTTGTTATAAAAGGATATTATTTTCATAGGATATTAATTAATATATGGGTAATCATACATGGATATTGGTATGTAGTCCATAGTAAGTGGGTTGTGGTACACAGTGCACTGTTTTTTTACTGAAGTTCAAATATCATATGTGAAAAATGATAGGGTATAAATTTTACTTATATATTATGAAACTTATATTTAGACCACATAAATTCTATTATTTCCATCTTTTTTCCCCAAAATTGAATCCAATTAATGATGATCAGGCCCTATTTTGATGAGAGGCATTTGTTGAGACCCATAACAAATTTGAATGATATATTATGGGAGTTAAAATTGAAAATCTACAAATAAAATATTTCCATAAAGTAATTTTTCAATTCATAAAGTATCCCATTCATTCCCAAAGAACCCTTTTTGTTCTCAAAATAATGAATTACTTCATGAAGCAACCTTGTCACCCATGAAAGATTAATGGTTCATTAAAACAATTCATACATGACCGTGAGGTGGATATTTACAAGATACGACATGGAGACCTCATGATCACTAGTAATACATAGTGATGGTATCGAAATCCTACACCCCCTATTTGGTTTCTTTATGGGGTAACAGACATGGTTTGTGACCACAAGAAACCTTCATAGACTGCTCCCACATCATAGTAGTGTACTCTTTATACATCCACCAATTTTTTTAAACTATTTCTAGAATGTATTTCATATAAATACCCAAAAAACATTTTAAAAAATGATAGGATAAAATATGGAGGGGAGGTGAAGATAATAAGGTATAAAACCCAAGCTAGGAGTGTAGAAGAGAAACTTTTACGCATTTGAAAAGACTTTACCCTTTAGAGAAAAGAGTACATCCTCATTTTGGTGATAAAATCATGTGTGAATAGATTAGTAGTTAATTCATAATCTAAAAGGAAAAATAATGGAATAAAAGAAAAGGAAACACTCCCCAAGGTTCCTTCAAAAGTTCCTTGAAAGAGGGCACATTCACAATGTTCCTTTATGTGGTTTCTATGAAAGGTCCCTTCATGAGATCCCATCGATTAGGTCACTCTATAAATTTTGTTTTCAAGGTCCCTCTACAAGGTTTTTCTATGATATCTCCTCATGAGGGACCATTTATGATGTCCCTCTATGAGGTTCCTCCCTAAGTTCCCTTCATAAGGGCTTATCCATGAGGTTTCTTCATGGGGTTCCCCAATAAGGTCACTTCAGAAGGGACCATCCATGAGTTTCTTCTATGAGGTACCTCCACATGGTCACTTTGTAAGGACGTATTCAAGATCCTTATCCATGGGCCTCATATGTTATCTTCATTTACAGCAAATCTTCCATAATATTCCTTTGAACATAGACTTGAACCCCTGCCCTATAAAAGTTATACCCCCTTCACATAGTATAGTTCCCCAAAATGGAAATTCTTAAGATACTCCTAACACTATTACAAATGGTACTAGTCCATGAATATTTTTTTTAATCCATGAACACTTCATGAAGAAACTCAGATATAGGTAGCCAGACTTACTTAGCATCCTTTTGGGTACTCAGATCACCTACCAAGTATAGATCAACCTAAATGACCTTCTCAATCTCCTTTCATCAAGATAAATTCCAAGAAAATATTTTTCTAGTGAGGTATCATCCATGTAATGTGGAGATAAATGATCAGTCTATGCATATAAATGTATATCCCATTGATTATATATTCCATTGATAAAAGGTGTTTCTCACTCGTCCTCCTAAATGATAGGTCCCTTAGTGGGTTTATAATAATGTATTTCTGTGAAAATGAGTTTCTTTATCATGGTTAAATTAGTGAAACCTACCATAGACCATTATTATCATCTTATATTATGCATTTGGAGTTAACCAACACTCTAGTTCATCCAATGATCCAGCATAAGAGAAAGGGACTCCTGATTAGTGTAAGCTCAAAAATCGATCCTTCACCCGAGTCACCTACTAGGTCTATAATTTCTCGGTACCATATTCTTATACACCACATGAATCCTTTTTATACCTAGGAAAATGTAGTGTATCCCATGAGTAATCCCTAACTAATTCCTTAGGGGGCCATATCTTCTATGTTTCTAGTCATCCTTCACTATCCAAACCATCAATTGATAAGAATTAGGTGCAGACATAGGGAATATTAATAGGTCCATGCATAGAAATCCATCCTTCACTCCAATAACCTACCATTTTGGGTATTTCCACATATAATATGCAAAATCCCAACATGTATCCTTCATATACTCAAGAAAAATTGGCGCAACCCATGCATAATCCCCTTCTTTATCCTCATGGGGATATATCCCCCATGTGTCTAGTATTCCAACACTATCCAATAAATTAAATTATAGGAATTAGACACATGCATAGGACCTCCTATTACATGTAATTCCAAGCTTACCCTCTAAGGGCCACCCATACATAAACACCAATCAATAATTTATCACCACCCCTTCTACAACACAAATGTATTTTTTCATAGAATGTAAGATTGGATAGTAGTATCCTTATCACGTGTTGTTAAACTACATAGTATGGTCTAATCACATAACCTTAAAATATGAAACTTAAAAAATGTGGGATTTTATTCCGATTAATTAGGATATTTAGGAAACCTCTTTGAGGTTCAAACCCAACATCCAAAACTATATCTTCATAAAGCCATATTATTTGTAGTATTAGTCTCGATGGGACAAATTCCCTATGAGATAACTCTTTTTATTTAAGGATAAGATTACCTATTAGTATAATAAAAAAGGTCCACTCATGGAAAATTCCAACACCAACCATTTTTTGTAATCTTATGTTGAATAATCCATTTTTCATGATATTGAACTATTCGTAATAGTTCATGGTAATATGGACTTATAAGGAATCAAATTGATCCTTATAACATAAACTTAAAATGTACAATATGTCATTTTAATTGGAAAGAAACTACATGGTTTATGATTACTTTTATAGGGATAAATATGAATCCCCTCTTATGGTCTCAATCCCAATACAATGAACACCTACCACCTCCCTAGATGATGATTAACTTCAGAGTGCCGAAATGCATAGATTTAAATAATATAATCATTAAAGTATAATATAAATATAGTGAAATAATTATATATATATATATATATGTGGTATCATAAATATAGAAACTATGATATATATAGATGTCCACATTGATGGTGAACCTATGATATATATAGATTTTATAATTGACCCATGATTTCGATCAAATCACTGGCATGAAGGTAACCAATATCATACCGGGATTTATGAAGGATTCATGAGCATATCTTAAATATATAAAAGAGTCCTAGAATAGGAAATAATCCCCCCCCCCCTATGGTTTTGATGAGCCTAAACCCCCATCATCTCACACAATGTTCACTTGAACAGTCACTAGTAAAAACACAATGACCATCTTCCTTTGGAAAGTAGGCCCGTGCCATCTCAAAAATGAGCATGGGTCCTGTGATGCATCAAAAACAGCTACCCAACTCAACTCATTCAACCATCAATCATATCACATTATTCCTAGTATTAAATGTCTAATTAATCATTTAAACATGATTTATATTCATTTCAATTATATTTTACACATAAATAACTACTTGTTATTCTATATCCTATGCATACCCAATTAAATCTATATTATTATACCAATAACTCGATCATACCTAACATGTGTGTAATTATAACAAAATTAAGTATCTAACCATTCTTCTGATTATAAAATCATATATATGTTGAAATTAACCCTCTCTCATAGGCTATCCCCACAAATCGCATCCCATATCAAGTCAAAACAAGAAAAACTCTCTACAATTTTTGTAACAAACTCGAATGACACTACTAAAAAGTATCTCTAACCACAGATCTATAGACACATATCTATATACCTGTGGCTATAGCCTACCTATATACATGGACCAAAATTTTTGTGGTTATAGGTTGGCTATATCCATGGTAATATTGGATCATAGTTATATGTCACATTTTTCACATGCTCATTGAAGGAAAGGTTTTTTCTTGAAGAAGTAGCTTGGGAATGATCTCATAACCACATTACTATATGATCATGGTTATAGGCCTCCATGAATTAATGTTATATCCATGTTTATATATGACCTTGGCTATAAGCCTTCTAAAATGAACATTATATTCAAGTTCATAGATGATTATTGTTATAGGCCTCGCACTTGAACCCTATAGCCACAGTCATTTATGATAGTGGATATAGGCCTTAATAAATATACCCTATATCCATCATCAGATATGGACATGGATACAATCCTTACACTTATACCCTATATCAATATTCCTCTTTGACCATGGATATAGACCTTCAAAAATGTACCCAGTAGCCACATTCATTTATGACTGTGGCTATAGCCCTTAAACTTGGACCCTGTATCCAGGATCATTAACGATCATGGCTACAGCCCATCACAAATGAACCCTATATCCATGGTCATCTATGACCATGGCTATAGTCCTTGCACTCAGACCCTATATCCATATACATTTATGATTGTGTCTATAGATTTTCACAACATGGTTAAAATTATAATTTATTTAATAATAATTAAATATGTTTATAAAATATTATATATATAGTTGAATCTATATATAAATAGAAATAATTTAGTTAACTGGGAGAGTATATTGGATTATGTGAGATATACCTAAGTTAAAAACTCGAAGACACCTTCATTTTTAAAATAATTCTATAGTTGTGGGAATAGATATTGTGGTAATAGGTCTCTTGTATATACTAGGCTATATATCCAGACTCAATTCCCATTTTTATAGCCCATTTTACCTTGTTTCACACCACCCAAAGTCATATTTCACCATCTCTAGTCTGCTCTTCTGAGTATATAGAATATACACCCCTATTCTAAGTATCTCGTAAAGCAACATCGATGCTTTTATCTTAGATAAATCATCAAAACTCATGTGAAAACACACCCACCCTAGGGATATCATCCTCATTGGGGTATCCGCTTACCTAAATACCCACATTAAGGGCATTATTATCATATCCATGTTAATTTTATGATAAAATATTAATTAAGATATTCATTTCTAGGAATTCATCATGAGAATGTTTGGTTACGTAATGTACCAATAATAAGTCATATAAGAAAATTTAAAATAAAATTGATTATATTATAAATAAATTAAACCTATTTTATTTCTTATAAAACAATTTTCTCAATAAAACACAAGAATTCATTTGTCATTTTGACCCACATGTTGAGTCTGATGCATATATTCAAGCCTCTTTAAACCTTTATCAAAGATTAAAACTATAAATCACAACTCATAAACATTATAATTTGTTAATATAACTCATGGGTAAAAACTAAAATAAGTAACCACAATCTCAACTCCTTGGTATCTTGAATCTTAATCTTTAATTGTTTAATTCAAACAAAAAAACAACTTCCAACACAAGTTTCAACCAATACTATTTCCATATACCATGTCCCAAATCATGAAACAAATTAAAAAAATATTTAGATAATATTTTTAATGTCCCATTCTGGATACCGACATGTTTATTCCAATATATAATAATACATACCTCAGGTGTTCCTTCCCATGTTCTAAAGAATATTAAATAGTAGTGAGGGTATGATGAAATATCTTAGGGAGACTATACGCTCAGTTTCACAGTATAAAATAATAGGTAAAGATCAAAATAATCCATAACTAACTCAGAGTAAAAAATATAGAATCACAATAACTATAATAAAATGGTCTAATTTCATAGTATATTAGACATAAATCATAAATGAGATAACCTATTGGGTTGATCTTATAAAAATACAAATATAGAAAGGATAACAAAAAAATAAAATAAAACATAATTATATGTCTTCAACATCTCATTGGAACCATATCCACATACTTATTGAGTAATATTAGATCATGCCCCTATGATAGGGCCCTTGATTAGACCAGCATTCCAAACATAAGGTTTTCACAACCAGTCTAGTGCATGTTCAGGGTGTGAGAAAAAAACTCTATAAGACACCACCAATAGGGATAGTAATATAAACCAATATATATGTACATACATGTACAATGTGAAATTAAATTAGTAAAATGCATCACATGTCAATATATTGAGTCATTATGAACTTACCAAGATTCTATAAAGTTCAACCATATTAACTTTAACCAATACTAGTGTTTTGTCTAAAGAAACATTTAAAATTTATATATGGATGGATCTCCCAAAACTATAGTGGAACCACCTCAATTTATATTGGTTCATGATATCCATAACTAGTCACCTAAAAAATATTGGTTGACCCCCAACCTAATGAATATTCCTCAATATAAAAATTTTTAAAGGTAAAACAACTTGGATCAATGAATTTGAGATGATGGATAGAAAAATGAAAAGTCAAAAGAATAATATATGGAAACACTGTCTATAAAATACCCCTTATAGATAATGATTTGTAACATCACTGGTTAGAAAAATTCCTAGCCTTACGAATAATATAAAACATTATTGTCTTGAAAATTACCTAATACAAGGAATAATATATAGTATCGTTGGATAGAAAATCATCTTGAATATATAAAATCATGTTACTAACTATTTTCTTGACACATGCCCAATCTAGGTAATCCTTTCAATTTCATCAATGAAACACATGTATCTATCTCTCTGTCAAAACCTAAATATAAGGATTAAAATTCCCATTCATTCCTTGAGTTATTTTCTCAATACATCAATACATGATTTTGGGAATAATCATCACAATCAAAACCATGAGAGACACTCTACACACTCCTTTCCCTTAGTTCATATCTTATTTTTCCTCCTGTGAAAAGTTTCTTGAAGTCTCAACCACCTAACCCTAGGCTACTATTATTATAATACATGTGTTGATCATCTTAATATTCTCAACTTATAACTCTTGAAAATAACCTTTTTAGTAATGAAGGTCCTTAGGTCATAACTCACAATTACAATGACCAAATTCATATATTAGCCTCATCATTAGCTAACCACATGGTACTCTACCCTTGGTAGGCCATTACACATGATCATATTTTACCTACCTTTCTCTATATAATTTAGTCACATCCCATCATAAAAGTCACATCCCATATGTTTACTAAGAATATATACCACTAACTCATTCCATCTATAAACCCCCATGGAGGACCGATCATTAGGTGGTTAGTCACTATTATAACCTTGGAAGAAATACATTTACAATTATTATAGGACTTATAATGGATTTATTAGTAATTATTTTTCAAAATCACAGGTTATTTCTATTATATAAATATAATTCCATATGTTTATCTAAGAAACACATTACGTGACACAGATATAGGTCACCACATTAAGTAAAAAATAATATGTCATTTCTTATGACCTTCCAATGTCTATTGAGGGCTTGCTGGACACACTCCTTAGAGTATTGTCACAGATTTATCCAAATATTTCCACATTGAGAAATCACAAAGAAAAATTAATTAAAGGGTACATGTCCATACCATTTGTCACAATCCCAATAGGTCATGCCAATTCCCTCACAATCACCCAAGACCTATAAAATCTTGATTTGGTTCGTCAAACCCACTTATCCTTCTTATAAATCATGTAGAACAAGTAATGATATATAATCTAAAGAATTTTGGGAGCACCTACATTAACCAGGTATTTATACCCCTTTGATGATTCTCATTATATTCATCTAATCCCACCAAATCATTATTAAACATCATGGGTGTTCATGAGCCATTAACTCATCAAAACAAACATTTAGTAAATTATAGAAAATATTTATAATTAATTGTCATAATTATTCCATAATTTTTATAATTATAAAAAACTCATCGAATGATTCCAAATTTTTTGAAACCTTAATAAATGGAGTTTGGATAGCTCTTAGTAAACTCAAAGTTCCTCTATAAGAAAATTTTCCAAAATCCCATTTAAATTCACTAATAAATTTTAATCCCAAAAAATATAAAATTCATAAATTAATTAATTGATTGATTTACCTATTGAAAAATAGTGAACACCCACTTTTATTCCTCATTCTCAAGAATAATATGGTCATCCCACATGAAATACCCATTATTGTAGTTTGATTTCATGACTCTCTAGTAAAACAACACCCAAATATGTAAATTCAATATTTGAAAATCATATATCTGATGAGGGAGTGTGGGAAAAAAGATAAAGAGGGTGAAATCCTACCTTCAATGGTGATCAAACCTCTTTTTTACACCTCAAATCAAGTTAGTATGAAAAGAGAAAATTGAAAGATAAAGGGTAGTCTCCCTCATGTCATGTGAAATATGGAAGATAAATCAACTAATTGGGGGTTTGTTTTAAACGTGAAAAATTTTCAATTTGTTTCTCTTAAAAAATAATTTGGTATTTTTGAATACTCAATGGTTACTATTGAGCACCCATTGGTCGTACTAAGGCCTTACCCTCCATTCTATCCATCAAACAGTATATCTAGTACACCTATACAAGATACCAAATTGTATCAACAATACATAGTAGCAACACCACACAACTCATCAAATTATTATAATAATATCATTGGATACCTTGTGGTTTCTCCTACTCCTTACAGTAATATCACCCATTCCATTTTTATCACTTGAAAATATGAAAATCATATGAAACTACCCAAATCCTAAAAAATATTGATTTAATACTTAATCACCAAGATTTCAATCTTTTTCATAATATAGGGATGTACAACTATGAAATGGAAATAAAAAATAATAACACTAGATCTTTATATAGAGAACCTAAATCAGGAAAAACCCCAAGTAAGGGAGGATATAAATTTCACAATGGAATTATAGGTTATAAGATGTGATGTATAAAAATAATATAAATATTAATATGGGAAAAACCCTATCCCAAATGAATATGTCCATGGTGTAGGGGTTCCTCCCCTACACCACTAGTCAGAATCCATGAAGGACTATATTCATGGGACTTTATCCTAATCCCTCCACTTTTATCATTAAGCCCTGTAAAATTTGATGTGTTCCATCACTGAAATTTGTGTCCAGTTCAAACAAGATTTGGTTCACAATACCAACACACTAAAAATCTCAAAACTCAAAACTCCCCCAGATTTAGTTTCACTAGATTTGAGTCTTCCTCCAATTACCATGAAGTTTAATGGTGTGGGTCCTTCCACCCTCATTAGAATAAAATACCCACACCTCATTTTCCTTAATAAATGACTTAAAATCCTTGAATAAGAAAGATAAATAAAGGTGAATATATTTATTTATCTTCAACACAATCCAACCACTAAAATTTTAAGTTGTTTTTGTAACACCATAACTCCAGTAACCTATATTTGGTGGTTATATTAATATATTGGAACAAGATAAAAGTGATAAAATCCCAAAGGATCAAATAGTTTATCAGTATTGGGAGACTATATACATACCTGGATCTCAAATTACATTTTAAAACATGAAATTAAAATTAAAATTCTAGATAAAAGTTTATTATTTTTTCTAGTATACCTTATAAAACATTCATAAATACCATCTTGGTATCCTATTTAAAAGAAAACATAATTAAGGGTGAGATCATGTGATTATTAAGGGAAATCATACAATAGAATCTATCATATAATAAATAATTTATATATAATATATAATATATAAACAATATTAAAATATATCACATGAATAATAACATAAAAGTTGAATATATCCATTTATAAAATAAGAATATGAATAATCACATGGATAAAAATGGCCAGTTCCATAATAATAGAATGTATAATTCCATACATCATAATATTATTCTCAATACCTTGCTCTAAAAAATAATAAATAAACATGTAAGGAGTATGCTAAAAAGATAAACTAGTTTATATCATGTGATCTAATGATACATATAGGGTATATAATGGGTCTCACCCATCGCTTAATAAGTATAATTAATTTATCATATGAAATAAATGAATAACAATTCAATACATAATATAAATAGAAATTCATATTAAAAAAACTAGTATAAAAATATTAATATATTTCACTATTCAATAAATAGAAAAACAAGATCATAATACATCTGTAATAATATTTTATATATTATCATTAGTGTATAACCCTGGTAAATCATAATTTTCATCAAAATATGTCGACATAAATTAAAATTCTTTTAAAATATCACTAGAATATTTCTTGAGGAAAATACACTTTTCATTTTGAAATCACTTATTTGAAATATAAAAATTTCTAAAATATTAAGAAAACAATTCCTTTTAAAGGAACCATATAAAATTATAAAGTAATATTCAAAACAAATATTATTCATGATTTTGATAAAATTATTGCATGTAATGTACGTTAAAAAAAATATTATGTTCAAACCTTTGGAAAAAATACCTCGATCGGAAAATTCCAATAATATTCCTTTTAATACATTTTATAGATAGTAAAACATTGGTAAAAATGAATTAAATTTTGTTATAGGTTGAGGGACTATCCCTATTTGTTGAATAAAAAAAGAACCTCTTTTGAAAACTAAAAAAAAGAGGAAACCCATTACAAGAATAGAGGAAAAAGTTTTTAATAGAATCATAAAGTTCCCAAGAATTAAAAAGGATGAAAAAATAATGAAAAACATCAAAAAATTTCTTTTCACATACTAAAAGAAAATGAAATGGTTAAATCCATTGATGGAGTAGTGTCCCACACACACACACACACCAATAAGTTTTGTTATCATTGACAAACACAACATGGTATGGAACTCCTCCCACCAACATGATCATGTGGAGGTAAAAATGACTTTAATAAATATCTATAGAATATTAAAAACAATATTTAAAATATTTTTATTAAAATATGTACATTAAAGAAAATATTCCTGATCAAAGAAAGAAATAAAGTCATTTTTTCCTTAAAAAATTCTTTCAAACTTTTGAGCACTTATAGTGAGGAAAATTAAAGGAAAAATTATAATTTATAGAAATAAACATAGGATAATAAAATATATGGGGTTTAATATATAAATTTTATATAATTACTCCAATGAAAACTTATATATAAACAAACCAAAATAAGAATAAGATTGTGAAAAAACCCCTTACCATTATTGTTACTTTTAAATAATAACCTACATGAAAGAAAAAACTCCAAAGTAAACTCTAAAAACTATTAATATAAAAATATTAATGATATAACATATCAAATGTATAGTATATACAGCACACAAAATAAATTAGTGGTGAATATGGCATATGTCTCGCAGAAATAAAAGTGAGTTTAGAAAGTCATACCTCAAGTTTGACCTTCCTTGTAAGAACTTTTAACCTCATATATAAAAAATTTAAATTTATTATAATTATATTAAAAAACCATATTAATTTTTATAATATAGTAATAAATTATTATTAATTTATTAATAATTATTTAATAAAATCTATGTTTTGGGTGATAACGGTTTTGTTTTTCATACATGTTTCAGTTTGGCAGTTTTGGTCCTTATACTTTAATCTTGGTCACTTCATCTATATAATTTTAATAATATCATTAATATATTATTATTAAATAATATCAAAATTATTAAATATTACTTAATCATTCATGTCAAAAACATTATAACATCACTCATGTATGTTGTAAAACTAACCTAAACAATAGCGTGTTATAAACAACTAATGAGTAAAAACATGCTAAATTATAATATTAATATTAAATTTAAAAAATATTATTCATTTCATAATTATTACATATATTCATTATATACAATTTTATAGCTTTCTATACAAGGAATATATTTAAAATGAAATACATTGCTCAAAGAGATGGTAGTTCGTATGTACGCACGAGCGATACTTCCATTTTCTAATGAGAAAAAGAAAAACAAATTAAATATATTTTATCATTATAGAATCATTATTATATCATAAAAATCATATATATTTATTAATTCTATCATTTAAACCGTTCATGATAGGTGGTGATGATAATTTAATCACATCGTTATGTGGATTCGATAGTCCAAACGTACGCACGATCAATACTTTTATTTTCTATTTGATGGAAAGAAAATGAAAACTGGTACTAAAATAGTTATAATAACATCTAAATATATTTATGATACATTGTTTATTATGTTATTATGGATATAATCTATTTATATTAAGTATAAAAATAAATAAACTTTGAAAGAGTTGATAAAGATGATCACCTCTTTTTTGAGAGACCTCTTTTGTCTTACAACTTAAGTCTTATTAGGATAGTATTAGAAGAATACCAAAATTTCAAAAATGAAGGTAGGGAATATACTAAGGTATTAAGGTAGGTTTTAGATGATCTAGGGTTCTCAATATTTGTGAATACATTAGAATAGGGGTTTCCCTTTTATAGGTGATGGAAAGGACACAACTCGAATTACTTAAAATATTTAATTATAGTATATATCATAATCATGTAAAGTGGAACCAAATGGCCATAGATTCAATGTTAAGAAACTATAAGGTAAAAATATATCCAAAAAATAAAATTTATAGAAGTTTAAGTCACATTTCTATCCTTATCTTTTGGTCTAACCCCCTTGTTATCCCTTTTTTACCTTAATTGCGGTAACACATTTTTTAGTCATTAAGGATCATAAATTTAAGGAGAAAAGTTGCACAAAAATGGTCCATGTATACTATGTTTTCAATTTAACACCCTACTTGTCCTCTTTAAATATTTTTTTAATTTATAAATGATTTAATAAAATATTCTCTATCATAAAAAATCATTAAATTAATTTTTGGGACTTTTTATTTAATTTGACATCAAAAACATCAAGATGAAAATGGAATTGTGATATAAATAAATTTAACTTAATTTATAATTTAAAATTACCTATTAAATTTTTTTAGTAACACAATTTATTAAAAATATATTTATTTTATTATTATTAAAATTGTTTACCTTGATTTTTCCACATCTCTTACAGGCATTGTATCAGCATTTTGTAAGTGTTTAAGGTGACCATATCATCACTAAAAATTAAAAATAAATTACTATGATAAAAATAATTTATTTATGTTCAAAATAAACTTTTATATTAATTCATAACTTCTTTTTATCCCTATGAAAACATATATGATAAATTTAAATCGATAAAGTGACATTTTGTATTTATTCATTTCTTAAAATAATATAAATGTTATAATCAAAGGAAAGTGGAAAACAATAGACATATTATTGTATATAGTATGAATTTTTTCAAAAAACACTCATATATGAAAGAATTGGGTTTTAGGATCTTGTATCAAAGAATATCTGAAATTTATTAAATAAGTATTCCCATGAGAAGAATTAATTAAATTGATTTTAAAATTCATATATAAAAGGAAAACAAGTCTTGATCATGGATTCTAATAGTATAAAAATCCCTTATAAGGTTCTAAAAAGTAATAATAAAAAACAAACCACTTTTGTGCTACTTTTTGAAATAAGAAAAAAATATTTTCGATAAATGGAAACATAATTTTCATTCAAAATAATAATTGAACCAAAAGGGTTATAAATAAATGGAATAGTAATTTTAAAATTTATTCATTTCATAATAACATTTTCAGGGGGTGATGGTTTATTTGAAATAAGAATTTTGAAAATCCCCTTAAATTAGGTTTCCTTAAAAGTGGGTATTTGAAAGAAATGTAAAACTTGTATAAACCCAAAAATGAAGGGATTATTAAAATATGTATATATTTAAGGTAAAAAAATAAAATTATACAATAATTAATTGAGAAAAAAATTTCATAAAATAGAGAAAATGAAAGATAAAGCATAACCAGAAAGAGACGTAGGGAGTATATAAGATCCCTTACCTTTATGTCGAAATACATTCAGTACTTATACTTAAATTCCTATATAATTAAATTATATTCATTTAAAACCCTAATAATAAACTTATTTATATATCATTAATTTACTAGGGTCTATTTATTTTTATAATTTGTTTTTTTATTAAATATTTTTCCACTCTTGTTGGTTACATAAGGTTGTTTGGTTGATTATTACATGATTCTCTTGAAATGTTGACCATTGTTCAAAAATAAATTTAAAAAATATATAAAATATAAATAGAGTTTTAAATATATATAGTACACATAAAAAATATTATTAAATTCATCCTTGTTAGGTGATAATGGAAAATTAAATGTGTCATTGATGTAAAGGTAGTAGTCTGTAAGTAAACATGAACAACACTTTCCATTTCAATAAAATGGGAAGGAGGTAGAAAATAAAATGATTAATAATTTGAGATATATAATTCAGAAATAAAAATTATATTTATTCATAATTTTAATCCTTGTTATTTTCCATGAAATTCGGTGATGGAAAAAAACAAAATGCACCCTTTATGGAGGCGGTAGTCTGCACAAATTCAGGATTGATGCTTATGTTTTTGATAGTCGATACATGGGGATAAATAATTGTTGTTAAATAAATATAAAAAAACTTAATTGTATAAATAAAAATAAATACATTATAGAAATTTGTAAATAGAAGACATGGATAATAAAAATGTAAAAAGGGACTAAGAAGAAGAAACACTCACATCGGTGACTTAGATTTTCCTTAGAACTCTCCTTAGAAATGAAGGGATTAGGATAAATAAGAATAAAAAATTATGGAATGCAAATAAAATAATTTATATATAATTAGGTTATATTTTCAAGATAAATTATTATATTATGGGAATTATTGAATGGGTATAAATGTTCTACTTTTATAAGTTAAGAAAATGGAACTTTCCATGGAAAAGAAAGTTAAGTAAGGGGAAAGAATATAATGGAATGACAGTTAGGTGAGGTAGGTGAGGGAGGTTGTTAATACTTGTAGGTAAGACCTTAGGACCTAAAAATTACTTCTATAAAGTCTATAGTTCATTTAAAATTAGTAAAATTCATTCCTTATTAGATTACACTCTTAAACACTAATTTGTCTTAATTAAATATTAATCATGGTAATTAATTTATTACTAAAAATATAAGAGGACCCTTCCCACAAATATTTAAAATGGTGAATCAAAATTTATCCTCCATTTAATATAATTCAATTTCTAAATAATAATAAAATTACTTTTATCATAAAACATATAATATATCAAAAAATGACTGTTATAATAAAATATCATTTATGTTAAAAAATGTTAATCATGGGTTTATAATCACGATGTATAAAATATATTAAATATATATATATATATAATTTTAGATAAACTTTTTTAATAAATATTCCCTCTAATAGTATTATAATATATCTCTTTATATCATTATACTTATTGGGTGGATAGAGATGTCGAGCTATGAGTATTATTCAGTGTCACCTTCTTCAACTATGGTTTAGAGAGTATAAAAAATGGTTTCCCAAATATCAAAAATTCATCATCATTAACCTTGAACTTATAAGTGTTGCCATTCCTTTTGGCATCCACTTTCATTTATATCTACACATCATCCTTCTAGGATTTATTAATCTTCTCAAGTAGTGATGGATGATCAATCATTTGATAAAGGCATGATGATGTTCAATTATTCAAAATTCTCATGTATTTTCTTTTTATGTCCAACAATATTGTATCATTCTCAATCCAAATCATAGATAAGTCTATAGGATCCTTTATACTTAGAGAATATATAACTTTTTTTGCCTTTTTGGGATGGTAGTGGATTGATCAATCATAACTTTTTATCAGACATAACCACCTTCATTAGCACATATTGATCTCCTTCTATGTCAATATATATTTCATGCACTAGCAGTCTATATATATATATATATCACACTTCTCTCTATAGAGATAATGACACAAAATTTTCATTGTGAAGATTAATATAGCCAAATCAAGATCATGTGTCAAAAAATCCTGCTCATGCACCATTAACTATATTGAGGCACAGACTAATACATTTTCATTCTAAATGAGTGCACAATCCAATCCCTTTTATGATGCATCACCAAATATCAAAAATCCTTCCCCACTTGTGGGTATAGTGAGTACAAGTGTGGTGGTTATCCTATTCTTTAACTTCTTAGAGCTATCTTTACACTCATATCTCTAGACATTCTTTACTCCGTTTTGAGTCATCTTGGTTAGTTTGTTTTACAATCTTGGGAAGTTATCATAAATTACTGATAATACCCAGCTAATCCGAGGAAACTAAGAATCTCCATCACAGATGATCATCTAGGCCAATCCTCAAACACCTTATTCTTAGAAGGATCTATAAATATCCCCTTACATATGATATCATAACCCAAAAGTGACACTTTCTCCATCCAAAACTCACATTCTCACATTTTTCATAATTTTCATAAATTTATCCTTCATTAATATCTTAAGAACGTTATTCAAATGCTCCTCATGTTCCTCCTTACTTTTAGAGTATATAATAATTTCTTCTATAAAGACTACCAAAAATTTATCAACGTAATCTCTAAAGACTCCTTTCATTAAGTTTGTAAATATTACTAGAGAATTTTTTATTTTGAACTACATGACTATGAAATCATAGTTCCCATACCTTGTATGAAATGCGATCATTGAAATATCCTCTTTCTTTAACTTTAATTGATGGTATACTGATCAAAGGTCCCCTTGTAGTATCTATACATGGATGTATTGCTAGTAAAACCACATAATATCTACCTTAACAAAATTTTAGGATCTTTTCCTATGATTAGGATAATCCTTAGGGTCTTCACTAATTTACTCTAATCATGATCTCCAAAAATATCTTGACCTTTCTCTAAAACTAACTATAACATCCCTGGAGTTGCACTACTGGATCAATTTTTGAAAACACATAACATACAACATTGGATTTGATACGCATATAATATTTCTCACATTTACAATCGAAGGACCTTTAGTTTAGAATTTTAGACAATTAAGACAAATCGCTAACTAATAAAACTCATTTCTTTCTTATCTATGGACACTTTTTTACACTATATAAGAAGCTATTAAATCCATAATGATTCTTTAACATCTCCCATTAATTCTATGAAAAATATACTCCTATAATCTGTGAATAATTAATAATTTCTTTCATAATATAGGGAAATTGAAACATAAGAAAGGGTGAGCTCAAATGCTCAGTATGGGTAAACAAAATAATAAGGCATAACAAGAGATATTTGAGGCATAACATGATATCATAATGAGAATGATCATATGAAAGGAAGTATGGAATAAAGAGATGTTATCATTTGCACATGGACTAAAAAATGATCATAAGATAAGAACATGGAATCATGGTAATGTGGCTACTACGTAAAACATGACATCATAAGCATAAGTCAAACACAATGGGAAAAAACCAATTTAGCAATGGTTTTTTCATGGTGGTTTTTAAAAGCACTGATAAAAGTTTTTAAAAAAATAATTATTTTTTTTATTTTTTTCGAAAAAAAATTAAATTTATTTTTACGAGTGGTTTTTTAAAAAACACCAAAAAATAGCAGCGGTTTTAAAAAACAGTCGCTAAACTAAAGAAAAAAAATAAAATATATATTTATATTTATGGTTTATGGTTTATTATTTAATATCATATATAGTTTATTAATTTTAATTTTAATTAATTATAATGTGTTAATTAATAAATATTTATAATTATTAGTTAATAATTATTTGAAACCTAAAAGAGATCTTTAACAAGTTAAAAATGAGAGTTCGGCATCAAATGACCATAACTTTTGATCCGAGAGTCCATTTTAGCTCTACAACCAGTCAAATCAAATATTATGAAATGAACCAAAACCACATTAGATTTAAATTTTGTAATAATTAAAAGTATAAAATTTATTATATTTTCAATAAAAGTTGGTAATCAAACTTGAACTTCAAACATATATAACTTTTGATCCGGGTGTCTATTTGGGATCTACCGCATATGAAATTGAAGTCTGCAATGAGCTCTATGATGTTATGACCAAGGGGTTCGATCATTATTTTTTTGAGGTCAAAAGAGGCTCTAAAGGCCTTTAAAACTGTGTTTTTAGTTGGGTTACCCCAATTTTTTAACATTCGATCGAATTTCAGCCTCATTTAGTGGGGTTTTATTGTCTTTTTTTGGTGGGGAATGAATTTATTCTCTGAGATTACATTCATATAGATATTATGTTTTTTGAATTTTTATCATTTTTTTACAATGTAGTTTTATTTATAATTAAATGTATGCATATTTTCTTATATTAACTCGTAATAAATCACGTTTATAAAAAAATATTTACATATAAGTGTGTTTTTTAAAATATAAACTATATGGAAATAAATATTTATAATTCATTTTATTTAAAATAAATAATTATCGACTTTATTTACCTTATAAAAATACATTGATATATATATATATACCTATATAAGTAATTTTTATATATAAACATGTGTGTGTCCATAAAAAAATTATATTTATTATCAATTATATAAATCTTGTTATATAAATTTATGAATATTTGTGTATATTTATATAAATTTGTACATATTTATACATATTTATGTGTATATATTTTTATATCATGTATGTGTAAATATATATAAAGATATTTATATTTACTTTTGTTTGTATATATATATATATATATATATAATTATACATCTAAGTGTGTTAATATATATTTATGTAACATAAATGTGTTTATATATATATATATAAATTTTATTATATGTATATATATTTATATCAATTTTTTATTTTTTATTTTTTTATTTTTTTATTTTTTTATTTTTTTATTTTTTTATTTTTTTATTTTCTTATTTTCTTATTTTCTTATTTTCTTATTTTCTTATTTTCTTATTTTCTTATTTTCTTATTTTTCTTATTTTTTATTTTTTATTTTCTTATTTTTTATTTTTTATTTTATTATTTCTTATTTCTTATTTATTATTTCTTATTTATTATTTATTATTTATTATTTATTATTTATTATTTACTATTTATTATTTATTATTTATTATTTATTATTTATTATTTATTATTTATTATTTATTATTTATTATGTATTCATTTATTATTTATTATTTTAATATTTATTTATTATTGATTTTTTATTTATTGATTTATTTTTATTATTGATATATTTATTTATTCATAATTCATAATTTATTATTTATTATTTATTATTTATTATTTATTATTTATTATTTATTATTTATTATTTATTATTTATTATTTATTATTTATTATCTATTATCTATTATTTTTTAATTTATTATTTAATTATCACATATTAATTTATGTTTTAATTAATTTATTTTTTATACATTACTTATATATTATATATTATAAATTATATATTATATATTATATATTATATATTACATATTATATATTATATATTATATCTTACATATTATATATTATATATTATATATTTTTTACTATTTATTTTTTATTTTTTATTTTCTTTTTTTTATTTTTTATTTTTTATTTTTTATTTTTTATTTTTTACTTATTATTTATTTATTCATAATTCCAAATTTATTATTTATTATTTATTATTTATTATCTATTATTCATTAATTTATTATTTATTTATCGTATATTAATTTATATTTTAATTAATTTATTATTTATACATTATTATATATTATTTTTTATTTTTTATTTTTTATTTTTTATTTTTTATTTTTTATTTTTTATTTTTTATTTTTTATTTTTTATTTATTATTTATTATATAGTATATAGAATATATTATATATTTATCATTTATTATTTATCATTTATTATTTATTATTTATTATTTATTATTTATTATTTATTATTTATTATTTATTATTTATTATTTATTATTTGTTATATATATATTATATATTTATTATATATTTATTATATATTTATTATATATTTATTATATATTTATTATATATTTATTATATATTCATTATTATATATTATTATTATTTATTATTTATTATTTATTATAAATTAATCATTATTTACTATTTATTTTTTATTTTTTAGTATTTACTATTTATTATTATTATTATTTATTTACTATTTATTATTTACCATTTAATTCAATATTACATATTTATTTATTTATTTATTATTCATTTATATTTTATTTATTAATTAGTAATTTGTACTTAGTAATTATTCGATATTAATAAATAATTATTAATTATTAATTATTAATTCTTAATTATTAATTATTAATTTTAATTATTAATTATTAATCGTTAATTATTAATTATTAATTGTTAATTATTAATTATTAATTATTAATTATTAATTTTTGATTATTAATTATTGATTATTGATTATTGATTATTGATTAATCATTATTGATCAATAATTCATAATTATTAATTATTTAGTTTATATATATTTGTTATGTATTATATGTTTTTTCAATTAATATAAATGTAAATATATTAAATTCTATTTATTCACAACATAAAGAGTCTGCTGGAATGGTAAAGTCTTTGGAGAATAACTAAGAGATAAGGAGTTCAAATCTCACAAATGTAGAATTTCTATATATGACATGTGCTTGTGCATGTGCATGGTAATATATAATAAATAAAATAAATAAATAAATAAATTAAAAAAGTAATAAAATAATAAATAAAACGATAAAATAAATAAAATAATTAATTAATTAATTAGAAAATTAAAAATTAAAAAATACTACTGCTAAATCATTTAGCGACTGTTCAAACCGCCGCAAAATCATTCTCCAATGGTTTTGAAAAACCGCCTCTAATTGAATGTTGAGGCACGATTTAGCAGTGGTTTTCCAAATCCATCAAAGAACAATTTAATGGTGGTTTAAACAGCCATTAAAGACCAATTTTTGTGTAGTGAAAGCTCCCTACCTCGTTAAAATAACATAGTTGGCTATGCTAACTTCGTACTCACTAAAGCTTTTAGGCTCACTTTCCATGCACCATGATATATCATGATATGGAAACATTACCCAATTAATTAGAGGGATATATAATTTTGGTACCACCCATCACATAATGAATATCATATATATCTGTTCCACATGAGGAAAATAAACCATACATAAGTCTCATATATAGTAATTACCCATGAGAAAGAATAGGGTTTCATGATCTTATCGCAAGGCATATCTGAAAGCTACAACATAGGGATTCCCAATAGAAGAATGAATTAAATTGATTTAAACATTAATATATGAAAGTAACACAAGTCTTGATCATGGATTTCCATGGTATAAATATCCATGAGAAGGTTCTAATAAGTAAGAATAAAAAAATGAACCACTTTTGTAAAAATTTTCAAAATAAACAAATATTTTTTTAGAAAAATGAGAAATAAATTCCTTTAAAGAATTGAACCTAAAAGTTTCTCTATAAATTAAAGTGAAATTTTATAAGCTATTCTTGGATTAAAACATTTTTAAGGAGGTGGTGGTTGATGTGAAATAAGAATTTTTGAAAATCCCCTAAAATTGAGTTTCTTTAAAAGTGGGTATTTGAAGGAAACTAAAAAATGTATAACCATAGAAATGGAAGGGATATTAAAATAGGTATATATATAAGGTATATATATACAAAAATAAGATAACTACATAAGAATAATTTTTCATAAAATGGGAATAATAAAGAGAAAGAGTAACTGAAAAGTTAAAAGGTGTATGGAAGAACCCTTACCTTTATGCCCGAAAGCAATCTACACTTATACTTAACTTACTTTATAATTAAATTAAGTTCATTAAAACCCTTAATAAGAAACATATTCATCTATGTTTAGTTTCCTAGGGTTTATTTATTATCATCTGTTGTTCATTTATTAAATCTTTTCCTCTCTTGTCGGTGAGGTGGTTTGGTCGATTTCTACGTGATTCTATTAACATGTTAACCATGGTTAAGTTTATCTTAAAACTAAATTCACAACCTCTAGAATATAAATAGAGTTATAAATATCATTTTTGTAAATAAAAAAAATTAAATTCATCCATGTTAGACGATAATGGAAAACAAAATGTGTCGATGACGTGGAGGTGGTAGTCCATAGATACACCCGGAAAACACTTTCCTTTTCAATAAAATAGGAGGGATATAGAAAATAAAATGAATAATAATTTGAGAGTTATAATTGATATGTAAAAAACATATTTATTCATCATGTTCATCCTTGGTACCAACCATGAAATGAGGTGATGAAAAAAACGGCACCACTTCATGGAGATGGTAGTCTGCACAAACGCACAATCTAGGCTTATGTTTTTCATGTTGGATGCATAGAGATTTATAATTATTGTTAAATAAATATAATTAAAATTAAGTACATAATTGATACTAAATTCATTATATTAATGGGTTTATGGAATCTAAGGATAAGAAAATTAAAAAAAAATACTCATAAAAATAAACACTTGCATAAGAGACTTAGATTTTACTTGGAACTCTCCTTAAAAATTAGTGTCCATGTCATTGACGAGCTCAAATTTTAAAACATAAAAATTACTATATGGTATTGATATTTGGAATCATAACCATAGGTAAGGCAATAGTGGTTTATTATAATAAAATTACTACAAACAAATAAAAAAACAGAAAAACATGAATAGACTAACTACTATGATGTTCATGAACTATTAAGAAGAAATGGATGGGGTTGGTTAAATACCCTTTAATAGATGATGAAAAACGTTGATTAAAATTGAGAAAAGAATTAATAATAGTGAAACACAAATGAAGTCTAGATTGTCTAGTTAATGTATATCTGATTTTTAAAGTTATAATTGAATCAATATTCAAAATTGTGAAGTCAAAATATTTTTTGATAAGGTTGATGAGAAATTGGATGGTTTTTCATTTTGTCACTTAAAAACTCATTCAATTGATTAAAAATAATTTGGTTATAATTTAATAATTATTTCACAAACAAATATTGAAAGATTAACTGGAGAAATCTAACTTCCCCATTAAATAATTTTTATCCAAAAATCATCATGGAATTCAGTAATGAAAAATTAGAGATCATGAGAAAAGAAATAAGAAACAAACAAGTTTCCTTCCTTTAATTATCCAATCCTGAAATATCTCCAACTCTACTTGTCACTTTTCTCTATCTCAACTCTGGTTCTGATCCCCAATTCCTCACTCAGTGTTCTCCCCTATATGATGGTGATGATCAATTAATCCCCTCTCCTTCACTATGTATCTTCTACTTTTAAAAATCAAGATATATGGAAACTATTATGTCACAACCAACATCACCAAAATTATCATCTAATTAAACCTCCATATAGTGATCTTGTCACTATATATATTCCCCCCAGGGTGACTTTATTGAAGTTCCATCAACAGATTCCACTCCTCACACATGATAATGTCTCCAATACTTCAACAATTTTCAGATCATTCTTGTGTGAACAAACATAATCTTTACATGACCTTGCTTGGATATATCTCTTAAAATAATTACAAGGAACTCTGGAATCTTCCAGAATTCTCATAGCACCATGGAACATGGCCCTCACATGGAAATTATATTAGTACTCTCAACTCAGGGCATCTTCTTTGAAAACATCATCAACTCTTAGGTAATATCTCATCCTTAAACCAGTTTAAGAATATATAGACCCTTATCACATAAATGATCACCTAAATACTTTGACTATCTTAAAAAATAATAAAAATTAAATATCTCATTTGATTGAGCATATGAAATGAAATGATCTAATAATATTACACTACAACAAAGGAGATTCTTGACACCCCATCGTCTTCATCAATGACTTTTAAATGAGCTCAAAAGATAACTAATATTCACTTAAAACTTAAATAATCATCAATACCTAAAAATTGAATCTATATTACCATTATAAAATATCTTTATTCGATCTATCTTCATTTTAATAAAATTTTGAGATGATATAAACTATCCAAAGGATCGACTTCATTATGTTATGTTAGTGTTCATAAAAAACTGAAATTTCATTCCAGTTTTCAAGATCTAATTCGAGATCATCTCAGGGAATCATCTTCAATAACCAACCATTTTTATATCAACATCATCATTACCTTACAAATTATTTATTGACACCTTCAATTATCACAACAACCAGTAATCATCATAATTAAAATGAAGAAATCCATTTTCTAGTCCTTTTTTATCCATGTCCAAGATTCCTGGTGATAAGATCTACCTAAATCCTCTAATAGAACTTCCTTGAGTTTCATTCAGCTATCTTCAAGACATATTTGGTTTTCTAGATCTAAAGTCCATCATCTTTAGTGCTATCTACCTAGGTTTAGGCAAAGGAGTGTCATTGGGTCAAATTTCATCCTCAAACATCAAAATTTTGGTTTCCTCATCCTTGATTTGATCTCTTCCTTGTGATATTCTATCTAGGATTCGCCATTTGGGGCTAATATTATGGCCTCTTTATAACCTAAAATTGAGCTTGGAACTACTTCTTTATTGCTCAATCTCATGATTTCATCCAAAAGACATACTAGACCTCATATCTCCTTTAGTGGTATCAAGAAGTCTTTGATTACGAGATTCATATCCTTGATTTTTTCATGATTCATCACCTTTTGGTTTCTTCAAGTTCAATCACACTCAACACCAGAGTTCATCCTCAATAGAGCTAGTTCTTTGGAAAACTTCAAACAATTCCTTCTTCAACATGATGCCAAAACCCCCATTTCCACTCATCATTCTTTGGAATCAGTCAATATCTAGGGCACAGTTTATTGGTCTTAATATTCCTCATATCCAATATTATCTTCTTCATAAATTTCTCAAGATTGGGATTCTTCATCAGCATGGAGGTCTTCTTTGATAGAGCTCAGTTTCAGGTTATATAGCACCAGAAATTTGGGAATCATCTTCATGCTTTAAACTCGGTAAGGTAGAGGGTTATGTGTGGTCTTCACCCCCATGAAAAAGGTCATCCTTGTGGATTCTTGTGGTTGGTACTCTCGAGAGCTAAAGTGACTATGAGTAACTGACAGTCGGTTCTTCTTTATGGTAGTTTAGAGAAATAATCATGTGGTTAGTTTTTAATAAACATGTAATAGGTTCAATTCTAGAGTCACGGTCACTTCTATCCCATCATGGTAGGTGTCTCATGGTTGGTTCAAGCCTCACAGTTACTAAAGTGTCTCTGAGCATTTAAGATAGGTTTTTCAAAACATGTGGTAACTTGGAGGATATTTTGGTATGATCACTTATTCCAGTATCACACACGATCTGTATAGTTAATATGACCCTTAAACTATGGTAACTTTATAATTTTCACACATAATCAGTATACTAACCATGAGAGCGTATTGCAGTCAGAATACTGATCGCACCTATTTCATGCGGCCAGTGGGCCCGTAGGCATGTTCTCACTTGACAAGATCGCTTAATTGATCATGCCACTTATTTTAGACACTTCTTCTTGCACGGTCACTTAACTGACTATAGCCAATCCTTTATTGAAAAGTAATTATAAATTAACTGAAAATTAAAATCAAAAATCAAACACAGAAAAATCATATATTAAATTAAAATAAAAAAATTATAAATTTAGTTATTTACTAAAATAAATAAAATAAATAATTGATATATTAAACCAATGAAATTATTATTACTAATTTATTATTAAAATAATTAAAATTATTATTATGAAATACAAATGAAAAAAAATACTTAAAATAATTTTTAAATTAGTATTATTAAATTATTATTAAAGAATAAATTTATTAAATTTGAAAACCTTAAAATTATTATATTTAAATACAAATTAAATATAAATAAATAAAAATAATGAACTATATTTAAAAATTTAACATAAAAAATAAAAAAATAGCAATAATGGTTAAAAATAATTACTCAATATACCATAAATTAATGGGAAGACTAAAATTAACCAATTATAAACACATTTTAACTTAAAATTAAATAATTAAATAATTTGAAAATAAATTAACCACACTACTAAAATAATTAATTAAAAACATTGTTTTGGAAATAAAATACAACTAATTGTAATAAAATATGTGGAAAAATATATTAAAGTGAAAGACACATCAGAAATGAATGTATTATGCTAAATCCAAGTTAAAAAAAGGCATTAGGGTGTATGAAAGACTTCAAGGAGAGGTAATTAAGGTAGGGTTTCAAGTGTAATTTTAATAGGAGGTTAAGTATGAAGGGGGTGTCAGTTGTCTTCTTTTATAAGTGATGAAAAGGAAACTTTACAAGGAAAAGAATGTTAAGTAATGGTCAAGAATAAAATGGAATGAAATTTAGGTGATGTAGGTGAGGTACGGTTGTTAAGACATATAGGTAAGACCTTAAAACCTAAAAAATAAATTCTATAAGGTCTATAGGTCATGTAACCTTAAAAAAATTCATGTCTCATTAATTTACTCTATTAACACTAATTAGTCTTAATTAAATATAAATCACAGTAATTGATTTATTACTAGAAATATAAGAGAAACCTTCCCTAAAAATTATATTTGATTAATACAAATTTTTCCTCCATTTAATCTAATTCAATTTCTAAATAAAATAAAATTTACTTTTAAATTAAATTAAGTAATAAATCAAAAAACGTCTTTTATAATAAAATACCTCTTAGGTTTAGAAATATAAATCATGGGTTTGTAATCATGATATATGAAATAAATTATATATATATATATATATAATTTTAGAGAAAAAGGGTTTCAAAAATATTTAATTCATTCTTTATGTTATAATAATATCATGATGAGTGGTAAAATTAGCCAAGACCGATATTTTTCACTATTCACTAAAAAATTAAATATTTCATAAAAATAAAAAAATCATACTAAGCTACTTTTGGCATTCTACATATAAATATGTAGTTATTTTTAACTAATAAAAACTCTAAAAAAATATTATATATTTAACTTGTAATAGAAAAAAAAAATATAAACTGCTTTTGTTAAAAAAAACCTATTAAACATTAATTGTTTCTAATATTATCTCATACCAATTTTCTAATTTAAAGAATTTTAATATTTTATATCATATATAGATACATTATATGTTAACATGATTATCTTTTAAATGTGGTTAATTTAATTTACTAATGTATCGCGACTTTGATTTTAGTGCATGAGAAGAAAGATATCACACTAAGAATTATTTAAAGGAAAATATATATATTGGAATCCTAGGATACTATAAAAACCAACATTTTAAAAATTATAAATTAATTATAAAATTAAATATTTTGTCTTATAAAAAGGTTTTATGATTTATCAACTCATAATTATATAATAATAATGTCATAAAAGTTATTTTATTCATTGAAAATTATATCTTTTATTATTCAAAAAATCAATATTTTTAGAAAAATCACAAGATTAATATTAAGTTAATATTATTATGATAGTTAAAAAATAATTTAATTTTTTCAAATTTATATTCTAAAATTTAAAATTTTAAAATTTAAAATAAAATCATAAAATATTATGAAAAATTGTTTATTTATAGGAAATTATGTTTTGGTATATTAACTATTCTTATAAAATTAGTGTTAATCGTTAATATATTAAAATTAAAAATATATATTTTATAAAATAAATTTTAAGTATAAAAAAGATTTTATTATCTACATAGTTGTGATTATTGAAACATTATTAAAGGGGACTTTATTGTATAAGTTGATTATAATAGTTTGTACCAGATTATTCAACTGCTTCTATATATTGATCAATATCTATTTTAATAAAAAGAGTTGTGTTCTGTTACATTTTGGTGTTTCATGTGAAGAAAACTATCAAAAATTACTTATTTAAGGATGAATGTACCACTAAAATCTTTTATCGCTATATTTTACCCCTTTAAAAATAATTTTGTCCTTAAAATTTTTTTTCTATGATGAAAACATGTGAGGGTAATTTTTACTCATTATATCCTTGGGTTCCCACCTATCTTCCTTAAGCATGTGATTCCTATAAAATACTTTGACTATATTAGTGGTCTTGTTCTGCAACACCTTGTCTCTGTAATCAAGGATCTCTATTAATTTCTCCCCATATGAAAGATAATTCTCTAATTTCATGGTCTTTGAGCTTAGAACATGTAAAGGGTATAGTATGTACTTTCTCAAAACTGATACATGAAACACATCATGTACTAGGGAGAGATTTTGAGGGAGTGTTAAATGATAAATTATAACCCTCACATGATCAATGGTCTCAAAGGGACTGATATACCTAGGTATATGCTTCCCTTTATTCCCAAATCTCATAACATACATTGAACTAGATATCTAGAGGAATGCCTTATCACTAAATTCAAACTCTATATCTCATCTATAGTTATCTACATAACTATTCTACCGAATATTTATCGCTTTTAAGTGTTATTTTATGGTTTGAACCCTTTACAACATTTTATAGAAAATTTCATATCATATTAGCTTCTTTTATCCAATTTCATTATAACATGTTGGATTCCTGCATCTCTTTTCATATATAGCCCCATAAGGTGTCATCTAAATGATAGAATGGAAACTATTGTTATACAATAACTCTATAAGGGTGGGTAACGATCCCAATATCCTTTAAACACCATTAAAAATATCTCATCATTTACTCAAGTGTTTAGATGGTCCTCTAAAATTGACCATTAGTATGAGGGTGATAAGTTGTATTTAAACTCATCTCTTTATCTAACACTTTCTAAAAACATCCCCATAACCTTGAGGTAAACCTGGAATATTGATTTGATACTATAGAGAGTGGGACTCCATGTATCCATATCACTTAACATGTGTATATCATGGTGGTTTGTAAAAGATAGAACTATTATTTTATGGAAATAAAATGTGATATCATTGTAAGGTAGTTAAATACATCCTAGAAAACCTTATGGACTTAGATGTCTTGGGGAGTCTTGTAATGAAATCCATGATTATTTTTTTCCATTTTCATATGGGTATGCATAATGGTAGCATAATCCCTTTATACTTTTTCATTTATCCTTAACTTGTTGTCCTAGCAATAATTGAGATATATATTCTATGATCTACCACTTCATGTTATCCCACCATATGTTTTTCTTTAGTTTTCTATAAATATTCATGCATCCTAGATGAATAGATAAGGATAATCTATGAGAATAATCCAAAATTTTCCTATTTAGTTACGGTTATTATGGAACACATATATAGGTTCTAAACCATATCAATCCATCTTTATCAAAGTTTAAATTCAGAATATTCACTACATTTATTTGTATCTCTACAAAAACTTTTTGGTCTTCTTTGATCTTCACGTGAATGGATAGTTGAGGATTCACTTGCGAAAGATAGTATTTCTTCTCTTCCTTTATTACTTCAAGATTCATACTTTTAAAATCTATGAATATTTGGCCTCTTTAGACCCTCACCATATATAAGGTAGCATGATCTTTCCTGCTCAAATCATTAGTAACATTGTTTTCCTTCCTAGGGTGGTATGTATTGAGTATTTGTAGTCTTTGATTGGTTCTACCTATCTCGTTTGGAATATATTTAACTCCTTCTATTTGAATATATATTTCAAACTCTTTTGGTTGGTATAAATATACCACTTCTCACCATAGAGATAACTTCACAAAATTTTTAATGAAAAGATCATCACTACTTGATTTAAATCCTGAATCAGGCATTTTTTCTCCAGAATTTTTAATTTTCATGATCTGTAATCAATTACTATTTCATTTTAAATGAGGACACATCCAAAACCATTCTTTTAGTTATCACTATATATTACAAACCCCTACCTAGGGTAATGTAAGTCTAGTTGTTATGACCAATCTCTTCTCTAGTTCCTTAAAACAATCTTCACGTTCCTTCATTTAATGGAACTTCACTCCATTCTGTGTTAACTTAGTTATTGTAATCAATAGTCATGATAAATTTTTCATCAAGTGTTAATGGTATCGACCTAACATGAGAAAACTAGAAATTTTGGTTATTGTGGTTAGTATAGGACATTTTTCAATAACTTTTATCTTTTAAGAATCCATAGATATTCCCTCACTAGTGATTATGTGACCCCAAAAAAATCATTTATAAGAAAATTTTAAATTTTCTAAATTTGGAATAAAAATAATCCATTATTAAGGTCTTCAATATAATCCTCTAATAAATTTTAAGTTCTTCTTTTCTCATAGAGTAAATAATAATATTATTTATGAATACAACCACAAACTAAGATAGGTGGTCTCTAAAGACTCTATTCATTAGATACATGAAGATATTGGGGAAGTTAGTCAATCTGAATGGAGTCACTATAAACTCATAGTGTTCATAATATGTCCAAAAAGTTGTCTTTAAAATTTCCTCCCTTTTTAGCCTTAATTGATGATATCCAGATCATAGTTTGATATTTAAAAAGTAATAATCTTCTTTGAGATGATTTAACAAGTCATCGATACTGGGTAGATGATACTAATTCTTAATTGTGATATTTTTATACTCAGGATGGTCAATGAAAAGGTGCATTATTCCATCTTACATTTTTCTTAAAGGGTTGGTGCACCTCATGGTGAATAACTAAAGAGGATAAAACCCTTATCTAGATTTTATTATAACTTCTTCTTTAATTCCACCAATTCAATAAGAGATATTCTATATGGACTCTTTGATATAGGTATAGATCTAGGTATAAGTTCTATAAAAAAACTCAACCTCATGCTCTGGGGAAGACTATGTTGTTCCTCTAAAAATACATCATTATATTATTTTAATATTGGCATGTCATCAATATTAACTTCATCTATAATCATTTGGGATATAAATCACATTTTTCTGGGCATTAGAACCCATATTATAGAATTTTATTCTACGAGAATTTCATGATTATTCTTATTTTGATACTTTATAATGGGGTGATTTGGGATATGAAATGTGATCTCCTTTCCATGATAATTAATAGGTGATTTATGTAGGTAAATATAATCCATTCCCAAAATTATGTCAAAATAAACTTAAAGAAGAATAATTAGTTATGTTGGAAGTATCCTCCCACAAATCTCAGTCGAAAAAGATTTATATATCTTATATGAGATCATTTCACCACCAAGTGATTTCATAGATAGTTTGATAGCCATCACTTGAGGTTTTTATTCCAAAATCTTATCAAAATTATGTGATATAAAAGAACACAATAAACCAGAATCAAATAATGTACTTATAGATCTAGAATATTGAGTAATTGTATCTCACATCACTTCATTATCATGATCTACCTCATCGATAGTAACTATGAATTCCCTCCTTATTACATCAATTGGTGAGGTTACTAAGGCTCATTTTATTCATTGGATTAAGGTTTGGAGAATTTATTCACATAGTATCCAAACTCCTTGTACTTGAATCATTATTGTGAAATTAGATCATTAATTGGTGAATTCTTCTCCTCTATTGTATTAATCGGACTCGAATCCTTACTTTGGAAGTTCTAGGATTAGTGGCCTATTTTCACTACCAGAAATCTGACCTTTCCCAACGCTTTTATACCAACGGGTTGTAAAAACCGTTGGTATAGGTTCCCTTTCCCAACGGTTTGGCGAAACCGTTGGGAAATCCCACTTTGAGGCCACCTTTCCCAACGGTTTTTCCAAACCATTGGGAAAGGGTATGGATTTCCCAATGGTTTTTCCAAACTATTGGGAAAGCCCACATTTTGGCCACCTTTCCCAACGGTTTTGGAAAACCGTTGGGAAAGGTCCCCCACAAATCAACCTTACCCCAGAATCAAAATCTCGAATCAAAATCTATACCAAGGGTTGTCAACACCGTTGGTATAGGCCTATACCAATGGTTTTGACAACCGTTGGTATATATCCTTTGATTTTTTATCATTTCTTCTTACCCAGAACATTATATAAATAAAAATTTAACATCATTATAAGAATAGATATATATATTTATGTAATTATATTCACAAAAGTCATGTTAGGTTAGTGGTTAAGTCGTTGAATAATAAACTAGGGGTCCTGGGATCAAATCCCAGCGAATGTTTTTTTTTTGAAATACATATACCAACGGTTCCATAACCATTAGTATAGATTTTCATATTAATTATACCAATGGTTTCCAAAACTATTGGGATAGGTCTATACCAACAGTTTTGGGAAAACCGTTGGTATAGACCTATCCCAACGGCTTACTTGGCAATGGTTCTCCAAACCGTTGGTATAGGCTATACCAACGGTTTGGAGGCCTATACCAACAGTTCCAAACTGTTGGTATAGGTTATTTTTCCAGTAGTGTTTACCGTACTTAAAATGCTTTCTTGATCCTTTAAGGAAATTAACCAAGTGCTTCCTCCCACACTTCTAGAAAGTGAGGTTTTGAAATTTCTTACCCCCATGCGACTTACCATCAAGGTTTACCTAGTATTCTACCTTCATTTTTTCCTCTCTATAGTTAATAGAGACACCAGATTCCATATCCAAATTTATCTCACATTGAACAATTTATTCATAGATTACAAAGTCACTTATATCCAAATCCATTTAAATACTATGTTTTAATACACTTAATAAATACTCAATTTTACTTTATGGATTATATATAAAATTGGAGTCGTATCTTGTGAGACTCATGGTGTTTGTTTCATAAGTTCTAATGGATTTATCCTCATTTTTTTAACTCTAAAAATTCTCTATCTGTATTCATGTGAAGATTTCCAGGGAAATACATGGTAAATAACACTTTCTTAAAATATTTATATTCCATTGAGTTTACTTCCTCTTTCTTAATTATATTATTAATGAGAGTTCATCATTAGTTAACCTCTCATTCCAGATGGTAGATTGTTAGAACAATGTTCTCATGTTATGATCACTAGATAATAGAAGATATATTTTCCATCACATTGATTTTTTTCTCGAATATATTTGGATTTGAAGATCTAGTGGAAGGGTGTGGACATTTCCACATAAAAGACTCAACAGTAAGTTTCTACCTCCTTGGTGCATTTGGGATATCAACATGATTTTCATTATTATTCATATCTTGTGAGAGTTGGGTGACCATTTCTACGAGTTTTTTGTACTCTAAACCCCATTTCATTGGTTCTTCATTGGGGAAACCATTGCATTCTCCCCTGAATCCATTTTTAACCTAGTTCCTTCTTGTTCTATCCATTACTAAAACTAAAAGGAGTTAACATGAGTGAATAAAAATTAAAACCATAAGATAATAATGACATAAAAGAAATTTGGCCTTAAAATGTATTACTCTTTGACTTAATAATTCTAGTATATAATTCTTTTAGTTCAGCCTATATCATTTTCTATTACACTTTAGGTTGGGTCTTCTCATACTTATTAACCTAATCCCTCAAAGTAACTAGGAAATCAATCCTTCATAATAGTTTGTAAAGAGAATATGATCAACCAAATAATATCTCCTAGGAGTATCAAACTAGGTGTGTTGGTATACCTCTTTATCATGAACCAAGTTACAATTTGTTTAATACCCAACATGAAATTTTCAGGGTTACTACCCCTAGGTACATTTTTTGCAAGAGCCTACATCCACTTATAGTATCCAGACAGGAATTTAATTGATATTAAAATCACATACACAATAATTTACCCAAATTTTAGGATATATTCTTATACTTCGACTCATATCTCGGATTTATACTAATGTTTTTTACCCTAATTATCAAAATAGTTTCTATAATCTCCAAAAATAAATAAACCATGGCTCAGATTCTAACTATAGTAAATCAAACTAAACATACCTTATTTTATATATTTTACGGGATTTATACATTACATTCTATAAATAATAATATACCAACAACTAACATGTTCATTTTCTCGGGATACAAGCTACATAATAAGATTATTTTATGAAAATCATAGTTATTTGTCCTTAAAGGAACCATAATATACCATCTTCTCAATGTCTCGTTGCTAAGTATCATCCTCAAAACCTAGGGACTGAAAAAATTAGAAATTGGTGAGATCAAATGCTATAAAAGGGATGAATAAACATTTCATCATGGATAATTTCATAATCAAAAGTGAAAACATGAGTATAAGAAAAATATCATAGCATTATGAGTGATAATAATAAGACATAAGTGATCTTAAAAGTACGTTCAATAATAAATTAATTCCACAAAAGATCAACATGGAAGTATAATAGCTATAACATGTATTCGAAGTATTTAACATAATATTTTAATCATGAGAGCATAAGATCATAATGAATAACAACCTTTAACTATGGAACAAACATTAGAATTGGAAAATATTACTTTAATGAGCCACACCATTAGTCACCATTCTTACAAGAAGCTAAAATGTACTCATCAATACTAATATTATGAGATATAAACTCTTAACCAATGAATTGGATAGTGATATAGAACCCCATATTTCATTCATCACTACTTACATATTCTACTTAAAACTCATTCAATTTTCAAATCCGAAAGAACCTATAGTAATAAAATAGGTTTCATAAAACATCCAAATGGTATAAAATAACATCATGAATTAAATAATTTAATACTGAAAACTTGATCACCCAAAAGAGTCACATAATTTAATAAAAATTTAGGGTGAAGCATGAAACATAACTCCATTAAAGATATGCCTTTTAAATATAATGAAAACAAAATAATTAAGGAATCCTTTTCTGTGAAAACATTTTGTATTCATCATTATAAAATTCATAGTTACGAGACTCTTTTTAAAAAGTGTCCTTTTATTTTTAATGAAAAAGTGAAAAATAAAAACTTTCATGGAAATGGATTTGGATCAAAAAAACTCATTTTTTCCATAAATAAAAGATATAAGATCATTCAAAATGTAAAGTCTTGGAAGAAGAAAGTTCAATAATAAATTTTATAACTGAAAAAAATGAGTTTGAGTTAACAATTCCCTTACCTTTATACTTTATTTCAAAAGAAGTGTGTTAAGCACATATATCAAAAAGATAAACATTTAATTTTCTATTTTAGAATCTTATTAATATACATTCTGTAAAGACCTAAGATTTTATATCCATTAAAATACATACTATGTTTTATAACTTTTGTCACATGCTACAAAAAATGTAAAAAACCAAAAAATATTAATAATAAATTATTATTAAAGTGAAAAAAACACAAAGATAGTAAACCTTTAATATTTATTACATTTAGATGGAAAATAATTAATATGAGGTAATATTGAAAATGTTATTTTTTTTTTAAAAGTTATCTTCTTTTTATTTAAAAAGGAAAAATTTTATAAATTTATAATTTAAATTTGATAAAGTAAAATTAATTATTTAATTACTCACACTGAAACTAGATTATAATTTGTTTTTGATATTTTTTGGAAATAATAAATTTTCTAGTGGATAGTGAATATATCAATTTTATTAATGTCATCACTTTTATGAAATTATTTTAGTATATGAATACATTGAAAGTTTTTTTTAAAAATCCCTATAAGATTATATATTATAAATTATAATAAATGTTTTTAAAATACTATGTTAAATTTATAAACCCATGGTCAACATTTTGAAAATTTATGTAGCATTTTAAATGAAAAAAAACACATATTTTGTTTAATTAATTATAACATGATGAAATAAAGTTTTTGATTTAATTTATTGTTAAATAAATACTCTTTTAATGAAAATAATTATTTAAAATTCATTGGAATAAATTTCATTGATAAATTTATGCTAATCATAAATATTTTTTTTTAAAATAAAAATTTTCAAAAAATGGGTTTTTACGCATTACATGCGCTAACATTAAGATTAATTTTCTATATATAAAAATTTAATTTGATAAAATGGTTCTAATATTTGAGATGGTAATGTTCATTTTATTTAATATTTCCAATTTCATTCTTGGATACAAAATTTAGATTGTTAGTATTAATGTTAATTACCACAATAATGGGGAAACAATTAATTTAAAATTATTGTCTTATTAATATCATGGAATTTATATCGAATAAATTAAATTTAAATTCTTTGAATAATGAATATAATATTTTGTATGAACAAATAAATAAATATATTCATACTCATTTAATTATTAATCAATACTAAATAATATTAAGAATTAATAATGGTAAAATGTCACTTTTCTAATAAAACGATTTTTCGACGCATTATCTATTTTAAATTAAAAGTTAATTTCATAAAATTTAGAATTTTAATTGGATTAAATATATGTTAAATTTATTTCCATATCACCCGAATTTGTTTATATTTTTATATTAAATGTTTAATAATATATAAAATCACTTAGTTAAAAACTAGTTTCCTAGTTTAAAAGTAAAAGGGTAAAATGTTATGAATTAATGGTAAAAACTATAAAACATGTTTAAAACATGTGTAGAAACAAAATTTTGTGAATTTGTATACCCAAAGACACCCCAAACCCAATAATTTCTAAACTTTTGAGCCAAGGACTATGTAATGGTGTCATGGAATTATTAAAATATAAGGGGTGTTTCCAAAAGTTCCATTTTCCTTTCTTATAAAATGGTACCACTTAAACACTTTCAAAAATACACATTCCATTAGAATTATACCTTTAACATATACCCTTTTACTCTCCCTATAACCCTATCCCACAAACATAATCCCCTAGTCCCTCATAGTTAGCCTAAGAGGTTCAATTTCAAGTTACCTTCTAAAGAAAAATCAAGTCTCTAACATGAGTATTACCACCTTCTTAATATTTTTTCTTAATATTATGCTCTAAATATATTATCATCATAATAATATGATGTATTAAATATAGTTATTATATTTATGTTTTTTTTATAATGGTATAACCCTTATTTTTTCATTTATATATACTTAGAAAACTAAAAGAACATCGTTGGTGCATTGTGAGGACTACTGCCTCCACGAAGCGAAGTCATTTGTTTTTAATTAGGGAATTTTAAGGTCATAATTAATAGTGGTAATTGTAAATTACCCAAATATATTATCCCAAATTTTTTGATTACTTTATTAGATTTTTATAAGATATAATATATTGCATCCCAATGGACTGAATAGTTTAGTAGTCTTAAATAACTAGATACAAACATGATTCCCATTTTTACATTAGAAATATAAAACACATAGAAAAAGAAACATTCTCACATCAATTATATTATTCATAATATCCTTATTCATATCTTGTGTAAAGGAAAATAACAAAGGCTGATCTAATATTCTCAATAACAGTAACATATAGTGGAAGTTATCATGAGTAAATAAGGAATAATTATCATAGAAGAGTGGATAATTAAAACACATTCCATTAAATCAATAACTTTAGTTAAATGAGAATACATGATTAACATAAAAATATAAAACTCATGGTCAATGAAAACTGAATTCTTAATAAATTAAATGCATAATTCTAGACATTCATGGTTAGGGCCTCTCAACAAAGAAATCATTAATCTTACCGTTAAGGACTCTCAACCAAGTCATTGTCATTATATTAAAGCCTATAAACCTAGAAATTATAATTCTATAAATTCATATTAGTAAATAAATTATAATTCTATCAAGGCCTATCAACTAATAAATTATTAATGTATGCACAGGCATATATCAAAAAAACAACTATTATAACATGATCTTACATCTTCAACCTGTACATCATGCCAATATATTTTTTCACATGAGACATATAGATGAATCAAGGGGTTATATAATTATAGGCCACATCCATCACTTAAATTTCCAATGAATTCCTTATAATTATAATGATCAATATAATTCATTCTCAAAATTCTATATAAGTCAACAGTTATCTGTATTGAATCAGGAATACAAAACATCAATACTTCATCATTATAAACTATCCAAATAAAGAATAAGGATGGTATAATTTCAACATATCCCATGTGGATCATAACTAAAATAAAGGTATTTTTTCATTGATGAATATAAATTCCATAAAAATGTTATTTAAAACATTATTGAGGAAAATTCCCATTTCCATTTCAAAAAAATTTTAAAACTTTAAAATTTATAAAATATAATGAAAAGTATTTTATTTAAAAATAACCATGAAAAAATTTAAATGAAACTTTAAATAATTTAGTGTTCATTATGGGTCTTATAAGTTAATAAAATATTCTTTTCATAATTTTGTTAGAAAACTCAAAAACACCTCATTAGGAAGACAATAAGAATATTCCTTTTAAACCATTTTTTTAAAAGTAAAACATGGGTAAAAATTATGTTAATAAATCACTGTAGAAGAGTAAAAATATTATTTAAATTTTTTTTAGGAAAATACGAATATGAAAGAAATATATTCCCAACTGAGTAAAAAAACCAAGTCAGTTTTACTTTAAAAAAATATTAGTTTGGTACATTGAGTAATTTAAATGGGTAAAATGAACGGAAAATATGTTATTTCAGAAAATAAAAAAAATAATAAAATATATTGGTATTTATACAGATAAAATAATTTCCCCAGTGAATAGTTAAGCATGATTAATTCTAAATAATGATGAGATTTTGAGATAAACCCTTACCTTTGGTCTCACTTGCTTCATACCTAATTTTAATCTCTAGTATAATAAATTTATATTTTTATACTTACATAAAATAAACATATAAATATAAATAATATCATAAATGATCCATTTATATCATCTTATCACCCATTTGTTAACAATATTTTATTATTATCATATTTTTTGTGTTAACTACATCGTTTTTTTTTAGAATTTTGCTTTGGATGTTCTGTTACATATAATTTGATTATTATTCCATCATATCCATAATTTAATATAATTATATAAATATCAAATATATTCATTATATAAATTTTTATATTCATATATAAAAATATAGAGATATAAAAATGAATTACTCCATTCACGGAGATGACAGGTCGTACGTACGAATGAATGTTGTTTTCATTTTTCGACGAATGGAAAAAAACAATGTAAAATAATAATTAACCTAAAAAATTATTATTATTATTATTATTTCGTATATATTAATTAAATATATACTTATTATCATCCATTTAAATCATAAATTAAAAATGAATCACATCGTTTCGTGGAGGAGGTAGCCCACACATATGCAAGAATGATGTTACCATTTTCCAACAGATTATAAGGTAAGAAGGTATATATTATATTATAATTTTAAAAGAATAATTATTTCATAAATATAATTTATATTCCTTAGTTCTATATTTATAACCATCTAAGTAAAATGTTGATGAGAAATGAATTACACCGCTACGTGGAGATGGTAAGTTGTACGTATGCATGAGTGATGTTTTCACTTTTCATAGGATGGTATAGAGATGGAAAATGGTTGTACCATAATCATAATAACATATAGTTATATTTAATATACTTTATTTATTATTTTACTATGGTTAAAACATATAAATAGTAAGTATAATAAGAAATAAAATTGAAAGAGTCGGTAAAGACGATTACCTCCTCTTCAAAAGAGATCCTTTATATATTATCTTATGGGAACTAGGGTTGGTCTATTGGGAAATAAATAAACTATATAAATTATATAAGGAAGTTTATAATAGTAATTTCCAGGTTTTTGTCAATTGATGACGCTCAGAGTGTTGTAAAGAAAATAAAGGGGTTTCCTTTTATAAGTGAGGGGATGGGTATTCTTGGAATTTCTTAAAGTATTAAATTAATATAGATTATTTTTCATATCCAAATTGATATAATTAAAATATAACATGATTTTGGTTATAAATCCTCTCATAAAAAATTGACAAGTTTTGGTTATAGTTTCACCCTAATCCTTTTTCTTTAACCCTCGTCAGTCCTTTCGACAATTATCACAATATCAAAGCTTTCTACTATTTAATGGTCAATAATATCACCATAAAAGGAAAAAATAAATAAATGAACCATGGTTAAAATATTAAATTATATAACATTTAATTTTATAAAGATAATATTTTTATGAATTTTAAATCATTTAATAAAATATTATTTATTATAAAATATCATTAATGTCATATTTGGAACTCTTCATTTAATTTGACTTTAAAAAATCATTAAAAAAAGAATTATAATATAATTATTTAAAACATCCCTAATATTTCTTATTTATTTATAAAATTCTTGTAACACAATAATTCATCCAAATTTTATAACTTTTAATATTTTTAAAATCATTTATTTTATTTTTTTTATTAATTGAATAAATATTGTTTCAACTTTTCATAAGTATTTAAGGTAATTATTTACTAAATAAAAATTAAAATTAATTACCATGACAAAAAAGTTAATTCATATTTTAAATTAATATTTAAAATTAAACATAACATCTTTTTATCTTTATGGAAAAATGTTAGAGATGTTAAATTCAAGAGTGTGGAATTTTGTTTTTATTCTTTTTTTAAAGTAATATGAAGGTCATAATCAAGGAAATATGGAATCAAGTGACTATGTCTTGGATAATTGGATTTAAATTGCCTAATTCTCTCATAAAATTGTATTAATTAAAGTTTTTTGAAATTTTAAAAGCCTTGATCCAAATTGTTAACCCTATTTTACTCGTTTTACCACTACTATGGTAATAAATATTTTCTACAATTACTATTAATAATGACCAAAAAAGAAACCTCTTTTCCAAATTTGAACCAAATAATTCTAAAAACTATATCCATTTTTCATGATTTGATATATATATATATATATATATAAGTAGAAAAGATCAATTTTAATAAAAATTTGTAAAATGAAATCAAAAAAAGTTTTTAGAAAAATGGATTTTTAAGAAAAATTAACTTATATCCAAGTCATAAATATTTTTTATTTGAATTTAATAAATTAGATTATTCCAATTCAAATAGATAATATTTCACCTTAATATAAAATCCAAATTATAATGTTAATTTTAAATTACTTTATTTAATGAAAAGAAATGAGTGTATTTGAAAAATCGGTATTTTTTACTATTCACTGAAAAATCAATTATTTCAGAAAAATATCAAAATGAAACCTTAAATTAATTTTGATATTTTTATTTGAAAAATTTACTTTAATTATATAAAATACAATTTCTAAAATTTTCATAAATTAATTATATTATCCTTTCACAAAAGGCAATCATTTTTAGAGAAAAAAATATTTTGAAGCATAAATTGACTTTATTAAAAATTGAGTACTAATTTATTATTAATTAATAATTTTTTTATTATATAAAAAATCTATATATATATTTCAAAATTTTGTTATTCTTATTCATACTTCCAATTTTAATAGCTATACTATAATATTCATGTTTAAATAATATTTTAATAGTATATCGCACTTCATTTAAACTCGGTGTTTCATGTAACACAAGCTTTTAAAGAAATTTATTTTATTTAAATATAAATATATTATAAAATCTAATGGTGTTAAATTCTACCCATTAAATAAATTTCTCTAATGAAATTATATCTTGGTTATAAAATGTTCAATATTTAAAAATACCTTTATTAAAAACCCATATAGAATAGAGGGATAATTAAAATTCCTTTAAAAATGGAAAGTTGGAAACATAAAGGTTACTTGAAGTACCACATATTCAGGTTCTCATATATGTAGAACATTTTTTAGAATTTAAAATATATACATGTAAGAGAAAACTGACATTTAAAGACCAATAGAGAGTAACAGAGAACATGGTCATGAAAAATTTAACCACCACAAAACCTTAAATTAATGAAGGGAGAAAATGACCATCATTTCATCAGAAATGAAGCAAAAGGAGAAAAAAATTTATTTCAAAATAATTTTCCTAAATTTGAGTAATTCATTTAATATCAATATAAAGAATATTATAAAATTTACCTACATGATTTCTTTCCATTTTAAAATCACAATATCATCCTTTGGTTGTTCTTTGATGGATTTATACTTCATCTCTTACTCTATTAATAATCAAGATGAATTTTTCATGCCTGAATCACTAAATTAACTTTTAACATATAATAATTTCTATTCAATAATGAAAATCCATCCCTCCAACCTCTATATATTTTTCAAAACCAAAATAGTTAGCACAAGTTATCCCATAATATATAAATATATAAAAACTCAATAATAACCCCAAAAGTTTAACTTAATACATTTCATAAATAGTTGACCTTAATACTCCTTCAAAATATTTCCATTCAAATTCAAAACCCAAAAATCATAAATATTTGATAAAAAATTTATCCCCATATAATATAAAGTATCTCATAATATAACATACAAAACATGTGAATACTTTGATCACATATTCCCTTAAAACATATGAATTATGTGAATTGACATAAATTATCATTGAAAAAAATATTAATTCAAAAAATAAACTCTATCCTTATTCAATATATCTAATAAATCCAAAAAATTTGTAAAATCCATCATAAATTACTTTGTCACCAAAACACGGACCTTTTTCATGGTGACTTATATAATCCCATTTAATTCTTGAATGTAAATATTCTCTCTATCCTAACTAAACATTATTAACTCAACATATTTAATATATTAAGGGTTATCTTTCAATTATTCATTTATTCTCAAAAAATATCACTTTACCATTAAATCACTTTTCTTGGTTTTTGGTATCATTCAATATATACTTTCAAATCCTTAAAGAAAAACTATTATAGTAAAATACATATATGTTTTAGGATTATTATAACCATAATATCATTGATAAAATACTTCTATTACATAATTATTTAATCCAAATACACAATCACTTTAATTATTCCACTTCGGTTATAGTAATATCATAATCTTTACCTTATCCCCTTGGATTCTTGTATGGTAAGTTCCACTGACACTTGGGAAATTGGTTTGAATAATTTTACATATTTTTATATTTGAATCATTGGATAGTTGTTGTTTTATTATTTTTCTTACATTCAATGTCCTTATGACCTCTTTCTCCACACTTGAACAAACTCTTGTTCCCATTAAGTATTTACCTGGGTATTAATTTTCATAATTAGCACATATGGGAAGTTTAATGCTTCCCTTATTTTTCTTCACCCCGTTTATTTTTTTTATTTACTCAATCATCCTCTTATTCTATTGATTATATTTTAAAATATATGACTTGTATAATTCTTTCTCCATACTTATGGCACGTGATACCATATCATAATATGATGAAAATGTTTCAAAGACTAGTTCCCTTCGGTGTCTTTTCTTAATCCCATCAAATAAATGATCGATCTTATTTTCTAGATCACATATAGATTCCATATCATGTATTACTAATCTTGTAATTTTTTCCTTGTACTCAGCAACACTTTACTCTTCATTTTATATTATATGGAGTAATTTATTTTCTATATCATCTTCTTCCTCAGAAGGAAAGTATTTCTCAAAAATATAACTTTAGAAGTACTCTGTTTCAAAATTTCTATTTTATTAACCTTTTTAGTGTTGTGGATCAATAATCATTATTAATTAACATCTCCTTTAAAATAATAAAATCCTAGAATAAAATTTTTATATTCACTACTTCCCAAAGAAAGGAATTTTTTTTTAGAAACTTAATCCATTATTCAGCTACCAATGAATTAGTAGTTTCAATAAAATATGGAAGATTCTATCACATTAAGTGATCCAACATAGGTGTATCATGCTATGTAACAAAAATTTGTTCCATACAGGAAAGTCCAGCTGTCATAACCTGAGTAAACTACCCTAATATGGCCAAGATCTACTCATTTTCAACACCATATGTATTGGCTGGTTTAGAAGGGAAATACCTACATTGCCTATAAGTGTTTATTCCCTTTCATCTATCAAGAACTAACACTAAAAAAAGGAACACACTAAGTTAGATCATAATAATCAATGATGTTGAGCCATAAAATAAAAATCCCTCTAATAGTAAAAGTTATCAAATACTACATGGTATTATCATAATTCTAATGTTAGTTATGTTAATTTAAAATATAGTTCCTAAAGTTTCTACTAAACCATCCTATGATAACAACTATAAAGACCCTGAATCTAGTATCCCAAAGATAATGATTACTTTATTACATTGGTATAAGATACAAGAGATCACATCCCAAAGGACCAAAAAATTTAGTAGTCTTTAAGAACTAGATACAAACATGATTTCTGTTTTTTACATTGTAAATATAAAAAATGTATAAAAATAAACATTCTTGTATCCTTGATATTATTCATACTATCCTTCTTTATATTTTAGGAAAAATAAAATAAAAAAATGGTGATCTCATATGCTTAGTAATTTTTATGTATAGTGAAATTTATCATCAGTAAATAAGAAATAATTATCCTAGATGAGTGGATAATAAAAAAAATTCATTTAATCGATAACTTGAATTAAATGAAAATCCACAACTAATATCAATATATAAAAAATATGGTCAGTGAAAATAGAATTCATAATAAATGAAATGCATAATTCTAGGAATTTATGATCAAGGCCTCCCAACCCTTCAAGGTCTCTCAACCAATACCTTATTATACCATCAATGCCTCACAATTAAGAAATTATTATTTCATTAGGTTTGTAAACCAAGACATTTTCATTCTATCAATGCCTCATAACCAATAAATTATCATTGTACATACAGGCATACAAAAAATACCCAATTATTATGAGATGATCTTATAGCCTCATTCTATATATCATTTCAATATTTTTTTTCTCATGAGACTTATTTATGCATCAAGAGATATATAATTCTTGGCCCCACCCATTAATTATATATCCAATTCATTCTCAAAATTTTATATAATTCAACAGTTATCTATATTGAATTAAGAATACAGAACATCAATGTGTCATCATCATAAACCATCCAGAAAAAGAATAAGGAAGGTATCATTTAAATATATCCCTATTGTATCATAAGTTAAATAAATTTTTGTTTTCATTTATGGATATAAATACCATAAAAAGGTTATTTAAAATATTCTTAAGTAAAATAAACTTTTCACATTAAAATTTACTTTAAAAAACGAACAATTTATAGAATATTAGGAAAATTATTTTATTTAAAAAGAACTATGAAAATTTTTAATGTAATATTTAAATCATTAATTACTTATAATGGAAGGAAATTATGTTCATGTTTTATAAGTTAAAAAACATTCCTTTCGCATTTTTGTATGAAAAGTAAAAAAATAACTCATTTGGAAGATGATAAAAATATTGATTTTAATCCATTTTTTAAAAGTAAAACATGGATGAAATTTTTTTTAATAAATTATTAGATAATATTAAAAAATATTCCTTAAAATTATTTTAGTAAAATATTAAAATGAAAAAAAAATCCCGATTGAGTAGAAAAACCAAGTTGGTTTTATTTAAAAAACATTAGTTCAATATATTGAGTACTTAAAGAAAGAAAAATGGAAGAAAAACTTATTATTTACAAAAAACCATGAGATAAGAAAATATATTTGGTTTTAGAAAGGTTAAATAATTTCCCCATTAGAGAGTTAACTATAAAAAATTACAAATAATGATGTGATTATGAAATAAACCCTTACCTCAAGTCTGACTTGATTCGTATGTTAACAATATTTTATTAGTATCATTATTTCGTGTGTTAACTCATTCATTTTTTCATGAAAATTTTTGTTTAGTAGTTCTAGTATTTGTACTTTTATTATGGTTCCATAATATCCAGAATTTAAATAACGATAAAAAAATTATATCTATTAATTATATATATTTTTGGATTCATCCATAAAAATTTATATATAGAAAAATAAATTACACCGTTCATAGAGACGGTAGGTTATACGTACTCATGAATGTTGTTTTCACTTTTTTATGGATAGAATGAATGAATAGTAAATAACTATTAACCTTTAAATAACAATAATTACTTATATATAACATATATATTCATTAAATCTATCCTTATTACCATCCATGTAAAGTGAAAATGAAAAACGGATCACAATGCTTCATGGAGGCGGTTGCCCACATGCACACACGAGAAACGATACTACTTTCCAATAGATTGGAAGGTAAGAATGTATATATGATATTATAATTTAAGAAGAATAATTATGTCATAAATATGATATATATTCATTATTTATATCTTTATAACCATTTAATTAAAGTGGCAATGAAAAATGAATTACATCGATATATGGAGACGGTAAAATGTACACACGCATGAGCGGTGATTTCTCTTTTCATATAATGGTAAAGAGATGGAAAATGGTTTTCCCATAATCATAATAAAATATCATCATGTTTATTATACTAGTTTTATTATTTTATGATGGTTACAACATATTAAGAGGAAGTTAAATAAGAAATAAACTTGAAAGAGTTGGTAAATACGATTACCTCTTCTTCGAAAGAGATCTTTTAGATATTATCTTAAAGGATTAGGGGTTGATCTATTGGGATGTTCATAACCTCAAAAACATGTATAAGTGTGTTTAGAGTATAAATTGGAATTGTTTTGTTGATATAGGTTGCTCAGATTGGTATAAAGTAACGAAATAAGGGTGTCCTTTTATAAGTGAGGGGAGGGAAATTCTTGAAATTTTTTATAGTATTAAATTAATATAAATTATTTTTCATGGAAAAATGGATCCAAATTGATATAATTCGAATATAATATGAGCATGAGTCAAAATAATCTCATAAAATAAAATTTGGACAAGTTTTGGTTATGTTTTCAATGTTATCCTTTAGTTTTAACCCCCATTAATCCTTTTAACGGTTACTTTAATATCAAAATTTTCTACCTTTTACTGGTCAATAATGTTACAATAGAAGTAAAATCAAGTAAAAAATGGACCATTTTTTACATATTCAAACATATAAAATTAACTTATCCAAATATAATATTTTTATAAATTTTAAATAATTTAATAAAATATTATTTATTATAAAAATATCATTAATATCATTTTGTAACTATTCATTTAATTTGACTTAAAATACATCATGAGAATATTTGAATGTAATACTTTAAAACATCCCTAATTTTTCATATATACCTATAAAATTAATATAAAATAATAACCCAAAAGACTGAGGATCAAATCTGGGTAGGGAATAATTTTTGGGGGCACTATAACAGTATTGTAGCAGGGCACCGTAGCAGTACTACTGTAGCAGCAAAACCATTTCAACGGCATCATTGTAGTGGTGGACGAACTGTAGTAGGAATTGTAGCGGTGGCGATACTGTAGTTGGTATTGTAGCATCCCGGGTACTGTAGTGGTATTATTCACTAAAGGACCCTTTGGGTCAAAAAATAGGCTTTCAAGCCTTGTATTCAGGACACTTGTCCTTGGGCCATTAAGATATGTAATGGCTCTCCTTTTAACCAATCAAAATAGGTCTTTTCTTTAAATAATAAATTGAGGCTTCAGCCCTATCCTTTTAAAAAGAATTATGTCGGCATTCCATAAACATTTAAGATAATAATTGAATCACTAAAAATTAAAAATAAATTAACATGAAAAAAAATAATTCATATTTCAAATTAATATTTAAAACTGAAAATAACCACTTTTTATCCTTAAATATTAGAGATATTTAAGTCAGTAGTGTAACATTTTGTTATTAATCTTTTCTTAAAGTAACATAAAAGTCATAATCAATGAAATATGGAACCAAGTGGTCATATATTTGAGAATATATAAAAATGTATGAGATACACTAATAAAATAGTATTAAAGGAATTTTAAGAGAAATTTCAAAGCCTTATCTCAAATTTTTAACCATGTTTTACCAGTTTTACCAATACCGAGGTGACCAAAATTTACTACGGTTACTATTCATAGTGATCAAAAATAAAAGGAACCTATTTAAAAAATTAAAAAATCTTGATTCCAAATATTGTATATAATTTTAAGATTCAATATATAGAATTAACATAAATAAATTTTAATATAAATGTGTAAAATTTAATGAAAAATAGTTTTTATAAAAATATACTTTTAAGAAAAATTAACTTATTTCCAAATAATGAATATTGATTATTCAAATGAAATAAATTAGATTATTACAAGTGAAATGGATCATGTTTCAATTTAATATTAAATCAAAAATATAATTTTTCTTTTAAATTACTTTATTTAATGAAAATAAATACGAGTTTGAAAATTCGGTATTTTTCACAATTCACTGAAAAATCAATCATTTCAAAAAATCTAAAAAAAATCATGATAAGTTAATTTTGTTATTTTTATTTAAAAAATGATATTAATTTTATAAAATAAAATTTCTATAATTTTTATAAATTAATTATATTATTTTTGCATGAAAGGAAACCATTTTTTAAGAAACTGTATTTTTGAATAATAAAATTACTTTACTAAAAATTGAGAACTTATTTATTATATGTTAATAAATTATTTTTGAATTATATAAAACATTTATATATATATTTCATAATTTTTTTATTCCAATTCATACCACCAATTTTAATGACTATGTTATGATAATCATGTTTAAATAATATTTTAATAGCATATAGTGCTTCGTTTAAATTAGGTGTTGTGTGTAATACAAGATATCAAAGAAATTGATTTTATTTAGATAGAAATATATTATAAAATAATGGGATGTTATAATAATGGTGAATAAATATTATATATCTCATATAATTATGATTCTTAAATGTCAATTTAATATCCACCTCCACCACTTCTCATGCGTTGAGAAACGAGAACTCTAATTGTGCGTACGTGTGGATTACCACTTCCACAATGAAATATTTTTAATTTTCATTTAGATTTTAATAAAATGTCTAAAAAATAAAATACGGTTCACCATCATGAAAATATAAAAAAAAATATCATTACGATTCTCCAATAATGATATTATGTCAAAAGAAACACCTCTTTAACCGAACTCATCAATCGAGTTAAAGCATGTCAAAGTTTGGGTCGGTTTAACCACCCACATGAATAATTATTTAAAATATGATTATGGATTACTAAAAGAATCTAGAAACTAATATTATTATAATATATTAATAAAATCAAGATTAGTATATGGTTCCTTAAATACTATATATTTGAGTAACGTTTTCATTAGCTAAAATTATCAAAATATTCTGTTATCGATTTAGTTTTTTCATGACATAACCAAAACACATATGTAATGAAATAAGAAAATTTTAAATAAATATAAGTTATATATTATGTAAAATTTTATGATATATAAACAATTAACTTGATATATAATGATAGGTAAGTATATCAAAATTGTGTAAAATTTTATGCACCTATTATCATTTAATTGGCGTGTATACTTCCTATATGATGTATTAAATCATGAAATAACTATTCATTCATGGTATCCTAAGTTTAATTTCATGGTAATTCTCCTTTAAGATTTTTTATTTAAATTTTATATAAGTTGTAAGGATGTTTTATCAACTTACTTTTAAAATTCGAGACCTCTCAAATGTGATAATCAATCTGAGGAATTTTTATGATAATTCATTATAAAGAATCTATCATTTTCTTATCCTATGTATGTATTTGGTAGGCTTAAAATTATATTTACCTTATTTTAAATTGTAATTTTTAAAATATTATAATCAATGTGTATTTTCAATAAGTTTACTTCAAAATATTCAAATGTTTTTTCCATCCTTTCCAAAATAAAAGTTTTATCATCCACCGTAAATTTTATTTTGATTTATCTTATGTATTTTTTTCAACTTTCCATTATTAAATATTCTTTTTAAAGTTAAAATTTTTCAAATTATTTCCACTTATTTTATTGAAAACTTTATAACTATTTCAAGTTTCCATTATTAAATATTCTTTTTAAAAATAAAAGTTTTCAAAGTATTTCCACTTATTTTATTAATAAATTTATGTATTTTTCAAGTTTCCATTATTAAAGATTATTTCTAAAAGTAAAAGTTTTCCAAGTATGTATATTTATTTTATTAAAAACATTATGTGTTTCCAAGTAATTTTTATTAAGAACTCTTTATAATAAGGAATTCAAAATTCTTCCCTTTCCCTATATAAAAAAATTGAAAGTAATTTTCACTAAAATATTTTAAAAAAATGTGAAAGATTTTTTATTTTCACTTATATTTAGCCTATAAGGTAAATTTTTCATGAAGTGATGTTTTTATAAACCTTTATATTTCATTATTATGTGATTTATTTTAAAAAAATGATATTTTTGATATTCTATTATTTCTTAAGTTCGTTTTATGTTATTTTTTCAAATGTTTTAAAAAACCCATTCTTTTTTCCATGGGTTTTTTTCTTGACATGATAGATGTTTGATTTTCAAGTGGAACACAAATTTAGGTATTATGATACATTTGGGACCTATATCACCCTCAAATTAATTAGTTAAAGTATTATATCTCATGATATGGAAATGTTATGTGAACAGGTTAGCAAGTCTCTAGTTTCACAAAGGGTGAGTGTAAAGGCATTAAATTCTACTCATAATTTTACTTGTGAACAAGTTAGTAAGTAAATATGTTCAAAAAGGGTGAGTGTGATGTAGTTAATCTCTACTCACAATTTTATGTATGAATAGGTTATTAATTCACAAGGTTCATAAAGGGTAAGTTTGATGGCATTAATCTCAACTCACAATTTTATGTGTGAACAGGTTACCAAGCTGCTAGGTTCAAAGGGTTATTATGGTGGAATTAATCTCTACTCACAATTTTATGTGTGGATGGGTTAGTAAGTCTCTAGGTTCATATTGGATGAGTGTGAAGGCACTAATTTATAATCACAATTTTAGGATTGAATAGGTTGGAGAGTAGCTCGGTACATAAGGACAAGAAATACTATGTTTATGATTATGACACTTCTTCAAGTAATATATCATTTTATGAGAAGTTTCTATGATTATGACTTTCATTTAAAGTATTCTATGATTTTATATCATGCTCACATGTTTTATGATTATTGATATTTGTTTTTAATCCAATTAATTTCTTTCATGGTTCCTTAATGACATTCTTATCATATTATGTGGTTGAATAAATTTTTATGATTATTATCCATGGTCTTTTGATATTTTATTATGTTATTTATATCTTTCTCATATTCTCCTTCATGTTTTTTATCTAATCCATCATGATATGTCTTTTCCCTTACTGGTCATTTAATCCCTCCCTTTTCTTATATTTTTAATCCCAGAGTTGTGAAGATGATTGTTTCATGTGATATGTCTAGAAATCTTCTAGAGGGTCATGATTATGGATAAAATTTTTCAAGTGTTTCAAAATAATATATTTATGTAAATAATATCCAAGACACTAAAACTTTTGGTCTTTGGGTTGTGCAGATATTTTTAAATTTATTTTTTCAATCATGATATTAATATAATATTTAAGTCATGTTTAGCTTGGTCCGCTTCAGTTGGTATTAGAGTAGAATTTGTTATTTTGGAGATTATTTTAGTTAGCTTGGGTATTAGGGTTAGATAAAATTATTAAAAAACTGAGAGATAAGTCAAGTATGTGATGATATCATGAAATATTGGTAAAGTCTTAAGTAGATGGTTTTCCCTTGAAATGAATCCATTTTTGGATATTGTCAAGTGGATGTGGTTGTGGCACAGATGCGCCTTAGGGTAATCACCATGAAATGGGTTAGTTGATCAATGACTAAATCATCACCCTAATGTATGATTATTGGGCCAAATACTACACACCTAGATAGACACTCTCAGGGGATGTGATTTAGTTAATCACATTTTTATTAAAATATGATATGAAGGATTTATTATATTATAGAATTAGGATACATATGAGAGAACCCAAACTAAAGAACCCTAGATTGAACCAATATTAATTTATGTTTAACTAAAAGATAGTGTGATAGTTTCAAAGAGTAACCAACTTTGAGGTTGAGTTTTTCATAATACCCTTATAATTTAAAATTTTATCACTCACGATTAATTTTTTTTATAAATAGATGGAGCAAGGGAAAAATGAGTCAATAATGGATGTGGTGGATAATATAGTAATAGGAAACCAAGTAGTATAGAAACTTGAATTGAAAACCTTGTGCTCATGATCACCCAGCTATCTTGAGTTATGATTAATAACTTTCATATTTTCAAACATCCAAACTCATTGAAGAAGATAAATTTGAAGTTTCATAGAAGATCAGGTAATGAAGATTATGAATGAAAAAAATCAACTTCCTACCTATCTAAAATGTAGACAAAATCGCCTAAAATAATGTCTCATAAAAACAAGAGAGTGTATTAAGTGTGGAATGATTGGTTATCGAGCTCATGATTTTCAAGATAACATGAAGAAGTTTATATATATAATAGAGGTTAATAATTTAAAATTAATCAAATGTCTGGAGTTGGACATTAAAAAAATTATTCCCTAACTCAACAACTAACAAGGATAACAAACATCATCAACCTATTAAACTAAGGAAACAAGGTAAATCCTATGGAACCCCTACTACTGAAAGTATCTCGTGAAATAAAATGGTAAGACATACACTCACCATCCTCTATGGATTTGCGGATATCAAATTGGAATCTAGTTCTAGAAAAACTTGTAGGATTATTATATTTTATAAGAGAATAAAATCAACACTATAATGATTTGATAATATATTCTATTATTATTTTACCCCAATTTTAGATTTATGGAATATGCTTCATGAAGAACTTTTTATCTATCTTTTAGGTAAATTCAATGTGATCTTGTAAATGTGTTGGTTGTCTCCACATAGAATCCATGCTAATCAACAAAATGGGGAAATAAAATTTGATATTTCAAAACCAAATTATGTTCATATATTAGTACACATATGAATATGAACCCTATAAGAAAACTAATTCCATTATAGTAGTTTTGAGACTTTATTGTGATTGATCTTTAACCCAAATGGTAAGAAATAAACTCAATATTTGGATATTTTTCTTAAGAAGAAATAGAATAGTTTCATAATATCAATTGTATTAGTAAGGTTGATACCAAATTTAAATAAAATATCAAGTCTTATCAATCTTATAGATACCCATAATTATCTTAATTAGTAAGTGAAAATTAAAATTGTGATGATACAGTTTATTTAAGGCAGTAGAATTTAATGAACCAAGATTTTAGATATTTTAAAATATATATTATGTTATATAAATTATGTCACATAATACACCCAACATAAAAAAACTAGAACATATTAATAAGACTTTATTAATAAATCTATAATAAACACTGAGATGTTAAACCAATAATAATTATTAATTTTAGAAGATAAAAAATTAATATGAGGTAATATTGAAAAGGTTATTTCAAAAAAATATTTTATTTTTATTTTAAAAAGAAAATTTTAAAAAAATAGAATTTAAATTTGATAAAGAAAAATTAATTTTTGAATTCCCAAAAATAAAACTATCTTAAGATATATTTTTTAAGTTTTTCAGAAATCATTAATTTTCAGGTCAATATTGAAAATACAGATTTTATTAATTTCATCACATTTATGAAATTATTTTATTATGTGAAAACATTTAAATTTTTTTAAAATATATTACTATAAAATTATATATTATAAATTATTTTAAAATAATATGTTGAATTTTTAAACCTGTGGTCAACATTTTGAAAATTTATGTAACGTTTTAAATGAAAATTATTTTTCAATTATTTTGTTTAACTAATTATAACATAATGAAATGAAGTTTTAGATTTATTTCATTTTTAAATAAAAAATTCTGTAATTATAATAATTATTTTAAATTCATTATAATAAATTTTTTTGATGATTTTATCCTAATCATAAATCTTTTCGCTTAAAAACAAACTTGTTCAAAAAATGGGTTTTTACATGCTACATGCATTAACGTTAAGATTAATTTTCTAACACATATAAAGTAAATTTTATAAAATAATTATTATATTTTAGATAATGATTTTCATATTATTTAATATATAAAATTTTATTTTTTGGTATAAAATTTATATTGTTAGGATTAATGTTAATTTCCACGATAATAGTGAAACAAGTATTTTAAAATTATTATTTTATTAATATCAAGAAATTTATATCAAATAAATTAAATTAATATAATTAATATAATTAATATAATATTATGTATAAAAATATAAATAAATATATTAACACTTATTTAATTTTTAATAAATACTAAATAAGATTAATAATCAATAATGGTCAAAATGTCATTTTTCTAATAAAACCATTTTTTAGACATTATCAGTTTTAATTTAACAGTTAATTTATAATATTTATAATATTAATTAGATTAAATATATGTTAAATTATTCCCAAAACACCCAAATTTCGTTATATGGTTTATTTTATATGTTCAATAAAATATAAAATCACTTAGTTAAAAATTGGTTACCTGGTTTATAAGTAAAAGAGTAAAATGTAAAGACTTAATGATAAAAACCCTATAACATGTTTAAAACATGTGTGTGGACAGGTGGTTATGCCTTTATTGAAAAAAATAAACCTCACACTCAATAATTTCTAAAATTCTATCCATTTTCCATGGAATAGTATCATGGCATTATTATTATATAAGGGGTGTTTCCAAAAGTGCCATTTTTCTCTCTTATAAAAGGGAATAATATACTCCCTTTAAAAAACACACTTAACTTTTGAATTAATCTTTTAAACTTTTCAATTTTACTCTTACTAGAACCATATCTCACAAACAAAATCCTATGGACCCATATATTTATCCTAATACCTTCAATTTCAAGGGAACCTTTAAGGAAAAATCAAGTCTCCAATGTAAGTTCTCTTTAATCTTTTTTTATTAATATTATTCTTAAAAATATCTTATCACCCTAATAATATGATTAATTTATTATCATTATTATACTTATATTTTGTAATATTAATGGTATAACTCTTATTTATTCATTTCCATTCACTTAGAAAAATAAAAGAATGTTAGTAGTGTGTTGTGTGGACTACCACCACCATGAAGTGACCTTGTTTATTTTCATTAGTGCCTTTAATGTATGGTATAAATAGTGGTAATGATAAAAAATTATTATATATATCATATAATTATGATTTTTAAATTTAAATTTAATATCCACCTTCACCGCCTTTCACGTGTTGAGAAACAGGAACGCTAATTGTGCGTATGTGTGGATTGTCGCCTCCGAGATGAAGCATTTTTTATTTTTTATTTAGATTTTCATAAATTAACTAAAAATAATAAAATATATTTCACAAAAATTAAATATTAAAAAAATATCATTATGATTATGTTATAATGATATTGTTTCAAAAGAAACTCAACCTTAACTATACTCGACAATCGAGTTAAAGTGCATTCAAGCTTAGGTCAGTTTAACCACCCACATGAACAATCATTTAAAATTATATTATAGATAATTATGGAAAACTAGAAACTAATATTATTATAATATATAAATAAAATAATTATTATTATATGTTTCTATAAGTATTGTACATTTTAGTAACATTTTCATTCCCTACAATTATCTAAATAAGTCGTTATTAATTCATTTTTTATATAGCATAACCAAAACACATATAGAATAAAATAAGAAAATTTTAAATAAATATAATATATATATATTAGATAAAATTATATGATATAAAAATAATGAACATAATATCAAAATATGGGTAATTATATAAAAACTATTAAACATTCGCAAAATAGTTACATTTACTAACACTCGATGGTCATAATACTCTATAACTAATTAATGTACACATGATAAATAATTATAATAAATATTATAAAAGGGTAATATATATGATTAAGGGTCTAAAATGGTATATTAAGTTAGATTTTTATGTTTTATATGAGTATAGAGTGTCATTAATTAAGAAATTAAATGAGGTGAGGGATTTTTGTCTTTATTTCCCCTTCATTTAGACAGTGTTTGTATTACGCAGCTATTTTCATTTAAGTGGTGTGTATACTACCTGTATAATATGTTATATCCTGAATTATTTCTTAATTCATTTTATTATAAGTTTAATTTCATGGGCATTCTCCTTCAAGAGTTATAATTTAAATGCTACATAAACTATAAGGATTTATTTTCAAATTCATTAAAAAAATCAAGGCCTCTCAAATGTGATAATCCATATAGAAAATTTATGTACTCATTAATTTAAAAGATTCTCTAATTGTATTATCTTCTAGATATATTTTTTAGACTTTAAGTTCTCTTTAAATTATTTTAAATTGGAAGTTTGAAAATATTCTCAGCAATGTAGGTTTTCAGTACGGTTATTTCAAAATGGTCAAAATATTTTTCCATCCTTTCCAAAATTAAGGTTTGATCATCCACTAAAAATTATATTTTGATTTATCTTATTTATTTTTGAAATTTTACATTATTAAATATTAATTTAAAAATTAAAATTTTTTAAATTATTTCTACTTCTGTTATTGAAAACTTTATGTCTTTTTTATGTTTCTATTATAAAATATATATTTTTAAAGTAAAGGTTTTAAAATTATTTCTACTTATTTTATTGAAAACTTTATGTATTTTTCAAGTTTGCATTATTAAATATATTTTTTTAAAGTAAAGGTTTTAAAATTATTTACACTTGTTTTATTGACAACTTAATGAGTTTTCAAGTAATTTTATTATAAACTCTTTAAAATAAAATTTTCAAAAGTCTTCCCTTTCCATTTATAAAAATGTTTTTGATAGTAATTTTCACTTAAATATTTTAAAAAATGTGAAAAAAAATCACTTTTATTTACACTCCATGGTTTATTTTTCATGAAGTGATTTTTTTATCATCCTTTATATTTTATTATGATATTATTTTTTTTGGAAAATTAGAATTTTTATATTCTATGATTTTTTAATTTTATGTTTTGTAATGTTTATTAATGTTTTAATAAACTTATTCTTTATTAGATGATGGATTTTTAATTTTCAAGTGGCACATAAATGTATGGATAATGATATGGGTGGGACCTGTATCTCCCTCCAATGAGTTGGGTAAAGGATTATATCTCATGGAATAGAAATTTTATTTAAATAGGTTAGCAAGTCTCTAGGTTCACAAAGGGAGAGTGTGAAGGCATTGAGATCTACTCCATCCATCCAATGGCCCTAAGGCCTTCATTTCTTTATTGATTTTGATAATCCACCTTTCAAGGGGTGAGTTGGAATCTTTAAAAGGCACGTAGGCATAATTATTACATGGACTGTAGGCCTTAGAGGAATTCATTGTCTTTAGGCTTCAAACATTACATACAACCCAGACTAACTACTTGGAACTACTCCTCCCTAGAATCTTCATCGTGAAATCAGCTCTCCACCTTCGCATGTCTGTTCAGTTAGGCTATCCCATGCATGCACAGGCTTGTCCCGATGGCAGGTGTCATACTCTCTCATTCTTGGAATCTGTGTAGCTTCTGTTGTGGTGAAATCTCCTTTATCATCCTCTTATAGAGCTTGTTCCTTATAGGTTGTCTAGTTTTCATATGCACTTAAGGTGGCCTGAATGCCTTGAGGTGGCCCAAAGTCCTTACTGGCCTGAAGGCTTGGGTGGCCCAAAGGCCGTAAAGGACTCGAAGACCAAATTGGTGGCCCAAAGGCCCAAACGGGGGAAAATTCCCAACTGCTACAGTGTCAAACAGTGCCTGCTACAGTCCCCTCTACAGTAACTACTACAGTACTGCACAGTTCCTACTACAGTACCTACTACAATACTACTACAGTAAGGGTGAGTGTGATGGAATTAAGCTCTACTCACAATTTTACATGTAAAAAGGTTAAAAATTCTCTAAGTCCACAATGGGTGAGGGTAAAGGAATTAAGGTGTACTAATAATTTTATGAGTGAACAGGTTGGAGACTCTCTGGGATTATAAGGATAATAAACCATGTGTTCATTATTGTGTCACATTTTCAAGTTTTTTATCAAGTTATGACAAGTTATCATGATTATTCCTTATTTTTAAATTTTTTCTACTCTTATATTGTGCTCACTTGTTTTATAATTATTGGTTTTTTTAAGCTAATTAATTTATTATATTATTCTTTAACAATATTCTCATGATCTTATATTGCACCATCAGGTTTTATGATTATTATCCATGTTTTTTGAGATTTTATTATATTATTTATATTTTTCTCATATTCTTATTCATGTTAATGATATAATCATTTATGATATTTATTCCCTTACTGAGTATTTGAGAACACCCATTTCTAATGATTCCAATCCCCATGTTATAAAAATTATTTTATCATGTGATAAATATATAAAGTTTCTAGAGGATCAGGATTATGGATAAAAGTTTTTAAGTTTTTTAAAATAAGATGTTTATATAGCTAACCTCCAAGACACTAAACCTTTTGGTCTGTGGATTGTATAACTATTTAGAGATATATTATTCAAATAATTATAATAATTTAATATTTAATATATTTTTATCTTGTGTTGATTCGAATTTCCACTTATACTATATATTAATAACATTATCTTCATGTATTATATTTTTATAATCTCTTTTCGACATCAGGTGTTAATAATCTTGACCATTTTTAATTAGGCTCTTAAAATTGGTTTCTATATTCATTCTTCTACAAGATTTTATCACTTAAAAACCATTAAAGGTATTGTAATTAATGTTTTATAAATACCTATAATGTTATAATTCCATTATGTGGTAGTTTTTGTGCTTTGTGAAGATGAAAATAGTGATAAACTAGTTTTCATTTATTCAATGATATTGATGGATTACCTTATAAAGATCATCACTTTTTATATTATCCATAAAGAACTATATTCATGAAATATATCCGTTATATATCATATATATTCATCAAATATAAACTAAAATCATATATGAAGTCAGTAGTGAAAAACAAAATGCATTGTTCCATGGAGGAGGTAGTCTGCACATACACATGGATGGTGATTTCATCTTTTGAAGGGAGGAAAAAATAATTAACATGGTTTACCATTTTAATAAATTAAATATTATATATATATACCAAAAATATTTATTTAACTCCCTTTTTAGACCATTTAGGTTAGGCATTCAGGGAAAATGAAACATGTTTCTTTGTAGAGGTGGTAGTACGCACGTACGCAAGATTCACATTTTTTTATTAAAGGAAAAGGGAATGGTGGTTAATGATTGTATCATAATTATAATAAAATAATAGTATACTAATGATATAGATATTAACATTTTATATGTAATAATTTAATTTAATGAAGAATAAGTGCACATTAAGAAATATAAATGAGAAAGTAGTGGTTAGAAATTTACACCTCACTTCTTGGATTATCACCTTTGCAAAGGTGGTTATGTGGGTTCTGGGTATAAAGGAAGCATGTGATGGGTCATCCACAACATTTATTTTTTTCTTAATCAATAATTAATATAATATTTAAACAATGATAAATTCCATGATCAATTAAATTGAATCAAAGAATACAGAAAATGGATAAAACATTGGAACCAAAGTACGAGATCATCGCATACTATTTATAATTAATTTAATAAATTAAGGAATTACCTTGTGAGAAATTCTTTCTTAGTTGATGGATATAAAAATATATCTTCATTTTACCATAATTTTTTTTATAATCAAGAATATATTCCCTCTAGTTGTGATCCACACGTGTTCCACAAATCTCCAAACGTCATCGTCGGAATCTCTGGGTGCTAGAATGGAAGATCATATCGCTTGCGTAATTTTCCTTTGATTACCTTAAGAATCAATTCAGAAGGATTATATTTTATCTCTATTGACTCGATATTATAAGATGGAGGAATATCTCTCTCTATTCTTGAAATCATTCTTAGAGAAGGGAGCTCTCTAGGGCTTTGAGAGGATTCAAGAAATTTTGTTGTACACAACCAAATAAATGAATTGGGTCTCTTGAAAATTTATATAATTGGGTTTATATACCTCTAGGGTTATAAATAAATAATTTTTCAAAGGTCCGTTTATTATTTATTTAATCCCTACAAAACCTCATATCAATAATAATAATAATAATAATTCTTGGCATGATCTAAACTCATGAATTAAATTAAATATTATTTAATAAAATAATATTCAATATATATTATTTATCATAGGACTATTAAAATAATTCCTCCATTACTCCAATGTATTTATCATGCCTTGAATAATGACTATTTATTTAATAAATAAATATCACTACATTATTCACCAATAAATAAATAAATATTTATTAAATATTCTGCTCACATAATATTCTCTCGAATAACTGGTGATAGAATATATGTGGTCAAGAAAACATGAATAATTATTAAACCACATCCAAAAATAATATTTATTCAACTTGTTAAATAATAAATAATAATATATTATTTAATTGAGATTCTGGATACACTTAGTGTGTGACCCTCTAGGCCTCTTTCTCAATGGCATTAGGCAAAGCAGCCTAAAGTCCAAGGTTATCATCTAAAAACATGTCAAGGAACCCATAAAGAAGGAAGTTAATGTCACAAGTACATAATACCTCATACGGAAACTTATTATGTAATATAATCCCTTATTATGATATATCTAATCAAGAAGGTTGCATATTGGTTTCATCAACCAATATACTTGATGTCTCTTTATTTGACTTTATGGAAATAGAACTTTCCTATAGAACACCATGGAAATAGATTTTTTAGGATATATAATTTCCAAAAAAGGGCCAGAGATATCAACTTATATTAAAGAACATAAGGGACAAATCTTTTCTCACATTATTTATTAATGAAATATTACTCATGATGCACCCAACATATCTTACCTCAATGTTAACATATGTCATCATGAGTTTCATTAATACATCAAAGTATGTGACTTTAATAATCATTAATAATAATAATAAATTTTAAGGATCAACACACACTTTTTTATATAGGAACATCCAATGAAACATATAAATGTGGATTTCCTATTGGTGGGTCTCGTTTGTATAATATCCTGCACTGGATATTACCAAGGGAGTACACCATGAGAAGGTGCATCAAAGTCCTATGAGTATCCATACCTGATATCCTATATCATTTTGGTCCCTTAAATGATTTCATCCAACTATAAAACATATATATTTAAGAATACTATCATGGTACTTCTGTGTTCTCATCATAAAGGAGAACTGGTATGACCTTCCAGTGTGACATCTACTCTTTGGGCATTATCACATAATATGTTACGTAGAATAATAATAGAGATGGGATAATGAGTTTATTAATATTCAAAACATTGAATATAGGTTAACATAAAGTACACAGAATTTGGTTCTAGGGAACTAACTCCAAAAAAAATCTCACTTTCACTAGATCCAACTACTATCAACCTTCAGTGCACTAGATCTCATATGATACTCATGATTTTACTAAGATGGTACTCTAGTCAAGGGGTATACTGTGTTTTCTTCTGTGGGAACTCTACTTACTGAAAATCCACTCCCCCTTTAATAAAAAATCCCCAAATGGTGATACTTTTGGATTGTTTTCTTTCTCTATTGGTATGACCCTGGCTCTTTTGTAAGATTCACAACTGCAGTATTATCACAATACAATATGATAGGGTCTTTACAACAAGGTATCACATCAAGCTCCTGGATAAATTTCCATCTCCAAATAGCTTCCTTAGCTACATAAAAACATGATATATACTAAGAATCAATTGTATAATTAGTGATAACTTACTTCATTGACCTCTTCATGCTCACAGATCCTCTATTGATATAAAAAATATATCTTATCTATGACTTCAGATCGTTCTGATATGTTTGAAAACTAGAATCATTATAACCCCTGATGACAACTCCTTGTCTCCTCGTACACTAGAAACATATCCTTAGTTCTTCTCAGATACTTAAATATTGACTTAGCAGAAGACTAATGTTGTTCTCTTAGATCAGCTTGATTTATGCCTACCATTCTCAATGTTTAGGCAACATCAAGTCTACTACATAATATATCATACATGATTGGTCCTATTTCTAAATAATATGGGATCTTAATCATTCTTTCTTTCTCTTACTGTGCATGAGGACATTTTTTCTTAGAAATATGTATACCATGTGACACTAGAACCAATCTCATCTTGTATTATTCCATACTAAATATATTTAGTATCTATTCAATGTATGTACGTTTACTTAGTCTAAGTAACCACTTAGATCTATCATGAATGATCTTTGTCCCTAGAATATAGGTTGTTTCACCTAAGTCCTTCGTAGAGAAACGCGTTTTTAACCATTCATTAATAGATTTTAAGACTGGTATTTCATTTATAATAAGTAATATTCCATCAACAAATACTACAAAGATAATGATCACATTCCCAATAAACCTTTTATAAATACATATCTCACATTTTTTATTAATGAAAAAAATTATTTTATAGATTCAATGAATTGAATGTTCCATGACCTGGATTCTTTCTTCAATTAATAAATGGATCTATGAAACTTGAAAATATTTTTGGCATCACTTGGAGTCACAAACCCTTAAATATGTTTCATTTAGATATCAACCTTAACGGTCCTATTAAGGAAATTTGTTTTGATATCCATCTTCCAAATTTCATATTCATGATAAGCTGCTATAGCAAGTAGAATTCTGATGGATTTAAACATGAAAATTGGTGAAAATGTTTCATCATATTCAATTAACTAACACTATTTAAAACCTTTATCCACTAGTATTTCTTTATATGTATTTAATTTACTTTCCATGTCCAGTTTTATCTTGAATATCCATTTTCACCATATGGGAGTTATGTCAAATGGAACATTGACCAAAACCCAAACATGGTTCTGATACATGGAATATGTTCCATAATTCATGGATTCTTACCATATTTTAGATTCTTATATCACTACTACATCCTTATAGGATAGAGTTTCATCATTGTTGACCAATAATAAGTCACTGTCTTCAATGACTAAAAAACCATATCTCTTTGGTTCTATTGCCTATTTAGTGATCCTAGTAAATACTTCTGTTTCATGAACTACTTCTTCCAAGATGACCTATGGAATCTATTCATGTACCAAATCATTTGTATCTTGATCATAAAATCATCAAATCCAATATTTCTCCCAATATCCTTTTTGAGGATATGCTCCCTCTCAAGAAATATGGATTGTCTGTTGATAGTAACTTTCTTATTTGAGGGGTTGTATATGTAGTATCTCTTTGTTTTCTTAGTATATCCTATAAAGATACAATTTGTTCCACTAGGTTCTAGTTTTTCCCTTAAGATAGCCTTAAAAATTCCTCAAAAACCTATATATGTGTATATGACAAAACAGGTTTCTTTCCACTTCATGAATCAAATGGAATTCTATTTTCCACTTGTTTGGGTACTCAGTTTAATGTATATGTCATAGTTTGTAATGAATATACCCAAAATTATAATGGATGATCTACATGACTCATCATCAACCTTACCATGTCTAACAAGGTATGGTTCCACCTTTCACTGAAAACATTCCACTATGGTCTGTAATGTGGAGTGAGTTGAGATAGAATCTCAAACTCCTGTAGAAATTTGGTGAACTCTTGGTAAAGATATTTACCACCTCAGTCTGATTAAATCTTCTTTATATTCTTTCCAAGTTGATTCTCTACATAATTATTTAATTCTTTGAATTTATTAAAGGACTCAAACTTATAACTCATTAAGTAGACATATCCATATCTACTCAAGTCATCAGTAAAAGTTATGAAGTAAGAATATCCACCTCTAAATTCTACTGGAAATGGTCATGTATATCAATGTGTATCACCCCTAGAATCTCCATGGATTATTTACCCTATCCACCAAATTACAGATTGGTCATTTTTCCTTGTAAATAATAATGACGTATTTTAAGTGGTTTTATCTTAGAATATTCTAAATAACCATCTTGATAAATATTTTTCAAATGCTTCACATTTACATGACCAAGATAGTGATTCCATATCTAGGTGTTATATGATTCATGTGAACAAGATTCATTATCTATTTCTAATAATTGGTTTTTTTTAATTTAATACATAAAGACCATTATTTAAATGTTTCGTACCATATCATATGTTGTCTTTATAAAATAAAAAACTTTTACTTCAAAACATAAAAATAAAACCATATGCATCTAGGAATGATACAGAAATTATGTTCTTGGTAACTATTGGTACATAATAATAATCTTTTAAAAGAAATATCATTCTTGTTAGAAATGAAAGGTGATATTCTCTGATGTCTAGAGTATCCAACCTCGTACCATTAGAACCTCAAAAATCCACCTATCCTCTAGAAATATTTCAGAATCTACTTGGTTATTTCATTTAGAATATGATCACCACAAGCAGTATCTAATAACCAATGTGTATATATTTAAATATTACACTGAATAATGAATACACCTTTAGTTTCCCCTTACTTATGGGTGTAATTATTCTTCTAGTGGACTTTATTTCTGCATGAAAACATATTACCTTCTTTTTATTTTCCTATCTCAATATCTTCCTCTTCTTGGAAGTATGGAGCTTGGAAGCTTTAGACTTGTCATGAATATTAGGACCCTTCTACATATTCTTCATTTTCTTATTCACCATAATGACTATGGGTTTTTTACTCCTTATGTTCTTATCCACTTGGTGAATCAGAATAAGATGTTTTAAAAGACTCTTCTCATTATTGAGCATATTATAATTAAAAATAAAACTGAAGAAGGTCTTGAGTATTGAAGAAAGTATGAGATCTATGTGAAACTCATCAAGGAATTTAATCCCTAAGATATTTAAGTGCTCAATGTAGCCAATAATATTGACAACATAAGGTCTATTCGGATCCAACTCTATAAGCTTAGTTGTAAATAGAGTATTCAATATCTCATATATCTCTTGTATCACCTTCTCTTTATAGAAATATTGAAGTTGAGATGTTAGACTAAATGTATCCATGTCCTCATGTTGCTTCAAAATCTCATTGGTCATGGATGATAGCATGAAACACTGAATATCTATAGCATCATTCAAATGTTTATCATAGAGAGATAACCATTTTATACTAACCTCATTACCAGGTGCATCAGGAATAGGTTCTTCTATTATATATAATTTAATTTAATTTTATAGGATAACACATAAGTTCCCTTTCTACTCATGGAAATTTATGCCAATGAGAAGGTTATCCTTATCAAGTATGGATCATGGTGATATGTTTAAATGCATTTTTATTGTTGTTTCTTCAAATAATATGAGAAACATTTAGTGCTTTATATGATAAAAATTTAGACAAATAAATAAATATTATATTTATTAATATCCCACTATTTTATTGAAACCCAATAGCCCTCACCATTAGATTTTCAATATCATGTTTCTTGGAAATTATAGTGTAAAGGATCCATATTACCCTTATTGTCACCCAAAATTTGGATAGTAAAGAAATTTGAAGTGTTTTAGATTTTAATTATAAATTACAACTGAATTAACTCAGAGTTACTCGGTCTATTAAGTGGACTTCCCAATCTTGGAATCCTTAAATTGAATTTCCTCAACCCTATTTCCTCTCAGTTTCACTAATTCCTACTTTGGTAGTCAACCCTTGATGTGAACTAAGTTAAGTCAACCTAAAACATCAAGTTATAATTCCTCAATGATTGAAATCACCCCAATATTGGTTGGTCATGCATTTTGAACTATGGTTTGATTTTAACTAAAGTAGTGGAAGGATATACCGACTTAATATATATAATTGTGGGATTTTATCTTTTATGCATAAATTTATAATTACTATCTTTATTACATTCTTGTTAATATTAATTGTATTTACTTATGTGATTAACCGTGACTTAGATAATATTTACACATAATCCAATTTATTTTAGTTCTATCTTGCATGCTTGTTAATTCATTAATTCATGTGATCACAACAAAACACCCATTATTAAATAACCGTACAACTTGACAGAAAAATAATAATAGAGTGGTATGATCATGATCTATTACTAATTGTTAGATTATCTAGTGGATGATAAACTAACCTTCAAACTAGGGGAAAACACCTTAAACCATTAATGGTTTTTATTGTATATTTCCACATGTCCACCTATGTATCTCTCTTGGATTGGATTCACCTCAAATATAGACTTGAACCGCCTCCACTAGATTGAAAGCTCCATCCATTTAATATTCTTTTACTCACACACAAGTGAATGGAACCAAATTGTTTTTGGGACCAAGTTGACAAGAAGTCGTTTTTGTAAGTTGAAGAAGTATGTGATAAAAGTATTTTCCTTTGTTGTTAAGTAAAATAATCAACTCAATTTGTAAGTTTTGATGATAGGAAAAAAATGGAAGGTTTTTTGTAATTAGAATATCAGACACAAAATTATTAATAAATTCTATTCGTTTATGAAGAATTTTTATACAAGAAAAGGTTCATCAGAATCACCTTGGATATGAAATGAAATATTGAATTAGAATGAGGAAAATTATCAAAATATGAATGGCTCTAATGTAAATATAATGATTCTCTACTAATATTATAGTTCTCACAAATCATAATTTTTTTATAAAACTTGAGATTCTTGACTTATGAAGGAAGGGGATAATAAGTTCTTTTAATTAGTTTGAGGTTTGGTTGGAAGGAAAGAAGACGTTAGAAGGATGGGAATTCATAATACTTTCCAATGTAATTTAGATGATACTCTTCCAATGTTAAATGTTCTCATATTCATGAGGAAGTAATGATCACAAGTAATAGTTTGTGGAATATGAAATTTAAAGTTTTTCGATCTCATATTATCGGTGTGAGATCATCAGATGTAGAATTGTTTGAAGGCTGGGAAGTTTTGTTGAAAATGTGATAATATGAAGATTCTTGTTTATATTAAGACCAATAATCCAGAAGATAAAAATATTTAATGAAAGAAGTTAAAGAATTCTAGAAGTTTTAATGTATTGTAATCAAAAAATAAAATAACTTATTGTTGATACTGGTCCATCAGATGAGGTTTTCCACTGATCAATTAGTGGTAGTATTTTTTTATAGAGAGTTTTTGGAACCAATGGAAAAGAGAATAAGTGGAGTTTTTTGGGACCTATGCATATATAAAATTCAAAGAACGGTCAACTGGTTTAATATCAATAATGTAGTCAATAATTTTCATTAGGCTGAATTTTTTTTCAATTAGGTCAAGAGTCATCGGAAATAAAGTGGTACTAATTCATCAAACTAGAGATGATAACGGTCAATCAGATTGAAGCATTGACTGATCCATCAGACACGGGTTGATAATGATAACATCATAAGATGTAAGATCATTGGTATGAGGAATTTTTTTAACTTTTAAAGAAAATTTGAAATGTTTTGAAGCATATGAAAAGGTGTTGACAAAGATAGGATCGAAGTTTATTTGAATCTATTGTTGAAATACTTCAAAGAAGTGTAGATTTCATTAGAATTTGTGACTATGTTTATGTAAAAATAATGGAAACTAAAGTATAACAAAGTATCAACAATGTTTATGGTAGAATGGATTCAAAGGTTGATTGTCCTTCAGCTGGTACTAAGCATTGTAATTAGAAGTTATTTTATTTTCAAATGATTAATTAGTATGGAGAAAAATAATGAATAATATGTTGATATATATATATATATATATATTAATCATAATGAAGAAATCAGAATGACAATCAGAAACAGATTAAAGAATGGTTAGAAAGTTTAAATCCATCTAAAGTCATGAGATGATTTGATAATGTTTGATAATAATCAAGAAGAGATGATAAGCACTAAATAAGTCAAAGATGAATCCTAAATAAATATTAAAATTGATGTTTTGGGGAAATTTGGTTAAGTGAGAAAAAAATTAAACTTCCCACCAAAACCACTTTTGGTGCACCTATAAAAGGAGGAGAGTACATTGTGATTTATGATGGATCTGAATACTTTTCATGTGTGGATAAAGAGACAGAATCTCTAATGTTTTAGAGATAATGGGTTTTCGGATATAGAATACTAAAGAAGTTTTCTGGATAGAAGAATAAGGGATATAATATTCAGTGATTATCATACTAGACTAGGTTATCATATTGGGAAATCAGACTAAGATTTCCGGGCTGAGGTAGAAGTTGTTTAGAATTATTTCAGTGGTATTCTTGTAGAATTATATTTTTGGACTGATCAATCAGACTAGGATATAAAACTGAGTATCATTATGAAGTTCAGATAAGTTATTACCTACTACTGGGTAGGAAATTGAATAATTGTTTTGAATGTGATCAAAAGTAAAAGTTGATAAGGTAGCATAGTAACACATTTTGAAACAACTAGTGAAGGTTTTATAACTTGTTACACAAACTTGTTTTACATCATTTTTTCTAAAATAATTACATGAATTATTGTATTGATAATAGTGATACACAAGGGTAAGGTTACATCCTACTTTTTTGTATCCACACAAAAGGATTTTTTCTAGTGGATTGTGTGGTATTGTATTGTTTCCATACTATACCAAGGATGTAGATACTCTTTTTGAGTAGTGATCCTTGTAAATTCTTGTGTTCTTGTAGATGTTTAAATGTTTTATTTTCAAAAAAGTGATAAGTCTTTGATAGGGGTTGAAGTTTGTTTCAAAAGGAAGAAAACTTAAAATAAAAATATATCACTGATTCACCCCCTCTCCCTCTAAGTCATACATTGATCATGGCTAGAAAATATCAATTGGTATCATAGTAAAGGTTCCCTTCATTTACTCTTTGCAGACATTTTTTAAAGATAAGTTGTGATGGAGAATTTGAATTGTGTGAATAGTAAGGGTATTCCAGTCTTTGATGATAGGAACTATAATATCTGGAAAGATAGAATGTTGTCTTATCTTATGCCTCTTAGGTATGATGTTTGTAAATCTATAAGAGATGTATTTCCTCCTATTTATGAAAAAGTTCATATTACATATATTTATAAGAAGAATCTTGAGCGGTGAAAGAGCTAATAATGATTTACTCTCATCACTTTATAAAATTGAGTTTCTAAGAGTGAGGGGTGTTTCCACTGCCAAAAGTATATGGGATAAGGTAAAGAACATTTATAAAGGAAATATAAAAGTGAAGAAGGTGAAGTTATTTCCACTTAGGTGGTGGCATTTTTTGTGAAGGTGAGTGGCCTAAATTTTTCATCATTTGGGAGGTTCAGGGTTAAAATATTAGAAGTATTCTTTCAAGGTGAGCCTCTCACCTGAGATCCACCCATCATATTGGGTCACTCAATCCCTAACTGTGTGGATGTGAGGCACAACCCACTTGTTCTGATGGATTGTTGTGTTGAACCATCGCTAATCAAGCAGTAAATCTTAAGGATGATCTCTCATCTTAGCTAGAATCATCTTCTTCTCAATTAGGGACTCTCTCGACTGATCCCTTTGTAAAGAGGGGGGTTTCCTGGTATAGAGTTTTTAAAAAGGCCACACCTAGGAATTCCTTTTTTGAAGAAATAATAAGGAAAAGTTACAAATATAGAGATTAAAGTACAAACATGTCAATATATATGAGTATGAATCATTTGGTGAATTATTTACTAGGGTTAATGACATTTTTATCACTATTATATGTTTTATTGAAGAGTTAGAAGATTTTAATATGGTTGAAAAGATTTTGTTAATTCTATCTGACAATTTTGATGCCAAAGTTTCCTCATTGGAAGATAGATATCCATAAATTTTATCTATGGATAATTTACATAGTACTCTCATAACTTATGAAATGAGAAGGTATAAAGTTATGAAAGTAAAAAAACAAAAGTTTATAGAGAAATTTCTTTCAAGTTTTATAAGAAATAAAATCCTAATAAGATTATTGAAGAAGAATAATCTGGAGATTCTAATTCTGAAAATGTCGTACGTAAAAATATTGATGAATTTTTATCCTTGTTTCTTAAAAATGTGAAAATATGTACATGAAAGTATAAAGGGAAACTTCCCTTAAAATGATTTTTATATAGAGTTTTTGGGAACTTTTCTACAAATTTCCTCTAAATAAAAAATGATGAAAACAATTATGAAGATGATATAAGGAAGAGAATATTGTTAAAGAAATATAGTGATAAGGATAAATCTTTTTCCAAATGCAAAGATAAAAAATACCTAATCCAAAAGGAGAAGTTTTTTTCTAAAGATACTTAAGAATAATATGGTAAAGATGAATTTGAAAAGTCTATTTAGAATTATTGAAATAATACTTTAATTATAATAGCTAATAATGAAGAGTTTGGAAGCAGTAGTTCTGAAGAAGAAGAAACTCAAATATAATTTCATCTAAAAGAATAATTAAAAGAATGTTTGAGAAATATTAGAAGGCTTGATAAATAAATCAGGAAATTAAAAAAATAAATTTCCTAAACAAAAAATAATAAATGACTTCCTGATGAGAAACATAAGTTTCTGGAAGAGATTCATCACTTGAAGAAATATATTGAGAAAGAAAATAATTGGAATTAATAGATGGAAGTTAAGATAAAAGTATAAGAAGAATAATTGTAACTTTTTCAAAAAAAACGTTCTAAATTAAAGAAGAGGGTTATAAGTTTCAAGAAATCCATCTATAAATTTGGTGAAAGTTCTAGAAAGGGTATACTTGAGAATGATCAAAATTTAACGTCAAAGGTGAGGAAGAAATTTGAAATTATTTATATAAGAATAAAGATGGGAAACTTATGCATGTGACCAAAATCAATAAAGTGGAGAAATTATAAGTTTGTAAAAATTATGAGTCTAAAAAAGTTACTACAACTTCTGGTTCTGATAAGGATGAAAAAAATGAGCTGAATAATAAGGTCTCGGTAGATAATAGAAATTTTAGGACTAAATTATGTTATGATGTTAAATAGAAGAAGGTTGTTCATAGACATTTTCACAAATCTGGACAGAATAGAAGTTATAGAGGTAAATAATATTTTTATTGATATTTCTGGTATTGTAGTGGATTCAGGCACACAATAATATGTATTGGTTTAATCAATAACATTACAACTATTCCACAAATTACAGAATGAAAAGTTTCAGGTGGAGTCAGTCCTCTCAAAGGAATAATTATGATAAGGATGTTTTAAAGAAACTAGATAAGGTTGGTGTAAAAGTTAAAAAATTATTCCAACCTTTGGAAACTATTTTTGAAATATGTGAATAACCTGGAATCCTTACAAAATTTTGTCTTTTTTTTACTAGAACAACAAAAGTTTTTTAACCACTCATAATCCAAATGTGAACAAATATAAATGGAAATAAAAATATATTAATATATAAAATCCTCTTAATTCTAAAAAAGTATAATGACCTTGGATAATGGATAGTGTATATTCTTATCATATGACAGGAGACTAAAAATTGTTCAAGAATATGAAAGAATTCAAAGAAGGAATGGTGAAATTTGGCAATAATGAATCTCTCATAATAAAAGTTATTAGATCTACTATTATTGAGGAAGAAAAATTAAAGCCCAAAAAATATTTGTTTATTTATGGGATAAAACATAACTTTATAATTTTTTCACAACTTTTTGATGAAGAAAAAAAATTATTTTCAGAAAATACGGGTTTATTTTGAAATGAGAGGAAGATGGAAAGACAGTTACAAAAGGCCAACATACAAAAGGAAATTTGTTCCAAATTGATGAGGTTCAAAACTCTTGTTACTTAAGTATGATATAAGAGAATAATTTTTCGCATAAAATTCTATAATATTTTTGTTAGAGAAACATGATAAAGTTATCAAAAAGAGATAGTGTTTATGGAATTCATAATCTGTCAATAATAAGAGATTGATGTTTCATAATTTTTTAAAAAGGAAATATTATAATCAATCTACATAAGAAAGTTTTAATTTTTAAAAAATAACCCCAAGAACTTATTCATTTTCATATGTGTGGACCAATGAGAAAACAATCAACTCATGAAGATATGTACTTCGTTAATTTCATTGATGAATTTACTTGCATTAGTTGTGTTATGTATATGAAACATAAATCAGGTCCATTAAAAATGTTTAAAATATTCAGGAGAAAAGTTTAGAAGGAATGTGTGTATTTAGTGAAGAAGTTGAGAACAGATAATGGTGGTGAATACAAAAATGAAGAGTTTTAAATTTATCCTAAGAAGCATAGAATATAGTATGAGTTCATTACACCATACACTCATACAAAAATGGTGTTTATGAAAGAAAAAATAGAATTATGGTTGAAATGGGATGAACTATGTTACTTGAACATGGTCTCTCTCATTGGTTTTGGAAGAAATCCATGAGAACTATTATTTATATTCAAAATTGATGTTTCTACAGACCAAGTTCAGATATTACTTCATATGAAATGTTTTATAACAGAACTCCAAGTTCTAAATGCTTAATAATTTTTTGGAGTCAATTCATCATAAAGAATAAAGGTGGAAACCATATAAATTTTGAGTAGAGAGGTGAAGATGGAATTTTTCTTATCTATTTTTTAGAAGGAAGAGGATATAGATGTTTTAAAAAATATATAGGAAGATTAGTTGAATCTGTTTATATGAAAGTTTTTAAAAAATATAAGGAATAAACTAAACAAAATCATGCAGATACAGAAGATGAACAAGATAAAATAATTTTTGTTAAGAGTTCTGATTAGGATTAAAACAATTATAATCCTACTCAAGAAGAATAATTAGACTCAACTATTTCTATTGATGAGGAAGAATCATGAAAATATCATCCTAGGATGAGGAAGAAAGTGCAAGCTCAAAACAAAATTAGTGATCAACATCAAAAGGTTCAAACAATAATAATATCAAAAGTTGTTACACATAAATATTTATATTCAAAAGTTGATCCAAAATATGTGAATGAACCTTTTGATAATCCAGAATGGGTTAAAGCTTTGAATGAAGAGTTGGTTCAAAGAAAAAATAATGATACTTGGTAACTCATACCTAAACCAAATGATAGAAATGTTATCGATACAAAGTGGTTTTTTTAGAACAAACTAAATGAATATGGTGAAGCGATAAGAAATACCGAAATATTCGTGTGTAAATATTACTCATAGATATAGTTAAATGACTTTTATGAGACTCTTTCTCTAGTTTAATGATTAAAAACAATCATAATATTTCTTTTTATTGTCATATAATGAAGTTAAAAAAATTCAAATGGATGTGAAATCAATATTTTTGAATAGTGATCTTGATAAGAAAGTTTATATTTAACAACCATGTGGTTGTGTTGTTGGGAAGGATGAAAGTTATGTGTATAAACTGAAGAAATCATTTTATGGGATAAAACAATCTCTGAGAGTATAGTATTCTAAATTTGATATCTATTTAATAACGATGATTTTTAAGAAAGGAATGGTTGATAGTAATCTATACATCAAAGAAAATCAGTAATTTTCCCTCATTGTAATTGTTTATGTTGATGAAATTATCTTTTATGGTAATGATGAAAAAACTTGTGAAATATTTTCTGAAAATATGAAAAAGTTATTTGAAATGTTCATGTTGGGTGAAATGAAATACTTTCTTGGGTTACGAACCTAAAAAAAGAATAAATTCATATTTCTTTCTCAATAAAGTATTATAAGGAACTTCTTAGAAATTTTGGCATAGAAATTTTAAAACTTGCCTCCATGCTAATTTCAGTGGGAACCAAGTTGACTAAAATGGAGAAGTAAAGGCATTTGAATCTAAAGAGTTTCATAAAATTATTGGTAATTTGTTATATTTGACTACATCAAGACCAGACATTGTTTATGTTGTTACCTTATGATAAATATTTCATATTGATCCACAATAATCACATCTATTGAATGGAAAAATAATTCTCAGATATATCAAAGGTATACAGATTTCAGAATCAGATATGAAATATCGGAAGGTATTGACTTGTTTGGGTATTTATATTTTAATTGGGAAGGAAATGTTGATGATATAAGATCAACATCTAGGGGAGTTTACTTTTTGGGAAAAAGTGTGTTAGTTAGAATATAAATAAACAAAATTTTGTAACTCTTAGAATGGATAAATTTGAGCATGTTGCTACCACCCATGTTGTTACACAACTTATATTGATAAAGACTCAGTTGGAATAATTACATTTTGAAGTTAAATTTCCCTTTATCTTGGGTTGTGGTGATCAGAGTTTTATCAACCTTACAAGAAAACCAATACAATATTATCATTCAAAACATATTAATATCAAATATAAATTCATAAAATATCATATGGAGAACAATGAATTGAATCTATAGTATGTTCCAACAACATAAAAAGTTGATAACATATTTAAAAAACCTTTACCAAAGGAATCATTTTTTAAGATGAGGTTAAACATGGGTATCCAACCTCTTTCTCACCAAGGTTGAGGTATGTGTTTTCCCCCTATCGTATATAGTCTTTGGATAGTGTTTTAAATGGGGATAATTGTTCATAAATATTTCCATTAATATGTTCTAAAATTTTTAATAAATCATATATATAGGGGGAGTTTTTTCCAAGTTGTGAACTCAATATATAAATATGTGAATTATTCTAATAGTTTCTTAGAGTGGTTGTAGGAAACTTTTGTTTACAGGTATGTGGAAGAAGTGGATAAATATGTGAAGAAAATATTAATAAGTTTTCATGAGTTTCTACATTTAGACATCATGGTTTTGTTGTCAATGATTATTATTTCCTATGATGAGTTAGCTCACGTGGGCTTAGAATTCATTGATAAGTAATCCATATCTTGAGGTTACAAAGTTAAGTGATTTATAAACCATGGTTGACAAAAAATCCAAAGGGGGTATTGTTGGGAATAAGTTAAAAAGAATTTTTTTCAAAGCTGAAGAATTTTGTGCTGAAATTATTTTATTTTGTTGTCATGAAAAGAAAAAAATTCACTATGTAAGTTTTGATGATAGTATAAAATAATAAAAGGTTTCATCATAATCACAATATTATATGAAAATTTGTTAATAAATTCAATTAGTTTGTAAATAATTTTTCAATGATAAAAGGTTCATCAGACTCACCTTGGGTTTGAAATGAAATAATTAATTGGAATAAGGAAAATTATCAGAGTCTAAATAGATTCAATGTAAATCAGATGATGCTTTGCAGATCTTGGTTTTCTTATAAATCATAAGTTATTTAGAAAACTTGTGATGCTTTCATTATGAAGTAAGGGGAAACAAGTGTTGTCAATTGGTTTGAGGTTTTGTTTGAAGGAAAGAAGACACTGGAAGGATGATAAGTCATAAAAATTTACAATGTAAGTCATATGATGCTATGTCGATCTTAAATGTTCTCATAGTCATGAGAAAGTCATGATCACAAGAAGAATATTGTGAAAGAATAAATTCAAAGTTATTTAGTCTCAATTTATCACTGTGAGATCATCGAATACAAAAAATTTTGAAGTTTGGGAATTTTTATTTGAAACAAGAAAATATAAAGATTCTAGTTTTTATTCATACTAATAATCCATAATATACAAATCTTTAGAGAAATAAGTTCATTAATACTTGAAGTTTGTATGTATTGTTATCAAAAAAACAAAAGAAGTTGTTTTTTATATCAGTTCATTGGATGAGGTGTGCCACGGATCAATTGGAGGTAGAATTGTTTTTTAGAGGAGTTGTTTTCACCAATGAAAAATAAAAGAAGTGGAGTTTTTTGGGACTGATTCATGTAAGAAAGTCAGAGACTGATCAAAAAAATGAATATCAACAATGTAGTAATCCATTTTTATCAATTTGAATTGTTTTTCGATTGGGTAAAAATTCATTGAAAATGAAGTGTTACTAATTCATGATATTGAAGATTCTAACAATCAATCATTTTGAAGTATAGACCGATCCATCAGACATAGGTTCATAATGATAACTCATCAGATGTAAGATCATTGGTCTAAGGAAGTTGTTGAATTTCACTACTAGAAATTTTATCTTTACCAACGATTTAAAACCGTTGGTAAAGGTTGGACAACCATTTGTATAAACTATACCAACGGTTGTCCAAACCATTGGGTCTTGATCCATAGGGATAGACATATCCCAATGGTTTTATGAGAACCATTTGGGATATTTCTGAAAAAATCAGTATGTACCAACGGTTTTACTAAACCCTTGGTATATATGTTTTCTAACGGTTTTAAAGCGTGAGTAATATCATGAAGTGTCTCTATACCAATGATTTACAAAACCATTGGTATAGACTTTTACCAATGGTTTTCCACAAACTGTTGGTAAATCTCAAATAAAATTATTTATGCCAATGGTTTACATAAAATAGTTAGTATAAGCTCTTCTTTTACACATATGCCAATGGTTGTAAACCATTGGCATATCCTTTGTACCTTCAGCAAGCCGAATTGCTGGCCTCTCCCTGTGGAGGTGCAGAAACCCCTGTGCAGCAGTAATTCCCCCTGTGCAGCTGCAACAATTCCACAAAAATTCACACACAACAGACCTGCATAATACATACACACACAACAAGTAACACAATACACCATCAACAAATATGCCTCCATAATACATACAAAATTCATCCAACACATAATTCATGCATAAATCTGAATACCTCCAATTCTATATTTAATTACCCTCTACACACATACCAAATTAACACATAATTCATAAGGTAATTACATTAAGTATACACATACAAAAAGTATACCCATATGCCATTAACACATAATTCATAAGTTAATTAAATACATAAATAATTCAATTCATAATTCAGGGGTTTGGGGGATGTTCAGGGGTTTGCGGTGGCTTTCCAAGGGGGGTAGGGGTGTCCAAAGGGGTGGGGGTGTCTGGGGGGATGGGGGTGTCTGGGGGTGGTGTGGGCTATCCAGGGTGGTGGGGGTTGTCCAGGGGGTGGGGGGATATCAAGGGTGGTGGGGGGGGGCTGTCCATGGGGGTGTCCTAGTGAGGTGGGGTGGTGTTGGGGGGGTGTCCATGGGGGTGTCCAGGGGGTGGGTGGTGTCCAGGGGGTTGGGGGGATTTCTAGGGGTGGGGGTGTCCAGGGGGTTGGGTGGTGTCTAGGGGTTAGGGGCGGTCCAGGGGTTAGGGGGATATCCAAGGGGGTGGGGGTGTCCACGGGGGTGTCCACGGGGGTGGGGGCTGTCTAGGGGAGTGGGGGGATGTCCAGGGGTGGGGTAGTCCACGGGGGTGGTGGGGCTGTCTAGGGGGTTGAGAGTGTCCAGGGGGGTGGGTGGGGCTATCCATGGGGGTGGGGGATATGCAGGGGGGTTAGGGGTGGGCAGGGATGTCCAAGGGGTACGGGGTGTCCAAGGGGGTGGGAGGGGCTATCCACGGTGATGGGGGTTGTCCATGGGGTGGGCGGGGCTGTTCACGGCGGTGGGTGGGGCTGTCCAGGGGGTATGGGGTGTCCAGGGGGTGGGTGGGGCTATCCAGGGGGGTACGGGGTGTCCAGTGGGTGGGGGATTTCCATAGGAGGAGGGGTTGTCTAGGGGGGAAGGTGGGATTTCCACGAGGGTGGTGGGGCTATCCAGGGGGGTATGGGGTGTCCAAGGGGGGTATGGGGGAGGGGGGTTGTCCATGGGGTGTCCAAGGGGTGGGGGGTTTTCTATCAGGGGGTGGGGTGGGGGCTGTCAAGGGTGGTGGGGGGCTTTCCATGGGGGTGTCCAGGGGGTGGGGTGGTGTATGAGGGGTGTCTAGGGGGTGGGGTGGTGTTTGGGGTGGGGTGGTGTCCAGGGGGTGGTGTGGTGTCTAGTGGGTTGGGGGGGCTTTCCAGGGGTGGGGTGTCCAGGGGTGGGGGTGTCTAGAGGTTGGGGTTGTCCAGGGGTGGACGAGCTATCCAAGGGGGTAGTCGGGCTGTCTAGGGGGTAGGGGGTGTCCAGGGGGTGGGGGTGGTGGGGGCTATCTAGGGTGGGGGTGTCCAAGGGGGTTGGGGGCTGTCAAGGGTGGGGGGGATGTCCATGGGGGTGTCCCGGGGGTGGGGGTGTCCGGGGGGGCTATCCATGGGGGTGTCCAGGGGGTGGGGTGGTGTACAGGGGGTTAGGGGGGATTTCTAGGGGTGGGGTGTCTAGGGGGTGGGGTGGTTTCTAGGGGTTGGGGCGGTCCAGGGGTTGGGGGCTATCCAAGGGGGGTGGGGTGGTGTCCACAGGGGTGGGGGCTGTCCAGGGGGGTCCACGGGGGTGGTGGGGCTATCCAGGGGGTCGGGGGTGCCTAGGGGGTGGGCGGGGTTATCCACGGGGGTGGGGGTTTTCCAGAGAGTAGGGGTGTCCACGGGGGTGGGCGGGGTTGTATAGGGGGTACGGGGTGTCCAAGGGGGTGGGCGGGTTGTCCACGGGGGGTAGGGGTGTCCAGGGGGTTGGACGGGGCTGTTCAGGGTCGTGGGCGAGGTTTTCCATGTGGTGGGGGATATCCAGGGGTGGGTGGGGCTATCTAGAGGGGGTACAGGGTGTCTAGGGGTGGGGATGCTATCCACAAGAGGAGGGGCTATCCAGGGGGATGGTTGGATTGTCCATAGGGGTGGTGGGGCTGTCTAGGGGGATACGGGGTGTCCAGGAGGGATGTGTGTGGGTGTGTATGTATGGGGGGGGGGGTTGTCCATCAGGGTGGTGGTGGTGTGGGGGTATGTCAAGGGTGGGGGGTTGTCCATGGGGGTGTCCAGGAGTGGGGTGGTGTCTGGGGGGGCTATCCATGGGGGTGTCCTGGGGGTGGGGTGGTGTTCGGGGGTGTCCAGAGGATGGGGTGGTGTCTAGGGGGTGGGGTGGTGCCCAGGGGGTTGGGGGGCTTTCCAGTGGGTGGGGGGTGTCTAGGGGGTGGGTGTGTCTAGTGGGATGGGGGTGTCCAGGGGGTGGGTGGGCTGTCCACGGTGGTGGTCGGGCTGTCCAGGGGGGTAGGGGGTGTCCAGGGGGGTGGGTGGGCTGTCCACGGAAGTGAATAATTTTTTCGAGAGTTATCAAAAGTGAAAGCTAAAAAAATAATAGTAACATGTTTTAAATAAATTTGTGAAAGGTTCTTAACATGTTACACAAACATGTATAACACCATTTTTCTATATTAATCACATGCATAGTTGTATTTATCATAGAGATACATAATTTTAAGTGTATATTAAACTTGATTTTATCCACACTAAAGGATTTTTTTCTTGTGGATTGTGTGGTGTTGGATTATTTCCAAACCATAACATGGATGTCACTATTCTTGTTGAGTAGTGAACCATTTAAATAATTTAGTTCATGTGGAAGTGTGATTTTTTTTTTATGTTTATAAAAGTGATAATTCTTTAACATGAGGCAAAGTTTGTTTTAATTGAAAGTATAATTAAAAGAAAAACATATCATTGATTTTTCCCCTCCCCCTCTCAGTGTGTAAGATCCTGACCTTATCATGGGCTGCCCAGGGGGTTGAGTGGGCTGTCCATGGGGATGGACGGGCTGTCCACATGGGTGGTGGGGCTATCCAGGGGGGTATGGGGTGTCCAGGGGGTGGGGGCTATCTAGGGGAGGGGTGAATCAATCACAGAAAATCATCAAGTAAACTTTTATTATTTACAGATAAATAATTAAGGATAATGTGATCTACCTAATCACTTATATATTTAGGCACAACAAATCAATAAACATCAAAGGTCAGTAATATCAGTCAAAAATATAACAGATTAATATGTCCTTCATCACCATCAATATCATCACCATCATCATCACCCTCACCCCAATCCTATCGGCATCCCCATCAATGTCCTCTCCCTCCTCTTTTCCCTCTTACTTAGCCTAAGCTTCCTCATCGCCCCCCTCCTCCGCCTCATCCTCCTCCTCATCCTCCTCCTCTGCCTCGGCCTCCTCCTCTCCCTCCTCCTCCTCCTCCGCCTCGGCCTCCTCCTCACCATCATCTCAACCACCACTATAAATACCGCCTAGTTCACTATATATAGAACTTATTGATGACATATATTCATCACAAGAAGTGTTGGCCTCTGGTGGAAGTTTTGGATGTAAAAATTCCATCAATTTCATAAATCCAGTGTTTACCCTAACAGACTGTTCTGCCATCTTTTTAGCCCTTTTCTCAGCCTGTTCTGACTATACCTTAACCTACTGCAACTCGGTGGCACTGTAACTCATACCTGAGGAGGCCCAATACCTCGTCATAACTATACTCTTCCCAGGTCGGCAACGTACTCTACTAGGGTGCTCATCTCCCAACACCTGATGTAAGTGATCGTTTGGCCTAAAATTGTCAAGTTCTTTGGCATCAATGGCCTCTAAAGTATCCTATTATAAATATAAATAGATTATTAAGTTAAAAAATAGAAATTAAAATTTTAAATCTATAAATTAAAACTTACAATCTACTGCTGAGTCGGTTCATTAACCGCACTTCCATCTTTCTTCTTTCTACTCAAGCAAAATAGTTTTTCTCAAGGAACACGTCCTTCTATATTCAATTTATTCCTCTACAATGACATTGAATTTAGGAAACCATAATTAAAAATAGTATAGAAAAAAAAAATCATAACTAAAATTATATAACAACTTTATAAATCGAATGAATTATTGAGGAAGCAATAGAAAGTGCAATTCGTAAAGAAAGATTATAAATTGGCATACCTGCTACCTCTCATGATCTGGCATCGTAGTACATCCCAATGTGTGGATGTATTTCTAACATAAATGTTTTTTTATTTCATCCAGATAAATCCTAAATAAAATTCAATAATTATTATTAACAAAAACCATGAAAATTTTAATTTAAATACCTCTAATTTGATTAATACCGTAAATTTTCTAGTCTCCCAATAAGTAATCATCTGTCGGTACTGTTCTAACAGAAAATCATCCATGACAGGGACCACATCTAACTTTGTTCCCACTCTAGAACGCCAGCCAATGTAAAAATAATGCTTATAATCTCTCTAAAGCTCGCCTAAATCCTTTAGACGTGTTGGTCGTGCACCCTCACCATTGGGGAAATTATACCGAAGTTGAAAAAAAAATATCAATTCATTTAAATACAAAAATTAATATATTGAATTAAATACAATAGATTTTTTTACCCATATCTCTGACCAAGATTTATCCATGACTTCATTTGGCAGTTATCTTCATGAGAGTGGGTTAACAGGAATGATGTCGGAGTATTTGGAAAGCGTCGTCAAAAAACTCCAACATTGCTTCCCTAGTTTTCCAATCATTTGACTATCTTCATTTTACTCCACCATCTACTGCATGTGGTGGTTCCACACTGCACGCATGCATGTATGCCCCCGCCCCCACCTTCTATTAGTAGATGTATCTGTTATGAAAGAAAAAAAATATGTTATCAATACATGTTATAATGAAAATAAATAATGGTGTAAAAATTTGTTAGGGTTGTATAAGTATACCTGTGGTAGTATGATCAACGGGCACCGCTAGATCCGCAAAAACTGAAGGAACACCTTATACAGATGGAGTGGGTCCTAATGTATGCTCCGAAGGAACAGACTCTAGTGGAGCGGTAGTCGAAGAAGATGTAATATAAAATCCCATAGATAAGGAAGCATAAGTAAAAGAAGATGATAGGGATGGTTGTCTGAATGCTGGATGGGTAGTGGGAATCATCATCAGATATGGTACAGACGGGTGAGGAGGCTCAGATGTAAACGGTGGTGAAAAAATGGGTGGCCTGAATATCCCATGTGTCCCTAACAACACACTAAGATCATCATGCGGTATGGATGGTATGCCAGTGGGAGGGGCAGGGTCTAATCAGGTACGCCGACTAGGTCGTCTAGCTCTCGTACCCCCCCCCCCCCCCCCCCCCGTACGAATACCCTGAGTATTGGGACCACTAATAGGTTACTCATCAAATAACTATATCCTAATAGATGGATCCTACAAAAAAAATTAAAAATAATAATCACATGACATTTTATATTATTTAAATATATATATTTTAAATAAAATACTCACTTTAGGAACTAGTGGTGGAATTCCCAGCTCAGTCATGCGATGATTTTTGTCCATAATCTGTTTTTGTCACCTCTCTTCAATTGGTTTCAATTCCTGCATTTGAGAACAAATATGGAATTAAATATAAAAGGATAACAAATGTGTAACCCAAAAAACAAAATAAATGAGAGGGAATAGGTGGATTCATGGATAATTTAACTAACCATTGTTTTAGGTGATCTTGAAAAAATATATAATGAAGTCAATAAATCATACAAGATATAATAAGGAAATTTAATTTTTAGTAGGATGATTATTTACAAAGTGTCGTCAATCTATTAAAATCATGGAACATTGATTCTACTAGATTCATAAGTGGTAAAGAAGTTGTCAAAATTAAGGAAAATTTTAATTTCTTTAGCTCAGGTAGATGATGCAGGTTTCAATACATGTTTTGTAGAAGAATACAAACCATCATGTTAATTACCTGGTAAAATGTTAAAGAGAGTTCTTAGAGTCATAAAAATTTTATACAAATCATAGTTTAAGCATTGAAATTTTCACCAAGTTAGAAATTTTGGTTTCATAGGTTTGAATACAGTTCAATTCCAAATTAGAATATGCAATTCAAATAAAATTTCAACCAATAAACATTGAAAATTCACATAACGGTCAAGTAGGATACAACATATTTGTAATCAATATTAAATCAATTTTAATAATACCAACCTTAACATCCCAAGTCGAGTTAAACCAAAAGAATTGAGAACATGAATGGATGATTTTATATATTTCCCACCACAACTTTAGGTTCACAGTCAACTCTAAAAATTGAGCTATTGGAGTCATAAAAATTAATAAATGGATCGTTTCCAATGGCATTAGGGATGGTGTCAATTCAATCATCACCATCATCAAAAAAATTTCTTTGAATTACTTTAATAATGACACCAAATTCAGGTCGAAGATGGTCTTTGACATAAAAAATTTGTTTCGCCATTGATGTCAATACATATGGTTCATTGGTAGCAAGAGTGTGAGTTATATCAATTACTCGAAATTCATAATCATCAATAAATGTGCCCTGTCTCTTAATTGAATCAAACCACTTACATTTCATCAGTGAGATTCGTCCATGAGAATAATAATACAATATTATTATTTTCTCAATGACTCCATAATAACCTACATTTTCAAATCGTGGTCTACTATCTGATGCACTAGAATAACATTCTATTGTGGTAGTAACTATAACACCATCATGTTGTGTTCTCATGTCCTTTTCTTATTCAATGATAATAAATATGTACCCATTGATAACAATTGATTTACAGTCACAAACAACGGTATTAGGACCAAAATCCAAAGCTCTTATTTCCTCAGAGACAGAGTAGGCAGGAAAACTCAATACCTGAAATATAAATCAATATTAGAATTAATTAATTTTTGTTTTAATTATTTTAAATAGTAATATTATTACCTTTAACTTTAACCAATTAGAAAACTCCTTGCTATGAAAAGTCTCCCTTCTTCTCAAAGATAAAGAATGATGATTTATATTTATCATCGCTTTATGTTCCCTGTAGATAAAAATAGGAATATTTTAACATATATATATCTATATATATAATATATAAATATAAAATTTACTTACAAGATATAGTCTTCTAACAAGTCACAGTTGAACAAAACTGTGTGATATGCCATAACCCGCTCTTCAAGGCTTAATGTCGTCCGTGTATATGATCCAGGAATTCCTCCTGTTTGAGGAAGTGATGGAAAACTAGGTTCAATTTTCTCATACTATTCTTATTCATTTGTCATTGGTATGTTCTTTCTTTTAATAAGATCATACAAATACATAGAGCAAAAATTCATACATTCTTGAGCCAAGTAACCATTCACGATAAAACCTTTGGGATGATTTCTGTAACAGACATACGACTTTAATGTGTAAATATTTCATTCAGTTAGATACATCCAATGAAAAGAAATAGGTCCTCCAAGAATTATTTCAGTTGGAATATGGACAGTCAGATGTAGCATGCATGTGAAAAATGATGGAGGAAATATTTTCTCTAACTCACAAAAAATTAATGGGGCATCTGCCAACTTTTTTTGCAAGAAATACTTGGACAACTTCTTAGCACAAAGATCTATAAAAAAATGGAACAACCAAATAACAACCACCATTACATTATTGGAAAAAATATGACAAATTTCTATTGGAATCAACTCATGCAGAAGGATGTGATAATCATGAGTCTTCAAAGATTTTAGCTTCAACTCTCTTCTGTTGACCCGTTTAGATATGTTGTTTGAATAGCCACTAGGAACTTTAATAGTCTCTAGTACTTCTAGAAATTGCTTTTTTCTTTTGGTTTCTTCACATAAGAAGCACATGGAAGTTAAAATTTATTTTTATTTATACGCACAGGATGCAATTCCAGTCTGATGCCCCAGTCTACCAAGTCACGCCGAGACCGTAAATCATCTTTTTTCTTTCCCTTAACATTTAGAAGAGTCAAAATCAACATTTCACATATTTTTTTAATGTGAATTATGTCTCAGCAATGACGTAACAAATTGGTTGACCAATAAGGCAAATAAAAGAAGATACTTCTCTTCTTCCAATTGTAGCAGGTTTCAGTGGAAACATTATTTCTCTTTCCAGATTTCATTCGACCCTTCCCATATGAAAAACTAAAATCTTTCAATTCATTAACCACATCAGTTCCAGTCATACGTTGAGGTGGATCATCAGTCTCCATGGTATTGTCAAATCTTCGATGATTATTTCTATATGGATGGTCCATTGGAAAGAATTTTCGATGTCCCATAAAACTGAAACTACAATGATGTTTCAGTCTTATAGTTTATTTATTCTTCATAAAAATAGGACATGATAGTTTTCCCTTCGTTCTCCATCCAAACATCATTGCATAAGCAAGAAAATCATTGATCATCCAAAAAAGTGTATCATGTATTTGAAATATCTCTTTCAAACATGCATCGTATGTGCACACACCCGCATCCCAAAGAAGTTTCAACTCTTTTATTAAAGGATTCATGTATACGTCTATATCATTATCAGGATCAGAAGGGATAGATATGAGTATACTCATGAAAGTGAAATGTTTTTTCATACACAACCATGGCGGAAGATTATAAATGTGTATAAAAATCGGCCATGTGATGTGCGACATAAGCATCTGCCCAAAACGGATTAAAATCATCACATGAAAGACCCAACCTCACATTACACACGTCAGCTGCAAAATCAGGATAATGAGCATCAAATCTATGCCATGAAAATCCATTTTTAAGTTCAAACAACTCATCATTAGTCTTATTTATTTCAGTATCATGCCATCGCATTTTTATTGATATTTCATCAAACATAAAAATATTCTAGAGTATGGGGATCAATGGAAAGTACCACATTACTTTATGTGGTACACGGGATGGTGTTCTATTAGCTTTTTTCTTCCAGTGGGATGTTCCATATTTTATACAATCATTCCATTTATAATTTTCCTCCCAGAATAAACTATAATCTTTCGGGCAAGCATGAATTTGTTTCTTGAAAATCCAAGTTCCTCAACTAACTTTCATTCCATATAGTGGTTTGATGGAATATCTACATTATTTGGAAGTAATTCCTTCAAGAATGTAATAATGTAATCGATGGAAGTATTAGAAATCTCATACATATTTTTCCCATGAAACAATCGGATTAAAAATTCCAACTTTTTCATTTTACCGCATTGTTGATTTACTGGAGTCATGGTAGCATCATTCAATTTTTTCACCCTAACAACATCATCATTTTCATTAGACACATCATGTGTGCTCATATCGAAATTTTCTTGGGTTGAAATCCTTTCTTTTTCATGATGATGAATAAATGGAAACCGGTCATATAATAATTTCTCCAATCCAGTCCTCTCATTTGGATCATCAGTAATTTGAGATGTCATTTTCTCCCCATTGTTATAAGATATAGAGTAGTTCGATTTAAAATCATATTTGGTTATGTAGTAGATGAATTCTTCACAGCTCAACCAAGGTCTTCCAACACACTTGTAATAGGGGCAGTGTATGTGACCACTATCTAAAGCATTGTGAAATGAAAAATCTAAAAATATCTCCAAATTGTTTTTAAAATCTCTTGAGATCCAATCAGTTTCATACATCCAACTTCTATCCATTCTGTAAAAAAAAATTATAAGTCATTTCATCAAAA